>LR738713.1:577828356-577848726 GCA_902687465.1 Secale cereale | reverse complement strand
ACAATGAAATACATTAACATACATCATCCAAATAACATCGGAGTCCGACTACAGACGAAATCCAAATGAAAGATACCATAAATAAAGCAACACAAGGTCCCGATCATCCTAGTAAAAGCCCTACTGATCCTCGTGGTACGACACATAGTAACGTCCACACTCTTCATAGAACTCCCAATACAACTCTAAACACCACCTGTGTAGTTCTCCACGGTACCTGCATCTGGTGTTGTGTTGAATCTGTGAGCCACAGAGGACTCAGCAATCCCGTTCCCGGGTAGCAATACTATCAAAGCCTTAGGTGGGGAAAAGGCTTAAAACAAGGTTGCAGTACCACTAAGCACTAACTTACGAGTTTAGAGCGAGAAGAGAACAAGTGCCAACGATCGCCAAGTTGATCAAGACGTGATCTTAACTACTCACGGTCAAACATAACCCCACCGTGTTCACTTCCCGAACCCCTTCAGAAAGAGACTATCACTGTTACTCACGCGGGTAGTGTATTCAAGAACATGGTGTCAAGTTATCTACAACCGGATATTAACAAATTCACATCTGCCACATAACCGCGGGCACGGCTTTCGAAAGATCATACCCTTCAGGGGTGTCCCAACTTAGCCCATCACAAGCTCATGATCTGCGGAGTCGCAACTCTAAGGTGGGAAGACCCGAGTATTCTCGGAATCCCGTGCTCAAGATATTCCGACAAAGGTAAAACTAATCCAGCAAGACCTCCCGGCATGCCGACACCCTAACAGTAGCCGCGCGTATCTAGTCGCAGGCCACGACCGGATGAGCACAGCGTACGGTGACCAAACCCAAGTTTCCAAGGGGGGTACCGCAAACGACTCTAGGTTGGACCAACACTCATGAGGAGCACTGGCCCGGGGGTTGTTAAATAAGTCCTCGGGATAGCTAGTCCCTATGCAAGTTTTAGTTATTAGGCGAATGTAAAACCAAAGTAGGGCCTTGCTGGAAAAGCTTTAGTGCTAAGCGGGTTATCGAGGGGGGCCCATAAACCCCAACCATGCTAGGGACGCAAAATCAAGGAACATAACACCGGTTTAACGGTTCCTAGGGTGGCATGAGTGGAACAAAACACCAAGTAAGAGGCTTAGCCTTCCACCCATTACCAATGTACAGATGATTTAGTTTAACAGTTCATATATTGTGATATCCCAGCAATAACTTCATCACGAAGCAAGAATCTTCAAGTCTTCACCTGCAACTAACAATGCTATAAGAGGGGCTGAGCGATGCTTATGTAGCCAAACAACGGTTTGCTAGGTGGGTGGTTAGAGAGTTTCATGGCAACAATAGGAGGGCTGACAAACAGACATATGCATCGAGGCAATATCTAAAGAGCGAGACATCTAGCATAGGCAAATATAGTAGTGATATCTGGGTATGGTCATCTTGCCTGTTGATTCCACGGAGGGATCGTAACCTTGCTCCTCAAACTCAGCCTCGGTAGGAACCTCGTACTCCGAATCGTCACCGAGCTCTAACCAACACAACAAGCAACACCGAAACAACAATCAATCGTCATGCAATGCTCAACCACATGATGCATGAACATGATGAACAAGGACAAGAGTAGATATGATGCATGGCCTAGGGTTACAAAAGTGCAATAACATCATAGCCAAATAAGAACACTCACATGAAAGAAAACAAGCAAAAGAACAACTAACAAGTTTATGTAGTTTATTCAAACAAGCAACCAACAAGTTTAAAGGGGTTGGTTAACATGGAAAGGGTGCAACTAAGATCACAGCAACATGCATGCATAATTAAATGGGCTGAAAATAACAAACAACAATTTCCAGAAACTCCCATAATTAAATAAATGCATCTGGGACAGATCAAAAAAACTTCTATTATAAAGTTGTTAAACATGCTAAACAACAGCACCATAATATTCTACACATTTTTCCACCTCAAATGCATATAAAGTTTGTTACATTTGGAGTTGTAATTATTTAGTAATGATTTTTCCAAGTTTAAGCATATTTAAAACAAGAATAAATTCAAACAGCATTTTAAATGTTTTTAAACATGTCAACAACTAGCATATTCATAATCTACATGAAAAACTAAGCATTTTACATATACAACTTATTTCTATCAGGGGCATATATCAACAAATATTAAATAAACAAGAAAAAGGCAGAAAAAGAAAAAGAAAAGCAGAAAAGAAAAACAGGCGCAGAGGTCAAAGTTGACCCAGGCCTACGCTAGCCAGAGCCACTGACGAGTGGGCCTTACTGGACTGAGGTGGCACCAGCGGGTGCGCAAGAGGGTAGAAGGGCGCTGAGTGGCTGGCAGGTGGGGCCTGCCTGTCAGCCTCTCGCGAAAACAAAAAGGGGGGCCGAAAACCCACAACCCTCGCACGGATTCGAACCCATGACCCCCTGCATATCTGATGAAGATCCAAGCCACTGAGCTAAGCGATCGTTCTTGACAGAATGCAGGTGCTATGCCGGAAGACTTAACTAAAGATGTAGTAGGAGGGGAAAAACAGGGGCTCGTCGGAGCTGCTCCGGCGACCAAAAGAGACGGCGGAGGTGTGTGGGCAGTTCCTGGGGGAACGCCGCACCCACTCGAAGCACTCGCACGACCTAGAACGCACTACAACGCCGGCGACGAGCACATGACAGAGCGGCGGCGGCGGACAGCTACGCGATGATGCAACGGCCTAGGCAGAGTGACGACTGCGTAGTGATGGCTTCTCGCCCCTCGTTGGTTACACCAAGTGGAAGGTTTGAGATGTAGCGTAGCAGCAAATTTCCCTTGACAAAGATACCAAGGATCGAATCCAGTGAGACTCCGAGGGTCGACAAGAAGGTGTCAACGGCGCTAGAAACTTAGCGGTTGACAGGACCTGCACACAGATACAAATAACTTTGCTCCCAACGAGTACAGAGAGGTTGTCAATCCCTCCGGCCTTGTTGTTTACAAAGGATCAAACACAAGGGATAATAATGATAGGTATGACTGCAACTAGGAAATAAGGACAGGAAGTAAATAGAAGGTGTGATCAGTGGTGGTAATATGGACCGGGGTCCCATGATGTTCACTAGTGATGTCTCTCTCCCAAAAGACGATAAAACAGCAAAGCGAGGTAAACAAATTACAGCTGGGCAATTGACAGGATTATGTGCGCAAACCAATGCTAACTATGCTGCAAAGAAAGGTAGAGGCTCAAAAGCATGGGCGGTACGCCAAGGCAAGTAGACCGAAATCCATCTGCATCTACTACTAATCATCCACCTTGAGATATCTATCCAGAACATCTCGCTGGTATTAAGTTGCGAATCCCACCCAAAGTGTAGACTCAAAGCAATAGACAACTGCATTAAAAGAACTTTGCATAAAGTAAACGATCCTTGCACCCGCAAGTACAAGCACCGTTGTTTTCCCCCTTGTGGCAACATCACATCCCCTAGACTCATGTTTCTGTCACTCAAGCTAGTCATCAGGGGACATGAACCCACAATCAAGCATAACGCTCCCTCTTGGAGTTACTACCTACTACTTGGCCAAAGCAATAAACAACAACGGAGAACATGCAAGAATTACTCAAGAACATAAATATAAAAGAGGTGAATCAAATATATTACTCACACACAATCTGAACATAATCTCATAATCCATCGGATCCCAGCAAACTCAGCAGAGCAACAGCATAAAGATTACATATGTGCCTCGATCATGTAGGGCAGCTCACGAGGTCTAAACCATGAAGAACAAGGAGGGGAGGAGAACATCACATAGCTACTGATCATGGACCCATGGTCCAAGGTGGACTACTCACGACTCATCTGGGAAGCGTCCATGGTGGTGGAGAAGCTCCCGGTGGTGGTTCTCCCCTCCGGCAGGGTGCCGGGAAGAGTTCTCCTGATGCTCCCGATCTTGGAAGCGATGTGGCGGCGGTACAGAGGCGAGATCACGAAAAAGGGTTCCGTCCTCGAGGGTTTCGGGATGCGAGGAATATATATGTGAAGGGGGGTCACCAGAGGCGGAGCCGGGGCCCCAGACGCCCCCCTGGCGCGGCCAGGGGTGGGGCCGCGCTAGGTGGCCGCCTGCCCCCCCCCCCGGCTCCCCTCTGGCCCCGCTTTGGTTTTTCTCGAAGCTTCCTGTACGCTGATTTTTCCTGTATTTTTCCCGGAATTTTTGGAGCACTTTTAATATGGGGGAAACCTGAAATAGAAAACAGCAGAAAACAGGAACTGGCACTATGGTGCACTGAGTTAATAGGTTAGTCCAAATATGATCAAAAGTGTATGGAAGTGCATAAATATCATAGCAATATCACACAAAAGAAGCATGGAGCAAGCAGAAATTATAGATACGTTTTGGACGTATCAACATCCCCAAGCTCAATTCCTGCTCGTCCTCGAGTAGGTAAATGATAACAAGCATAATTTCTGTGGTGACATGCTACCAACCATATAAGAACTTTTTCAGTAAACCAATCAAGGCATGTAATTCAATTCAAGTCATAACAAGCAAGAGTCTATATTAGCATTGTAACAAGCAACCTAAGAACATAAAGGTGCAAGAGCTCTCGCTGTCCGTGACTCGAATGTCTCCAAATGGTGTTTGCATGCAAGATGGGGGATAGGGATATACGAGAGAGTAAAACATAGTTTTTGTATTGTTGAGAACTTAATCTACTAAAGTTTCACACTTGGTCTTCTTTGGAATCTTATCTTGACTCATCCCCAGACCACCGGTCAGGTACAAGTCAAAATGATCCACTCCCTTTCAATATTTTGAGCACTCATGCAATGGATGAGCGTAAGCAAGAAATTTAACACTTAGGATGGCAAAGAGAGAGAAATGATGAAGGGGGAAGACAAAAAAGGTGTGAAAGGCTCACATCAATGAGGACAATCATAGGCGAGAGAAAGCCAAATGATAGATATGATGTGAGGAGTAGGGATTGCCATGCAACGGATGCACATATGAGCTAAGGTAAGCTCTCCAATGGAACTAGTGGGGGTGCATCCAACTTGCTTGCTCAAGAAGACCTAGAGCTCTTTTGAGGAGGCTCATCATTGGAATATACAAGCAAAGTTCTATAGTGTGAAGGTCCCCACATAGCTATATGCATGAATGATAATCTCTATGGAGTACAAGGTATAAGATGGAGTACGAGTGTGGATCTCTCAAAAGG
Source organism: Secale cereale (assembly GCA_902687465.1). NCBI lineage: Eukaryota > Viridiplantae > Streptophyta > Magnoliopsida > Poales > Poaceae > Secale > Secale cereale. The sequence goes on along the minus strand of LR738713.1, from coordinate 577,843,544 downwards.
AATAGTAGTGTGCCCCCTTCTCTCTTTTTATTTCTTTTTTTTCTTTTTTCTATTTTTTTTATTTTTGTGGCCTCAATGGCTCTTTCTATTTAACTCTCATTTGTCCTCTTTGGGATCTTTTGATTTTGTCCTCTTTGGGATCTTTTGATTTGTCCTCTTTGGGAACTTTTCCTCACTTTAGGGGCAACACTCTATGTATTACAAGAAGTATAGAAGATCTTTCACACTTTACAAAAGTACTCAACATAAAGAAAATGAAACTATCATGATGTATGCAAATGTATGCCTCTGCCAGTGTAGCAGGATATGCAATGATACTAGCGCGTCATGTAGCAATGATTAGGGCAAGGCCCAACTAGCATGCGGCTCATCGATCAAGCAAAAAGCATGTATGACATAAAGATCAAGTCATGAGAAGATGGATGTTGCATGGCAATGTATCTCGGAAAGGCTATGGAAATGCCTTGATAGGTAGGTATGGTGGCTGTTTTGAGGAAGGATATAATGAGGCTTATGATGACAGAGCGTATCGTGCCAAGGATTTGGATGCACCGGCGAAGTATGCGCCAACTCTCTAGGTGAGAAAGGGCAATGCACGGTACCGAAGAGGCTAGAAAAATATGGCTAGGTGGAAGTGTCAACTTTCGAATACTCACATTAGTCCGAAGAACTCATGCACTTATTATCGGTAACTCTCAATCTAATTAGGAGGTTCACAAAGAGACAAGTACCCCGAGGAGGAGTGTATGGGGGTTTGGTTATCCTTGCGCATCCTCGACTCATGGTTCGTGAGTTTACTCTAATATTCGATCCCTCCAAAGATTAGTGATCCATCTAGTAGCTAAAGTTCTCAACTATTTTGTAGGTTTTCGAAAATAAACACGGATTGCCCAAAATACGACATCTATCACTAATAGGCTAAAGCTCTTGACACCAAAAGTTCAGACATTACTCATGGCAATACCTCAAAACTATTGCAAGTTACTACTAAAATTAAATAGCAACCTCAATTACCTACTTTAAGTTAAGACACACAACTCAGTGCAACAGGCAAACTCTCTTAACAAGATAAACATGAAAACTCAAGAGAGTGCAACCAACTACACAAAAGCTCTTTAAAAAGAAAAGCATGAAAACTAAGAGCTAAACATGACAGCAGCTATGGAAAGACAAAGAACACACACAGCAAAGATAAGTATGAAAATCCTATGTTGTGTTCTAGGTTGAATTGGAGCGTGTTTCTCTCCCACACAAAGAAAGCTGGGTTCTAACTTGTTATGAACAGAAATCAAAGCTAAAGAAAACTAAAAAAGGAAACTAAGAGCGAGACGCTCCAAGCATAGCACATAACGCATGAAGTGATTAAAATATAGTGGAACGAAAGACGAACTAATAATTGTTGATGGAGAAGGGGATGCATGGGGGCATCCCCAAGCTTAGACGCTTGAGTCTTCTTGAATATTTCTTGGGGGTGCACGGGGGCATCCCCAAGCTTGAGCGTTTGACCCTCCTGAATTTTCTTTTATCATCTTCCCTCGCACACTTGAAAACTCCCTTCATACATAACTCATCATAATCTGATTAGCGATGTTAGTACCCACAATAAAATAACTTTTCGCTACTGGAAATAAGGATAATCTTGAAGAGCTACTGTTTCTCAAGATTGCCAAAAGGTTTTTGCAAAGAAAAAGCAAGCTCAAGGTTTGCAAAACGAAGAAAAGGCAAAACAGGACAGAATCTGTGAAAAACAGACCAGCAGGTAGTAAATAATTTTTTCGGGGCACTTCTGCAACTCAAATCAAAAAACTCAGAACAGACGCCCGAAAGCTAATTGTATAGAGCACGCTGTCAAAACAATTCAGATCGAAAAGATGATCTGGTGATTTTATCCAAAATTTTCTGTCCAAGGACAGAATCTGTTTTCTGGACAGCACGTCACAACTTTTGAACTTTCTTGCAATCGGAGGCTAAACTTGGCACAAAGCTGAAAAGAAAAGATACAATGATGATGCTACTGTAGTAACAAACATCAAGACACAACAAAAGCAAAATAAAACCTAATTCGTTGTGGGCTGCCTCCCAAAAGCGCTTTCTTTTATGCCTTTAAGCTAGGCATGATGCAAAAAGATCAAGTTGTATCAATTGAACCATCATCAAGATCATCAAAAAGCTCTTCAATAGTACTACTAGTCTTAAGAGGACTTTCAAATAAAGGCCTAGTAAAGATACTTCTAGGGAGAAAACCAAAGGTGGAAAGTCAATGGGAGATTCATTTATAAATTTATCAAACAGAGGTATTTCTTCCGAAGTTTTCACAGTTTCAACCCCTTTGGCAATAGATGGATTACTTTTGGAACGAGGAGCCTTTGGAACGTAAACGAACTTAGGTTCCTTCTCTGCCGGAGTTTCTACCATTTTGGCTTTGATTAAGGAGAAAGTAGTTCCTAAAGTGTCAAAGATTTCCTCAATCTTGTCTATCCTAGAAGAATCGAAGTCATGGGATTTGATGGTCTCCAAAGTTTTGAGAATTTTATGCATGGAGCTATCAAGCCTATTAAAATTCCCTTGGATCTTACGGTCCAACTCATTTATCTTATTAATGCTTGGCATCTCTAGCTCTATCTTTTCAAGTTTTTTCATAATGTGAGCTAGGGTAATGTCCTCTTGAATGCTAACAACAGGGGGATTTCCAACAAGATTTTCCATAATACTAAGAGATTCCCAAACTGGGGCTTCTAGGAAATTTCCATTGATAGCAGAATCTAGAATAAACCTATTCCAAGAAGTAATTCCAACATAAAAATTTCTAAGCAGGATAGTAGTAGATTGCTTCTTGGTGGCTCCTTTTTGAGAATCATTAATTCTATACCAAGCATATTTTAGACTTTCACCACCTCTTTGTTTAAAGGTGAGCACTTCTGCCTCACCAAAGGCAAAAGGACCAGACATAATGCCAACTAAAAGCAAGATAGCTATTTTTGTGATTTTTGGTAAGGGACACTAAAGCGAAAACTGAAAGGTAAACTAACAAGACTAAAAAGCAAAGATAAAAGATAGCGTGCAACTCCCCTATCTCGAAGAGTGGAGTCCCCGGCAACGGCGCCAGAAACTTTGCTTGATGGCTTCTCGACCCTCATTGGTTACCCCAAGTGGAAGGTTTGAGATGTAGCGTAGCAGCAAATTTCCCTTGGCAAAGATACCAAGGATCAAATCCCGTGAGACTTCGAGGGTCGACAAGAAGGTGTCAACGGCGCCAGAAACTTAGCGGTTGACAGGACCTGCACACAGATACAAATAACTTTGCTCCCAAGGAGTACAGAGAGGTTGTCAATCCCTCCGGCCTTGTTGTTTACAAAGGATCAAACACAAGAGATAATAATGATAGGTATGACTGCAACTAGGAAATAAGGACAGGAAGTAAATAGAAGGTGTGATCAGTGGTGGTAATATGGACCGGGGTCCCATGATGTTCACTAGTGATGTCTCTCTCCCAAAAGACGATAAAACAACAAAGCGAGGTAAACAAATTACAGCTGGGCAATTGACAGGATTATGTGTGCAAACCAATGCTAACTATGCTGCAAAGAAAGGTAGAGGCTCAAAAGCATGGGCGGTACGCCAAGGCAAGTAGACCAAAATCCATCTGCATCTACTACTAATCATCCACCTTGAGATATCTATCCAGAACATCTCGCTGGTATTAAGTTGCGAATCCCACCCAAAGTGTAGACTCAAAGCAACACACAACTGCATTAAAAGAACTTTGCGTAAAGTAAACAATCCTTGCACCCGCAAGTACAAGCACTGTTGTTTTCCCCCTTGTGGCAACAGCACATCCCCTAGACTCATGTTTATGTCACTCAAGCTAGTCATCAGGGGGCATGAACCCACAATCAAGCATAACGCTCCCTCTTGGAGTTACTACCTACTACTTGGCCAAAGCAATAAACAGCAACGGAGAACATGCAAGAATTACTCAAGAACATAAATATAAAAGAGGTGAATCAAATATATTACTCACACACAATCTGAACATAATCTCATAATCCATCGGATCCCAGAAAACTCAGCAGAGCAACATCATAAAGATTACATATGTGCCTCGATCATGTAGGGTAGCTCACGAGGTCTAAACCATGAAGAACAAAGAGGGGAGCAGAACATCACATAGCTACTGATCATGGACCCATGGTACAAGGTGGACTACTCATGACTCATCCAGGAAGCGTCCATGGTGGTGGAGAAGCTCCCGGTGGTGGTTCTCCCCTCCGGCAGGGTGCCGGGAAGAGTTCTCCTGATGCTCCCGATCTTGGAAGCGCTGCGGCGGCGGAACTGAGGCGAGATCGCGAAAAAGGGTTCCGTCCTCGAGGGTTTCGGGACGCGAGGAATATATATGCGAAGGGGGGTCACCAGAGGCGGAGCCGGGGCCCCAGGCGCCCCCTGGCGCGGCCAGGGGTGGGGCCGCGCCGGGTGGCCACCTGGGCCCCCCTTGGCTCCCCTCTGGCCCCGCTTTGGTTTTTCTCGAAGCTTCCTGTACGCTGATTTTTCTTGTATTTTTCCCGGAATTTTTGGAGCACTTTTAATATGGGGGAAACCTGAAATAGAAAAACAGCAGAAAACAGGAACTGGCACTGTGGTGCACTGAGTTAATAGGTTAGTCCAAATATGATCAAAAGTGTATGGAAGTGCATAAATATCATAGCAATATCACACAAAAGAAGCATGGAGAAAGTAGAAATTATAGATACGTTTTGGACGTATCACGTAGGCAGCATCTACACGACATATTGAAGCGAACGGAGAACAAGGGACGGCCTACGGTGGTCAGGGCACTCGTCGGAGACGAGGCCCGACGGCGACGAGCTCGGGTGCTCGACGAACTCGGTGCTAGACGGTGCTAAGGAGGGGGAAAAGGCACGGGGAGGTGGAGGCGCTCACCACGAACACGGAGGTGTGTTCGGCTGGCCAGGAGGTGGTCGGAGTCGACGACGGCGAGGCTCGAACAGCTACGGCCGCCGGAGTGGAAGAAGAGGAAGAAGACGATGACGACGAGGCGATCGGCTCCGCGTAGAGGACATAGTCGACGTAGTCGATGACGGGGAAGCAGCTAGACAGGGTTGGCAAGGACGAGGTCGACGGGAGGCACACCGGCGACGAGCTGGCGGTCCCAGATGCGTGCGGGACTGCTGTGGATCAGCGGATCTGGTGAAGCTTGGCTCTCCAGGCAGCGGGAGGAGGTAGGAGGAACCCTAGGGAAAGGGTAGGACAAGCTGCGGGTTTAAAAGGAGGACTCTGATCGCGAGGCCTCAACATCCATGATCACGGCGCGACGGCGAGTGCGCGCTCTGCCTCAGCAACGTGTGACGGATGTAGATGGCGACGCAGGGGATGTGAGGCTGACATGTGGGCCCAGGGAAAAAACGAACGGCGCGACTGCGCGCGGGCTGGGCCACTGCGGGAGAGAGGAGGTGGGCCGAGGGGCTCTGCGGAGAAGGACTGGGCCTGGGGGAAGAGGAGGAAGAGGAGGCCCAGGCCACTGCTGCTTCTGCTGATTCTTTTCTTTTCCCTTTTTCCTTCAGACGGAAAAGAAAAGAAAAGTATAGGCTTCAAGGAAAAGAGTTAGGAGAAAAATAAAATATCCCCATGCTCCTTGATTTATGCCCTATTTAATAAAATTGGCTTGGACATTTTTAGAGGCAGAAAAATGAAAGGAGTTTGAATATGGTTCAAACTCTTAACATTTTTTAACCCAACCAAATCAATTCCAACAAGGCTAAATTTTGGCAGAGAGGGTGTAGACATGGTGCAATGTTTTTAGGAAAAGAAAGAACATTAAAGGACTTGGCTAGGTGGCTGCAAAAATAACTAAAGAGAGGAAGAGAAGGGAGAAGGAAGAGGGGGGAAACAAAGGAGGGGGGGTCTAGGGTTTCAAGGCAGTCCTAGAACTACACACACATACACATCACAACAAGAAGTAAACTAAGATGCCATGATGCCATGATGATGAAGCAATGCAAGGACGCAAAAATAAAATAAATGACATGACAAAGAAAAATAAAATAAACTCAAATGAGAAGAACCCCCAAGGATAAGGACAAGGATCAAAATGAGAATTGCTTTATTGCCATTATAGGAAAGTATCACATATGGGGTGTTACAGGTCTTCCCCTTCTCGTTGGTGTCCTCCGCCGTCATCAGGAGCAAGGTGGTATTGTTCGCCTCCGAGAAGGTTGGCGCCCTCAAAGCCGGCTCATACCAGGCAGGCGAAGCGGCAGCCTTCGGCTTGCCGGAAGCCATCAGTGCGAGCTTCGAAGGGAGGCGGTGAAGATCTCGAACTTCGCGGAGGAAAGGAACAAGAAAGAGGATCTAGAGCAAGGCAAAGGCTAACAATGAAGGCACAGTGGCACGCACTTGCCTTTTGTCAGCTGTGCAGTTGCCGAGGTGGCATGGGAGCACAAACGCCCATGTCCCATCAATCACCATGCACCAGTCGAGGCCGCAGGCTTTTCGGGCCCGTGGCACTCCGCCCTTGGCCCTTGGCTTTGTCGCGAAGCCAAGCCCGAGCGCACCTTGGGCCCGGGGGCTACCGTCGGCGTTCTGGGAACGGGGGTTCCCAGACTTGCCTGCATGCGGCCCAGGGCGCGGCTCATCAGGTGGCCTGGTATGGCCCGACATCATCAGCGACCACTCAAGACCCTTGCGAGGGGCCAAGCCTCGCGAGGCGAACGACACAAGGCATCCCCTGGGGCGGCCTCACCAGGCCGGCTCGTGAGGATTGGAGATATCGAGGCAGGGGACATCTCGCGAGGTCCTCGTGACGTGAGCAGTGACGACCAAGGCCATGTGGGCTCCAGCGGGCGCAGAATGCCAGTTTCCCTGTTGGTGCTAAAGGAGCAGGTGTAGGCGAAGAGTCTCGAGGCATCAGACAAAGGTTTCCATATCGGTGCAACAAGACCAAGACCAGCAGGACAGCAGAACGGAGGCCATCACGGAGCCCACGGCAGCGTCACCACCAAAGCCTTTGGCAGGCGAAGACCACCTTTTGTCAGGATAACTTGTACTAGGTGCCCCCCTTCAAATTTGGCCGTTGTGAGATCCCTTCCCACTCAATATTTGGGAAATGGACCCGGGTCACTATAAATAGGACTAGCCACCACCATTGGAATCATCTCATCTTGAGTTGATCAGATAGAAGGTCACACACCACTGGCTCACACGAGCACGATAACTCCTCTCCTCAAGAGGCAGTTCATCCATGTACTAGTTCTTCCTTAGTCTACGAGGCAATCCACCACACCACACTAGATTAGCATATTACACCACAACGCCGACCCGAACTAGTATAAATGTTGTGTCCCTTGTTCTTCGGATCTGACGAGCTAGGCCTAGGGTTGTTGAGTAGACGAGCTAGGGCGGAAGGAGAGATCTTCGTGCACACCCCAGAGTTCGAACCTTAAGGGTTTTGCGAGAACCCTAGATCTGACACCGGTACACCTACTTTCCCCTACATCTTCTAGTCTACCACTGAAAGATCTCACATAACTTAATCAACTATGCCAGAGCCCATAATAGCTTGTGGCTGCACACGGAAGTTTCTAGGCATGAATGATTATATGATCCATTTTAGCCTGGGTGGCATTCCATAGAGTGATCACACGGTTCCTCCGGGATCTCTTAGGATAACACTGGATTCTCCAGGTGCCCTGCAACCAATCCACCTAGATGTGTATTAAAGTTTCCACCTTAAACTTTCCCATAGTTGTTATTACTCTCGCAACTTTCATGAATCTCACAAACCAATCCACGTCTATGAGCATGGCTAAGCAATAAGTAACAAAGCGTATATTATCGGGGTTGACTTCAAGTCATATGTTCCTACCTCATGAACTACAAAGCATACCCATATGTCACTATTGCAGGATGTTGCTAACGCGACACTACGACCAGAGACCCTTCGAGAAACTGTGTCGATGCAATAATCACAAATGGTGCTGTATGAAAACTGTCATAAATGTATAAAACATTTGCAATGATGGATGCATCAAACACAATTCAGCTTTTATTTGCGTGTGCGATGAAGGGCATACGGTTCAATTCAATGGACTGTTTGCGATGAGGAGGAACAAAAGAAATGGGCAGCCAGATGAAGGCGTGTGCGATACACAACGTACGGTTCACTCGGATGAACTCTTTGTGATTAGGCAACACAAAAGTAACGGTTAGCCAAATCAAAGGTGTGTGTGATATACGACATGCGGTTCACTCGGATGAACTGTTTGTGTTGAGACATGAGAACCAAAATGGTTCAAATGAACAAGATGTGTGTGATACGAGGCAAACATGTCTGTAATCGGAGACGTGTGCGAAGACCGATAACAACACAGACGATTACTGCTAACTAGCCTTGTGTGTTGTGAGCAAACGATTGCTGGTATACAATTGTGAGTGATTGATGAGAACATCACCGACGGGTTCCATTGTTTAGTCTGTGTGCGATGTGATTTTCTTTGTCTGCACAACATCTACGCTCTGTCTATGGCATCAACATATATACTTAAAAATACAACATTGCATAACCAAATTAAGCATACAATTACACAAGTGACTACACACACCACACACCAAAGAAATCAATTACATGCATACTAAAGTAGGAGAAACGAGGATCTAATCATCTACTTATTGTTGCGACGATGCTTGCCATTGCTCCACTTCCGGCTGGATCCCTGGTCGTTTTGGGGAAGGAGCGACTTCCTCATGTCAACGATCCTCCTGTACATGTCGTAGCTCATGTACGCCTCCTTGGCCGCGTACACGACGTGAGCTTTGTCAAGTTTCTCCATCCAGGCCGAGTGCCAGGCACACTTGTCCTTGTTGCACGAATCCTTCATGTCTCTATAGTAGGGGTCGATGATGGCCTCGGCGAGGTGAACCAGTGAGTCCTTCTCATGCTCCTTGCTGCCCCTGAGCTTGTATTGGCCCTGGATGTCGACAAGATTCCGGCAGGTGATGCCCGAATTCTCGAGCCCCTTTACATTGTTGGTGATGTCCACCGTAGCGAACATGTAGTGGGGGCTGTTGAAAAACCTGGTGAAACGCACGCAAGGCCTTGTGGCCAGGCAGTAGTGGTAGATGAGGATGTGGTGGCGCACGCACATCTGGGCGACAGCGACCTTGGGACAAGACCGGCACGAACGTGGGTGTACTCAAGATCGAACCAGACCATCGTGTACTTCTCCACGGCAAGCAACAGCTCCATGATATGGATGGAGTGCTCCGCCCAGACCGGGTCCTATGTGTACACCACCGAGAGGTTGATGGCTTCTCGCCCCTCGTTGGTTACCCCAAGTGGAAGGTTTGAGATGTAGTGTAGCGGAAGTTTTCCCTTGGCAAAGATACCAAGGATCGATTTCCCTGAGACTCCCAGTTTCAACAAGAAGGTGTCAACTGCTAACGGCGCCAGATATTAGCAATCAACGTGGACCTGCACAAAGATACAAATAACTTTGCTCCCAACGAGTACAGAGAGGTTGTCAATCCCTCCGGCCTTGTCGTTTACAAAGGATCAAACGCAAGTGATAATAGTGATAGGTATTGCTGCAAATAGTAAGTAAAGCAGAAAGTAAATAGCGGATGTGATCAGTGATGGTAATATGGACCGGGGTCCCATGATGTTCACTAGTGATGTCTCTCTCCCAAAAGATGATAAAACAGCCATGTGAGGTAAACGAATTACAGCTGGGCAATTGACAGAATTATGTGCGCAAACCAATGCTAACTATGTTGCAAGAAAGGTAGAGGTTCAAAGCATGGGCGGTACGCCAAGGCAAGAAGACCGAAATCCATCTGCATCTACTACTAATCATCCACCTTGAGATATCTATCCAAAACATCTCGCTGGTATAAAGTTGCGAGTCCCACCCATAGTGTAAACTCAAAGCAACAGACAACTGCGTTAAAAGAACTTTGCGTAAAGTAAACAATCCTTGCACCCGCGGGCACAAGCACCGTTGTTTTCCCCCTTGTGGCAACAGCACATCCCCTAGACTCATGTTTCTGTCACTCAAGCTAGTCATCGAGGGGCATGAATCCATAATCAAGCATAACGTTCCCTCTTGGAGTCACTACCTACTACTTGTCCAAAGCAATAAATAACAACGGAGAACATGCAAGAATTACTTACGAACATAAATATAAAAGAGGTGAATCAAATATATTACTCAAACACAATCTGAACATAATCTCACAATCCATCGGATCCCAGCAAACTCAACATAGCAACAGCATAAGGATTACATATGTGCCTCGATCATGTAGGGCAGCTCACGAGGACTAATTAGTGAAGCACAAGAACGGGAGGAGAACATCGCATAGCTACTGGTCATGGACCCATGGTCCAAGGGAGACTACTCACAACTCATCCGGGAGGCGTCCATGGTGGTGGAGAGGCTCCCGGTGGTGATCCTCCCCTTCGGCAGGGTGCCGGGAAGAGTTCTCCTGGTGCTCCCGATCTTGGAAGCGCGGCGGCGGTGGAACAGAGATGAGATCGCGAAAAAGGGTTCCCGTTTCGAGGGTTTCGGGACACGATATAAATATATACCAAAGGGGGGCATCAGCGGAGGCCTGGGGGGCCCAGGCGCCCCCCGGCGCGGCCAGGAGGGGGGCCGCGCCACCAGGGCGCCTGGAGCCCTGGTGGCCCCCCTCCGGCTGTACTTTGGCTGCCGGGAAGCTTCTGGAACGCTGATTTTTTATATAATTTTTCCGGGATTTTTCTGGCAGTTTACGTGATGGGAAAACCTGAAATACAAAAACAGCAGAAAACAGAAACTGGCACTGGGGTGCACTGAGTTAATAGGTTAGTCCAAATATGATCAAAAGTGTATGGAAGTGTATAAATAACATAGCAATATCACCCAAAAGAGGCATGGAGCAAGCAGAAATTATAGATACGTTTTGGACGTATCAACATCCCCAAGCTTAATTCCTGCTCGTCCTCGAGTAGGTAAATGATAACAAGAATAATTTTTGTGGTGACATGCTATTAACCATATAGGACTTTTCATAGTCACATGACAAAAGCTTACTGAGACAATGAATCTGTAGTAATTAAGTTGCCTCATGAGAAAATCACAAAGAACTGAAAGTTTTAAAACATGATACTAAAACATCAAATTGATTTGTAATGAGCATGGTGTGCAAATATGATAAAGTGATATCTCGCTTGCCCCCTTTTGTGAAGCAAAACATAAAGGCAGGGGCACCTCCAAGGTTTAAGTGATGACTAGATACAATGATTTCAAAATAAACGATATCATAATCATGCAAAAGACAATGCTACTTTGGGACAATGCACATTACACTCAGAATGACAATCATGCTCTCAGTAGTTGGTGCTTTAAAAGAAGGTGGAGACTCTCGAACCGTGGCTTTTGTTGGCAAGGTTGAAAACCCGTAGTCGAAAACAAAGACAAAGCATGTACCAGAGCTCTTAGTTTTAAAAACAGAAGTAATAATATATTTTTTTAGATTATGCATGTTCCGTCAATGAATGCTAGCAGATAACTCAATTACTTCTTGAGATGGACAAGTTTCGAGGAACGGCTCCCGAATGAGGACGATCACATCCTCTTAATCTCCTTTGTTTATCACTTCCAAAGATTTCTGATTTCTCATGAACAAAGCGTGAAGGAGGGTTTGTTTGTTATATTAATTTTGAGCCGGGCGCACTCTTTGCCAGTTCCTTCTCGTATTATGGGTTTGCACATTAGACATGCAATCCCGGGGTGAAGCTTGTCCAACTTAAAAAGATGATGAATTAACTACTACTTCCTCATGAACTTAAAACAGAGGCACAAAATAGGAATGCATTTTTTTGAATAATTTCGAGATGGTACATGAAAGTCTCCGTTAGGAATGGCAGGTAAATACCATGTAGGAAGGTATGGTGGACTCATATGGCATAAATGGTTCAAAAGATTTTGGATGCACAAGACTGGGAGCGACCAACTAAGAGAGCAATGACGGTCATAATCATGCAGAGCGACAAAGCAACATTGAATCAGGCATGGAAGTTATATCGCTACTCAGAAACAAAAGATCATCAAGGCTTGACAGACTTACTTTACAGTCTTAAATATGCATGAGCATATGCCAAGTCAATCAAAATAAATTCTTGAAGGAAGATATTACTAAACCATACCACATCATAGGCAAACAAATCATGTTGGTACTCCAATAACACATTCGAAACCCCCCAGCTATTTGAGACTAACCATAAGAAAACATGAACTACTAAGCACCATTATGCACGTAGCATCTTTATCATAGACATATCAACCAATGCAACAAAAGAAAACTCTCTTAATAAGATAATCATGATAAATAAAGAGAGTTCAAGCAACCAACTAAACAAAAACTCTTTAAAAAGATAAGCATGAAAACTAAAAGCTAAGCATGATAGTAGCTATTGAAAGACAAAGAACACACACAGCAAAGATAGACATGAAAATTCTATGTTATGTTCTAGATAGAAGTGGAGCGTGTTTCTCTCCCACATAAAGAAAGCTGAGTTTCGACTCGTTATGAAAAGCTAAAGAAAACTAAAAAGGAAAACTAAAAGCAAGACGCTCCAAGCATAGCACATAACACATGAAGTGATAAAAATATAGTGGAACGAAAGACGAACTGATAATGTTGATGGAGAAGGGGATGCACAGGGGCATCCCCAAGCTTAGACGCTTGAGTCTCCTTGAATATTTCTTGGGGGTGCATGGGGGCATCCCCAAGCTTGAGCGTTTGTCACTCCTGAATCTTTTTATCATCTTCCCTCGCACACTTGAAAACTCCCTTCATACATAACTCATCATAATCTGATTAGCAAGGTTAGTACCCATAATAAAATAATTGTTCCTTGCTGGAAATAAAGATATTCTTGAATGTCTACTGTTTCTCAAGATTGCCAAAAGGTTTTTGCAAAGAAAAAGCAAGCTCTAGGTTTGCAAAATGAAGGAAAGGCAAAACAGGACAGAATCTGTGAAAAACAGAACAGCAGGTAGTAAATGATTTTTTTCGGGGCACTTCTGCAACTCTAATCAAAAAACCAGAACATACGCACGAAAGACAATTATATAGAGCACTCTGTCGAAAAAATTCAGACCAAAAAGATGATCTGGTAATTTTATACGAATTTTTCTATCCAAGGACAGAATCTGTTTCCTGGACAGCACATCACAACTTTTGAACTTTCTTGCAATCAGAGGTTACACTTGGCACAAAATTGAAAAGCAAAGATACAATGATGATGCTACTATAGTAACAGCATCAAGACCCAAAAAAAGCAAAATAAAATTTTTATTCATGTGGGCTGCCTCCCAAAAGCGCTTTCTTTTATGCCTTTAAGCTAGGCATAATGCAAAGAGATCAAGTTTTATCAAGAGTAAAAGAATAGCTAGCCCGTATAACGGACTCAAAAGGTAACTTAATCTTCTTTCGAGGGAAGTGTTCCATCCCTTTCTTGAGAGGAAACTGGAATTTTATATTCCCCTCTTTCATGTCAATGATAGCACCAACGGTGAATAGAAAAGGACGTCCGAAAATAATTGGACAAGAAGGTTCACATTCAATATCCATAATAGTAAAATCAACGGGAACGTAATTGTCATTGACAACAATAAGAACATCGTCGATCCTCCCCAAAGGTTTCTTTATGGAAGAATCAACGAGACGAACACCAAAAGAACAGGAATCAAAAGGTTTCAATTTAAGCATATCATATAGTCTTTTGGGCATAACAGAGGTAATAGCTACAACATCACATAATGCATAGCAAGAGAAGTTATTTATCTTAATTTTAATCATAGGATCCCAACCATCTTCTAGCTTTCTAGGTATGGAGGCTTCTGCTCTAAGTTTCTCCTCCCTAGCTTTGATGAGAGCATTAGTGATATGCTCTGTGAAGGCAAGATTAAGCGTGCTAGTGACATCTTGTGAAGGAAATCAATAACTTCGGTAAGAGTGCAATTATCAAAATCAAGGTCACTACTATCAAGTAAGGTGGTAGTGGTGTCCTTTAGGTTCACTTGTTTGGTAGTTTCTATAGTCATAGCATCACCATTAATAGGTCCATCGGGACCAGGAGTGCATTGGGTGCTAAGAGTTTGGATATCCTCAACAACTTGGATAGTAGCAACAGTGTGGTGGGTAGGAAGGTTCTTAATTCTATCTTCTTCCTCCCTTTCTCTAGCCCATCTCTCTTTAAGTTTAGCCATCATCCTAATGTTTTCATTAATTTGCACTTGAATAGCATTCATAGGAGTGACCTTCCTCTCCTCAAGAGGAGAAGTTCTAATTTTAAGCAATTTTACCTCATTGGCTAAATTGTCTACCGTCGAAGAGAGAGCATCTAGTTTGTTTAGTTTTTCTTCTACACTCTTATTAAAGGCTTTTTGGGTAGTGATGAAATCTTTAAGCATAATCTCTAGTTCAGTAGTGGAGTTCTTGGTGCTAGGATAAGCATTGTTGTTCCCATAAGAGTTAGAGGGGAACGGTCTAGGATTGCTACCAAAGTTACTCCTATAAGCATTGTTATTAAAATTGTTTCTAGAGATAAAGTTCACATCTACTTGTTCACTACAACAAATATGTCAACTTATGACCTTTTGTTAGTGACCCTGGAAGAATTGGTCATAGATCTATGACCATTTCAGACCAATTGGTCAAAAGCTGTTCGGGGGGCTCCAAACCCTAAACTATAACGACCATTTTGGTCAGAAAGGTCATAATTTCCTTACACGAAATGGTCACAAAGCAGATAACACTGGTTCGCTGCCTTATTTCTAGCTGTTCATGACCAATATAGATGGTCATAACCTTGAAAATTGTGGTGGGTTGCTACGACTAGGCGCCACCTCATCAGTTTTGCCTATGTGTCATGTCCATGTGGCAGTTTTTGCCCTAGGTTGTGAAGCAACCTATATTTCTGTCATTCCCAAAATTCCCCAAAAAATCTCATAAATTCTTTGGGTCATATCTTCGTCAAATATGTAAAAAACCTTCCTTGCCTAGTTCAAAAATAATTCAAAAATATTCATTTTCCTATTCTGTTCAAAAAAACACTTTGTGAAGGAAGTACCACTTTGGCATGTCCAAATGGTATCCATTTTCTACAGTGCTTTCCTATGCCCAAATAA
>LR738713.1:577804955-577826005 GCA_902687465.1 Secale cereale | reverse complement strand
CGCCGACCTCGTCTCCGCCATCCCCACCCACCACCGCCGCCCCCACCCACCGCCGACCTCGTCTCCGCCATCCCCCTCCCCTCGCCTTCATCCCCCATATCCACTAGTCTCGATCCGGCGTGCGTGCGTGCCGGCGCGGGCGTGCCTCGATTCGATCCAGTGCCTTCATCCCTCCTTCCATCCCTTGGCGTGTGTGCCGGCGCGGGCGCCATGTGGGGCAGCTCCAACACGACCACGAGCGGCGGCGGCGGCGGAGGGAAGGACAAGGCGAAGGGCTCTGCGGTCTCCTTCACGAAGGGCGAGGAGGTGCTCGCATACCACGGCCCGCTCCTCTACGAGGGCAAGGTTCCCCTCCCCTTCCGTTCCCCCTCTCACCCCACCTCCCATTCCGTTCTAGAGTTCGCCCACCGCCGCGTCAGCTCCCCAGAGCTTCTCTGTTCCATTTTTTTCGGAGAGGCACTGGAAGAGCACTCCCCACGCTTGTCTAGAGGAGAACACCACCTGGGACTTGGTGGTTGACATTGAGAAGGTCAGGCAGCACCTCAACATTCCAGAGTGGCAGGCAACTGCAAATACATCTTCTTTTGTTAAATGCAACATATACCCAGCTGTAAAGAAACCACTTGAAGAAAATATTTAAGAGAGCTGGGCACTTTTTGTAGATTTTCTTGCATTTGTGCATAGCTATTGATCATGAATGTTGCAATGCAAGTTATTAAAAGAATGATGATACCTCTCAATGCCTTATCTTTTCAGAAACTAGCTATCTAGTCAAGCATTTCTTTTTAAGTTCGATACTAGTGTTATTGTTGGAGATATATAGTGGAAAACAACATCTAGAGTGGTATAGATTGTTTCAGTCCATGATATGCTTATTATTGAATTAGCTGGTCCTAAAGAATGTTCCGCCTAAGCTTTGCTTAGTGGCTGGTTCCAACTACTTGAGTAAGACCTCTTAGATAACTCACTTGTGGTTAATTAGTGGCTCTATCGTTTGTGTTTATACATTCTTTTTTCCTAGGCATCATTCATGGTTGTCTAGCAGTCGAGATACTTCTGGTTCCATTTAGTATATGCAGGTAGCAACAGCTTAAGTTTAATGGAGTTGTTGTTACTCAGTGCCTACTTCGTTAGAGTTTGCATCATCTCCTTGTTGTTTATATCATAAATGCCTTCACTATTCTTGTTCTGAACCTCTGATCCTGATACTGATTGTATTTTCTACAGGGCGTTATTGTTCATGGTGCAGTGCTCAGATGGTCTCCGTGATGTTATCGGTTAGGTTCGTGTGCAACCTTTCTGAATATTTTCTACAGGGAGTTGTTCTGCTCTCTTTTCTTGCTCTGTAGACAAGCAGTTGGGAAGTGGGTTTATGACCGGGATTTTTTTGTTTGGGGGTATGTACTGAAGTACTAACTTCTGAACATGTGTTTCACAACTGTTTTTCATACCCAAGCACTAGTCTTTGTTCAGATTTATGCTCTGTTATTAATCTGAACTGTGACTTGTGTTACGATGACTTGTGTTACGTTGACTTGTGTTACGATTGTCAAAATGGATTTGATGCCTTTCAATAAACTAGCAAAAGTAGCATCATGCCTTTTCTCACTGTCAAACTGTTTACTATGTATGTATGTATTCTGGACATGCAGTTAGTCCGAATCTATTTTGGCGGCTAACATGCCTCATCATTCCGACTACCTGCTTGCTCACTTCATGGCACTTGAGAACAGTCATGTTATGTTTTATCCATTCTTACATTCTGGCATCTAGTACTTCAACGATCTCACAGTGCTCCGTGGCGGTTTAGGACATGCTTATCCTTGCAAAAAAAAAATTTGAGCTCAAGCAATACTAATGTTTATATCTATCATTCAGTACTACTATTTATATCTAAACAAGACCTTATGATTTACACAGGTCGGGTTGTCGCAGGTTCCATGGATCCCCCCTCCCCTTGTCAAGCTCGGCGCCAAGAGCGAGGAGCTGCTCTTCGCCTCGCCTCACCTCGCACAAGCGACATCGTCAGGTTGTAAGCAAATATTCCTGTCTGCTCTTTCACTAGTGTCAACCCTTGCTTTCGTTGTTAATAATACATGCATGCTCCGCAACTAATACACAAGATGCATTTCCATCCCATCTAGTAGGTGCTGAATTGATGCAAACAAATAAAATAAAATTAGTAGGTGTTGACTGCTCACAGCCCATATATGCTGAACGATGCTAGCTGCTGTACAACCCATATATGTAGGACGTTATATCTGTGGTTAGCATCAAAACTAGGTCACTACAAGGACGTTATATCTGTGCCCCATTAGGTCTTGCTCACAGCCCATATATGTTGAACGATGCTAGCTGCTGTACATATGGTTAGTAGGTATTTTTTTTACAGTTTTGAATTTTTTTTGCATGTTCAAGCCTGTACATAAGGTCTTGCTCATGTTCAAGCCTGATACGATCTACTAGAACAATTTTTTTGCTGTTCAAATGTTTAAATTATGGTTCTTTGTTTCAAACATCGAAATGTTATTTACTTTCTCCTTCTATGCTTAAATGATAAAAATGTCGCATTTATAGGATTGTAAACCTGATGTGACTGGAGTAGTATTTACTTGCTGCTGATAGTTACTACTTGTATCCACTGATTTCTATGCCTCATTTTGCTTGTTTTACTTTATTTATGCATGCAGACTACCTAAAAGTTAATGTGCTTTTAGATTTGCCTTTATTTAGCTCCTAACCATATTGTTTGATAACTGGCAGATGATGTACTTCATTCGTGTTTTGTCGTGGGCTCCAAGAAGTGAAGAAGCATTGAGTTCTAGCTCATTAGAGCTAGTTATACATTGATAGATAGTTATATTTTGATATTTAGTTGTGTTCTCGGTGGATGTAAACCTGATGCGAAGTATGTTCGATTATAAACGTGGTGTGAACTATGTTTGATTGTAATGTGCCAAATTAGGTTTTTTGATCTGTTGAAGTATTACTTGTGCTTTCAGTCAATTCTGATTTAAATATTTGTTTTTATTTAATGGAATATCAAAATTTGAAGAACATGACTCTGACCATTGGGACCCATCTGTAAACTGGAGCTAGGAAAAAAAAGCTAGAAATAAAAAAATAAATTGACTGCAAAATGTTGTGCGCTAGAAAATAAAAAGACCAAATTGTAGGCCAGGCCCATGTAGCTAACCGAAATTAACATAAAATACATATATTAAAAGGGCTTGCCTAAAAAATAATACATGGGCCGAATTACTGGGTCAGACCCATGTAGCTAATAAAAGCACAGGGAAAAAACATTAAAAAGGCCGAATTATTGGGCTAGGCCCAAGTAGAAAACCGAATTGGACCGGGCTGAATCTTGTGCCACATCAGCTTGCCACGCTAGATGCCTACGTGGCCTGGGGAGGCTGCTAGTGACCAAAACACGACAGTAGGCACATTTTGGTCATAAACGTCTACGACCTTCTCACAGAGAAGGTCGCTATAGTCAGTTTATGACGGCCAGCTTTTGACCTTATGTTTTTGGTCACAAAAAGGTCACAAATGGAAATTTGTGACCATTCAGTGACCAATAGTGGTGGTCACAAGTTGACATATTTCTTGTAGTGGTTCTTGAGCAATCAAAGAATTTAAAGGAACATCACGAGGATCAACAGAAGATTGCTTCGAAAGTAGAGACATGATCAAGTCAACTTTTTCATTTAGGGAGGAAATCTCCTCGACAGAGTTTACCTTCCTACCTGTTGGAGCGCGTTCGGTGTGCCATTGGGAATAGTTGGTCATCATCTCATCGAGAAGCTTTGTGGCAGCACCAAGTGTAGTTGACATAAAGGTTCCTCCCGTGGCCAAATCTTACAAGTCCTGTGGCCTGCATAAAAAGTTTGGATAACCATCCAAGTAGTCAAACCATGAGTAGGGCAGTTCTCGATAAGAGATTTCATACGTTCCCAAGCTTGGGCAACGTGTTCATTATCCAATTGTTTAAAATTCATTATGTTACTTCTTAGTTGGATAATTTTAGCAGGTGGATAGTATTTTCCAATAAAAGCATCTTTGCACTTGTCCCATGAATCTATGCTATTTCTAGGCAAAGATTGAAACCAAATTTTAGCTCCTCCTCTCAAGGAGAAAGGAAAAAGCTTAAGCTTAACAATATCACTGTCTACTTCTCGGTACTTTTGCATATCACAAAGTTCAACAAAATTGTTTAAGTGTAAAGCAGCATCATCTCCAGCACCGGAGAATTGATCTTTCATGACTAAGTTCAGTAAAGCAGGTTTAATTTCATACGAAGGTGCTGAAGTGGCAGGTGTAGTGATAGGTGTGCAGATAAAGTCATCGTTGTTGTGACTAGTGAAGTCAAACAACTTGGTGTTCTCGGTGCAACCCATAGCAGCAAGCAAGCAAGATAACTATTTTTGTGATTTTCGACAAAAGATACTAAAGCAAAAACTGAAAGGTAAACTAACAAGACTAAAAAGCAAAGGTAAAAGATAGCGTGCAACTCCCCTATCTCGAAGAGTGGAGTCCCCGGCAACGGCACCAGAAAACTTTGCTTGATGGCTTCTCGCCCCTCGTTGGTTACCCCAAGTGGAAGGTTTGAGATGCAGTGTAGCGGAAGTTTTCCCTTGGCAAAGATACCAAGGATCGATTTCCCTGAGACTCCCAGTTTCAACAAGAAGGTGTCAACTGCTAACGGCGCCAGATATTAGCAATCAACGTGGACCTGCACACATATACAAATAACTTTGCTCCCAACGAGTACAGAGAGGTTGTCAATCCCTCCGGCCTTGTCGTTTACAAAGGATGAAACGCAAGTGATAATAGTGATAGGTATTGCTGCAAATAGTAAGTAAAGCAGAAAGTAAATAGTGGATGTGATCAGTGATGGTAATATGGACCGGGGTCCCATGATGTTCACTAGTAATGTCTCTCTCCCAAAAGACGATAAAACAACCATGTGAGGTAAACGAATTACAGCTGGGCAATTGACAGAATTATGTGCGCAAACCAATGCTAACTATGTTGCAAGAAAGGTAGAGGTTCAAAGCATGGGCGGTACGCCAAGGCAAGTAGACCGAAATCCATCTGCATCTACTACTAATCATCCACCTTGAGATATCTATCCAGAACATCTCGCTGGTATTAAGTTGCGAGTCCCACCCATAGTGTAAACTCAAAGCAACAGACAACTGCATTAAAAGAACTTTGCGTAAATTAAACAATCCTTGCACCCGCGGGCACAAGCACTGTTGTTTTCCCCCTTGTGGCAACAGCACATCCCCTAGACTCATGTTTCTGTCACTCAAGCTAGTCATCGAGGGGCATGAACCCACAATCAAGCATAACGTTCCCTCTTGGAGTCACTACCTACTACTTGGCCAAAGCAATAAATAACAACGGAGAACATGCAAGAATTACTTACGAACATAAATATAAAAGAGGTGAATCAAATATATTACTCAAACACAATCTGAACATAATCTCACAATCCATCGGATCCCAGCAAACTCAACATAGCAACAGCACAAGGATTACATATGTGCCTCGATCATGTAGGGCAGCTCACGAGGTCTAATTAGTGAAGCACAAGAAGGGGAGGAGAACATCACATAGCTACTGGTCATGGACCCATGGTCCAAGGGAGACTACTCACAACTCATCCGGGAGGCGTCCATGGTGGTGGAGAGGCTCCCGGTGGTGATCCTCCCCTCCGGCAGGGTGCCGGGAAGAGTTCTCCTGGCGCTCCCGATCTTGGAAGCGCGGCGGCGGCGGAACAGAGATGAGATCGCGAAAAAGGGTTCCCGTCTCGAGGGTTTCGGGACACGATATAAATATATGCCAAAGGGGGGCATCAGCGGAGGCCTGGGGGGCCCAGGCGCCCCCCCGGCGCGGCCAGGAGGGGGGCCGCGCCACCAGGGCGCCTGGAGCCCTGGTGGCCCCCCTCCGGCTGTACTTTGGCTGCCGGGAAGCTTCTGGAACGCTGATTTTTTATATAATTTTTCCGGGATTTTTCTGGCAGTTTACGTGACGGGAAAACCTGAAATACAAAAACAGCAGAAAACAGAAACTGGCACTGGGGTGCACTGAGTTAATAGGTTAGTCCAAATATGATCAAAAGTGTATGGAAGTGTATAAATAACATAGCAATATCACCCAAAAGAGGCATGGAGCAAGCATAAATTATAGATACGTTTTGGACGTATCAGAGGTCCATGAACCTTCTATGGGTGTCCACCACGGCACGCATGGTGAACTGCTGCTCGTCGTCGGCAGCCGCTCGGAGTGCCATTCGAGCCGCGCAAGATAACCTCTAAGAATTTCTCGTGGTGGGTGTGCTTCTGGCAATGGTGGGGCACGATCGAAAGGTTGAAGAGACACAAGGGTAGGTGAAATGGCCGCTATAATAAATGGGGGCCGACCGGCCTGTAATCGTCACATCTTGTCACGGGGTTCATAGCGGAGGATTCCAGACTACAGTGCATGCTTGACAACACCGCACCCCAGGCGTGGGCTCGAAGAGCCTGTTCCCGCGCTACCACGCTATTTACCATGCAAGCTTCCCGTCTCGCTAGTTAGGCCACGCGTCGGCTAGAAGAGGGACAAATCGTGGGCGTTTATTAGCAAAAAGCTTTGTAAAAATGAAGTGTGTGGAATTACTTCGGTCATAAGTTTACCGTTGGGTGATGAGCTCAAAGTTACACATAAGGGTGATGATGGACACTCGAGTGCGATAATTAATTCTGCGCTCTAGAGTGCACACGGTGGAAGAATCCAACTGTGTGCAACATTGTCGAAGATCGCGGTCGAGTTAGCTATACAGATCGTGTGCTGTGAGATCGACAAGGTAAACTGATTCGAGAATGGTTAATAAAATCTAAGACCATTGCATATTAAGGTCAAAATAGTGCTAGCAATATATGAGTCGCATACGATGCCATTTCGGCGATTGTACCACAAAACCTCGAAATGTTACAAGGTTCAAATTCTAGAGTTATATGTCTCAAATTCGAAGATTACAAGGTTCAAACTGATGTTAGAAATGAAATTCAGGTCATCAGCTACAAACGCTCGCGTTGATGTGCTGAACATGGATATCAGAGAGGTTCAAACTAATATCACCGCTTCTAAGCACTACAAAAATAAAAGACACATCCGTGACATTTTGGGCCGAACGAAACTTTTTTCTGTCATACTTATGACACTTCTATGACGATAATTGTGACAAATCCCGGTATCATCATAAATGTGGTGGGGTCCTACTTCTATGACAAAAAATCATGACAGAAAATGGGCTTTTTGTCCTGGGTTGGTCGGAGATGCAGCTGCATGACATTCTTTCGGCCGTCCATGACGGAAAAAGTCGTGGTAGAAGTGAGGGCGAGGAAAATATAGGGGTGTTCCCAGTTACGGTGGGTGGTCGGGGCCGAGGGATGCGCATTTCTCTCGTACAAGCACGCGCGTGGGTGCGAGGCGTTGGGCTCTAACTAAACCCGAGCGAGGCATTGGGCTCTAACTGAACCCGAGCGATTGCACTGCAGGCCACGCATTACTGAACCCGAGCGATCGATCGATGGTTGTTAACTAAACCCGATCGAGCGATTCCTTCGCTACTCTTGCTAACTGAAGCCGATCGATGCTGCCTCTGCATGAACAGTGAGCATTGCTGGGGGGGTGGGGGTGGCTAAACAGGACCCCGTGGTGTTGCCTCTGGATGAACAGGACCCCGATCGATCAAGCCAGTTGGGGCTGCATGAACAGGACCCCGTGGAGGGCTGGATGAACAGGACCACCCCGTGGAGGGCTGGATGAACAGTAGATGGTGGAGGGCTGGATGAACAGCAGCCCGTGCAGGGGTGGTTGAACAGGAGCGCGTGGAGAGGGATGGTTGAACAGTAGCCGATGGAGTAGCGCGCGGTGGAGGCTGAACAGTCGCAGGTGGAGGCAGGAGGAGGTCGATGGTGGATGAACAGTAGCCCGTGGAGGCTGGAGGGGGTCGACGGTGGAGATGAAGAGTATCCTGTGGAGTCCTGTTTTGCGGTACGACACACCCCTCCCGATGAACAGGACCCCCGTTTCGACCGTAGCGCTCCAACACAAGTCTGTTTCCTTAGTTTTGCGGTACGCCACACCCCTCCCGATCAACAGTACCATCGTTTTGACCGTAGAGGTCCGTTTCCTCAGTTTTGCGGCACGCAGAACCCTCCCGATGAAGAGGATCCCGTTCCGACCGTGGCCGGTCGAACACAAGGCCGTTTCCTCCGTTCTGCGGTACGATGGGCCTCGTTTCCATCGGCTATTCCGTCCAAGCCCTCCCGATGAACACGATGACGCATTCCGTTCCGACCCAGCCAGTTGGCTCCCCATGAACACGACGACGACGCAATTTCTCCGTTCTGACCCAGCCATGTACGCGAGCCTTGGCCGTACGTATGCGCGAGTAGGTGTTCAAGACCCTGCCCGTATGTACGTACATGGCCGTATATTCTTTCTTGCACACTGGCCGCTGTACGTATGTGTACATGCTACGCGCGCGCCTCTACTACGACACGTGCGCGCCTCTACATCGACCAGTATGTACGTACACGTTCACGACCAGAATGACAATGCTATGTACGCTTCGACTAGGTGGGTCTCGACTGTCAGGCACTTCCTTGCCTGCGAAGATGTAGATGGTGGGTCCCAGCAGTCAGGGGGGTGAATCGTTTTTTTGCCTAGACGCACTTCCTTGCGTGCGAAGATGTAGCCGGTGGGTCCCCGCTGTCAGGTTGAGGAATAATTATTTTGCGCATAATAAGGAGGCGCTTCCTTGCTGCGGCCATGGACCCAGCTGTCAGCCTCTCCACGTACAGTACTCTTCCGATGGAAGTCGGTCATTGACCACATTGACCACGCCGCGCTGAGAGCACCAAGGCGGTGCACGACGGCGAGTTCTAGGAAGGGGACGACGCGGAGCCAGGGAAGACGCAGCAGTAGATGCCCATGCGGAGAGGAGTACGAGGGTTCACTGGTTCAGCTGCGGTGTGAGGCTGCCGTCGCCGCAGAATAACAGGTGGTGTGGGTGAGTAGAGGGATGGCCTGGCCAACGGTGGGGGCAGTAGGGGGCGGTGAGGTCTCCGCGGCATCACAGCCGGCAAAAAAAAACATTACCGCCGCTGACAACTCTGTATAGCTGGTGGGTCCGAGTTGTCAGCGGCGGTAATGTTTTTTTTTTGCAAAATACAGAGGCCCTTTCGGTGGGTCCCAGATGTAAGGTGGAGGAATCATTATTTTGCGCGTAATAAGGAGGCATTTCCTTGCGTGCGGCCGTGGACCCAGATGTGAGCCTCTCCACGTACAGTCCACTTCAGATGCATGTCGGTCATTGACCACGTTGACCAGGCCGCGCCGAGAGCTCCAGGGCAGTGGACGACGGAGAGGCCTAGGAAGGGAACGACATAGAGCCAGGGAAGACTCGACAGTTGTTTCCCACGCGGAGGGGAGTACGACTGTACGAGGGTTTACTGGTTCTTCTGCCGTCGCCGGAGAATAACAGCAGGTGTGGGTGAGTAGAGGGATGGCTAGGCCAGCGATGGGAGTACGGTGGGGCGGTGAGGCCTGCACGGCAGCACAGATGGCCGCGGGGAGGAGAGAACAGGCAGTCCCGCCGGCGCTTGTTTGAGCGGCTGGAGCAAGAAGAGGAGAGATTTAAGAAGCACGACACGCGTTGGATGGACATCCAACAGTCACTGCTTATGCGTCAACCTTTTTTTTAGGAAAGCCTCAAATCTGTGGAAAACATCATACAACGCATCTGCCATTATTTCTAATAATTTACAGCCCATTTGCTAATTCTTAAGGTTTTTTTGGAGCTCGTATTCTTTTTGTTAGCATTACAGCCCATATTGTGGCCACGGTTAAAAAATTATACGAAATTTTTCATATTTCGGTGCGGTCCGAACTGTTTTTAATCCCGAAATTTCGAGTGACGTTCAAACTGATTTTAAAAATAAATATATATCAATATAAAATCCAACAAATTTTCCACGCATAAAAATCAACACAATTTAAAATCTCGAAATGAAAAAAAGAAATTTGAAACTAAGCCTTTGGAGCAGGAAGATCAGAGATTGAAGAAGCACGTCGTCGGCCGTTGGATGGACATCCAACAGTCACTACTGCTAGAATCGTGTGTTGACTGACAAAGCCTTGCGTAAACAAGTCAGCCTCGAAATTTGTAGCGTGTACAGCCCATTTGCTATTATTTTTATAATTTTTACTCATTTTCTAATTCATATGGAATTTATTGCAGCCCGTTTTCCATTTTTTAGAATTGCTGCCCATTTTCTGGTCATTACCAGGGTTTAAAAATAACTAAATATGTGGGAAATTTTGAAAATTCGCAATTTTTTGCTGGGGAACTAAATATTCCTAATCCAAAAATTAGTAGCCATACTAAAACGAATTTAAAAATAAATTAGTATTTTGTCATGTTAAATCCAATGAAATGCGTATAAGATATCAGAGAAGAACAGAAACAAAAAAAAGAAACTAATATCCCATTTGCTTTTTTTTGAATTTTCAACCCCTTTT
Source organism: Secale cereale (assembly GCA_902687465.1). Lineage (NCBI taxonomy): Eukaryota > Viridiplantae > Streptophyta > Magnoliopsida > Poales > Poaceae > Secale > Secale cereale. Next base: position 577,815,424 of record LR738713.1, on the reverse strand, counting down.
GATATTAATTTTAACAGACACTGACCATACTCTTTGGCCTAGCCGGAATGCATCCCTCCTCGTCTTGAAAGATTTGCAGCCCGGTAAGTCGGAGAAAACAAATAGGCCTAGCTTGGGTATTCTTCAAAAAGAAATACTGGGCTACTATTTTCCTAAAGAAAAACTTGATGGGCTAGTCATGTCGTTAGACGGGCCACAGAGACCGCACAACCCAGTTTATAGCTTGTTCCTCCGAATTACTTATTTATGTTTAGGGGACCATGAGCATGTACCTGGGCCGGATTCATGTGAGAGCCTCCCTTCCAGTTAATTATGGGCATCTCTATTGGGCCTTCATCAGTGGGCTGCATGTTATCAACAAGTGGGAAATGTGTTTCGTACGAAAAATAGTATGCGCTAAGTACGGTATGGGGCACTAAAGGATCGAACTATGCAACGACTTCCGAAACATTGTGTTTGTCGTTCTAACAACACATTTATTGAATCAACAGACGAAGTATACTACTGATTGTACATTGAAAACAGCAGCAGCAGCAGCAACCAAGGCTGGGGGTGCAACAGAAGCAGTAAGCAGGCCAGAAGAGTGAAGACGCAGCTCTCTCTTCCAAACCAAACATCAGCCATCATTACAAAAGGGCTACAAAAAGAACAAGTGTATGCATCAAACTAAATAAAGATCCTACTACACAAGTGCACGCATCTAACTAGCTGGCTTTGTTAGACGTTACTATTTATTAAGCTGTAGAGATTGGCTGACGGCTTGAAGCAGATGGGTGCCTGACGGGGGAAACTCCATCCAGCAGGTCGAAGTCTGATACTTGCGACCCTCTCTCCTACTTTGGGTTGCAGAGCGTGGCAGCACATGTCAGGGTATGGTGCATGCAGAGACGCATGGTACGTTGTGTACACACAGTTTTTCCTGATGAACGAAACCGCGCTGCCATCATGATCCTTGCCGTCGGTTATCTCCTGGCTAATCGGATAATTCAGTCCGACAAACAGAGAGCGTGTACCAAGGCTACTTACCAACCTCCAGTCAAAAATTCCTGAAGGCCGAGAGAAGCTGGGATCCTGCTCAAAGACTTGTGACTGTGATTGTATTCCGCGAAACAACACGTCCGGTAAGTGTGAACGATCATCAATGGCATCAGAGAACCATGGAGGTTGTATGATCCTGCGATGGATGTGCAGATTTATCCACTTACCGCACTGACCTGTCAGATAGGCGAGACCGCGGTTGAAGAACGCAATTAGCCTGAAATCTTTATAATTCGCAGATCACTACTGGCCCTTGGCGAAGAACATCAAGTACGAGACATGCTACTCGTTCATCGTGCCAGAGTCGCTGGAGGATCAGCGCCGCCTGCTAGTCTCGGAGGAGAACGGCAGCGTCTTCCTCTTGATCGTGGGCACCGGCGAGGCCCGCACAGGGCACTGCCACATCTCTGTAGTGTGCATCAGGGGCGACGTTGCTGACGCTGACACTGACACGAGGCTGATGTACGAGTGTGTGCTCACTATTACTACCCCTCGGAGGTACGTGGGCGGCGACACTGGCTACATCAAGCTGACTTGGACTCTGCTGAGCTGGGACCTTCCCCGCCGATGTGGACATGGAAGACTGATGTCTACACACGCTTCTACTCTCGTAGACTATGTTGGGCCTCCAAGCGCAGAGGTTTCTAGCACAGTAGCAATTTCCTTCAAGTGGATGACCTAAGGTTTATCGAACTCAGGGAAGTAGAGGTTGAAGATGGTCTCTCTCAAGCAACCCTGCAACTAAGATACAAGAAGTCTCTTGTGTCCCCAACACACCTAATACAACTAGGAGTTGTATAGGTGCACTAGTTCGGTGAAGAGATGGTAAAATATGGATGATAGGAGTGGCAAAGCAAGTAATATAAATATGTAATAAAAAGTGCAGCAAGCAAACAAGTGGTAAACGTGAGCACAAATGGTATTGCAATGGTGGAAACAAGGCCTAGGGTTCATACTTTCACTAGTGGCAACTCCCAACAACATTAACATAATAGAATCACATGATATTTCCCATAAAACATGCAAAGGGGACACACTCGGAGGTCATTCCTTCGTGGTCAAGAGAGGACGAGAATTATGTAGGGCTACAAAAGCACACCTCAAAGTTCGTAGTTCTCAATCTAAGGATTTCCCAATGTCACCGCGGCCATCCAAAGAGAGTCCCACAATCACCACAACATATCTAAAGGATAGTCAAAGAAAAGCACCAAGAGACTCTCAATCTTCAATCAACACACAAGAGAGGAAATCACTCATGAAAATATTTTTCTAATCCATGTCCAATAGACCGCTGTCACCTTGGTCTCGGGGATTATACTAGATAAAGACAAGTGAGTACATCAATCCAATACATAGAGGAAGGGGAAACATCATGGGATCACCCTAGATTAACATAGCCTATGATCACAACGAAGATCACATCATGGGAGAGAGAGATAACCACATAGCTACTGGTAGAAACCTCAGCCCCGAGGAGGAACTACTCCCGCATCATGGAGGGAGGAAGCAACGTCGATGGAGATGAATCCGGGGGCACTTCCCCGTCCCGGCAGGGTGCCGGCTGATGTCTACACACGCTTCTACACTTGTAGACTATGTTGGGCCTCCAAGCGCAGAGGTTTGTAGGACAGCAACAATTTCCCTCAAGTGGATGACCTAAGGTTTATCGAACTCAGGGAAGTAGAGGTTGAAGATGGTCTCTCTCAAGCAACCCTGCAACTAAGATACAAGAAGTCTCTTGTGTCCCCAACACACCTAATACACTTGTTAGATGTATAGGTGCACTAGTTCGGCGAAGAGATGTTAAATGGCAAGTGATATGGATGGCAAAACAAAGTAATATAAATCTGTAATAAAAAGTGCAGCAAGCAAACAAGTGGTAAACGTGAGCACAAATGGTATTGCAATGGTGGAAACAAGGCCTAGGCTTCATACTTTCACTAGTGGCAACTCCCAACAACATTAACATAATCGAATCACATGATATTTCCCATAAAACATGCAAAGGGGACACACTTGGAGGTCATTCCTTCGTGGTCAAGAGAGGACGAGAATTATGTAGGGCTACAAAAGCACACCTCAAAGTTCGTAGTTCTCAATCTAAGGATTTCCCAATGTCACCGCGGCCATCCAAAGAGAGTCCCACAATCACCACAACATATCTAAAGGATAGTCAAAGACAAGCACCAAGAGACTCTCAATCTTCAATCAACACACAAGATAGGAAATCACTCATGAAAATATTGTTCTAATCCATGTCCAATACACCGCTGTCGCCTTGGTCTCGGGGATTATACTAGATAAAGACAAGTGAGTACATCAATCCAATACATAGAGGAAGGGGAAATATCTTAGATTAACATAGCCTATGATCACAACGAAGATCACATCATGGGAGAGAGAATTGACCACATAGCTACTGGTAAGAACCTCAGCCCCGAGGAGGAACTACTCCCGCATCATGGAGGGAGGAAGCAACGTCGATGGAGATGAATCCGGGGGCACTTCCCCGTCCCGGCAGGGTGCCGACGCAGGAATTCTGGTCCCCCGAAGCTTGATGGCGATGGCGGCGGAGATCGGAAACGCGTCTAGAGAAAAGGGGTCCGGAATCAGGGTTTCCTCGACACGCTTTAAATATATGCCAAAGGGGGGCATCGGAGGTACCTCGAGGGGCCCAGGCGCCCCCCCCCGGCGCGGCCCAGGGGGGCCGCGCCCACAGGCCGCCTGGAGCCCCTGTGGGTCCCCCCCGGCTGTACTTTGGCCGCACGGTAGCTCCTAGAACGCTGATTTTTTATATATTTTTTCTGGATTTTTCCTGGCAGTTCTCGTAATGTGAAAACCTGGAATACAAAAACAGCCGAAAACAGAAACTGGCACCGGGGTGCACTGGATTAGTAAGTTAGTCCAAATATGATCAAAAGTGTATGGAAGTGTATGAATATCATAGCAATATCACCCAAAAGTGGCATGTAGCAAGCAGAAATTATAGATACGTTTTGGACGTATCAACATCCCCAAGCTTAATTCCTGCTCGTCCTCGAGTAGGTAAATGATAACAAGAATAATTTCTGTGGTGACATGCTATTAACCATATAGGACTTCTCATAGTCATATGACAAAAGCTTACTGAGACAATGATTCTATAGTAATTAAGTTGCCTCATGAGAAAATCACAAATGACTAAAAGTTTTACAATATGAAACTAAAACATCAAAAAGATTTGCAATGAACATGATGTGTAAATATGATAAAGTGATATCTAGCTTGCCCCCTTTAGTGAAGCAAAACATAAATGCAGGGGCACCTTCAAGGTTTAAGTGATGACTAGATACAATGATTTCAAAATAAACGATATCACAATCATGCAAAAGACAATGCTACTTTGGGACAATGCACATTACACTCAGGATGGCAATCATGCTCTCAGTAGTTGGTGCTTTTAAAAGAAGGTGGAGACTCAACATGAAAGTAAAAGAATGGTTATGTGCTAGAGCTTTTTATTTAAAAACATATAAGCAATTTTGTCAGCGGTAGTAGTACTTCATATGTGTCATGCATAACACATCCTATAAGTTGCAAGCCTCGTGCATCGAATACCAATAGTGCTCGCACCTTGTCCTAATTAGCTCGGACTCCCATGGGTTATCATTGCATTACATATGTTTCAACCAAGTGTCACAATGGGGTACCTCTATGCCACCTGTACAAAGGTCCAAGGAGATAAATCGCATTTGATTTCTCATTTTTGATAGATCTCAACTTGAGGACATCCATACCGGGACAACATAGAAAATAGATGATGGACTCCTCTTTAATGCATAAGCATATTCTCATAAGAGATTGAGGATTAAGTCCAAGCTGAAACTTCCACCATGATGCATGGCTTTGGTTGGCGGCCCAATGTTCTTCTCTAACAATATGCATATCATTCAACCCACGGAAAATCACCCTTACTTCAGACAAGACGAACATGCATAGCAACTCACATGATATTCAACAAAAGTGTGACAGTTGATAGCGTCCCCAGAAACATGGTTACCGCTAAGCAAGCAACTCATAAGAAATAAGATACATAAGCAACATATTCTTTACCACAATAGTTTTTAGGCTACTTTCCCATGAGCTATATATTGCAAAGATTGGTTTTAAAGGTAGCACATGTAAATTACTTGGAGTGGCGGTGAAATACCACGTATAGGTAGGTATGATGGACTCGTATGGCATAACTGGTTTAAAAGGATGTGGATGCACCAGCAGTAATTCCGCTTAGTACAGGTGAAGGTTAGCAAAAGACTGGGAGCGACCAACTAAGAGAGCAATGACGGTCATAATCATGCAGAGCGACAAAGCAATATTGAATCAGGCATGGTAGTTATATCGCTACTCAGAAATAAAAGATCATCAAGGCTTGACAGACTTTCTTTACAGTCTTAAATATGCGTGAGCATACGCCAAGTCAATCAAAATAAATTCTCGAAGGAAGATATTACTAAACCATACCACATCATAGGCAAACAAATCATGTTGGTACTCCAATAACACATTGGGAATCCCCCAGCTATTTGAGACTAACCATAAGAAAAACCTGAACTACTAAGCGCCATCATGCACGTAGCATCTTTATCATAGACATATTAACCAATGCAACGGAAGCAAACTCTCTTAATAAGGTGAGCATGATAATTAAAGAGAGTTCAAGCAACCAACTAAACAAAAGCTCTTTGAAAAGATAAGCATGAATACTAAGAGCAGAACATGATAGTAGCTATTTAAAAGACAAAGAACACACACAGCAAAGATAGACATAAAAATTCTATGTTATGTTCTAGGTAGAAGTGGAGCATGTTTCTCTCCCACATAAAGGAATGATGAGTTCCGACTCGTTATGAAAAACTAAAAAGAAAACTAAAAGCAAGACGCTCCAAGCATAGCACATAACACATGAAGTGGTAAAAATATAGCGGGACGAAAGACGAACTGATAATGTTGATGGAGAAGGGGATGCACGGGGGCATCCCCAAGCTTAGACACTTGAGTCTCCTTGAATATTTCTTGGGGGTGCACGGGGGCATCCCCAAGCTTGAGCGCTTGACACTCCTGAATCTTTTTATCATCTTCCCTCGCACACTTGAAAACTCCCTTCATACATAACTCATCATAATTTGATTAGCGAGGTTAGTACCCTTAATAAAATAATTATACCTTGCTGTAAATAAATATATTCTTGAAGTTCTACTGTTTCTCAAGATTGCCAAAAGGTTTTTGCAAAGAAAAAGCAAGCTCTTGGTTTGCAAACTGAAGGAAATGCAAAACAGGACAGAATCTGTGAAAAACAGAACAGCAGGTAGTAATCGATCTGTTCGGGATACTTCTGCAACTCAAATCAAAAAACTCAGAACAGATGCACGAAATACAATTATATGGAGAACGCTGTCGAAAATATTCAGACCAAAAAGATGATCTGGTGATTTTATACGAATTTTTCTATCCAAGGACAGAATCTGTTTCCTGGAGAGCACCTCACAACTTTTGAACTTTCTAGCAATCAGAGGCTATACTTGGCACAAATATGAAAAGCAAAGATACAATGATGATGCTACTTTAGTAAACAACATAAAGACAAACAAAAGCAAAATATAAAAATTTTATTCATTGTGGGCTACCTCCCAAAAGCGCTTTCTTTTATGCCTTTAAGCTAGGCATAGGACTTTAATGATGCTCTCATACGAATAAGAGCTGAAGAACAAAAGAGGGCATCAAGAAGCAAATGCCAAATACATTTAAGCCTAAGATGCTTCCTATGCATAGGAATATTGCAATAGAATAATTCATTGAAGCACGAAGCAACTAGCATAGGAAGGCAAAACAAGCATAACTTCAAAATATTCACCATAAAGAGAGGAAACTTCTTATTATTAAGATATTTAGAAACAAGCCTCCCTCTCTCATTATAAATTTCAGTGGCATCATGGATGAACTCAACAATATAAGCATCACATAAAGCATTGTTACCATGATCCACATGCAAAAAGGTACTCTCACTCCCCACATAAGCATAATTTTTCTCATTGGTAATAGTGGGAGTAGGACTATCATAAACAACTTGAACACTATAGATTAGTTGTATATCAGGAGGGTGGTGTTCAACAAGGGAGTAATTCCCTTCATGATTATGACAAGTTTCATAAGGATAATTTCTTCTTATGTCATAGGTACCTTTATAATCACTATAGATTGGAGTTATAACATCATCATGGTAGAGAAGAGCATTATCATTGCTAGCAACTATATTTGTAAACATGTTGTCTTTATTCTTACTAGCAAGAGAATTATCAATTATCACATCACTAGTGGGGATAGGATTTGCAATCCTATCATCCCCAAGCTTAGAGCTTCCCATATCTTCACTTTCAGAGTTGGTAACAAAAAGATTTTCAAGATCATAAGTAGCATTATCATCATTTTCCCATTCACAATAAGTAACATGCATATCATAATCAAAATCATCTTCAATAGTACCTATGGACGTATCATCAAGATGATAATTAAGGCAATAAACTTCACCTTCTTCTTTAAACTTACAATCGTTAGGATAAAAGTTGATGGGAGGAATATGCTCAGGCCAGGTTGATACCCATTCTTCTTCCTTCTTGCTCCTCCTCCTCCTCCTCTTCTTTTTCTTCTTCTTCACCTTAGGAGGGAGTGGTTGGAGATGAAGCTTCTCCACATATCCTGGTTTATCATTAGAAACAATAGGGGAAACTTGGGAGAAACTCTCCTTTTTATTAGCAGAAATATAAGAGACATTTTTATACTTTGGTAAAGTTCCCTCCTTTCTAATCTTACTTATGTAATCATTTTCATGGCAATTAACAACACAATAGAGATGGCAATTTTGCAAAGTGTTTTTTATTCCTATGGCATTATCATCCAGCCAAGAAGTCTTTTCTGATAACTCTTCACACATCAAAAATAACATAAGCTCATCACAAAGATCAGAGGTGATCATGTTATCACACAACCGGTTAACAGTTATGTTTTGAAAGTTCATGCATTGAAAGTTAAAGTGACCCTGTATACGGCAAAGTTCACAAGTAAAAGGATAAAGGTCACACAACTCTCTAGCAATTTCATTTAAATCTCTGACCCAAGTGATTGTTCTTTCATGCTTATGTTGCTTACAATACTTCTCTTCTTCAATCATAGGCCTTTCACAAGGTCTATCCACTCCACAAAAATTAACATGCTTATATAAAACTTCATTTTTAGGAATTGGATCATGCATGTTGCAATCATCATGAACAATTTCATTTTCTTTGCAAATATCTTTAAAAGGTTTATGATACTTGATCCAATCCTCCTTAGGCATATTAAGATGTGAAGCAAAAGATTTGAGGAAATCAACAAGGAGTTGAGAATCAAGCCCAAACTTAGCACTAAACTTATTAAAACTTGTAGTTTCAACAAAGGACTTAATGCAATCATACTCATAAATTATACCTGACTCTTTACCTTTGTCGATCTCCCAATCTTCAGTGTTGCGTTGAATTCTTTCAAGGAGTTCCCATTTAGCATCAATCTTTTTGTTTGTGAAAGAACCCGTAGAGGAAGCATCGAGCAAATCTTTATCCTGTCGAGAGAGCCTCGCATAGAAGTTAGTAATAATAATATCTTTGGGGAGCCCATGGTTAGGACATTTTAGCATTAACGTTTTCAGTCTCCCCCAAGCTTGAGCTATGCTCTCTCCGTCATGAGGATAAAAGTTACAAACATAATTCCTATTCTTATGGACTTCATGAAGAGGATAAAACTTGGAGTAAAAGAGTGACTGGATCTCTTCCCACTCCAGCAGGTGAGAGTCATTTAGTAGCCTATACCATTCCAATGCTTTTCCTTTCAGTGACAAGGCAAATAATTTCCTCATGACAAACTCCCTTGATACACCTGCAAGCTTAAATAATGAACATAGTTGTGACAGATATAGCAAGTGTTCATCGGGATGTCTGTCTCCTGCATAACGATTAGCCAAAACATAATCGATAATACCAGCTGGTATTTCATAGGGCACAATTTCAGTAGGGGGAGGAGCAACCACCACCGGTGTGGGGCGTCTTCCCGCAAGCAACGATCCAATAACAGGGTTGTCCATAAGCATAACTAGAGAAATAAAAAAACAAGAAACAAAAAGATTTAATTGCAAGATCTAAAGATATACCTTCAAGCGCTCACCTCCCCGGCAACGGCGCCAGAAATAGCTTGATGTCTACACACGCTTCTACTCTCGTAGACTATGTTGGGCCTCCAAGCGCAGAGGTTTGTAGGACAGTAGCAATTTCCCTCAAGTGGATGACCTAAGGTTTATCGAACTCAAGGAAGTAGAGGTTGAAGATGGTCTCTCTCAAGCAACCCTGCAACTAAGATACAAGAAGTCTCTTGTGTCCCCAACACACCTAATACAACTAGGAGTTGTATAGGTGCACTAGTTCGGCGAAGAGATGGTAAAATATGGATGATAGGAGTGGCAAAGCAAGTAATATAAATATGTAATAAAAAGTGCAGCAAGCAAACAAGTGGTAAACGTGAGCACAAATGGTATTGCAATGGTGGAAACAAGGCCTAGGGTTCATACTTTCACTAGTGGCAACTACCAACAACATTAACATAATAGAATCACATGATATTTCCCATAAAACATGCAAAGGGGACACACTCGGAGGTCATTCCTTCGTGGTCAAGAGAGGACGAGAATTATGTAGGGCTACAAAAGCACACCTCAAAGTTCGTAGTTCTCAATCTAAGGATTTCCCAATGTCACCGTGGCCATCAAAAGAGAGTCCCACAATCACCACAACATATCTAAAGGATAGTCAAAGACAAGAACCAAGAGACTCTCAATCTTCAATCAACACACAAGATAGGAAATCACTCATGAAAATATTGTTCTAATCCATGTCCAATAGACCGCTGTCACCTTGGTCTCGGGGATTATACTAGATAAAGACAAGTGAGTACATCAATCCAATACATAGAGGAAGGGGAAATATCTTAGATTAACATAGCATATGAACACAACGAAGATCACATCATGGGAGAGAGAATTGACCACATAGCTACTGGTAAGAACCTCAGCCCCGAGGAGGAACTACTCCCGCATCATGGAGGGAGGAAGCAACGTCGATGGAGATGAATCCGGGGGCACTTCCCCGTCCCGGCAGGGTGCCGGCGCAGGAATTCTGGTCCCCCGAAGCTTGATGGCGATGGCGGCGGAGATCGGAAACGCGTCTGGAGAAAAGGGGTCCGGAATCAGGGTTTCCTCGACACGCTTTAAATATATGCCAAAGGGGGGCATCGGAGGTGCCTCGGGGGGCCCAGGCGCCCCCCCCCCCGGCGCGGCCCAGGGGGGGCCGCGCCCACAGGCCGCCTGGAGCCCC
>LR738713.1:577773109-577803955 GCA_902687465.1 Secale cereale | reverse complement strand
AATATCTGATTTTCGTAAGGTGACTTACACACCTAGACGGAGGGAGTAGTACTCAAGTTGGAATTCCAATTGCACGGCACAACTTGTTAGGCAAAAAAATTGATACAGGGTGTAGGAAGCGGTTTGGGAATTTGCATGCCTTTCCGACCAGTGATATACTTCGTACAAAGTATGACAGAGAAATAACCACAAAGAAGGAAGCTAAAAGTAAACAATCAAACGAGAATTTTTGCATTTGTTTTGCATTGAATCGTTTCACAAGCTTGACTAGTGTTGTTTTTCTACTTTTACAAAAACCGCATCGTAGTGTTAAAACGTGCATTTACAAGTTCATAAGTAATAGTACCCCCTCCGTCTAGATGTATAAGTCTTCCCTCTTTCTTGGTCACGGTTGTGACAGCCTGGACTTTTGCCCTTTCCTTTTTCTTTTAATTTTCTAGGATTTGTTGATTTTATTTGCTTTTCTGTGGCTGTTTGGTTCTGAAACTTCGGAAGATCATGTCTTCCTAGGTTTTATAGTGGCTTGCCATCCTCATAATCATCCCAAGACCCTGTCATTTCCATCCTTGACCTAACACGATATTCTTTTTCCAAGGAATATTTCTTTTCTATTAAATGAATAATTATTTTTGCCCTAGGTTGTAAAGCAACATATATCTCTGTCATTCTAAAAATTTCCAAATAATTCTCATAAATAGTTTGGGTCATATCATGACCAAATATGGCAAAACATTTCATTGCCATGTTCAAAAATAATCCTCCAATAATCATTTTCCTATTCTGCCCTAAATGACACTTTGTGAAGAAAGTGCTATTTATCTTTGCCCAATTAACTCCAAACTTCTTGGACATCTTTTCATGTCCATGTCATTTCCTTGTGCCAATTTTCAACCTCATTTGCCTAGAAAATATGTTTCAATGATTTTCCAAAGTTTCTGTCCAGAAAGAAACTTTGTGAAGGAAGTATATTCTAGGCATGTCCAAATGAGATGAAACTTTGTCACATCCTTCATTTGATCAAATCATGCATCTCCACCAAATTTGAGCTCATGGAGATCATCTGTGTGAGCTTAGCGCCAAATCTTGGTTTCTGGTCAGATTTTCACTTTGTGAAGCAACCCTATTTTCCCTTGCTTAATTTGAGCTGAAAATCTACTAGGACATTCTTACATCTACATATACTCCCTCGACCAAGTTTTGACTCAATCCACTTATCCATTTATCCTCAGTAAATTTTCCTAGATTCTGTCCAGAATGGAGCATTGTGAAGCAAGTGCCACTTTGGTAACTCCAAATGGCATGAGATTTTTACAACAGCTCCATATGGTCATATAACCCTACTCCACCAAATTTGAGCTCAATTGGTTACTCCAAGTGAGTGCTACTTCATCATCTTGTTTCTGGTCCAATTTATACAGTTGTAAAGCAACTATATTTATTATTGGTCCAAATCATCTCAAAACTCCCAAGATTAGAGTCCTTCCTATCCTAAAACTCCGAGACAACTCCATTGGCCCTTGGCATTTATCTGTTGATCACTGCATCATGGTTTAGTTTGATACAGTAAACTTCAGAGCACACTTACCATTTAACCAGATCACCTTTCACCAAGTTACCGCCGCAGTTTAAACATACGTTGGATGAACTTACCACTAGACAATGCTTGGCAGCTAGAGTTGCACTGTGTGCACCAGTGCGCGCGGTGACCACCGCCCTGGTGTGCAGTAAACACACTCTGGCTCGACCCCAGTGCTGTGCTCGTCCGTTCTCTCCTCGTCTCGGCTCACCACCATGTCCAGTGGCCTCCTCGTGATCGTCTGCGTTGCCCTGAGCATGTGCCCCTGGGTCCACTTCCCTGTCGGTGCTCGTCGCCGCGCGTCCATGGGCGAACTGTAGCCGACCGGCTCTGTTCGTGCTGTGTTGCCTTCCTCCCCTGCGCCCCTCGGCCCCTCCTGCACAGTGTGCCGCTGTAGAGCGTCCGCATCCCCGTCGTCATGTTCCCGCGCCCTCCCATGAGCTCTACACCTCGCCAGCGCCTTGGCCGCGCTCGTGCGGCGGTGACTGGCTCGGGCACATCGCCCCGCGCCTATTTAAGGCCACTCGAGCCCCTCCCAAGCACCTCATCGGTCTTCCCTCGCTCCTAGCCCCCTACACATATACTCAATTCGCCTCCAGAGCCCCTCCTCGCCTCCCCTAGCCGCCATGGCCGCAGCCTCGGTCCTCTTAAATTGGAGCCACCCGAGCCCTCCCTCTCCTTTCCAGCACCACCACTAGATCCCCCGCACTCCGGCGATACTCCTCACCTTCCAGTTCGTCGCCGAAGCCATTCTGGCCGCGTCTCACTGTGCCCCGAGCCGTCGTCGGATCTCCTCTGTCCTCCCTCACCGTGGTCGTCCCACTCCTCCCTGGCGCTCCCTCTGCCTGGGGATGCATGTGGCGCGGTCCCGCGATGCCGCCTGCGTCCTCGCCCCGACCTGAGATGGCCGGAGGCAGCAGGGCCAATACTGGCAGAACTCCTGTCCTCCTCCTCTGCGTTTTATTGTGGCCAGGCATGGGAGGAAGACGAAGACAGGGGGAGGAGAGAGAAGGATAAGGCGGGACCCACCTGGCAGCGACACGCGCCCCGGCCCCGCCACTGCTAGTGTAGATAAGTGGAAACGTACTCATTGGAGTACGCCTTCCTTTTAAGTAAGCGTAGTCTCTGTCTGCTTCAACCCAAAGTACGTTTTCAAGTACTGAAAGCGCATTCCTGATTCTGCGCTTCTGTCTTATCCACTCAGGGACCCAGCTGTCTATATAATTTTTGCAGATTGGTCCCTGGTATTCAACCCCTCATATCTCCACGACCGTAACTCCAAATGAGGTGAAATCAAAGCCCACGTCTTCGTCTCGTCGAGCCCGTTCTATTGGTATCATTTTCACCATGAGTTAACATTCTGAAAATGACCACCATACCCTTGCCCATAATCAGCCCCCTCCGAGAGAGAAGCGTTTCGGCGTTTCGTTCCGCGGCTTGACCGCACTTCTTCCTGGAGTCTCTGTCACCCCAGGCAAGCCACAATAACCACTTGCATGATAGTCATACAGTAGCCATGGTTTCTACTTGAATATTTAATAAAAGTTTGTTGTTGTATGTCTGCTTGTTTGCTACTGCTGTCGTTGTTTCGGTTATGCCCGTGGTTTCATGTTCACTGTCATGCCGTGGTCTGATAGTTCTTGTTATATTGTACTACTTGTTAGTATCTGATACGTCCAAAACGTATCTATAATTTCTGCTTGCTCCATGCCTCTTTTGGGTGATATTGCTATGTTATTTATACACTTCCATACACTTTTGATCATATTTGGACTAACCTATTAACTCAGTGCACCCCAGTGCCAGTTTCTGTTTTCTGCTGTTTTTGTATTTTAGGTTTTCCCGTCACGTAAACTGCCAGAAAAATCCCGGAAAAATTATATAAAAATCAGCGTTCCAGAAGCTTCCCGGTAGCCAAAGTACAGCCGCAGGGGGGCCACCAGGGCTCCAGGCGCCCTGGTGGCGCGGCCCCCCTGGCCGCGCCGGGGGGGGCACCTGGGCCCCCCAGGCCTCCGCTGATGCCCCCCTTTGGCATATATTTATATCGTGTCCCGAAACCCTCGAGACGGGAACTCTTTTTCGCGATCTCATCTCTGTTCCGCCGCCATCGCGCTTCCAAGATCGAGAGCACCAGGAGAACTCTTCCCGGCACCCTGCCGGAGGGGAGGATCACCACCGGGAGCCTCTCCACCACCATGGACGCCTCCCGGATGAGTTGTGAGTAGTCTCCCTTGGACCATGGGTCCATGACCAGTAGCTATGTGATGTTCTCCTCCCGTTCTTGTGCTTCACTAATTAGTCCTCGTGAGCTGCCCTACATGATCGAGGCACATATGTAATCCTTATGCTGTTGCTATGATGAGTTTGCTGGGATCCGATGGATTGTGAGATTATGTTCAGATTGCGTTTGAGTAATATATTTGATCTACCTCTTTTATATTTATGTTCGTAAGTAATTCTTGCATGTTCTCCGTTGTTATTTATTGCTTTGGCCAAGTAGTAGGTAGTGACTCCAAGAGGGAACGTTATGCTTGATTGTGGGTTCATGCCCCTCGATGACTAGCTTGAGTGACAGAAACATGAGTCTAGGGGTTGTGCTGTTGCCACAAGGGGGAAAACAACGGTGCTTGTGCCCGCAGGTGCAAGGATTGTTTACTTTACACAAAGTTCTTTTAATGCAGTTGTCTGTTGCTTTGAGTTTACACTATGGGTGGGACTCGCAACTTAATACCAGCGAGATGTTCTGGATAGATATCTCAAGGTGGATGATTAGTAGTAGATACAGATGGATTTCGGTCTACTTACCTTGGCGTATCGCCCATGCTTTGAACCTCTACCTTTCTTGCAACATAGTTAGCATTGGTTTGCGCACATAATTCTGTCAATTGCCCAGCTGTAATTCGTTCACCTCACATAGCCGTTTTATCGTCTTTTGGGAGAGAGACATAACTAGTGAACATCATGGGACCCGGGTCCATATTACCATCACTGATCACATCCGCTATTTACTTTCCGCTTTTACTTACTATTTGCAGCAATACCTATCACTATTATCACCTGTGTTTGATCCTTTGTAAACTACAAGGCCGGAGGGATTGACAACCTCTCTGTACTCGTTGGTAGCAAAGTTATTTGTATCTGTGTGCAGGTCCACGTTGATTGCTAATATCTGGCGCCGTTAGCAGCTGACACCTTCTTGTTGAAATTGGGAGTCTCAGGGAAATCGATCCTTGGTATCTTTGCCAAGGGAAAACTTCCGCTACACTGCATCTCAAACCTTCCACTTGGGGTAACCAACGAGGGGCGAGAAGCCATCAAGCAAAGTTTTCTAGCGCCGGCACTGGGGACTCCACTCTTCAAGATAGGGGAGTTGCACGCTATCTTTTACCTTTGCTTTTGGTCTTGTTAGTTTACCTTTCAGTTTTTGCTTTAGTATCTTTTATCGAAAATCACAAAAATAGTTATCTCGTTCTTTAGTTGTCATTATGTCGGGTCCTTTTGTCTTTGGCGAGGCAGAAGTTCTCACCTTTAAACAAAGAGGTGGGGAAAGTCTAAAAGATGCTTGGTATAGAATTAATGATTCTCAAAAAAGAGCCACCAAGAAGCAATCTACTACTATCCTGCTTAGAAATTTTTATGTTGGAATTACTTCTTGGAATAGGTTTATTCTAGATACTGCTATCAATGGAAATTTCCTAGAGGCCCCAGTTTGGGAGTCTCTTAGTATTATTGAAAATCTTGTTGGAAGTCCCCCTGTTGTTAGCATTCAAGAGGACATCACCCTAGCTCACATTATGAAAAAACTTGAAAAAATAGAGCTAGAGATGCCAAACACTAATAAGATAAATGAGTTGGATCGTAAGATCCAAGGGAAATTGAATAGGCTTGATAGCTCCATGCATAAAATTTTCAAAACTTTGGAGACCATCAGATTCCATGACTTGGACTCTTCTAGGGTAGACAAGATTGAGGAAATCTTTGATACTCTAGGAACTACTTTCTCCTCAATCAAAACCAAAAAGGTAGAAACTCCGGCAAAGAAGGAGCCTAAGTTCGTTCACGTTCCAAAGGCTCCCCGTTCAAAAAGTAATCCATCTATTGCCAAAGGGGTTGAAACTGTAAAGACTTTGGAAGAAATGCCTCTCTTTGATGAATTTATAAATGAATCTTCCCTTGACTTTTATCCTTTTGGTCTTCTCCCTAGAAGTATCTCTATGAGGCCTTTATTTGAAAGTCCTCTTAAGACTAGTTGTATTATTGAAGAGCTTTTTGATGATCTTGATGATGGTTCAATTGATACAACTTGATCTCTATGCATTATGCCTAGCTTAAAGGCATAAAAGAAAGCGCTTTTGGGAGGCAGCCCACATGAATAAAAATTTTATTTTTCTTTTGTTGTGTCTTGATGTTGTTACTACAGTAGCATCATCATTGTATCTTTGCTTTTCAACTTTGTGCCAAGTGTAGCCTCTGATTGCAAGAAAGTTCAAAAGTTGTGACATGCTGTCCAGGAAACAGATTCTGTCCTTGGATAGAAAAATTCTTATAAAATCACCAGATCATCGTTTTGGTCTGAATTTCTTTGACAGCGTGCTCTATACAATTGTCTTTCGTGCGTCTGTTTTGAGTTTTTTTATTAGAGTTTCAGAAGTTCCCGGAAAAAATCATTTACTACCTGCTGTTCTGTTTTTCATAGATTCTATCCTGTTTTGCCTTTCCTTCATTTTGCAAACCTTGAGCTTGCTTTTTCTTTGCAAAAACTTTTTGGCAATCTTGAGAAACAGTATACCTTCAAGAATATCCTTATTTCCAGCAAGGAAAAATTATTTTATTATGGGTACTAACCTCGCTAATCAGATTATGATGAGTTATGTATGAAGGGAGTTTTTAAGTGTGCGAGGGAAGATGATAAAAAGATTCAGGAGTGTCAAACGCTCAAGCTTGGGGATGCCCCCATGCACCCCCAAGAAATATTCAAGGAGACTCAAGCGTCTAAGCTTGGGAATGCCCCCGTGCATCCCCTTCTCCATCAACATTATCAGTTCGTCTTTCGTTCCACTATATTTTTATCACTTCATGTGTTATGTGCTATGCTTGGAGCGTCTTGCTTTTAGTTTTCCTTTTCAGTTTTCTTTAGCTTTTCATAACGAGTCGGAACTCAGCTTTCTTTATGTGGGAGAGAAACACGCTCCACTTCTACCTAGAACATAACATAGAATTTTCATGTCTATCTTTGCTGTGTGTGTTCTTTGTCTTTTAATAGCTACTATCATGTTCAGCTCTTAGTATTCATGCTTATCTTTTTAAAGAGCTTTTATTTAGTTGGTTGCTTGAACTCTCTTTAATTATCATGCTTATCTTATTAAGAGAGTTTGCTTCTGTTGCATTGGTTGGTATGTCTATGATAAAGATGCTACGTGCATAATGGTGCTTAGTAGTTCATGTTTTCTTATGGATAGTCTCAAATAGCTGGGGGGTTCCCAATGTGTTATTGGAGTACCAACATGATTTGTTTGCCTATGATGTGGTATGGTTTAGTAATATCTTCCTTCAAGAATTTATTTTGATTGACTTGTCGTATGCTCACGCATATTTCAGACTGTAAAGAAAGTCTCTCAAGCCTTGATGATCTTTTGTTTCTGAGTAGCGATATAACTTCCATGCCTGATTCAATGTTGCTTTGTCGCTCTGCATGATTATGACCGTCATTGCTCTCTTAGTTGGTCGCTCCCAGTCTTTTGCTAACCTCCACCTGTACTAAGGGGACTGACTGCTTGTGCATCCAAATTCTTTTAAACCAGTTATGCCATATGAGTCCACCATACCTTCCTACATGGTATTTACCTGCCATTCTTAACGGAGACTTGCATGTACCATCTCGAAATTATTCAAAAAAATGCATTCCTATGTTGTGCCTCTGTTTTAGTTCATGAGGAAGTAGTAGTTAATTCATGATCTTTTTAAGTTGGACAAGCTTCACCCCGGGATTGCATGTCTAATGTGCAAACCCATAATACGAGAAGGAACTGGCAAAGAGTGCGCCCGGCTCAAAATTAATATAACAAACAAACCCTCCTTCACGCTTTGTTCATGAGAAATCAGAAAACTTTGGCAGTGATAAACAAAGGAGGTTAAGAGGATGTGATCGTCCTCATTCGGGAGCCGTTCCTCAAAACTTGTCCATCTCAAGAAGTGATTGAGTTGTCTGCTAGCATTCGTTGACGGAACATGCATAATCTAAAAAAAATTGTTACCTTTGTTTTTAAAACCAAGAGTTCTGGTACATGTTTTGTCTTTGTTTCCGACTACGGGTTTTCAACCTTGCCAACAAAAGCCACGGTTCGAGAGTCTCCACCTTCTTTTTAAAGCACCAACTACTGAGAGCATGATTGTCATTCTGAGTGTAATGTGCATTGTCCCAAAGTAGCATTGTCTTTTGCATGATTGTGATATCGTTTATTCTGAAATCATTGTATCTAGTCATCACTTAAACCTTGGAGGTGCCCCTGCATTTATGTTTTGCTTCACTAAAGGGGGCAAGCGAGATATCACTTTATCATATTTGCACACCATGCTCATTACAAATCTATTTGATGTTTCAGTATCATGTTGTAAAACTTTCAGTTCTTTGTGATTTTCTCATGAGGCAACTTAATTACTACAGATTCATTGTCTCAGTACGCTTTTGTCATATGACTATAAAAAGTCCTATATGGTTAATAGCATGTCTCCACAGAAATTATTCTTGTTATCATTTACCTACTCGAGGACGAGCAAGAATTAAGCTTGGGGATGTTGATACGTCCAAAACGTATCTATAATTTCTGCTTGCTCCATGCCTCTTTTGGGTGATATTTCTATGTTATTTATACACTTCCATACACTTTTGATCATATTTGGACTAACCTATTAACTCAGTGCACCCCAGTGCCAGTTTCTGTTTTCTGCTGTTTTTGTATTTCAGGTTTTCCCGTCACGTAAACTGCCAGAAAAATCCCGGAAAAATTACATAAAAAATTAGCGTTCCAGAAGCTTCCCGGTAGCCAAAGTATAGCCGGAGGGGGGCCACCAGGGCTCCAGGCGCCCTGGTGGCGCGGCCCCCCTGGCCGCGCCGGGGGGCGCTTGGCCCCCCCAGGCCTCCGCTGATGCCCCCTTTTGGCATATATTTATATCGTGTCCCGAAACCCTCAACACGGGAACCCTTTTTCGCGATCTCATCTCTGTTCCGCCGCCGCCGCGCTTCCAAGATCGGGAGCACCAGGAGAACTCTTCCCGGCACCCTGTCGGAGGGGAGGATCACCACCGGGAGCCTCTCCACCACCATGGACACCTCCCGGATGAGTTGTGAGTAGTCTCCCTTGGACCATGGGTCCATGACCAGTAGCTATGTGATGTTCTCCTCCCGTTCTTGTGCTTCACTAATTAGTCCTCGTGAGCTGCCCTACATGATCGAGGCACATATGTAATCCTTATGCTGTTGCTATGATGAGTTTGCTGGGATCCGATGGATTGTGAGATTATGTTCAGATTGTGTTTGAGTAATATATTTGATCCACCTCTTTTATATTTATGTTCGTAAGTAATTCTTGCATGTTCTCCGTTGTTATTTATTGCTTTGGCCAAGTAGTAGGTAGTGACTCCAAGAGGGAACATTATGCTTGATTGTGGGTTCATGCCCCTCGATGACTAGCTTGAGTGACAGAAACATGAGTCTAGGGGATGTGCTGTTGCTACAAGGGGGAAAACAACGGTGCTTGTGCCCGCGGGTGCAAGGATAGTTTACTTTACGCAAAGTTCTTTTAATGCAGTTGTCTGTTGCTTTGAGTTTACACTATGGGTGGGACTCGCAACTTAATACCAGCGAGATGTTCTGGATAGATATCTCAAGGTGGATGATTAGTAGTAGATGTAGATGGATTTCGGTCTACTTCCCTTGGCGTACCGCCCATGCTTTGAACCTCTACCTTTCTTGCAACATAGTTAGCATTGGTTTGCGCACATAATTCTGTCAATTGCCCAGCTATAATTCGTTCACCTCACATAGTTGTTTTATCGTCTTTTGGGAGAGAGACATCACTAGTGAACATCATGGGACCCCGGTCTATATTACCATCACTGATCACATCCGCTATTTACTTTCCGCTTTTACTTACTATTTGCAGCAATATCTATCACTATTATCACCTGCGTTTGATCCTTTGTAAACTACAAGGCCGGAGGGATTGACAACCTCTCTGTACTCGTTGGGAGCAAAGTTATTTGTATCTGTGTGCAGGTCCACGTTGATTGCTAATATCTGGCGCCGTTAGCAGTTGACACCTTCTTGTTGAAACTGGGAGTCTCAGGGAAATCGATCCTTGGTATCTTTGCCAAGGGAAAACTTCCGCTACACTTCATATCAAACCTTCCACTTGGGGTAACCAACAAGGGGCGAGAAGCCATCAGTATCATGTTCACATGTTATGCCTGGTTGTAGAAGTACATGCTAGTAGTAGTCTTGATGCATGCTTGTTGTCTGTCAAGTACCAATTAATATGCATGTTCCGTTGCAACTAGTTTGTTACACGATTACTTGGTAGTGTTCTTGCTATGTTCTTGCATGATATTTGTTGCTGATGCTAGTAGTCATGTATGCCATGAGTAGCGTTATACTTGTAATTGTCGGATTCGGGGCTCTCCAAAACCCAAGAAGTTCGAACACTGGGGCGTGAACGAAGATCTCTCCCACTCGTGTCGACATAGCGCCTCGCCCTCGTCGGTGAAGATATTCGAGCAAACAACAAGTGAAGCACACAAGAGTTTACCCAGGTTCAGGCCACTGCGTGATGTAAAACCATACTTCCTGCTTTGGTGGATTGGCCTCGGGAGGGCTGGAATATGAACTAGTACAGTGGTTCCCGAGCTTAGGAGGTGAGATCAGGGGGGTCAGGAGGCAAGTGTTCCTGCTCCTTTGCGTGGTGGCCGAGTGTATGGATCTATCCCTCCTTCATAGTGGGGATCCTAGCTACTTATATAGGCAGCCACGGTCCTCTTCCCCCGAAATGTTTAGGCGGGAAGGGATCCCACAACGGCCACTTTTGAGCGGGAACACAAGGACGTTCCTACCCTGACAAAAGCAGTCTTCGCCTGCAAAAGGACCAGGCAGTGACGCGGTGGTGGGCTCGATGGTGACATCCTCCTTGTCGTCCTTGCGGTCTTCGGTATTGTTGCACCAATGGGGAAACCTTTGCCCTGCTCCTCGGGAACCTGCGGCTACGCTGTCCCCCTTGCACCGAAATGGCAACTGCACCGCTGGCGAGCGCTGGCACCCGCTGGTGCGGTGCGTCATTGCTAACATCACTGCCTCCTCCTGAGGCAAGCTTGGCCTTGGATTCTCCGCCCCGTCGGAGCACCTTGCCGAGGTCGCTCCTGAGGGGGTCTTGACGTTGTTCTCCTCGCGAGGCTTAGCTCCCTCGCGAGGGTCTTGGGCAGTTGGTCGATCAGCTGGGCCATACCAGGCCGCTGTAGGAGCGCGTCGCGGCTCGCAGACAGGCAAGTCTGGGTACCCTGGTTCTCAGGATGCCGACAGTAGCCCCGGGCCCAAGGCGCGCACGGAGTTGGCTTCGAGGCGAAGCCTTAGTCGAGGACGAAGCGTCACGGGCCTTAAAAGGCTGCAGGCCAGGCCGGCGTGCGACTGTTGGATGGGACGTGGCGGCTCCGCTCCCCATGAAGTCTTGGTGATCGTGTGACTTGACAACTCCTTGGCGCAGACGACGGGGGCGTTATGGCTGCAACGCTAGTGGCTGGCAGTTGGGCTCCTCCGCCCTATAAATGGACTGGGGGTGGGAGCCCCCAAGCCATCTTGAAGCCAGTGTCGTCTTCCCCTTGCTTGTTCCTCGCTCTCTCTCCCATCGAGAGATCTCCATGGCGCCGTCGAGGAAGCCATCCGCCGCTAAGAAGGGGAAGGCCCCAAAGGATCCGGCCCCGCTGCCGCTGAAGAGGGGCCGCGGTCGTCCCCGCAAGCTTGCGGCTGCGCCTGCAGCGACTCCTCGGGGAGGCGAGCGCGACCTTCCGAATTCTTGCGCGGTCGCTGGTGAGAGGCGCGTTACGTCCTCTCGTGGTGAAGGTGGTCGTGGCCATGGAGGGAGAGGAGGCGCGCAACGGTGCCTGTTGGTCGCGCGTCCTCCGCGCCCGCAGCTCCATTCCTTCGACGTGTCGTCGGAGTTCATGGTGTGGGCGGAGAAGCCTGGTAGCCCGTGGCTCCGGCTTCCCCGCTCGTCCGGCGACATGTTACTAACCGGAGGCCTCGGTGGCATCTGGCTGCAAGCTGACAGTTCCTGCAGTGGTGCGTCCTGGGTGGAGGTTGATGTGGTTCCCTCGGGTGATGTATTCCTGGAGCGCGGCTGCCAATCGTTTGCTTGCGCAGGCCGGCTGCAGGGGAGGTGTGCGCTCCAATTTAGGTACGATGGCGTCTCCACACTGTTCGTCATGGTCTTCTCGGAAGAAGGGAGGCGCCTTGGGTGTTGTCCCGAGGTTGATGACGAAGAGGACGACGGGGACGGCGTCCGGAGGAGCAGCTCCTCCTCCGAAGACGATCTCAGTCCTGGGCGGCACCGTGGGTCCCCCCTCTATGGCAGCAGCAGCTCCTCCATCAGTGGCGCCCACGATGAACCACCACGCCGCCGAGCTCGGCCTGGCGAGGGGAGGGGGTTGCCGTGCCGCTGTGGCTCGGTGAAGCCGGATGAACTGGAAGACTCTGATTGAGCGGGAGCGGCCTCTGCTTCTTCTCCTTTCCTTTCCTACATGTCCTTTCTGCATAAAAATTTCAAGTTGCTTCTTCTCCTTTCCTTTCCTTCATGTCCTTTCTGCATATATGTAGGAAGCAGGAACTTGATGTCATGTTTTTTTTGTTGCCTTGGTGAAATTACTTAGCTTTTATGCGTCGCAACGTCTTGAGGCGGAGTCCTCCTGACTCTGGCGTCATGAACCCCATCGGGTCGTGACGGGGTGGCCGAATCTGAAGGGCTCGTGCAGCCCCCGAGCAGGGGTGAGCCGCTGAGATCTACTGAGAGCATCGAGCGCGGGTTAGAGCACCAAAGCCTGAGTCGGCTCGGTAGGATAGGTTGCGCGGACTGAGAAGCCCGGCGCCAGAGCCTGAGCAGGCTTGGCCAGGCGAGGTCACGGGGCCGCGACAGACGAGGGCCGGTGACTGACCATGCCCCAGCCCCCACGCGCGAGGCGCGCGAAGAAGAGCGAGTGGCGCAGCTGAACTTAAAACCAGCGAGAAACATCCCAAACATGACTTTCAACCAAATGCATGAAGCGCAAGAAACATGAGAACTTCATAGCATAGGGTAGAGGAAGGGATGATAGCCAAGGAAGTAGAAAAGGCTGACAGCCAAACACCAAGCCAAAAAAGGAAAAAAGGTCGCGTCCGACCCTACACTACATCTTCTTCCCGTCGCCGAGCTAAGGACTGCCACTGGGGCGTGGGTGGGAGACCCGTCTGAGGGCCCGTAGGCAACGCACAGGAGACTCCGAGGCGTGTACAGCCCCAACTCATTATTACGTGAGAGTGTCACGGGCGGAGACCTTCACGGGCACGGAGCCTTGATTACTGATAGAACCTCCTGAGGTGTTCGATGTTCCAGGAATTCTGGATAGGTATCGCGTCCTGCGTCTCCAGGCGCACAACACCAGGCCTAGAGACACGGGTGATTCTGAACGGACCCTCCCACATGGGCGAGAGCTTATGCAACCCCTCCCGGGAGAGGACCTGCCTCAGGACCAAGTCACCAACTTCAAGTGTTCTTGCGCGGACGCCGCAGCAGTGGTACCACCGCAGCGCCTGCTGATAACGTGCCACTCCGAGGGCAGCTCGGCAGCGGCCCTCCTCGCCGAGCACGAGGTCCATCCGCCAGGCGGCATCCTGGCATTCCTCATTGAAGGTCAAGACCCATGGGGAGCGATTCTTGATCTCATGAGGGAGGACCGTCTCCGCCCCATATACGAGAAAGAAAGGAGTTTCCCCCATGGGTTTTGTGGCAGTGGTTCGGATTGACCATAGCACGGACTGGAGCTCGTCGATCCAGCCCCTGCCGCAAGCCTCAAGCTTCTTCTTAAAGTTGTGCGTCTTGAGGCCACGCAAGACTTCCGCGTTGGCGCGCTCGGCCTGGCCGTTGCTCCTGGGGTGAGCTATCGAAGCATAGCAGATCTGTGTTCCAAGGTTAGCACAATATGACCTGAAGAGATTGCTTGTGAACTGCGAACCGTTATCCATGATGATGCGGCTGGGGACCCCGACTCGCCTCACGAGGCCCTGGATGAACTTGACAGCCGACCCGGCTGGGATCGCACGAACAGGCTCCACCTCCGCCCACTTGGTGAATTTATCGATGGCGACGTACAGGAAGCGATAGCCCCCTGCTGCCTGGGGAAATGGACCCAGGATGTCCAATCCCCATACCATGAAGGGCCAGGAGAGCGGAATCGTCTGGAGGCCCTGCGCCGGTTGGTGGATCTGCTTGGCATGAAACTGGCACGCCTCGCAAGCCCGCACGAGCTCCGTGGCGTCGTTGAGCGCCGTGGGCCAGTAGAAGCCGCCGCGGAAGGCTTTGGCCACGAGGGTGCGGGACGACGAGTGATGACTGCAGTCTCCACTGTGGATATCAGCCAGTAGCTCGCGCCCTTGCTTCCTCGAGATGCATTTTAGCGAGACGTCGTTGGGGCGCCTCCTGTAGAGTTCACCGTCTTGGCTGCACCTCCAGCCCTTGGAATTGCTTCTCCATCTTGCGCACCTCCTCCAGATATGCCTACATGTGCTCGTCCTTGGGCTTGTATTTCTTGTCGGAGAAGTCGACGAGGAGTGTGAATCACCCCTGATGGTGAGACGCTTGACCCCCAGCGCAGCGGCGGCCTTGAGCCCAGCAATTAGGCCCTCGCACCCTGCGATGTTGTCGGAGACCTTCTCGCCTTGTAGGAAGCAAAGCTGCACAGCGTAGTACAACTTGTCCTGGGTGGGAGATACTAACACGGCGCCAGCCCCCGCACCAAGGCGCGAAAAGGCGCCGTCGAAGTATACCACCCATCCGTTTGGGGCTCGACCGCGGGTGTCTTGGAAGTTGGCAACGAAACGCTCACGAAGTTCTCCCCAGGAGGAGATGGATTCCGAGGGGAGGCTCAGGAGCCAGGAGCGTGCGCCATCTTCGAGTGCCATGGGGAACCAGTTCGCCATGACCTACTCAGTACCGTAGGACGCCTCGATGCTCAGCTCGTAAAGTTGGAGGAACTCCGTGGGGTCGATGGTGTCGTCGTAGCGCGGAGGCAGGTTCGGCTTGAACTTGCCGGGCCAGACGAGGCGCCGTAGTTCTGGAGCTAGGGCGCGACATCCACACACGCTCATATCGCGGGCGCCCCCTGCGCCTACGGAGCTGATTCTTGGGGCGCTGGCATCACCACTTCCTGTGGCGCGCGGTCTCGGAGCTGCGGGCCATGGGGCCCGCGAGCCCCCGTCTGGGGGTCCGGAATTACCTGGCATCTCTCCTCGTCGCGCGCATGGGCTCTGCGGGGTTGCGCACATCGAGGAGCCTCGCACTAGACCTCCTGGCCGGAGCTGTAGAGTGGAGGCGGAGCCGGGACTACGTGGCCTTCATTCCCCGCCGGGGGCGACGGAGGACGGGAGGAGTGCGTTGGTCCAGGTGCTTCTCTAGCGGCGTTGACGAGCTCGGTGATGAGGTGGAGCCACTCGTCATAGAGGTCATCTGCCGGGCGGTAGCGCAAGAGCTCTCGCGCCATCAGTAGCGCAGTCTGCTGGTAGACTGACCCGCGACGGACCAGCAAAGACGACACCGCGGCCGATGAGGGTGGAGGCGTCGCTGTGCGGCCATCTCGCTGCACGGACGGCGGCCACGACGAGTCCTACTGCTCATGGACGGCCGGGTCGGTGGCGGCGTTGGCGACCGACTAGTTGGGGCGGAGCGGTGCACCGTTGCCCGCGGGCGCCGTTTGAGCGGCGTTCGCGGCGCGGCGGGCGGCGCGAGCTCGGCGTGTGTCCACCATGGTGATACGTCCAAAACGTACCTATAATTTCTGCTTGCTCCATGCCACTTTTGGGTGATATTGCTATGATATTCATACACTTCCATACACTTTTGATCATATTTGGACTAACTTACTAATCCAGTGCACCCCAGTGCCAGTTTCTGTTTTCGGCTGTTTTTGTATTTCAGGTTTTCACGTTTCGAGAACTGCCCAGAAAAATCCAGAAAAATTATATAAAAAAATCAGCGATCCGGAAACAACACTGCGTCCGAAGGGCAGCCTGGGGGTGCCACCAGGGCTCCAGGCGCCCCGGCGGCGCCCCCCCTGGGCCGCGCCGGGGGGGCGCCTGGGCCCCCCGAAGCCCGTCCGGTGCCCCCCTTTGGCATATATTTAGAGGGACCTCCGAAACCCTCAGAACAGAAACTCTTTTCGCGATCCCATCTCTGTTCCGCCGCCGCCGCCGCTTCCAAGATCGGGAGCACGAGGAGAACTCTTCCCGGCACCCTGCCAGAGGGGAGGATCACCACCGGGAGCTTCTCCACCACCATGGACGCCTCCCGGATGACTCGTGAGTAGTCTCCCTTGGACCATGAGTCCATGACCAGTAGCTATGTGATGTTTTCCTCCCGTTCTTGTGCTTCACTAATTAGTCCTCGTGAGCTGCCCTACATGATCGAGGCACCTATGTAATCCTTATGCTGTTGCTATGTTGAGTTTGCTGGGATCTGATGGATTATGAGATTATGTTCAGATTGATCTTGAGTAATATATTTGATTCACCTCTTTTATATTTTAGTTCATAAGTAATTCTTGCATGTTCTCCATTGTTATTTATTGCTTTGGCCGAGTAATAGGTAGTGACTCCAAGAGGGAACGTTATGCTCGATTGTGGGTTCATGCCCCTCGATGACTAGCTTGAGTGACAGAAACATGAGTCTAGGGGATGTGCTTTTGCCACAAGGGGGAAAACAACGGTGCTTGTGCCCGCGGGTGCAAGGATTGTTTACTTTACGCAAAGTTCTTTTAATGCAGTTGTCTGTTGCATTGAGTTTACACTATGGGTGGGACTCGCAACTTAATACCAGCGAGATGTTCTGGATAGATATCTCAAGGTGGATGATTAGTAGTAGATATTGATGGATTTCGGTCTACTTACTTTGGCGTACCGCCCATGCTTTGAACCTCAACCTTTCTTGCAATGTAGTCAGCATTGGTTTGCGTTCGTGGTCTTGTCAATTGCCCAGCTGTAATTTGTTACCTCACATAGCTGTTTTATCGTCTTTTGGGAGAGAGACATCACTAGTGAACATCATGAGACTCCGGTCCATATTACCATCATTGATCACATCCATTATTTACTTTCCGTTATTATTTACTATTGCAAAAACTATCTATCACTACTATCATTGCTTTTAACCCTTTGTGAACTACAAGGCCGGAGGGATTGACAACCTCTCTGTACTCGTTGGGAGCAAAGTTATTTGTATCTGTGTGCAGGTCCACGTTGGTTGCTACTAATCTGGCGCCGTAGCAATTGACACCTACTTGTTGAACCTAGGAGTCTCTGGGGAATCGATCCTTGGCATCTTTGCTAGGGGAAAACACTTCTACTTACTGCATCTTACACCTTCCACTTGGGGTAACCAACGAGGGGTTCGAGGCCCATCACATGGCTGTGGAGCGAAGTCGACGACGAGAGCGGGACGAGGTCGTCGGAGAGGCGAGATCTCGACATGCCCCCTACCTGGCGCGCCAAATGTCGGATTCGGGGCTCCGCAAAACCCAAGAAGTTCGAAGACAGGGGTGTGAATGAAGATCTCTCCCACTCGCGTCTACCTAGCGCCTCGCCCTCGTCGGTGAACAGATTCGAGCAAACAACAAGTGAAGCATGCAAGAGTTTACCCAGGTTCAGGCCACCGCGTGGTGTAAAACCCTACTTCCTGCTTTGGTGGATTGGCCTCGGCAGGGCTGGAATATGAACTAGTATAGTGGTTCCCGAGCTCAGGAGGTTATCTCACGGGGATCAGGAGGCAAGTGTTCTTGCTCCTTTCCGTGGTGGACGAGTGTATGGATCTATCCCTCCTTCATAGTGGGGATCCTAGCTACTTATATAGGCGGCCACGGTCCTCTTCCCCCAAAATGTTTAGGCAGCAAGGGATCCCACAACGGCCATTTTTGAGCGGGAACACAAGGACGTTCCTACCCTGACAAAAGCAGTCTTCACTTGCAAAAGGACCAGGCGGTGACGAGGTTGTGGGCTCGATGGTGACATCCTCCTTGTCGTCCTTGCGGTCTTCGGTCTTGTTGCGCCAATGGGGAAACCTTTGCCCCGCTTCTCGGGAACCTGTGGCTGCGTTGTCCCCTTGCACCGAAATGGCAACTGCGCCGCTGGCGAGCGCTGGCACCCGCTGGCACGGTGCATCACTGCTGAAATCACTGCCTCCTCCTAAGGCAAGCTTGGCCTTGGATTCTCCGCCCCTCCGGAGCACCTTGCCGAGGCCGCTCCTGAGGGGGTCTTGACGTTGTTTTCCTCGCTAGGCTTAGCTCCCTCGCGAGGGTCTTGGGCAGCTGGTCGATCAGCTGGGTCGTACCAGGCCGCTGTAGGAGCGCGTCGCGGCCTGCAGATAGGCAAGTCTGTGTACCCTGGTTCCCAAGACGCCGACAGTGATATTCATGCTCGTTAGTATGCCATGCTCCTTTGGTTAAATATTTCATTGTGGTTATGCTCGATGATTATGTGCACCTCCATGCTTATGTTGATATCATGTTCATGCATTATAATTGCATCATGTTATTTTATTATGACTCAGCTTATTGCATTCATGTTTAACTGGATAATAATGAACTTGAACAACTGTTGGCTGAGTCATGGTGCCACCAAAATGAGCTGACCAGTGCAGCCACACTTTCCTTTTATGGGAAGGCCCTAACTGGGTCTATTGTCATGCCTGTCGTCGGTGCCTCCAACAAGGGAAGGTTATGGGCGCGTGCTACCCTGATCAGGTAGGCGGACATAACCTTATGTACCCGTTGTTGTTGTTATGGATCCGGGTCCCCATTTGGGGCCATTTATGTTTTGGCCACGACGATGGTCGGTGGTGTCTTTGGTAGACACCCGGGCCACCTAGGACAAGCCCAATGGGGAGTGAGTCCGAGTGGCCGGGAGAGTGTCATGGCAGTAGGACGATTTTGTCAGAACGCCGGTTGTCCGCCCAAATGGGAGTGCGAGTCCATGGGTTCTGTGGTGTGGGTACAGTGCTACCTCTGCAGAGTGTGTGTGTCTAAATCTATCGATAGCCGTGCCCGCGGATAAGGGCCCAGTTTGTGTCGGTCACACCATGAGTAAAAATAAAATATGTGCTTAATAACGACCTCGGTTCGATGATGAGAGAAGTTGGTTGTGATCACCGAAGAGATCACCGTTTGAGACCAAGTGTTGGTCATGGTTGTGATCGCCGGAATGATCACCGTGGTATCGAGGATACCGAGTTGTTGGATATTTTGGATTTTATGCGAGAGTCAATGGTAAAGATCAAGCTCCTTGTGGTCATTTAATGATTACTATGGTATTGTTTATACCAAGCTTGATTTGATCCTGAGATGATCGTGTGATGCCTGTGGTGGTAAGTTTGTGCATA
The DNA here is from genome assembly GCA_902687465.1 of Secale cereale. Lineage (NCBI taxonomy): Eukaryota > Viridiplantae > Streptophyta > Magnoliopsida > Poales > Poaceae > Secale > Secale cereale. The sequence continues at coordinate 577,784,722 of LR738713.1, read as the reverse complement.
TGAAGGTTACAAGGTAACCCGAGCAGAGTAAGTTGGTGCATGATAATATCATAATTTTGCATGTAGTATCTTCATGTTCATATGTTCATTCCATGCTCGTATTGTTCTGGTTGTATCATGTTCAGTTGTGCCTGCCATGTTGTTCTGTTAGTATCTTGCTCATGTTAGAATTAACCTGCTAATGCCATGCTATTGTTTGTCTTGAATGCTTTTGGTTTATGGTGAGCTTGCAAGTACATTCAATGTACTGACCTGGCATGTCATGCCAGTTTGTAGGTCGTGCCTGGATTGCTTGCTCGTTTGGTGTGGTTCTCGTGTTTGCGAGCTAGGATAAACGTTTCGGCCAAAGTCCCTGCTGATTGGAGTCCATGATCGCCGTTCGTTGTTCCGCTGCCAGTAGAGGTTCCGCTGCCTCGAGTTGTTATGCTGCTTGCATAGAACAACTGTGGTTGGCATAGTGTCGCCGTGCCGGTGTTATTAATTGTAATATCAGAGACCTTGTATCCATATTCGCGTTGTAATAAAAAGTTGGTTTGTTCTATGCTAAGCAGTTCTGTATTCCAGAAGACTTCACCTCGTTCTCTAGGCTAGAATACGGGGCGTTCCGGTTTCTCTGAGCTGGGGTGCCACAGGCTTGCTATCAGAGCAGGTCTGGCTGTAGAGCGTCTTAGTCCGCTGGAATGTTAGAAAACGGTAGTATAGGGTCTGGTTGTTGCCCTTGCTTGCTGCATTTGGTTGTTGCATTTGTTTGTTGCATATAGTCTTATTCGGTTACGTCTAACCCCTATTTAGTGCGTAGAGGGCGGTCAACTTCCATGATTTTAGTGCCATCCCCAGAGTTTCAGTGTTATTCCTATTGAGTTCAGTCCCACACCTGCACCTCTCAACTTTGCCACCCTCTTTGGAGACATGTGGCATAGCATTTATCCCCTCGGAGATCCACCCTAGTACCAAGTATTCCAGTTTTCTGCCGGAGGAAGAATTCTGGAATATGTTGCTCATGTCCATCTGTTAGCCCCGATTCCTGTCGGTAAGCGTACCTACACTTTCCACGGTGGTTACGGCGCTACTCCCGAGCGTGCCGTTCAGCTTGCCGCAATGGTAGGAATCACCGGTTTTCGTCATGAAGAGAGCATGGTGCAAGAGAACCGCACTTATCAGTATTACCCCACCATCATGGAGAATCCTAGGCGAATTTAGTTTCCCTCTGCCAACCCTCACGATGACCTGGCTATCCTCGCCATGTCGCGTTACATGACGGCCGAGTGTCTTCTTATTTCCGAGTTAGTCCGAGTTGCCATTTGAGCCAGGAGATTTCTTGGTGCCACCTTACCTCAGTTTCCGCCAGCTTCTCAAACCCTCTGCCTCGTCCATCTGGAGTTTCGGAGCCAGCCGTCCCGCTAGCTACTTCGTCAACTCTCAAGCGTTTTCTCAAGCGTAGGATGTAGTCATTCGTGTAGTGCATGTGCATCTGCTGTAGTATCATTGCTTGTCTATGCTTGTGTGTGCCTGTGTGAAATAGTTTTGTAGCTTGTGTGCTTTATTTAGCTTGTTTGCTATGTGATTTGTGCAATCTCTCGTTTTCTCGTGCTTCTTTGTTTCAAATCTTCGCTGTTACCCCCTTATGAAAAGTGCTCATTAACTGACACCAGATCAGAAGAAGCAATGAGAAGTAAAAATATACACCAAGGCACTCAGCTAAAAGCAATGAGATTTTCAGCTGACAGCATTGTATTGGAGACATCCGGTCTGGATACAGATTATATTCTGCTCAGACTTTCAGCAACAAGTACATGTTAGAGATCCACCGTTATTGCAGCTGGAGAACAAAATCGGATCCAAGTCCAACTGTGCATTTCAAGTCAGAGGTATGGTTAGTACACAGTGATTAATTCTACCATGAGTCAGATTTGAGACACGCGACACCCAGAAGTTAGTCCAAATATGCAATTGATTCAGCAAGGACCGTCAGATAAATTTTGTCATACAAGTAATCAGCAGCCGGAATGACAAGAATATATGTTATTCCGTTCACAAAGAAAATCAGTCCAGTCCTTTTTCACAATTTATCAGCGAAGTGTACAAGGCAAGATTCCCAAGTCTGCATCAGTAAGGTATGAATGGATTCCCATGCAAAATATTCAGTCTTCTTCGATAAGATACTGCACAAGCTTCTGGCATAAGATACGAAATCTTCCCTAGTAAGTCTTTAAGGGGGGAAGCTTCTGAGGTATGGTACCCAGTCTTCCCAGCAAGCTATCCGCCGAAAGCTTTGAGCACAAGCGATCCAGTCTTCCTCAGCAAGATATTCCGGTGGTTTCCAGTGCAAGCTGCCCGGTCTTCTTCAGTACGACACTCGTACAAGAGATTAAACAAGAAATTGTCAGCATACGACAGTTTATTTCAAGTGTCAGAAATGCAACGGTTAAGTCAGAAATGAGAATCAGTCAGAACAAAGGTATGATGGCAAAATATTGCATATGAGAACACTAAGGGTCGCGAAAACAATCAAGGATATATAATGCCCAATCTTTCAGTTAAAAACCTAGACACAGAAAATAATAATGAAGGATCAAGACCGACAATACAGTAAGGACCTCGCATCAGGACAACTTGCTCAGTCCACATTATACTCAGAACGGTCAGCATTGAATACCCGAATGTGTCAAGCCTGAACCAAGGACAGCTTGATATATTGGCCTTAGCAACTGTGCTGAAAAGCATCACACAGACTGTTATCCCCATGGATATACCGGCAAAATGAAGAATCAAGATCCCCGACAGTCAAGTCTGCAAATGTGATCATCAGGTGATGGTGTATTTTTCAATCGGACACACCAAGCAACGGTCAAACCTCTGGATACTCGAGACTGTGAAGCTAGTCAATATAAGCCAGAAACTCCTGCAAGACATCAGAATCCATCAAAAGAACATGTATGGTTCACATCACAGTTTTGAACCCAGAATGCATGCATATATATTCGAGCGACATGATGCCTGGATAAAAGAAAAATTCTTTGTTCCACGGGAAGATATTCCCAACTCTGTGGAATATTCTCGACACTCGATAGAGACTAATATCTCTCCCAAGGATCAATATCAAGAAGGACACATATGTCAGAATGATAATCTTTCGGACCTCAGCTAAGTCAGCGGTATGAAATGAAAATTTGAGACAGTATGAACAGGAGCATATCAGGCAAGCCCGGTCAAAATTTCAGGTACGGTAAAGCGAACCACCCCAGATCAAGGCAGTTAGTCAGATCATTAGTGGAAATATTATATGGGAACATAATGTGAGAGTAAATAAAAGAAACCCGAGTTGGAAACGGTTTCTTCAAGTCAGAATATTTACTTGTTCCCTAAGCACACAAATCTCGAGGGCGAGATTTCTTTAAGGGGGAAGGTTTGTGATAGCCTGGATTTTTGCCCTTTTCTTTTTCTTTTAATTTTCTTGGATTTCTTGATTTTATTTGCTTTTTCGTGGCTGCTTGGTTCTGAAATTTAGGAATATCATGTCTTCCTAGGTTTTATAGTGGCTTGCCATCCTCATAATCATCCCAAGACCCAGTCATTTCCATCCTTGACCTAACACAATATTCTTTTTCTAAGGAATATTCCTTTTCTATTAAAGAAATAATTCTTTTTGCCCTAGGTTGTGGAGCAACATATATCTCTGTCATTCTAAAAATTCCCAAATATTTCTCATAAATTGTTTGGGTCATATCATGACCAAATATGGCAAAACATTTCATTGCCATGTTCAAAAATAATCCTCCAATAATCATTTTCCTATTCTGCCCTAAATGGCACATTGTGAAGCAAATGCTATTTATCTTTGCCCAATTGACTCCAAACTTCTTGGACATGTTTTCATGTCCATATCATTGCCTTGTGCCAATTTTCAACATCATTTGCCTGGTAAATATTTTTCAATGATTTTCCAAAGTTTATGTCTAAAAAGAAACTTTGTGAAGGAAGTATATTCTAGGCATGTCCAAATGAAATGAAACTTTGGCACATCCTTCATTTGATAAAATCATGCATCTCCACCAAATATGAGCTCATGGAGATCATCTATATGAGCTCAGCTCCAAATCTTGGTTTATGTTCAGATTTTCACTTTGTGAAGCAACCCTATTTTATCTTTCTTCATTTGAGCTAAAAATCTACTAGGACATTCTTACATCTACATCTACTCCCTCCACCAAGTTTTGACTTAATCCACTTAGCCATTTACCATCAGTAAATTTTCCTAGATTCTGTTCAGAATGGAGCATTGTGAAGCAAGTGCCACTTTGGTAACTCCAAATGGCATGAGCTTTTTACTGCAGCTCCATATGGTCATATAAACCCACTCCACCAAATTTCAGCTCAAGTGGTTACTCCAAGTGAGTGCTCGTTCATCATCTTGTTTCTGGTCCAATTTATACAGTTGTGAAGCAACTATATTTATTATTGGTCCAAATCATCTCAAAACTCACAGGATTAGAGTCCTTCTAATCCTAAAACTCCCAGACAACTCCATTGGCCTTTGGCATTTATCTGTTAATCACTACATCATGGTTTAGTTTGATGCAGTACACTTCAGAGCACACTTACCATTTAACGAGATCACCTTTCACCAAGTTACCGCCGCAGTTTAACCCTATGTTGGATGAACTTACCACTAGAAAACGTTTGGCAGCTAGAGTTGCACTATGTGCACCAGTGCGCGCGGTGACCACCGCCCTGGCGTGCAGTAAACACGCTCTGGCTCGACCCCGGCGATGTGCTCGTCCGTTATCACCTCGTCTCGACTCACCACCATGTCCAGTGGCCTCCTCGTGATCGTCTGTGTTTCCCTGAGCACTTGCCCCCTTCGTCCGCTTCCCCATAGGTGCTCGTCATTGCGCATCCACGGGCGAACTGTAGCCGACCGGCTCTGTTCGTGCCGCGGCGCCTTCCTCCCCTGCACCCCTAGGCCCCTCTTGCATAGTGTGCGGCTGTAGCGTGTCCGCGCATCCCTGTCGTCGCGTTCCCGCGCCCTCCCATGAGCTCTGCACCTCGCCAGCGCCTTGGCCGCGCTCGTGCGGCGGTGACCAGCTCGGGCACCTCGCCCCACGCCTATTTAAGGCCACTCGAGCCCCTCCCAAGCACCTCATCGGTCTTCCCTCGCTCCCAGCTCCCTCCCCATATACTCCATTCGCCTCTAGAGCCCGTCCTCTCCTCCCCTGGCCGCCATGGCCGCAGCCTCGATCCTCCTAAATTGGAGCCACCCGAGCCCTTCCTCTCCTTTCCAGCACCACCACTAGCTCCCCGCACTCCGGCGATCCTCCTCACCTCCCAGATCGTCGCCGAAGCCATTCTAGCCGCATCTCACTGTGCCCTGAGCCATCGCCGGATCTCATCTGTCCTCCCTCACCGTGGTCGTCCCACTCCTCCCTGGCGCTCCCTCTGCCTGGGGATGGATGCGGCGTGGTCCCGTGACGCCGCCTGTGTCCTCACCCCGACCGGAGATGGCCGGAGGCAGCGGGGCCTGTACCAGCAGAGCTCCTGTCCTCCTCCTCTGCATTCTGTTGTGGCTAGGCACGGGAGGAAGACGAAGACAAGGGAAGGAGAGAGAAGGATAAGGTGGGACCCACCTACCAGCGTGGATAAGTGGAAATGTACTCCCTAGAGTACGCCTTCCTTTTAAGTAAGCGAAGTCTCTTTCTTCTTCAACCCAAAGTACGTTTTTCAAGTTCTGAAAGCACATTCCTGATTCTGCACTTCTGTCTTATCCACTCAGGGACCAAGCTGTAAATATATTTTTTGCAGATTGGTCCCTGGTATTCAACCCCTCATATCTCCGCGACCGTAACTCCAAATGAGGTGAACCCAAAGCCCACGTCTTTGTCTCATCGAGCTCGTTATTTTGGTACCATTTTCATCATGTGTTAACATTCTGAAAATGACCATTATACCCTTGCCCCTAATTAGCCCCCTCTAAGAGAGAAGTGTTTCGGCGTTTTGTTTCGCGGCTTCACCGCACTTCTTCCCGGAGTCTCTGTCACCCCAGGCAAGCCACAATAACCACTTGCATGATAGTAATGTAGTAGCCATGGTTTCTACTTGAATATTTAATAAAAGTTTGTTGTTGTATGTCTGCTTGTTTGCTACTGCTGTCGTTGTTTCGGTTATGCCCGTGGTTTCATGTTCACTGTCATGTTGTGGTCTGATACTTCTTGTTATATTGTACTACTTGTTAGTATCATGTTCACATGTTATGCTTGGTAGTAGAAGTACATGCTAGTAGTAGTCTTGATGCATGCTTGTTGTCTGTCAAGTACCGATTAATATGCATGTTCCGTTGCAACTAGTTTGTTACATGATTACTTGGTAATGTTCTTGCTTTGTTCTTGCATGATATTTGTTGATGATGCTAGTAGTCATGTATGCCATGAGTAGCATTATACTTGTGATACTCATGCTCGTCAGTATGCCATGATCCTTTGGTTAAATATTTCATTGTGGTTATGCTCAATGATTATGTTCACCTCCATGCTTACGTTGATATCATGTTCATGCATTATAGTTGCATCATGTTATTTTATTATGACTCAGCTTACTGCATTCAAGTTTAACCGGATAATAATGAACTTGAACAACTATTGGCTGAGTCATGGTGCCACTAAATCAAGCTGACCAGTGCAACCACACTTGCCTTTTATGGGAAGGCCCTAACTGGGTCTATTGTCATGCCTCTCGCCGGTGCCTCCAACGAGGGAAGGTTATGGGTGCGCGCTACCCTGATCAGGTAGGCGGACATAACCTTGTGTGCCTGTTGTTGTTGTTATGGATCCAGGTCCCCGTTTGGGACCGTTTATGTTTTGGCCACGACGGTGGTTGGTGGTGTCTTTGGTAGACACCTGGGCCACCCAGGACTAGCCCAATGGGGAGTGAGTCAGAGTGGCCGGGAGAGTGTCATGGCAGTAGGACGGTTTTGTCAGAATGCCGTTGGTCCACCCGAATGAGAGTGCGAGGCCATGGGTTCTGTGGTGTGGGTAAAGTGTGCTACCTCTGCAGAGTGTGTGTGTCTAAATCTATCGATAGCCGTGCCCGCGGATAAGGGCCTAGTTCGTGTCGGTCACACCGTGAGTCAACATTAATAAAAATAATAATGTGCTTAATAACAACCCCGTTTCGATGATGAGAGAAGTTGGCTGTGATCATCGGAAAGATCACCATTTGAGACCAAGTGTTGGTCATGGTTGTGATCGTCGGAATGATCACCGTGTTATCGAGGATACCGAGTTGTTAGATATTTTCGATGTTATGCGAGAGTCAATGGTAAAGATCAAGCTCCTTGTGGTCATTTAAAGATTACTACGGTATTATTTATACCAAGCTTGATTTCATCCTGAGATAATCGTGTGATACCTTGGTGGTAAGTTTGTGCATATGAAGGTTACGAGGTAACCCGAGCAGCAAAAGTTGGTGCATGATAATATCATCATTTTGCATGTAGTATCTTCATGTTCATATGTTCATGGCATGCTCGTATTGTTCTGGTTGTATCATGTTCAGTCGTGCCTGCCATGTTGTTCTGTTAGTATCATGCTCATGTTAGAATTAACCTGCTAATGCCATGTTGTTGTTTGTCATGAATGCTTTTGGTTTATGGTGAGCTTGCAAGTACATTCAATGTACTGACTTGGCGTGTCATGCCAGTTTGCAGGTCGTGCATGGATTGCTTGCTTGTTTGGTGTGGTTCCCTTGTTCGGGAGCTAGGATAAACATTCCAGCCAGAGTCCCTGTGGATTGGAGTCCATCATCGCCATTCGTTGTTCCGCTGCCAGTAGAGGTTCCGGTGCCTCGAGTTCTAATGCTGCTTGAAAAGAACAACTATGGTTGGCGTAGTGTCGCCGTGCCGGTGTTATTCATTGTAATATCGGAGACCGTGTATCCATATTCGCATTGTAGTAAAAAGTTGGTTTGTTCTATGCTAAGCAGTTTTGTATTCCAGAAGACTTCACCTTGATCTCTGGGCTGGAATACGGGGCGTTCAAGTTTCTCTTAGCCGGGGTGCCAAAATGGTGCTTGCTACTTCTCGAGTTTGCTTTGTATTCCCTCGAAGAGGAAAGGGAGGTGCAACATAGTAGCGTTAGTATTTCCCTCAGTTTTGAGAACCAAGGTATCAATCCAGTAGGAGACCACGCGCGAGTCCCTCGCACCTGCACAAACAAATAAGAACTTTGTAGCCAACACGATAAGGGGTTGTCAATCCCTTTACGGTCACTTACGAAAGGGAGATCTGATAGAGATGATAGTTTATATTTTTGGTATTTTTAGTTTATAAGAATAGCAAATAAAAGCGATAAAAGTATAGTAGATGTAGATTGATATGTTGAGAATAGACTCGAGGGCCATAGTGTTGTCTAGTGGCTTCTCTCATGATAGCAATATTCTACGGCGGGTAAACAAATTACTGTCGAGCAATTGATAGAAAAGCGAATAATTATGAGACTATCTAGGCATGATCATTGTATATAGGCATCACGTCCTAGACAAGTAGACCGAAACGATTCTGCATCTACTACTATTACTCCACACATCGACCTCTATCCAGCATGCATCTAGTGCATGTATTGAGTTCATAAGAACAGAGTAACGCCTTAAGCAAGATGACATGATGTAGAGGAATAAACTCAAGCAATATGATATAAACCCCATCTTTTTATCCTCGATGTCAACAATACAATACGTGCCTTGCTGCCCCTACTGTCACTGGGAAAGGACACCACAAGATTGAACCCAAAGCCAAGCACTTCTCCCATTGCAAGAACTATAGATCTAGTAGGCCAAACGAAACCAATAATTCGAAGAGACTTGCAAGGATATTATGAGCACACATAAAAAGTTCAGAGAAGAACCAAATATATTTCATAGATAATCTTGATCATAAAATCACAATTCATCGGATCTCGACAAACACACCGCAAAAAAAGATTACATCAAATAGATCTCCTCGAAGACCGAGGAGAACTTTGTATTGCGATCCAGAGTGAGAGAAGAAGCCATCTAGATACTAGCTATGGACCCGAAGGTCTATGGTAAACTACTCACAACTCATGGTGAGGGCGATGATGATGATGATGATGATGAACTCCGTGATGGATCCCCCTCCGATGGAGCTCCGGAACAGGCTCCAAGACGGATCTCACGGGAACAGAAGGTTACGGCGGTGGAATTAGGGTTTTCTCTCTGTTGTCGATGGTTTCGGGGTACGTAGACTTATATAGGAAGAAGGAGGGCACCAGGGGACGCTCGGGGACCCCACGAGGTTGGGGGCGCGCCCTGGGAAGGGGGGTGCGCCCCCCACCCTCGTGGGCAGCCACTTGATCCCCTGACATGGTTCTCAAGCTCCGTGTGCGTGATTTTCTCCAAAAAAAATCTCTCGCGAAGGTTTCTTTCCGTTTGGACTCCGTTTGATATTCTTTTTCTGCAAAACCCTGAAACGGGCAAAAAACAACAATATGGACTGGGCCTTTGGGTTAGTAGGTTAGTCCGAAAAATGATATAGATGTGTATGATAAAGCCCATTAAACATCCAAGACTTCATAAATAACAGCATGAACAATAAAAAATTATAGATACGTTGGAGACGTATCAAGCATCCCTTGGCTTAATTCCTGCTCGTCCTCGAGTAGGTAAACGATAAAGAAAGAATTTTTGATGTGGAATGCTAACCAATATAGTTTTTCAATGTAATTCTCTTAATTGTGGCATAAATGTTCAGATCTGAAAGATTCAAGATAAAAGTCTATATTGACATAAGAAATAATAATATTTCAAGCATACTAACAAAGCAATCATGTCTTCTCAAAATACTATGGCTAAAGAAAGTTATCCCTACAAAATTATACAGTCTGGCTATGTTCCCTCTGCATCACACAAAATATTCATATCATGCACAACCCCGATTTCAGCCAAGCACTTGTTTTCATACTCTATCTTTTCAAACTTTTCAACTTTCACGCAATACATGAGCGTGAGCCATGGATATAGCACTATGGGTGGAATAGAGGTGGTTGTGGAGAAGACAAAAAGGAGGGAGATAGTCTCACATCGACTAGGCGTATCAACGGGCTATGGAGATGCCCATCAATAGATATCAATGTGAGTGAGTAGGGATTGCCATGCAACCGATGCACTAGAGCTAAGTATGTATGAAAGCTGAACAAAAGAAACTAGTGGGTGTGCATCCAACTTGCTTGCTCACGAAGACCTAGGGCATTTGAGGAAGCCCATCGTTCGAATATACAAGCCAAGTTCTATAATTAAAATCCCCACTAGCATATGAAAGTGACTAAACATGAGACTCTCTATCATGAACAACATGGTGCTACTTTGAAGCACAAGTGTGGAAAAAGATAGTAGCAATTGTCCCTTCTCTCTTTTCTCTCATTTTTTTTATTTTTTTTATTTTGGGCCTTTCTTTTTTTTCTTTGGCCTTTCCTTTTTTTGGAGGGGCTTTCTTTATTTAGCCTTTCCTCACATGGTACAATGCTCTAATAATGATGATCATCACACTTTCATTGGATTACAACTCTATATTACAACTCGATACTAGAACAAAGTATGACCCTACATGAATGCCTTCGGCGGTGTACCGGGATGTGCAATGAATCAAGAGTGACATGTATGAAAAATTATGCATGGTGGCCTAGCCACAAATACGATGTCAACTACATGATCATGCATGGCAATATGACAATATGAAGCGTGTCATGGTGGAAAGTTGCATGGCAATATATCTCGGAATGGCTATGGAAGTGCCATGATAGGTAGGTATGGTGGCTGTTTTGAGGAAGATATATGGTGGCTGTTTTGAGGAAGGTATATGGTGGGTGTATGCTACCAGCGAAAGTTGCGCGGTACAAGAGAGGCTAGCAATGGTGGAAGGGTGAGAGTGCGTAATATCCATGGACTCAACATTAGTCATAAGAACTCATATACTTATTGCAAAAATTTACGAGTCATCAAAACAAAGCAATCAACGCATGCTCCTAGGGGGGAGGTTGGTAGGAGTGAACCATCGTACGCCCCCGACCTCCACACAAAGGATGACACTCTACAAATACCTCATGCTCTAACTTCGTCACATAGCGGTTCACCATACGTGCATGCTACGGGAATCACTAACTTTAACATAAGCATTTCTCAATTTCATAATAAATCCACTAGCATGAGTCTAATATCACTATCCTCATATCTCAAAACAATTATCAAGCATCCAACTTCTCATCATATTCAATGCACTTAGTGTGAAAGTTTTTACTACATTGATCTTGGATGTCTATCATGTGAAGGCTAGTTTTATAGCCAAAGCACATTATCATGCTATTTTAATAGAATCTCAAAAGGATATAAGTGAAGCATGAGATATCAACTATTTCTATAATTACCACCGTGCTCTAAAAGATATAAGTGAAGCACTAGAGCAAAAAATATTCAACTGGAAAGATATAAGTGAAGCACATAGAGTGTTCTATCAATTCCTTGGCCATATTTAACTCTCTCAAATAGGTGCGTCCAGCAAGGATGATTGTGGAAAACTAACATGCAAAGAGTCAAATTATACATGACGCT
>LR738713.1:577759093-577772441 GCA_902687465.1 Secale cereale | reverse complement strand
ATCTAGCGTATGCAAGGAAGAAGAAAGAAACAAGATCAATCTCAACATGAAGAGAGGTAATTTAGTAACATGAATATTTCTATGACCATATTTTCCTCTCTCATAATAATTGCATGTAGGATCATGATAAAATTCAACAAAATAGCTATCACACAACATATTCTCAACACGATCCACATGTATGCAAAGTTCACACTCTTCCAAAATAGTGGGATTAACATTAACTAAAGTCATGACCTCTCCAAACCTACTTTTAATATTATTGCAAACATTATTATCAATCTCATATTCATCATGGGGATTAAATAAATTTTCAAGATCATAAGAAGAATCACCCCAATAATGATCATTGTAACAAGTAGTAGACATAGCAAAACTAGCATCCCCAAGCTTAGGGTTTTGCATATTATTAGCACAATTGACATCAATAAAATTTATAGTAACATCATTGCAATGATGCTTTTCATTTAAGGAGCTAACATGAATCACTTTTTCTTTTAACAATTCCTCACAATTTTCAGATTCATAAATTTCAAACAAAACCCCATAAAGATATTCTAGTGCACGCACCTCACTAGCAATAGGTTCAACATAATTGGATCACTTAAAGAGATTAGCAAGTGGATGAGGATTCACACTTTAGCAAGAGAAGATGCAAGCTATTTGAGGGCACATAGCAACACAAGCAAACAAGAGGCACGCGAGCGATAAACACACGGCAGAAGAAGGGCAAATAAAACGGCAAGGGTGAAGTGGGGGAGAGGAAAACAAGAGGCACAAAAATGTAATGTGAAGGATAAGGGTTTGTGATAGGTACTTGGTATATGACTTTTGCGTAAGCTTCCCCGGCAACAGCGCCAGAAATTCTTCTTGCTACTTCTCGAGCTTGCGTTGTATTCCCTCGAAGACGAAAGGGAGATGCAGCACAGTAGCGTAAGTATTTCCGTCAGTTTTGAGAACCAAGGTATCAATCCAGTAGGAGACCACGCATGAGTCCCTCGCACCTGCACAAAAAAATAAGAACTTCACAGCCAACGCGATAAGGGGTGGTCAATCCCTTTACGGTCACTTACTGGATTGTGAAGTTCTTATCGCGTTGGCTGCGAAGTTCATATTTGTTTGTGCAGGTGCGAGGGCCTGGCGCGTGGTCTCCTACTGGATTGATACCTTGGTTCTCAAAAACTGAGGGAAATACTTACGCTACTGTGTTGCATCTCCCTTTCCTCTTCGGGGGAATACAACGCAAGCTCAAGAGGTAGCAAGAAGAATTTCTGGCGCCGTTGCCGGGAAGGCTTACGCAAAAGTCATATACCAAGTACCTATCACAAACCCTTATCCTTCGCATTACATTTATTTGCCTCTCGTTTTCCTCTCCCCCACTTCACCTTTGCCGTTTTATTCGCCCTTCTTCTGCCGTTTGTTTCTCGTTCGCTTGCTTCTTGTTTGCTTGTGTGTGTTTGCTTGCTTGCTTGTCATTATGGCTCTCCCTATTAGTATTGACCCTCACCTCTAGAGGCTGGAGGAAATTGAAAACAATGTTAGACATTTTATGACTATACAAATTGAGCATAATGATTTTTTCAGAAGTGAGCTTAAAGAACAGAAAAAAAATATGGAATATATGAATAAAGACCTTGATGATATGTCTAAGGAATTTTATGGTTTGAAATCTCAGTTTGCTCATCTTGAGAACTTAATTGCCCAAATTTCCGATAAACTGTCCACCTTGATCAATAAGATGGCTGCCAACCGGAAGAGCATGAAAATAAAGATGAAGATCTGAAAGTTATTGATGTGTCTCCTATTAGATCCTTGTTTTCTTGTATTAATCTTGATGAGAATAGGATTGGAGATGATTCTGCTTTAAGGTGTCCCAATAAGTCGGAGTTTTTAGATCTTGATGCTAAAATTGCTAAAAGTGGGATTGAAGAGATTAAAACTTTGCATAGTGATGAACCCACTACTTTTGATTTCACGGGATTAAATTATGATAATTGCTCTTTGATTGATTGTATTTCCTTGATGCAATCCGTGCTAAATTATCCGCATGCTTATAGTCAAAATAAAGCGTTCACTAAACATATATTTGATGCTTTGATGCAATCTTATGAAGAAAAACTTGAGTTGGAAGTTTCTATATCTAGAAAGCTTTATAATGAATGGGAACCTACTATCAAAATAAAAATAAAAGATCATGAATGCGATGCCTTGTGTGATTTGGGTGCTAGTGTTTCCACTATCCCAAAAGCTTTGTGTGATTTGCTAGGGTTCCATGAGCTTGATGATTGTTCTTTAAATTTGCATCTTGCGGATTCCACTATTAAGAAACCTATCGGAAGAATTAATGATGTTCTTATTGTTGCCAATAGGAATTATGTGCCCGTAGATTTCATTGTTCTTGATATAGATTGCAATCCTTCATGTCGTATTATTCTTGGTAGACCTTTCCTTAGAACGATTGGTGCAATTATTGATATGAAGGAAGGAAATATTATATTCCAATTTCCGTTAAGGAAAGGCATGGAAAACTTTCCTAGAAATAAAATCAAATTACCATATGAATCTATTATGAGAGCCACTTATGGATTGCCTTCCAAAGATGGCAATACCTAGATCTATCTTGTATCGTGCCTAGCTAGGGGCGTAAAACGATAGCGCTTGTTGGGAGGCAACCCAATTTTATGTTTTTTGATTTTGTTGATGTTATGGAATAAATATTGCATATAGCCTCTTATTAGATGTGTTTTCATGTTTTGTTTAGTGTTTTTGCCAAGTAGAACCTTTGGTAAGACTTGTGTGAAGTTTATTTGATCTTGCTGTGAAAAACAGAATCGTTAGCGCTCGCTAAAGTAGTCTTCAGATTTTACTGGAGCGTGATTTTTAGTTGATTATTTTTGTTGATGATTGGTAGACAAATTCCGCAAATTTACCAATTTAGTTTGAATTGTTTGGAGTTCCAGAAGTAGGCAAACCCAGCAGATTACATTAGATTGTTCTGTTTTTGACAGATTCTGATTTTCGTGTGTTGTTTGCTTATTCCGATGCATCTATGAGTAATATTGGAGGATATGAGACATAGAGAACTTGGAGTACAGTAGGTTTAACACCAATATAAACAATGAATGAATTCATTAATGCACCTTTGAGTAGTGGTTTGCTTTCTTATACTAACGGAGCTCAAGAGAATTTTTGTCTAAGTTTTGTGTTGTGAAGTTTTCAAGTTTTGAGTATTGCTTTGATGGACTATGGAACAAGGAGTAGCAAAGGCCTAAGCTTGGGGATGCCCATGGCAACCCAAGTAAATTCAAGATAATCAAAAGCCTAAGCTTGGGGATGCCCCAGGAAGGCATCCCCTCTTTCGTCTTCATCCATCGGTAACTATACTTGGAGCTATATTTTTATTCGCAACATGCTATGTGTTTTGCTTGGAGCGTCCTATATAATTTGAGTCTTTGCTTGTTAGTTTGTCACAATCATCCTTTCTAGACACACCTATTTGAGAGAGTTAAATATGCCCTATAAATTGTTAGAACAATCTATATGCTTCACTTATATCTTTTGAGTTGAATAGTTTTTGCTCTAGTACTTCACTTATATCTTTTAGAGCACGATGGTGGTAATATTTTGTAGAAATTGCTGAACTATCATCCTTCACTTAGATCTATTTGAGAGTCTATTAAAACAGCATGGTAAAGTGTTTAGGCTAAAGAACTAGTCTTCACATGATAAACATCCAATGTCAATGTAGTAAAAAAAATCACATCAAGTGCATTGAGTAGAAGGATATGTTGGATGCTTGATAAATGTTTTGAGACATGAGGATAGTGATATTAGAATCATGCTAGTGGAGTAATTATGAAATTGATAAATATTTGTGTTAAGGTTAGTGAATCCCGTAGCATGCACGTTTGGTGAACCGTTGTGTGACTAAGTTAAAGCATGAGGTATTTGTAGAGTGTCAACCTTTGTGTGGAGGTCGGGGGCGCGCGATGGTTAACTCCTACCAATCTCCCCCCTAGGGGCACGCGTTGATTGCTTTGTTTTGATGACTCGTAGATTTTTCAATAAGTATATGAGTTCTTATGACTAATGTTGAGTCCATGGATTATACGCCCTCTCACCCTTCCACCATTTCTAGCCTCTCTTGTACCGCGCAACTTTCGCCGGTGCTATAAACCCACTATATATCCTTCCTCAAAACAGCCACCATATTGTTCCTCAAAATAGCCACCATGCCTACCTATCATGGCATTTCCATAGCCATTCCGAGATATATTGCCATGCAACTTTCCACCGTTCCATTTATATGACACGCATCATATTGTCATATTGCCATTGCATGATCATGTAGTTGACATAGTATTTGTGGCAAGGCCACCATGCATAATTTTTATACATGTCACTCCTGTTTCATTGCACATACCGGTACACCGCCGGAGGCATTCATATAGAGTCATACTTTGTTGTTGTAGTATCGAGTTGTAATCTTGTGTTGTAATGAAAGTGTGATGATCATCATTTTTAGAGCATTGTCCCATGGGAGGAAAGGCTAAATCTATAAAGCCCCTCCGCAAAAAAAAAGAAAAAAAAAGAGAAAGGCCAAAGAAAAAAACGGCCCAAAAAAAAGAAAAAGAAAAAAAGAAAAAGAAAAGAAAAGGGACAATTGCTACTATATTTTTCCACACTTGTGCTTCAAAGTAGCACCATGTTCTTCATTGTAAAGAGTCTCATGCTTAGTCACTTTCATATACTAGTGGGAATTTTCATTATAGAACTTGGCTTGTATATTCCAACGATGGGCTTCCTCAAATGCCCTAGGTCTTCGTGAGCAAGCAAGTTGGATGCACACCCACTAGTTTCTTTTGTTGAGATTTCATTCATATTTAGCTCTAGTGCATCCGTTGCATGGCAATCCCTACTCACTCACATTGATATCTATTGACGGGCATCTCCATAGCCCGTTGATACGCCTAGTCGATGTGAGACTATCTCCCTCTTTTTGTCTTCTCCACAACCACCTCTATTCCACCCATAGTGCTATGTCCATGGCTCACGCTCATGTATTGCGTGAAAGTTGAAAGGCTTGAAAAGATAGAGCATGAAAACAAATGCTTGGCTGAAATTGGGGTTGTGCATGATATGAATATTTTGTGTGATAGCAAGGGAGCATAGCCAACACTATACGATTTTGTAGGGATAACTTTCTTTAGCCATAGTATTTTGAGAAGACGTGATTGCTTTGTTAGTATTGATTGAAGTATTGTTATTTCTTATGTCAATATAGACTTTTATCTTGAATTCTTCAGATCTGAACATTTGTGCCACAATTAAGAGAATTACATTGAAAAACTATATTGGTTAGCATTCCACATCAAAAATTCTTTCTTTATCATTTACCTACTCGAGGATGAGCAGGAATTAAGCTTGGGGATGCTTGATACGTCTCCAACGTATCTATAATTTTTGATTGTTCCATGCTATTATTTATGAAGTCTTAGATGTTTAATGGGCTTTATCATTCACTTTTATATCATTTTTGGGACTAACCTACTAACCCAGAGGCCGAGTCCAGATTGTTGTTTTTGCCTATTTCAGGGTTTTGCAGAAAAGGAATATCAAATGGAGTCCAAACGGAATGAAACCTTCGCAGGAGATATTTTTGGAGAAAATCATGCGAGATAGACTTCGGGGCCAAGCCAGAGGACAGGGGGCCCACCCTTGAGGGTGGGGGCGCGCCCCCTGCCTCGAGGGCAGTCCCGGTGGCCCCTGGTGCCCCTCTTCCTCCTATATATGCCTACGTACCCCAGAATATCCAAACGCAGAGAGAAAACCCTAATTCCACCGCCATAGCTACTGTTACCGTGGAGATCCCATCTTGGAGCCTGTTCCGGGAGGGGGATCCATCACGGAGGCCATCATCATCATCATCGCCCTCACAATGAGTTGTGAGTAGTTTACCACAGACCTTCGGGTCCATAGCTAGTATCTAGATGGCTTCTTCTCTCTCTCCGGATCTTAATACAAAGTTCTCCCCGGTCTTCGAGGAGATCTATTCGATGTAATCTCTTTTTGCGGTGTGTTTGTCGAGATCCGATGAATTGTGAGTTTATGATCAAGGTTATCTATGAAAGATATTTGGTTTTCTCTGAACTTTTTATGTGTGCTCATAATATCCTTGCAAGTCTCTTCGAATTATTGGTTTGGTTTCGCCTACTAGATCTATAGTTCTTGCAATGGGAGAAGAGCATGGCTTTGGGTTCAACCTTGCGGTGTCCTTTCCCAGTGACAGTAGGGGCAGCAAGGCACGTATTGTATTGTTGCCATCGAGGATAAAAAGATGGTGGTTTTCATCATATTGCTGGAGTTTATCCCTCTACATCATGTCATCTTGCTTAAGGTGTTACTCTGTTCGTATGAACTCAATACACTAGATGCATGCTGGATAGCGGTCGATGTGTGGAGTAATAATAGTAGATGCAAGCAGGAGTCGGTCTACTTGTCTCGGACGTGATGCCTATATACAATGATCATGCCTAGATAATCTCATAATTATTCGCTTTTCTATCAATAGCTTGACAGTAATTTGTTTACCCGCCGTAGAATATCGCTATCATGAGAGAAGCCACTAGAGAAAACTATGGCCCCCGGGTCTATCTCTATCATATTACTTTCCGTCAACTAGACAATTTCTGCCGTTGTTGTTTATTTGCTTTCTTTACTTTCTGTTTCTATACCAAAATTATAATTATCATCTCTATCAGATCTCACTATCGTAAGTGACCGTAAAGGTATTGACAACCCCTTATCACGTTGGCTGCAAAGTTCTTATTTGTTTGTGCAGCTGCGTGGGACTCGCGCGTGGTCTCCTACTGGATTGATACCTTGGTTCTCAAAAACTAAGGGAAATACTTACGCTACTGTGCTGCATCTCCCTTTCCTCTTCGAGGGAATACAACGCAAGCTCAAGAGGTAGCAGCGGGGCAGTCTGAAGCCCGTTGCATGCAGCGAGGAGGCGTGTTCAGCCGGGCCAGTAGCGAGTGGGGCCCTCTTGGCCGGCGCGCCGGTTCAATGCATGCGCTATGAGAGGTCGCGTCCGTGTCAGAGCAATCACTCCCTCCAGTCCTTTTTTGTTTGCGTATAACAAAATCTTGTTTTCCATTCACATTTTACAAGTAAAATTCGTGGACAAACTTTGACCCGAAATAGGATGTGGACTAGTAAACCAGAACGGAGGTAGTAGTTTTTTTTCTAATCAAAGAAGGGTTTCCCCCTTCCGATTTTCATTACTGAAAACCAACTTCTAAATCTGAACGTAGTATTTTCCCTAGAACTACCAGGTTCAACATCTCGCAACATAAACCCATACAACCATACGCCAAGGAGGTACGTAGTACTATGAATTCCATTTTCGCTCCATACCGATCGTTCTAAAAACTACTTAGTACTTATAACACACCATTGAAAATCAGAATTATTAACCCCGCTAAAAATGATATTTTAAACGTGGCTACTCGATTTGTGGCAACTGGCGAGCCACCGCCTCCAAGTCGTTCACCAGTGGTCCCGACCATCAACTCCTACGGATTAAATTATCACGCGAGCTGACTATTCATACAAAGGTGCACTCCACCATGTACCCGGTACTCGGGAATGCAGCTATCGTGCACGTAGCGTTTTAGGGTTTATTTGTTAACATTGCCTTTATGTAACACTCGTGTGTGAGAGACAGCGAGAGACCGACTACGTGTGTGCGCCTCTTCTCTTCGTATATGTACTCCACCGTTTATCTGGTGTCCAATAAATTATACTAATAACTACTAGCAATGTGCCAAAGCGTTGCCACACACACTACAAGGAAAAGGCTAATTAGTGGGGCACCTGTTTTGGCCATTAATGGCGCACTACAGGTGCGCCAGTATTATCACGCCATTAGTAACAAATAGTAATGGCGCACCTCTGGTGCGCCATTAGTATCTGGGATATTAATGGCGCACCAGAGGTGCGCCATTACTATCTGACTTAGTAATGGCGCACCACATAGAAGTGCGCCATTACTAGTAAAAAAATTACTTAATCTCAGGTCACTATGGCTTAATCTCGGGTCAATATGCTTAATCTCAAGTCAAATCGCACTCTGTGGTCAAACTTCCTAGAAGGTCACCCATCCTCACACTACTCCAGCCCGAGCACGCTTAACTTTGCAGTTCTATCCAACCCCATCACCAGCTCACTTCACACGCAATTGTTGATATATCTATCATATTAATCCTATTAAACCTTGTTGATGTCTAGGACTTTGTTCATGTTCATGACTGTGATGAAATTTTGAAAAAATATTTCAACTTCCCGGTCATATTACGTATCATTTCATATTTTGAAAAAAAAAATCAAAAAAAAATTGAAACCAATTTTTTTTCCTGTTACTAGTGGCGCACCTAGCAAATGGTGCGCCACTAGTATGTCTGATTTTTTTTTCATTTTTTCCCCCTCTAGATCTTAAAAGCCCCATAACTTTCGTTCTGTTAGGTTTTTGGTGATTTTGAAAATGTTCAACGGGGTTCCCCCAGTTGAATTCGGATGTAACTTTTCAAGTAGATGATTTTTCATATAAAAACTTTTTAATGCGAGTTCGTATGCAAAAGTTACTCCAATTTTACTAAATTCCAGAGAGATTTTGCAAATAAATTCAAAATTCATATTTGTAAATTTTCCCAACAACTAGACCACATATCACATGGGAAACTTATTTTCTTTTATTTTTTTCACATTTCCATCATTTTCTTTTTTTTTAACTGAAAAGGCGGTCCATGGGGGTGCAAATAAAGTTAGTAATGGCGCACCTTCACAAAGTGCGCCATTACTATGTGCATGACTTGGTCAAACCTTGGTCAAAGTTAGTAATGGCGCACTTTGTGTAGGTGCGCCATTACTAACTTTGACATAGTAATGGCGCACTTATGCAAAGTGCGCCATTATTAAGTTTGACCAAGGTTTGACCAAGTCATACACATAGTAATGGCGCACTTTGTGAAGGTGTTCCATTACTATGTCAACTAGTAATGGCGCACTCTCCCCTGGTGCGCCACTGCTAACAATTTTTTTTTCTAAACTAGTAATGGCGCACCACACATCAGGTGTGTCATTAGTAATATGTCAATAATGGCGCACATGTATCTTGTGCGCCACTGCTATATAGCAGTGGCGCACCACATACATGGTGCGCCATTAATGTCCATATTAGCTATAGCCCTTTTCCTAGTAGTGACGATCTGAGTAGATTAATACATATTCACCGATTTGATAGAAAAAAAAGTCTAGTTTTGAAATACGTATATCACTAAAAAATTGTTATGTTTCACTCAAAATATATTCCTTTGGCGGTATTGATGAGATAAGGGAGAAATGTTGTTGGTTTCAAGATTCGAGAAGTGGTATATATCTATTTTGTACTCTTACTAGCAAGATGCCCGTGCGTTGCACGGAACATCAAGATCTTGTGGGAGAAAAGGATGAACGAGGGAAGGCCTTATCTGCAAATGTGGAGAGGAGTGCGGGTAAATTGCCATAGTTTCGTTCCTATTCGTCAAATATAAATCGGACGGGCTATATTGCAGGATGGCAGGCCCACCATCATCACCAACTCTGTTTTTATCCCTACTCTTATAAAAAGCATAGTCGGTGATGATCGTGTGCCTGCCATCCTGCAATATAGGCCGTCCGATCTATATTTGAAGAATAAGAAGGAAACTATGGCAATTTTACAAAAAGATACCCACACCCCTCACCACACTTGCAAATAAGGCCTTCCCTTGTTCATCCTTTTCTCCCACAAGATAAACTACACATACAAATGCATCTTGATATTCCGCGCAACGCATGGGCATCTTTCTAGTTGTTGCAAAAAGCCCATGTGTGTGTGAGAGAGAGGGAAAGAGGAGGAGGACGGAGTTCATGTGTAACAAAGACACAAAGAGTGTGTGTGGAGAGGTATCAGCTTAAAATGAGGCGATAGTGTGTGTGTGCATGATCGAGAGGGCGTGTCTCAAGAACGGAAGAAAAATCTACATAGATACAAGGAGCGGGAGAGAG
Source organism: Secale cereale (assembly GCA_902687465.1). Taxonomy (NCBI): domain Eukaryota; kingdom Viridiplantae; phylum Streptophyta; class Magnoliopsida; order Poales; family Poaceae; genus Secale; species Secale cereale. Next base: position 577,762,352 of record LR738713.1, on the reverse strand, counting down.
ACATGTATGCGATAGTGGAAGCACGAGTGTGCGGGTGTATAAACCTATCTAGAGGCTAGTCGATAAATGTTTGTGAGAGCAATACGAGTCGGGGGTGTGAAAGCGAGAGTTTTGTGTGTGAGAGAGAGAGACGGTAGTCGGGAAGGGGAGTGGAAGCAGGAGTTGTGTGTGTGTCTGTGAGAGAGAGAGAGAGGGGTGAGTTTGTCTGATCGGTAAACAAATGAATAATGTCAGTCTAGGATGGAGACGAAAAGGTGACCGCAACAAATGTTGTGTCTACAGGAGAGAGAGAGAGAGTAATTTTAGTGGTATGATTAATATCTAGAGACATATAGGGTGTGTGAGAGAATCCCATAGAGAGAAATACAAAGTGAAAGACGAGTGGAGACTGTGTGTGTGGCGGTGAAAAAGAAGGCTTATGTACCTAGTGATACGAGAGAACGGTAGAGACGTGAGAGATAATGAAAACCGTGTAATGTATAATGATAGGGAGAGTGTGACACTTCTCAAGGGAGACGTCGAGAGACCATGTTTGCGAGGATAGGAGAAACATGAAGTGAGCGTGCGGGTGAGCTTGAGAAATGACATTGATAGCTACATGAAGGAGCATGCATGCGAGAGAGATGGGCATGAAAGGAGTGAACATAAAAGGGATACAAATATTTGAATTCGAGATGATGATACATGTAATCCATACTCGAACCAAAATTGATCCATCAAACATGCATACTCATATGAAATCACGTGCATCTATGTTATTTAATATATAGATATTATCGATCCATACATTCAAGTAAAACATAATTTGGTTTAATTTTTTGATTTCAACCTTATGATTTTGAGATCATTGTATTTGTAAATCATATTATACATATAAAGGAGCAAAATTCTTTGTTGTGCTTTTGAAAGTATATATATAAAAAATGATGTATATAGAATTTTATTCCAATCGAAAATGGATCCCGCCCGAAAAAATAGAATACAAACGGGATTCGAATTGAGTTGCCACGGTAAACGTGCACTCTGTAAATTTTGAACGAAGCGGGGAAAGTCGCAGTAACCGCCCGAAACCAAAATCTGCGAGATGGAAATTACTAGTGCCTATCCCTGCCACGCAAAGACTATTTGCTCAATTTCTATAGGTTTTGATAGGGGTAGGTTTGTAATTTCACTCGAACGTGACATAACCGCCTCTCACTCGGATTCATACATGGTGGGCGCCAAAACACAGTGTGTCCTCGGCCGAAATCGACTTCCTCCCCGATTCATACACGGTGGGCGCCAAAAACAAACTCTCGTCGGCAAATATTCGGTGTATGCGAGATTATCGTCCTATCCCCAACCGACTAATATTGCTTTGATGTAGGAAATTTGAAACGGGGGCTAAGTTTGTAAATTTCCTCGCATTTGAGACAAGCGCGCCCTGCAGACATGGTTCCTCCCTTCATCTCCACCTCCATTTCCCCATTCGTACTCCGTGGGCGCCAAAACACCCTCTCCACCCCAGCCTCCTCTGTCCGCCACCCCATCCACCGCTGTCCTCCTCCACCATGCCGGAGCTGATACCCCGACACCGTCGTCCATTACAAGAGATCGACCTCTCTCATCCACGGCTTCGGACCGGGATCCTTGCATCCCGTCCTCTCGCTTCATCCCCGCCGTCGTCCACCTTGCCAGAGCCGCTCCTACGACCGTCTCGTCTACCGTGCCCCACCGCCACCGTCGACCCTCCTAGATCTGCTTCCACGCCGCCGACAGCCATCGCTACCGCAGCACCGTCAAATTCTCAGTAGATGTATACACGGCGTCGCACCAGAGGTGGTACTCTTTTTCGTATCTGCTCAACTTATTTATCGCAGCAAGAAAATAGATCGCCACTGCTTTACTCTGATTTCTTGTCCATCACTTGCTTGCTAGTTGAGAGCAAACATTGGTTGTGAAGTTGCCTTTGTCCGGTTTGCACCTTCAGATCCGCCATGGCATGCTCAACACTATACTCCCAATGCTTATAGTTTTACCCTTTTATATTCCACTCTAGTTAAATCACAGTAGACTAAATTTCAAAATTGGGTCAGTCGATTTTTCAGAGCTCGCCGGAGTTTGCCGGTGCGAACGAAGGGGCTTGGGTGGGAACTTTGGTTGTGGGGGGGTGGTGGGGCCTCGCTGAAAGGAGAAAACTCGACGCGGGTGAGGGCGGTGGTGGTGGAGGAACACATGTGGTGGGGGCCGGTGGTCCGGCCGGCGGCCCGTGTGGTGTTTTGAATGGGAAGAATTAGAGACGAGGAAGAAGAAGGGTTAGGAGACGTAGGATCTTCATCCAACTGCCTGAAATGGTCGACTGACCCAAATGACAAAAGTCACGCGACTTGCATGCAGACATGCCTTTATATTCAGTACCATCATCGTACCTGCTTAGCACTGCCCCTGAATCCATCAAGCTAAACAACGTGCCACTCATAATTCCAAACTTGTTGCTCAAGTATGAATCTGATATGATGCTGATATTACTAAAACAGATAACATTTCATTGGTCAGCTAACGTTCCTACTTTACTTTTGAAAAAGTACGTGCACCACATATAGAGAGACAGCAGGGAGTTGCTTTCTTAATGCGCTCTTGTTCATCATGTATGGGCACTGCGCAACGAACATTTTATTATCCAAAATCTGCTTGCTCTTCTTTAGCATGTTCCTCTTCCGTTCTTCTTTAATAAGGACTCTCTCCATTCCTAAATACAAGTCTTTGTATAGATTCCACCATGGACTACATATGGAGCAAAATGAGTGAATCTACAGTCTAAAATGTATCAGGATACATCCGTATGTGATCCATAGTGGAAATCTCTACGAAGACTTATATTTTGGAACGGAGGGAGTATGATAGTAGTATAGTATGTTCTTTGTAGTGAAGATGAGCAGGGACATTTGAAGTGTAGAGGTCTATACGGTCGGTTGGTATGGACACTTTGAACTCTTCGGGCCTCTTTGATTCGTAGGATTTTGTAAATATGGGAATAGGATATGTAGTTGCCTACCCACTTGAATTCTATAAGAATAGCAAGGAAATGCGGGGAGATGTGACGCCTTTGAGAGTTACACTGATATTAACAGTACCGCACCTTCAGTCGAAGAGAGCTGGTTTCCGGAGCCTTTCTAGCCATACCGGCAATACTAGCACATATATTCCAGCAAGTTCCACTTTGCTGATTTTACTCTCATGCTTACGGTTTTCCTGTCATATCCGTACTATGATCTGTGTA
>LR738713.1:577730546-577749494 GCA_902687465.1 Secale cereale | reverse complement strand
AAAGAACTCTACAGCAGTTGAAATCAAAGGAAAAAAGTCTATAATTAAACAGATAGGGTAAACATGATGTCATGGAAATACGAGAGTAATCGAAAGAACAATACATCATTAATTTTCCTAATATAGAAAGAAGAGGGGGAAATCCCCTTTGACGTATATGGTGGATGTGGCACCTTTTATACAAATGTAGCGATATTTAGAATATGTTCAGGAAAGTAGGCCATGCCAACCGATTTAGGGTGAGATGGAACATACCGCGCACATCCTCAAGTTATTTCGTACGATGAGATGGAATCTCTGGCGGCGGTCGCCAAGTCCTGAAGTGTCGGTGTCGTGGTTCTAAGTCTGACAGTACGAGTAGGGGGTACGAATGGAGAGGCAAGGCCCTAGCTATGGTGGAGTTGTACACAAGGTGTTTGCGAGTTCGGGCCCTTCTCGGAGGAAGTAATAGCCCTACGTCTCGATGCCCGGAGGCTGGTCGACTGGTATGCGTATATGTGAGTTACAGAGGTGCGAACCCTTGTTCTGGAGGAGGGGTGGCTTATATAGTGCGCTAGGACCCCAGCAATGCTCCACGTTACCAAGGGTTCAATGTACATTAAGGCAGGCGTTACTGATAACGCCCGCAGTAAAGAGTAATTAAGGTGTTTACTTCAGGGAGTAAATACCAGACCGTTGATGTCCCAAGTGACACTTGACCTTCGGGGGTCGAGTGCCTTGGATTGGTCGAGCGGGGTTGAGTCATCTTGTGGATGAGGCTCAGTCGAGTGGAGTGTCCTCTTGGACTGTCTCAGTCGACTGTCTCTATCATCCTAAGTTTTGTCTTTTGATCTTCTAGGGTAGTGACCTTGGGTGGGGTACCTTGGTCGGGCCTGTGACCCGACCCTAGGTCTGTAACCTCGTCAGTAGCCCCCGAATAGATTGAGGCTCAAGCAAGAGAGTGCTGAGGGAAGCTCCGGTTCTCGCTTGACGTCCCTGGGGTAGATTGCTTCTGAGCTTGCAGACTGGGTAGTCTTCCTCAGTCTCGCCTTGGTCGCCTTGATCAATTCTGGAGTCGTCGAGTGTGTTAGTTGCTTCTTGCGTCGACTGAACTTTGCGCTAGGCATCGGGCGCCGTTAGCGCGTGCAGTTTTCGGCGGGGTTGGTTACCCTTTGGTCGCCGGATTCTGTGGGGTTTCGAAATTTGGGGAAGCGCGCGAGGCGGAACGTGCCGCAGCAATCGGAGGGATACACTTGAGATGCCTCGATCCTCGCGCTACCTTTTTCACCACGTATCGCGCCCGCGCCTGTTACGGAATTTGATAAGATCACTCGGGGCCACCGGTCAGCCACTCGACCGGGCCGCTATAAGAGCGCGTCGAGCCCGAAGCGGGGGCACTGTGTGCTCAATCTCTCTTCCTCCGCCTCTGCTTCTTCACTACGCCTCTGCTTCTTCTCGCCCCTCTCCACAGCGACCGCCGGCGTGCGAGCCATGGGCAAGGACATGACCGCGGTGATGGAGCGCTCAAAGAAGGCGGCGACGGGGAAGGGGAGGCGGTCCGGCCGGAGCGGATCATCGTCGAGGTCTGGACTCCCCAGTGGCTGGATCCAGGGGTATTGGATCCGGTCCACCGTCGTGGCGGAGGATCTGGAGGAGCTGGAGGAGGAAGGACTTATCGCCCGCGGTTCCTGGCGGGTGCCAGAGGGAGAACTCGAGCCCCGGCCGCGGGAGGGCGAGTGCGTCCTCCTCGCGACCCACGTCGACCGAGGTTTTTCCATGCCTCTGCATCCCTTCTTTCGCGCTTTCTTGATTTTCTTCGGCGCCCAGTTGCATTACTTCACGCCCAACTCCATCGCTTTCCTTTCCGCCTTCGTTTCCATGTGCGAGAACTTCCTCAGTTGCCGGCCACACTAAGGCTTGTTCAAACACATTTTTACCTGCCGCTCGCAAACTGTCAAGAGGGCAAATCCGAGCGATGATAAGACGCACGTCCTCCAGGCGTGCGGCGGGCTCGGAATCCAACTTAGTAATAGGAGCGCCTTTGCCCCCATGATCTTTCCGGAGTCGATTCGGGGCTGGCAGTCGACTTGGTTTTATTACAAGGACAGTCCGACCCCGGGTCAGTCGACTGGTCTTCCTCCTTTCTCTCTGGGTCGAACCAGCCAGCCTCCTTCAATGATAGTGGGTAAGGCCGAGAGGGCCGAAGTGAATATGTTGGTGGAGCGGGTCATCCAGTTGGTCCGCGAGGGTGTGACGGGGATGGATCTGTTTGAGGTGTACCTCATGCGGAGGATCCAGCCGCTCCAGGCTCGGGACCACCCGATGTGGTTGTACTCCGGCAACGATGACTCGTCGCGAGTCCACCCGGAGGCGGCCGACGTGAAGTACGTGGCGCAGTGTCTGAAGTGCATCACGGGGAACAAAGACAATCCCAGGGGGTCTGGGAGGGTCATCCCATTCGACGCTGACCATCTACCCGACAAGGTTAGTTTTCTGCTCCCAAGTGATGTTTCTACCGTTGGCTTGCGATTTGCTTTGACAGATCCGACTGAAATTTGGCCAAACTTCTCCCTTTGCAGATCTACACTGAGATGTACTCGCTGCCCAACGGGGACTTGGTCCAGGAGGGCGAGGAGGGCGTCGGCGACGCCGCCGAGTGGAAGTCGGAGGAGGAGACCGAGGAGGAGAGCGAGGACTACAACAGCGGGGAGGAGGTCGAGTCACCTCCTCGTGATGAGCGGCGGTCCAAGGAGAAGCACGACCCAGGGGCCGCACGCCTTCGGACGGCTCCTTTAGGCTCTCGAACGCCCAAGCGCACTCGGACGGCCACTCCTGACCCTTCTGAGAAGGTGCCCAAGCAGCCCAAGGTTACCACCACCAAGCCCCGGAAGGCCCTGCCCAGGATCAAGGTGGATGTTCCCATCGTCTCCACGTAAGTATCGCTTGGTCTTGTTTCTTTCTGTTTTTCGGAGGTCGACCGTATCTTTTGTCGACTCATCTTCGAGTGATCCTTTCAGCGCCGCTGCTTCCACGACCTCGATGGACATCGACAAGGGCCGAGACGACGAGGAGACCGCAGACGCCGCGACATCCCGCGCAAGTGCGAGTTCTAAGGATCGTGCCTTGTTTTTGTTTTCTTTCGTCGGCCATGGGCGATGGTCGACTGAGCTTTGCTTGTTGCTTGACTTGAAGTGCCGCGCCTCGTCATAGAGCTCCCAAATGACGATGATGATGAGGAGCGCTTGGGAGGAGACCGACGACGCACATGGAGGAAGGGCCGGAAGGCGCTTTCTGGCCCGGAGGCCCAGCAACAGGAAGACGCGGCCCGAGCCACGGTCTCCTTTGCTGACCATGTGTCGACCGTGCACCTTGCTTCGACAGCCGTAGACCCAGCGCCTGCTTCAATCTTCGACCCAGCGTCTACTCCAACCGTCGACCCAGTGCCTGCTCCTGCCGTCGACCCAGCGCCCGTTCCTGTCGTCGACCCTACGCCTGCCACTTCGTCTGTTCTCTTCTCCTCCTACCGCCTCCCGGAGGATCCTGTGGGAGCGGCTCAAGAAGCCGTTCGCCAGGCGGGGGTGATGATGGAGAGGACGAAGGCGGCGTACGAGGCCAGCATGGCCGCTTATGACGCTAGTTCTGCTCTTCGGGCCAACGTCCAAGTTCGTTATCTCCACTGAAATAGTCTTTGGCTTCGAGATAATTTGCTGCTTTCTTCGTGAGATGACGCCACACCCACTGGTTGAGTTCTTGATGTGCTTGCTTTCGATATTTTTTGAGCTCGAGCCGGAATGATATCGGCCGAGTGAAACCAGTGGGGGCACGCTCAGTGCACCCACTGGGTGTAGTCCCCGAGACCGTGGTCGACTGCTGGCGGTCGGCCATGGTCTTACTATAGAACTTTTCTTCCTTGTTGTTGTTTTTTTAGCTCGAGCCGGAATGATCTTTGGCCGAGTGAAACCAGTGGGGGCACGCTCAGTGCACCCATTGGGTGTAGTCCTCGAGACTGCGGTTGAGTGTTTTGACTCGACTGTAGTCTTAGAATCTTGTTTTGTTGTGTTGATGCAGAAATCTTGCGAGTTTGGGGCCAAATTTGCAGACCTTGAGAAGAAGCAAATCCAGGTCAATCTCGACTTGCAGTTGGCTCGGGACCACCTGAAGAAGACGCAGGATGATGCTGCTGGTAACCGACACCGACCTTTTGTCGACTGACTTTTGATAGATATGCCTTGTGTTCCCTCATGTTCATCTGTCCAATGGTGGCTTTGGTAGGTCAACTAAAAGCGTCCTTGGAGCAGAAAGATCTCGACCTGGCGGCGGTGCAGCAGGCGGCTCAAGAGAAGGCGGAACTGGCGGCGCAGAAGTTGGCTTCTGTAGGTGCGCTCGAGGCGGAGATCATCAGGCTGAGAGGCTCGCTCAACGCAGCTAATCAAGAGGTGACTCGGCTGAAGAACTCCAAGACTGTCTTGAACGACAAGTACGAGGCTCTTTTCCGGAAGAGGGTTGATCTTGAGACCTATCTGGGTGACCTCACCAAGAAATGGTACCTCGTGCTCGAAGGTATGTCCCTTTCGGCCCGGGTTAGGCTGGATCGGTCGACCCATATCTTGTCTGCTGACTTGACTTGCTATTTTCGGCTTAGAGCTCTATCGTAACTTTGAAGAAGAGACTGGCCGGGTCGAGCCCGGCTTGGACCCAGCCAATTCCATCGTGAAAGATGAGATTGCTATGAGCATCTTGAGGCTGGAGTCCCGCCTTACTGCGGCCACGGATTATCTGGGACGGCTGAAAGCGGTGATGGCTCGAATCGACACCGCGCTCTGGAGGGGGGTCGTGCAGGAGAACGACCTCGAGTCCCTGATGACACGACTCAACGAGATCCCCAACCGAGTGCAGGAGTGGAAGAAGTCGGCCGCCCGAGGTGGAGCCGACGTGGCGCTGTCCTTGGTCTGCGTGCACTGCAAGGAGGTGAAGGAGAGAAGCTTGCGGCGCTTAAGGTTGCCAATACGAAGGGGCTCCAATTCTAGTCATTTATGGTGACTTTCCTGGAAGCCGCCACCCGCATCGCCGACGGGATCGACCTGGATGAGTTCGTCGCACCCGCAAGCCCGCCTCCCCCTGAGGAATGACTTTGATACTTTAATCCCATTTGCCACGGAATGCCGTGTGGTCTTGTAATCGTTAAACTCTGGTGGGCTTGTGGCCCAAGTACTCTTGCCCGAATCTTGCGGGACTTTTATCTGATTTTAATCTTTCGGTTTGCGGCTCTTCTTTGATTGCTTGAATCTTTGAGTCGACGTCTGCAGTTAAGCCTCCGAGCGAGAAGGTTGCTCTTCACTCGGAGTAAGGATTTGAAATTTAGGCGAGTCACGGGGTCGCAGCTAAGCCCCCGAGTGAGAGGGTTGCTCTTCACTCAGAGTGGATGTTTCTAACTTTGGCGATTCCAAGCTACGTTGTATTTGTGGCGGAGCTCGGAAGACAGAGCCACATCATACTTGTGACGTAGCTCGGAGGACCGCAGCTAAGCCTCCGAGTGAGAGGGTTGCTCTTCACTCGGAGTAAGCGTTTGAAACTTAGGTGAGTCACGGGGTCGCAGCTAAGCCCCCGAGTGAGAGGGTTGCTCTTCACTCGGAGTGGATGTTTGTAACTTAGGCGATTCCAAGCAACGTTGTATTTGTGGCGGAGCTCGGAAGACAGAGCCACATTATACTTGCGACGTAGCTCGGAGGACCGCAGCTAAGCCTCCGAGTGGGAGGGTTGCTCTTCACTCGGAGTAAGCATTTGAAACTTAGGCGAGTCACGGGGTCGCAGCTAAGCCCCCGAGTGAGAGGGTTGCTCTTCACTCGGAGTGGATGTTTGTAACTTAGGCGATTCCAAGCTACGTTGTATTTGTGGCGGAGCTCGGAAGACAGAGCCACATTATACTTGTGACGTAGCTCGGAGGACCGCAGCTAAGCACCCACTGGGGCATTTTGAAGACCAACGTTTTTAGAGAACATCAATCATTAAAGGATCATTGCTAACTTGTCTTTGAAACAAATTGGGAAATCTTTATTACAACTCGACCGTCGAGTGTCTCAACTGTAGAAGCGGCGGAGCAGGTCCGCGTTCCATGAACGAGGTTCGTCTTTCTTCTTGGCTACATTGTAGAGGTGGTATGCTCCGTTGTGTAGTACCTTGGTGACAATGAATGGGCCTTCCCAGGCCGGGGCGAGTTTGTGTGGACGTTTCTGATGCACTCGAAGGACCAGGTCTCCTTCCTGGAATGCTCGGCTTCGGACGTTGCGAGCGTGGAATCGACGCAGGTCCTGTTGATAGATGGTCGACCGGATCAAGACCATCTCTCTTTCCTCTTCCAAAAGGTCGACTGCATCTTGACGAGCCTGCTCTGCCTCGGCTTCGGAGAAGAGTTCCACTCTGGGGGCATTGTGCAACAAGTCGCTCGGTAACACCGCTTCAGCTCCATAGACCATGAAGAAAGGGGTGCGGTTGGTCGACCGGTTCGAAGTTGTTCTCAGACCCCATAAGACAGATGGTAGTTCTGTTACCCAAGCCCCAGCGGCATGCTTAAGATCACGCATGAGCCGTGGTTTCAGGCCCTGGAGAATCAAACCGTTCGCTCTTTCTGCCTGCCCATTCGACTGCGGATGTGCCATGGAGGCGTGGTCGACTCGTGTTCCTTGGGAAGCACAGAAATCTCTAAATTCATTTGATTCAAAGTTGGAGCCGTTGTCCGTGATGATGCTGTGGGGAACCCCATATCTGAATATCAATTCCCTGATGAAGCTGATGGCGGTGCTTGACTCGAGGTTCTTGATGGGCTTGGCCTCAATCCATTTGGTGAACTTGTCGACTGCCACGAGCAGGTGGGTGAATCAGCTTCTCCCTGTCCTGAAAGGGCTGACCATGTCCAAGCCCCAAACAGCGAAGGGCCAAACCAGCGGAATGGTCTTCAAGGCGGACGCCGGCTTCTGGGTCATGTTGGAGTAGAACTGGCAACCTGCGCATTTGTCCACAATATCCTTGGCCATCTCGTTGGCGCGGGGCCAGTAGAACCCGGCTCGGTATGCTTTGGCCACTATACTCTGAGAAGAAGCGTGGTGACCGCAAGTTCCCGAGTGGATTTCATCCAAATCAGTCGACCTATCTCTGGAGTGATGTAGCGCTGAGCGACTCCAATGACGCTTTCTCTGTAGAGTTGACCCTGGATGACGGTGAACGCCTTGGATCGGCGGATGATCTGGCGTGCTTCTTCCTCATCTTCTAGGAGTTCTTGCCTGAGCAGATAAGATATATATGGCACAGTCCAGTCCGGCGTAATCACTAAGACCTCCATGATCAAGTCGACCATGGCCGGTACCTCGACTTCAATCGGATCTGATGCGCCGACTGGCTGTAGGGGCTTTTCCGTGAAGGGGTCTTCTTTGACAGAAGGGGTGTGCAGATGCTCTAGGAACACATTCTTGGGTATGGGCTTCCGAGTCGACCCAATTTTAGCGAGGTCATCGGCTAGTTGGTTCTTGGCTCTGGGCACATGATGGAGCTCTAAGCCTTCGAACTTCTTTTCAAGCTTCCGCACCGCACTGCAATAACTGGTCATTGTCGGGCTCCTGACGTCCCATTCTTTCATCACTTGGTTCACCACCAGGTCGGAGTCGCCGTAGACCATCAAGCGACGGACGCCGAGTGAGATAGCCATACGCAACCCGTACAAAAGCGCTTCATATTCAGCTTTGTTGTTTGATGAATCAAAGTGGATCTGAAGGACGTAGCTGAGCTTGTCGCCCCTGGGAGAAACCAGGACCACACATGCGCTGGATCCGATCAGCATCTTGGATCCATCGAAGAACATAGTCCAATGGTCCGTCTGAACTTGAGTCGGCAGCTCTTGTTCTATCCACTCGGCCACAAAATCTGCTATAGCCTGAGACTTGATGGCTTTCTTCGCTTCAAACTTGATATCTAACGGAAGAAGTTCAATCGCCCATTTTGCCACTCGACTGGTTGCGTCTCGGTTGTTTAGGATCTCTGACAGCGGAGCGTCGCTGACGACTGAGATCGTATGGTTCGAAAAGTAATGGGCAACCTTTTTTGCAGTCAAGTAAATCCCGTATACAAGCTTTTGGTAATGTGGATACCTTTGCTTGGAGGGAGTCAAAACTTCGGATATATAATAAACCGGGCGTTGGACCTTGTATGCCTTGCCCTCTTCTTCCCGCTCGACCGTGAGTACAGTTGAAAGTGCAACTAATCCCCGGGTGGTTTTGGTAATTAATAACAACATATATATCATTGGACTAATATTCACTTGAGAATCATTTCAGAAAAGTTCGATGATATGGGTATGGAAATGTCTGAAGAAGTGGACCCCTCAAAATGCTAAGACAAGCATTGGCAAAAGCTCAAGACTCTATTTTTGGTTTAGTGATCAAAGATCACATTGAGTCCATAGGAAAAGCCAATACTATTAAAAGGGGATGAGGTTGTGTTAATGATCTAGTTGCTCAAGTGCTTGGTGATCTAGCTCCCTCAACTATCAGCACTCTTCATTTTTCAACACACTCATAAGTAATCTCGGACAAACCGATTCTGCAAACTCAGTCCCACCGAGATGAACCACCTCAGTTATTTCCCCAAACCCTAATTTCTCGGTCCATCCAATTCTGAGTTTCGGTCTCACCGAAAATGTACTGCCAACCTTCTGTAACCAATGACAGCATTTCGGAATATCCGAGTTGTTGTTTTCGGTCACACCGAGATGGCAAACCCTAACCTTTGACTCACTTCGGACACACCGAGATGGTATTTTCGGTCCCACCGAAAATCCCAACGTTCACTATATTTGAACTTTCGGTCTGACCGAGTTTTAACTTCGGTCTCACCGAGATTGGTCAAATGTGTGTGTAACGGTTGGATTTTGTGTGGAGGCTATATATACCCCTCCACCCCCTCTTCATTCGTGAGGAGAGCCATCAGAAAGTACCACCACTTCTACCATACACTTTCTGAGAAGTGAACCACCTACCCTTGTGTTGAGATCAAGCCATTCCATTCCTACCATATGAAACTTGATTTCTAACCTTCCCAAGTTGCTTTCCACTCAAACCTTTCTTCCACCACAGCCATATCAGTGAGGAGAGTTGAGTGTTGGGGAGATTATCATTTGAAGCACAAGAGCAAGGAGTTCATCATCATCAACACCGTCTATTACCTTTTGGGGGGTGGTGCCTCCTAGATTGGTTAGGTGTCGCTTGGGAGCCTCCGTCTTTGAGATGTGGAGTTGAACCAAGAAGTTTGTAAGGGCAAGGAGATCGCCTACTTCGTGAAGATCTACCCCAAGTAAGGCTAGTCCTCCGTGGGCGTAGGCCGTGATGGAATAGACAAGGTTGCTTCTTCGTGGACCCTTCGTGGGTGGAGCCCTCCGTGGACTCGCGCAGCCGTTACCCTCCGTGGGTTGAAGTCTCCATCAACGTGGATGTACGATAGCACCACCTATCGGAACCACGACAAAAATCTTCGTGTCACCAAACTGCGTTTGATCTTCTCCACCTCTCTTTTACATGTGCAATTTACTTTCCGCTGCTTATACTCTAGAATTGCATGTGTAGGGTGATACTTGTGTTGATCTTAATTGTGAAACTGCCAAAAACATTGCATGATCTAAAGGCAGATTTTTTATATTGTCAAGTAGTCTAATCACCCCCCCTCTAGACCTACTTTCGATCCTACAACAGTACTGATGACTTGTCCGGTGGCAGCAATATACAGCAGAAGAGGCTCTCCGCTGACTGGGGCAGCGAGCACCGGCTAGGTGGACAGCAGGGCTTTGAGCTCTTCAAACGCTGCTTCGGCTTTGGGATTCCACTCGAACTTGTCGGATTTCTTCATGAGTCGGTAGAAAGGTAGTGCCTTCTCACCAAGACAAGAAATGAATCGACTCAATAAGGCCAAGCAACCAGTAAGCTTTTGGACGTCGTGTATACGCTCAGGGCGTTTCATTCGGAGGATGGTGCTGACCTTCTCTGGGTTGGCGTCGATTCCCCGTTCGGAAACGAGAAAACCAAGCAACTTGCCGCCAGGAACTCCAAATGTACACTTTGACTGGTTGAGCTTGGTATCGTAGCTTCTTAGGCTTGCGAATGTCTCAGCGAGGTCAGTCAGCAGGTCGGAACCTTTCCGTGACTTGACCATAATGTCATCCATGTATGCCTCGATGTTCCGACTGATTTGCTTTATCAAGCACTTCCGGATCATGCGCATGAAGGTAGCGCCAGCATTTTTGAGTCCGAAAGGCATGGTGACATAACAGAAACACCCGAAGGGGGTGATGAAAGCTGTCTTGATTTCATCTGGCCCGAACAGACGGATCTGATGGTACCCGGAATACGCGTCCAGAAAGGACAAACGTTCACATCCCGCAGTCGAGTCGACTATCTAATCGATGCGGGGAAGAGGAAAATGATCATTCGGGCAGGCCCGATTGATGTGCTTGAAATCGATGCACATGCGGAGAGACTTGTCCTTCTTGGGGACCAAGACCACATTGGCGAGCCACTCAGAGTGGTATATCTCGCGGATAAACTCTGCTGCCAGGAGTCGAGACACTTCCTCGCCAATTGCCTTTCGCTTCTCCGCATCGGATCGACGAAGATGTTCCTTCACAGGTTTCACTTTAGGGTCGACTCGCAAATGGTGCTCAGCTAGTCCCCTGGGTACACCCGGCATGTCTGATGGTTTCCATGCGAAGATGTCCCAGTTCTCACGGAGGAACTGGACGAGCGCTTCTTCCTATTTGCCGTCGAGTGTAGTGGAGATGTGGGTCGGTGCTGCATTGGGGTCGGTGGGGTGGATGTGCACGGGTTTTGTGTCCCCGGCCGACTGGAAGGCTGACTCGGAAGCCGGCTTCTTCGCCCTCAGCAGATCACTCGGATCCACGCTCTTTTGGTACTCCTCCATCTCTACTGCTGCCATTTGCTCGTCGGCGATCTTCGAGCCTTTCTGGAAGCATTCTTCCGCTTTTTGACGGTTCTCAGTGACGGTTATAACAGCGTTGGGTCCCGGCATCTTCAGCTTGAGGTAGACGTAACATGGTCGAGCCATGAACCTGGCGTAGGCGGGCCTACCCAGGATGGCGTGATAGGCGCTTTTGAAGTCCACCACTTCGAACGTCAGCTTCTATTTGCGATAATTCTTCGACTCACCAAAGACCACGTCGAGTGTGATCTGGCCAAGCGAGTCGCCTTTCTACCTGGGGATTACCCCGTGGAACCTCAGGTTACTTTCTCTCAGCTTGGACATCGGAATGCCCATATCCCGGAGGGTTGCCGCATACAAGATGTTCAAGCCACTGCCCCCATCCATCAGGACTCTGGTCAGGCGTGTGCCTTCGATTACTGGGTCGACCACCAGTGCCTGCCGCCCGGGGGTGGCAATGTGTTCTGGGTGATCGGACTGGTCGAATGTGATGGGGGTCTTGGACCATTTCAAAAACGTGGGGGTCGCCGGGGCAACCATATTTACTTCTCTGTTGATGATTTTCAGCCGACTTTTGCTCTCGACGTCTGCGAAAATCACCAAAGTGGAGTTGATCCGGGGGTATCCTCCGTCCCCTTCCTTATCTTCAGAATCTTCTGATTCTTTTTCTTTCTCAGTCGACTGATCTTTCTGGAAGCTCTGGATCAGGAGCCGACACTGTCGAGTGGTGTGCTTGGGATACACGAAGTTTCCCTCTTCATCTTTCTTCGTGTGTATGGGGCACGGCTGGTCGAGCATATCATCCCCAGCCTGACCCTTTCCCTTCTTGGGGGTCCAGGAACCTTTTGGCTTCCCTTTGCCCTTTCCTTGATTGACCACTGCAGCCTCTCCCTGAGCGGCCGGCTCGGCCTTGTGCTTGTTCTTCCGATTGGAATTCTGGTTGTCCTGCCCGACTGGTTTCTTGCCGCTGCGGAGCCGATCGGCCTCCTCACCGTTGGCATACCGATTGGCAATCTCCATCATCTGTGATAGGGACATGTCGCGTGTTCGACCAAACTTCAGATTCAACTCTCGGTTACACACGCCTTCCTTGAAAGCGCAAACCGCCTGGTGCTCAGACACGTTCTCCACCATGTGATGCAAGGTGGTCCATCGCTAGATGTAATTCCTCAAAGTTTCATTCGGCTTCTGCGCGCAGTGTTGAAGTTCTGCGAGTCCAGCAGGTCTCTTGCAGGTGCCTTCGAAGGTTCGAACGAAAACTCGAGCGAGCTCTTCCCAACTATAAATACTCCTGGGGGCCAATTGATTGAGCCACGGCCGAGCGGAACCGCCCAGCATCAGAGGGAGGTGCTTCATGGCCACGTCGTTGTTCCCGCCTCCGATATGCACAGCCACTCGGTAGTCTTCTAGCCAAGTGTCCGGCTTTGACTCACCGGTGAACTTGCTTACCCCCGCCGCTAACCTGAAGTTCAGGGGGATCTCCGTGGCCCTGATAGCACTACAGAAACATTCGGTCCCAGAGGCAGGCGCTCGACTGCCACTCGGTTGATCTCTGCCTCGCTCTTCTCTGGATGCCCGGTTTCGGTTGACCCGTCCTTGCACAAGGATAGACCTTGCATTGAAACCTGGCCTCTAGGGATCTGGGGGAATCCTCCGCTCGTCATCACGCAGGCGCCTGCCCTCGTGCCGCTGGGGTGAGTGTGACCCGCTTCCCGGAGGAGGCGTAGGCACTTGACGGCGGTCGTGGCGTCCGTGCCGACGGTCGAGTGGATCGTCATTCCGACCCAGATGCCGGTCTTGCCGCGGGCCACGTTCCTCACGCCTCGGGGGCGATCTTGGACTGTGGGCCGACCATACGGTGTCTGCAGCCACCGATCTGCTGTGAATCCTGTTGCGCGACTGAGAAACAGCCGCGTTTTGTTCTTCAGCCGTTCGGAGCAAAGCTCGGATCTGCTGAAGGCCTCTCCCAGCCTCCGACTGAGAGGGTTGAATCGACTCCATGATGCGAGCCGCGGCTTCGAGGTTCTGGACTGGCGTGCGGAACACCTGAGTTTCGTGCTGACGCGATTGCCGCGATCGTCGACTGGACTCGGGGACCAGTCGGCGGGCCTGTTCGTCGAGTGAGCATTGGATGTTTTCCAAGCGCGCGTGTTCGGCCACGGTGGCCAAGCGCGTGGCTTCGAGGGCTAGAGCCTCCGGGGAATCTCCCATGATGGGAGTGAAGAGTGCATCTTCGTTGCGGCGACAAAGCTCAGCCCTTTGCTCGGAAGTGAGGGGCTGAGGAATGTAACCATCGTTGTCGTGCGATCGGTCGCCGCCGTTGCCGCCATTTCCACCGCGAGGAAAACCCGATGGGCTGCGGCGCGAATCGACCATGAGGATTTCTGCCGCGGGATCGCTGCTCCCGCACTCAGAAACGGAATCTACGAGCTCGGTCGACTGATCGGCCGGTCCGTAGAGGTAGCCGTCGGGCTCAATGGCCGCGATTGAGGGGTGGCCGTTTGACGGGCCACCGCGTGTTTCACCCACCGCTTGAGCCGCGAGCAACCGAATTGTTTGCGGCCGGCGTCCGGCGGGGATGGGGGACGATGAATACTGAGTCGATGGCTGCCGCAGGAGGACGCCGCCGGCGCCGGCGCGGAAGTGCGCAGCCCCCCGGGCGGGCAGAGCCTCGACGTCATGAGGGGCTTCCTGGAGCCATGCGGAGTCGTCGGCGACGAAAATGAGCGCGCCGAGCCGGATCTCGTGGCCCAACGCCAGACCACCGCTTGACACCATGATGAAAGCGGTCGGAGGAGGAGTTGCAACCTCACCAGATGTCGCTAAGACGCCTTACCCCACGGTGGGCGCCAACTGTCGTGGTTCTAAGTCTGACAGTACGAGTAGGGGGTATGAATGGAGAGGCAAGGCCCTAGCTATGGTGGAGTTGTACACAAGGTGTTTGCGAGTTCGGGCCCTTCACAGAGGAAGTAACAGCCCTACGTCTCGGTGCCCGGAGGCTGGTCGACTGGTATGCGTATATGTGAGTTACAAAGGTGCGAACCCTTGTTCTGGAGGAGGGGGTGGCTTATATAGAGCGCCAGGACCCCAGCCATGCTCCACGTTACCAAGGGTTCAATGTACATTAAGGCAGGCGTTACTGATAACGCCCGCAGTAAAGAGTAATTAAGGTGTTTACTACGGGGAGTAAATACCAGACCGTTGCTGTCCCAAGTGACACTTGACCTTCGGGGGTCGAGTGCCTTGGATTGGTCGAGTGGGGTTGAGTCGTCTTGTGGATGAGGCTCAGTCGAGTGGAGTGTCCTCTTGGACTGTCTCAGTCGACTGTCTCTATCATCATAAGTTTTGTCTTTTGATCTTCTAGGGTAGTGACCTTGGGTGGGGTACCTTGGTCGGGCCTGTGACCCTACCCTAGGTCTGTAACCTCGTCAGTCGGCGCACTGTACATTCCATGAATGAAACAAAACCCTCAAATCAGCTCGAATAAAAATGAATTCACGGCGATTTCCGCCGGGTGATTAAAGGAGGCAGATGAACTGGGATAAGAGATGATATAATATCTCGTTAAATTAGTTACCTTGTCGTCCATGAGAAAGAACCCTCAGTATGGCAGATTCCCCAACCGAGCGGAGCTGGGAACACCGCGAGCAGCGTCGAGAAATTCGATGGCGATAGGCGGCAGCAAGTGGAACTGGCAAAATGCGATGGGCTTTACCAGCAGCCTGGTGGCGCCAGGAGTCAGCGAGCTAAGTGTTTACCGCCGTGATAGGCGGTGCCATGGCATAGATGCGGAGGAGCTTGTGCAGGTGTGAATGGGGAACGTACCGGAGGGGCCGAGGGGGTGGCGGGTGGGGTGAGGGTTTTTGTGACGTGGGAATGGGGAGGGTTTTATTTTTTATTTTTTGAATTGGATGGTGAGGGTTTTCTGTCCCACAAATAATTTTAGGGGTGCCGGTTTGCTAGAGTGAACCATGTGTGATTGACGTAGTTGGCAAAATGAAAGTCATCGCACACGGTTCTAGTTTTGAGAACCGTGTGTGATTGATGTACTATCTCCGTCCTAGTTTATTGGTTCCCGTTGTAATTTTTACCAAAATTTGGCGAAATATTTAACATACTTAGACATAGATAATAAGTGTACACATACATAAGCATAGTTCAACCATAAGTACATAGTTCAACCATCACTAAGCATACTCAAGCGTACATAGTATGATCCATCCCGCATCTCATCTCACATGTAGCCTGCACGATCCTGAAGCTTCTTCAGATACTCGGCGTATGCGCCATGTGCCACCCTGCGAGAATACTTCTTCTTGAAGGAGCCAACGGCCCGTCCTCTTGCATGCGCCAGAACACTTAGATACGCGTCATGAATTTTGTGGTTGTCAAATGGGCATCCATAGCCATCGTTCCAGGTCCTAATACGCCTGTGATGCATTCCCGCATAAAGCTCCCTCAGGATTCGCCTCTTGTACCTCCTCTGGGCATCTTCATCCTCGCTGTCCACATCGTCAGACAGCACCTATACAAATAGTAAAACAAATTTGGCATCAAATCACTGATTAAATGCCGTGAAGTAGGATTAGGAATTTATGGCTATTTATTTATACATATCCAAAGATTGTTGTTCGATTTTTAAGCACAGTTGTCTATGTACAGACCAATCCTGAAGAAAATAATGGCACAAACATAGGTAGGTCATTCAAAATCAATTGTCAAGTCCTCGGTAGGAATTATTAGCACGAACACTAACCTTAGTCAGATTACTAGCAGAAATCATTTGCACAGATGAAACAACTAATCACTTATCACATGTACCATTCAAACAATCAATACACTACACGGATCTAACGAAATTTACTAAGATTTCATGGATTGGGAGAACATAACCACAAGATTTCTATTCCAAAAAGGGGGAGGCAGGAGTAACCAGAGAAACCATATGATCTATTTGACACATAAATGGGTATAGATGACTAACCAGTTGTCCGTCGTCGTCGGAGTCGTTGCCAGAGTGGTTGTCGAAGTCGTCGCCGAAGTGGTCGTTGGAGTCGTCGCCGGAGTGGTCGTCGGATTCGGTGTGGAACTCCACCTCCGGCTATGGACGCTCGACGACGTCAGGGTGCAGCGCTAACTCATCGGCGGTGACGGCAACCTCTGTCTCCATCTCCACGCCGTGCTCCGGTGCTTTAGCAGCCCCGGCGTCGACACTCCCTCCAATGGGGCGCTTCGGTGGCATCCTCATACACTGAGGGCTTTGAGGACTGAGAGCAGCGTAGAGGATGCAAGCGGAGATAGAGGATTGTGTGTGCGTAGCGAGGATGGGGGTGCGGCCGCTCGGGCGCCCCATTAATATGGAGTAGTGGGAGTTGTGGGAGAGAGGCGAGCGGCGGTCAAACCATTGGCTCGCCTCCCGGTGAGTCTACGCACCGGACTGCTCGCATGCATACAAAGTTTGACACAACTACTCGCATGCCTCCCGATGACACTGCACAACGAGCACGCCTTCGTCAATTCACACACCTGCACTCACGCCTCCCGGTCTGCCTGCGTGGCGGACTGCTCGCATGTGTCCCGTCAACTCACGCCTGCTCGCATGGCACACGGGTCGTGTGGCCGCACATATATATTTTTTATTTGGATGATTAATGTTGTCGCTTTATTGCTTAACCGAAGCATGGCACACATTCATTGTTGGTCTAACGCTCACGGTTCGAATAAATAATATGTTTGGGATATTGATTCCCAATTATTAATAATCACCCGTTTGTAATTAGATAAAGATTACATCAAAACTGGTCTCGAATTTGACAAAAAGTACAATGCCACTTTGTATTGGTGTCCATATGACAACACGATAAGTTTCATGAACTTCAAATAAGTTTTCGATGTACTAGAATTTAAAAATCAAGATTCTCAATGTTTGAAATTTGTTGCACGGGGAGTAAACATGCACCCAGTGAGACACATGTGTTTTTGCAATCCATTTAGGTGCACTATCACGTGTGCATGTAGCTCAAAATTGATTTTTGCACATTATACCCATAGAAAATCAATCAATCAATCGATGTACTAAAACATCTTAATGATCTCTGTGATTTTTTTTGAAATTAAAACGTCCCTCCTTTGGTAACATGTATGTTCACTACGGGATAATTAATTTAACATGCATCGTAGTTGCGGTGGATTTGCGGTGTGTGTGTGGGTGTGTGCGTCTGGGGGTGGCGAGTGGCTCGCAGTACACTACGAGTTGTGAGCCACCGTGTGGGTTGGCCGTTTTGTTAGGCAGGCTGGTGCCACATCAGATTTGTGAAATCGTTATATAAAACATTACACAACCCTTTCATACATAAATGTTTTGCCACATGTAATAGATGGTTTTCCTACACGACACTCGATACTCGCATGCGATGCTTTCTGTGGGCCCGTGAGGTTGTCGTCCATCACTATGACGAATAGCCGGCAGTGAGGTTAATTTGACCAGCAAGGTAGAATCTTTTTTATTTGTGTTATGGTGGTATATAGTACGCGTCGAAGAGGTGGGAGGGGACTAGCATATATACTATACGTATGTGTTCGTGAACAAGTACACCTCATTCAGTGTCAGGACTTTTTGGTTACCGAGGCACGTGCCACATCAAAATTGTGAAATTGGTTATTCAAACATCACACAACACCTTTTTGGGACACATGCATATATATCCTAGCTAGGACACTCACGTGTGACGCTTCCATCTGTGGACCCATGAAGCCATCGTCGATGCATGCATGCATGCATCACTTTGACCTACATCGGGAGAGGTTATTTAATTTCACCATCGATGAGGATTCTTTTGGGTGTACATATATTACGGCAGGAGCATATAGTATGCGGTGAAGAGGGGGGAAGGGGACCATCATATGTAGTATGCTTGATATGAACCTCGCTCTGTGTGGGTGCATGGTTTACCTTTTTTGAGGCATGTGGCACATCAAAGTTGTGCATTTTGGGTATTCAACATATATATGTTTGGCCCACATGCAAAGCGGTAGTGGTTGTCCTCTCGCACCCACTTAAGCGGTTATCAGCGATATCGTTGCTTTCCATCTCTGGGCCTGCTTGGCCCATCACTTATTTTTGCCTGACAACACGAGAGGTTAATTTGACTTCGGAGGGGATTATTATTTTTGCTCTGGGATGACATGCATGATACACTTTGAGCACACACACATGCATGTGTACGCATGAATTCCACCCATCGAGTCGAAGTGGCTAGTACAACGACACCATCATGAACCGATCTCGCTCTGTGTGGGGAGCTAGTGTACGATTTTTGACACACGCGCCAGATAGATGTTGTGTATTCAAACATGCATGCACGCATAACCTCCATACATATGCATGTAGTGGTTGTCTTCGAACGATACACTCCCTCGCGTGGTTAGCTGCAACAAGCCTATATATTCGTGGGCCCTCGTGGACATCCATGATCACCTTGACCAACAACAAGATAGGTTACCATGGCGGATTCTTCATTTGGTTCGTGTTATCGTAGTATAGGTCATGGTGAGATTCAGACCTAATAAAGTTTGAGCGCATATACTATGCATGCATGCATGCATATTTGAATCCCCGTCGTTGGCTTTAAGTGTGGTGTAACATACATATGCATCGTCAACCTAACCCTCACTTAGTATGGGGATTTCTAGTTCGAAATCATGGTGCCACATCAAAGTTGTTCCATTGTTACTCAAAAACACACCTCTACATACATATGTTTGGGCCACACGCATGCAGTGGTTGTCTTCGGGGACTAGCTACTTGCGTGATTATTGGCGAGCTAGCCCATCTCCGGGGTCGCATGGACGGCCATCACTTTGACCAACAACAAGATAGAGGTTGTACAACCAAGGTGGATTATTCTTGGTCCATTTTACGATCCATCTTGGTGAGATATATGCCTCTCTGGCCCACCGACTGAAAGTGTGTGTGTGGGGGGGGGGTTGCTACAT
>LR738713.1:577691026-577730379 GCA_902687465.1 Secale cereale | reverse complement strand
ATACTACACACTTTGCTACGGTGAACCTCGGTTGGGGGGCATGCATTCATAGCATAGGATTCCCTTCGTGCCGACACGAGGGAGGAGAGGGCTGCTAGCTACTTCGCACTTTGATAGGTGAACCTCGGTTGAGGGGGAGGGGGCATGTATTCATAGCTTAGGATTCCCTTCGTGCCGACACGAGGGGGGTGGGGGCAAGCAATACCATGCGCTTTGCAAGAGAGGTGTTGATAACCCACAAGTATAGGGGATCGCAAAAGTTTTCGAGGGTAGAGTATTCAACCCAAATTTATTGATTTGACACAAGGGGAGCCAAAGAATATTCGCAACTATTAGCAGTTGAGTTGTCAATTCAACCATACATGTAAGACTTAATATCTTCTGCAAAGTATTTAGTAGCAAATTAGTATGGAATTAACGGTAACGGTGACAAAAGTAACAGTAGCACTTTTGTACTAATTGTTACAGTGGCAACAGAAAAGTAACTAAGCGAAGATCAATATGTGAAATGAAGGAAATATGCCCTAGAGGCAATAATAAAGATGTTATCTGTACTTCCTTATATCATGATAAATGTCTTTTATTCATGCTAAAATTGTATTAACCGGAAACTTAGTACATGTGTGAATACATAGACAAAACAGTATGTCCCTAGTATGCCTCTACTAGACTAGCTCATTGATCAAAGATGGTTAAGTTTCCTAGCCATAGACATGAGTTGTCATTTGATCAACGGGATCACATCATTAGGAGAATGATGTGATGGACAAGACCCATCCGTTAGCTTAGCACTATGATCGTTTAGTTTTACTGCTATTGCTTTCTTCATGACTTATACATGTTCTTATGACTATGAGATTATGCAACTCCCGTATACCAGAGGAACACCTTGTGTGCTATCAAACATCACAACATAACTGGGTGATTATAAAGATGCTCTACAGGTGTCTCCGAAGGTTTTCGTGGTGTTGCCATAGATCAAGAATAGGATTTGTCACTCCGAGTGTGGATAGGTATCTCTGGGCCCTCTCGGTAATACACATCATAATAAGCATTGCAAGCAAATGACTAATGAGTTAGTCACGGGATGACGTATTACAGAACGAGTAAAGAGACTTACCGGTAACAAGATTGAACTAGGTATTGAGATACCGACGATCGAATTTTGGGCAAGTAACATACCGATGACAAAGGGAACAATGTAATTTGTTATGCAGTTTGACCGATAAAGATCTTCGTAGAATATTGAGGAGCCAATATGAGCATCAAGGTTCCGCTATTGGTTATTGACCGGAGATGAGTATCGGTCATGTCTACATAGTTCTCGAACCCGTAGGGTCTGCACGCTTAACGTTTAATGACGATCGGTATTATGAGTTTTGATGTAGTGAAGGTAGTTCGGAGTCCCGGATAAGATCACGAACGTGACGAGGAGTCTGGGAATGTCCGAGACATAAAGATTGATATATTGGACAACTATATTCGCACACAGGAAGTGTTCCGGAAAGTTTTGGAATTAACCGGAGTGCCAGAGGGTTACCGACCCCCCGAGGAAGTTATGGGCCCTAATGGGCTTTAGTGGAAAGAGAGAGGGCCGGCCAGGGCTGGGCCGCGCGCCCCTCCCCCTTGGTCCGAATTGGACAAGGAAAGAGGGGCGGCGGCGCCCCTTTCCTTCTCCCTCTCCCTCTCCTTCCTTCCCCCTCTCTCCCTCTTGGTGATTCCTAATAGGAATAGGATTGCGTTCCTATTCCTAGTAGGATTGCTCCTTCGAGGCGCACCATAGGCGGGCGGCCGGCCTCCCCCCTTGCTCCTTTATATACAGGGGCAGGGGGTCACCCTAGAACACACAAGTTAATCTCTCCAGCCGTGTGCGGTGCCCCCTCCACAGAAACACACCTCGGTCATACCGTTGCAGTGCTTAGGCGAAGCCCTGCGCCGGTAATTTCATCATATCCGTCAACACGCCGTCGTGCTGACAAAACACTCCCGTGAAAATCAACTAGATCAAGAGCTCATGGGACGTCATCAAGCTGAATGTGTGCTGAACGCGGAGGTGACGTACGTTCGGTGCTTGATCGGTTGAATCGCGAAGAAGTTCGACTACATCAACCGCGTCTCTTGACGTTTCCGCTTTTGGTCTACGAGGGTACGTAGACACACTCTCACCCTCGTTGTTATACATCTGGTAGATAGATCTTGCGTGATCGTAGGAAAATTTTAAAATACTACATTCCCCAACAGTGGCATCATGAGCCAGGTCTATGCGTAGATGATATGCACGAGTAGAACACAATGAGTTGTGGACGATACTAGTCATACTTCTTACAAGCATGTTATACTTTGTTTCGGCGGTGTTGTGAGATGAAGCGGCCCGGACCAACATTACGCGTACGCTTACGCGAGACCGGTTTCACCATTATGAGCACTCGTTGCTTAAAGGTGACTGGTGGGTGTCTGTCTCTCTCACTTTAGCTGAATCAAGTGTGGCTACGCCCGGTCCTTGTGAAGGTTAAACCATCACATACTTGACGAAAAATCATTGTGGTTTTTGTATGCGTAGGTAAGAACGGTTCTTGCTAAGCCTGTAGCAGCCACATAAAACTTGCAACAACAAAGTAGAGGACATCTAACTTATTTTTGCAGGTTGTGATGTGATATGGTCAAGACATGATGAGTTATACGTTATTGTATGAGATGATCATGTTTTGTAAAGTTATTGGCAACTGGCAGGAGCCATATGGTTGTCGCTTTATTGTATGAAATACAGTCGCCATGTAATTGCTTTACTTTATCACTAAGCGGTAGCGATAGTTGTGGGAGCAATAGTTGGCGAGACGACAACGATGCTATGATGGAGATCAAGGTGTCGCGCCGGTGACGAAGGTGATCATCACGGTGCTTTGGAGATGGAGATCAAAAGCACAAGACGATGATGGCCATATCATGTCACATATTTTGATTGCATGTGATGTTTAACTTATTATGCTTCTTATTTTGCTTAGTACGGCGGTAGCATTGTAAGATGATCCCATACAAAATTTCAAGGTATAAGTGTTCTCCGTGAGTATGCACCGTTGCGAAAGTTCGTCATGCCGAGACACCACGTGATGATCGGGTGTGATAAGCTCTACGTTCAAATACAACGGGTGTAAGACAATTTTGCACACGCAGAATACTCGGGTTAAACTTGATGAGCCAAGCATATGCAGATATGGCCTCGAAACACTGGAGACCAAAAGGTCGAGCGTGAATCATATAGTAGATATGATCAACATAAGATGTTCACCATTGAAACTACTCCATCTCACATGATGATCGGACATGGTTTAGTTGATTTGGATCATGTGATCATTTAGATGACCGAAGGGATGTCTATCTAAGTGGGAGTTCTTTAAGTAATATGATTAATTGAACTTTAATTTATCATGAACTTAGTCCTGATAGTTTTTTGCATATCTATGTTTTTTTAGATCAATGGCTCGTGCTACCATTCCTTTGAATTTTAATGCATTCCTAGAAAAAGCTAAGTTGAAAGATGATGGTAGCAATTACACGAACGGGGTCCGTAACTTGAGGATTATCCTCATTGCTGCACAAAAGAATTATGTCCATGGAGCACCTCTAGGTGACAAGCCCCCACCCGCTAATGTGGACGCTTTGAACGTCTAGCAGATGCGGTCTGATGACTACATGATAGTTCAGTGTGCCATGCTTTACGGCTTAGAACCGGGACTTCAACGATGTTTTGAACGTCATGGACCATATGAGATGTTCCAGGAGTTGAAGTTAATATTTCAAGCAAATGCCTGGATTGAGAAATATGAGATTTCCAATAAGTTCTATAGCTGCAAGATGGAGGAGAATAGTTCTATCAGTGAACACTTGCTCAGAATGTCTGGGTACTACAATCATATGACTCAACTTGGTTGCAAAGTTGACGAGGATAGTGTTATTGATAGAGTTCTTCAATCACTGCCACCAAGCTATAAAGGCTTCGTGATGAACTATAATAAGCAACGGATGCATAAGACAATTCCCGAGCTCTTCGCTATGCTCAAGGCTGCGGAGGTAGAAATAAAAAAAGAGCATCAAGTGTTGATGGTTAACAAGACCACTAGTTTCAAGAAAAAGGGCAAAGGAAAGAAGGGAAACTTCAAGAAGACTAGCAAGACAGTTGCTACTCCGCGAAGAAACCCAAGTCTAGAGCCAAGCCTGAAACTGAGTGCTTCTGCTGCAAAGGGACTGGACACTGGAAGCGGAACTGCCTCAAGTATTTGGCGGATAAGAAGGATGGCAAGGTGAAAAAAGGTATATGTGATATACATGTTATTGATGTGTACCTTACTAATGCTCGTAGTAGTACCTGGGTATTTGATACCGGTTCGGTTGCTAATATTTTTAACTCGAAACAGGGACTACGGATTAAACAACGATTAGCTAAGGATGAGGTGACGATGTGCGTGGGAAATGGTTCCAAAGTCGATGTGATCGCCGTCGGCACGCACCTCTACATCTACCTTCGGGATTAGTTTTAGACCTAAATAAATGTTATTTGGTGCCAGCGTTAAGCATGAACATTATATCTGGATCTTGTTTGTTGCGAGACGGTTATTCATTTAAATCATAGAATAATGGTTGTTCTATTTTTATGAATAATATCTTTTATGGTCATGCACCCTTGAAGAGTGGTCTATTCTTGTCTGATCTCCATTGTAGTGATACACATATTCATAATATTGAAGCCAAAAGATGTACAGTTAATAATGATATTGCAACTTATTTGTGGCACTGCCGTTTAGGTCATATTGGTGTAAAAGCGCATGAAGAAACTCCATAGTGATGGACTTTTGGAATCACTTGATTATGAATCACTTGGTGCTTGTGAACCATGCCTTATGGGAAAGATGACTAAAACTCCATTCTCCGAAACTATGGAGCGAGCAACATATTTGTTGGAAATCATACATACTAATGTATGTGGACCAATGAGTGTTGAAGCTCGCGGTGGGTATCATTATTTTCCGACCTTCACTAATGATTTGAGCAGATATGGGTATATCTAGTTGATGAAGCACAAGTCTGAAACATTTGAAAAGTTCAAAGAATTTCAGAGTGAAGTAGAGAACCATCGTAACAAGAAAATAAAGTTTCTACGATCTGATCGTGGAGGTGAATATTTGAGTTACGAGTTTGGTCTTCATTTGAAACAATGTGGAATAGTTTCACAACTCACGCCACCCGGAACACCACAGCGCAATGGTGTGTCCGAACGTCGTAACCGTACTTTGTTGGATATGGTGCGGTCTTTTATGTCTCTTACCGATTTACCACTATCGTTTTGGGGTTATGCTTTAGAGACAGCTACATTCACGTTAAATAGGGCACCATCTAAATCCGTTGAGACGACGTCTTATGAACTGTGGTTTAGCAAGAAACCAAAGTTGTCGTTTCTTAAAGTTTGGGGCTGCGATGCTTATGTGAAAAAGCTTCAACCTGATAAGCTCGAACCCAAGTCGGAGAAATGTGTCTTCATAGGATACCCAAATGAGACTATTGAGTACACCTTCAATCACAAATCCGAAGCCAAGATATTAGTTGCTAAGAATGGATCCTTTGTAGAGAAGGAGTTTCTCTCAAAAGAAGTGAGTGGGAGGAAAGTAGAACTTGATGAGGTAATTGTACCTTCTCCCGAATTGGAAAGTAGTACATCACAGAAACTAGTTCCAGTGATTCCTACACCAATTAGAGAGGAAGCTAATGATAATGATCATGAAACTTTAGATCAAGTTTCTGCAGAACTTCGTAGATCAACCAGAGTTCGTTCCGCACCAGAGTGGTACGGCAACCCAGTTCTGGAAGTCATGTTACTAGACCATGATGAACCAACGAACTATGAGGAAGCGATGATGAGCCCATATTTCGTGAAATAGCTTGAGGCCATGAAATCTGAGATGGGATCCATGTATGAGAACAAAGTGTGGACTTTGGTTGACTTGCCCGATGATCGGCAAGCCATCAAAAATAGATGGATCTTCAAGAGGAAGACCGACGCAGACGGTAATGTTACTGTTCACAAAGCTTGACTTGTTGCAAAAGGGTTTCGACAAGTTCTAGGAGTTGACTACGATGAGACTTTCTCACCAGTAGTTATGCTTAAGTCTGTCCGAATCATGTTAGCAATTGTCGCATTTTATGATTATGAAATCTGGCAAATGGATGTCAAAACTGCATTCCTGAATGGATATCTCAAAGAAGAGTTGTATATGATGCAATCAGAAGGTTTTGTCGATCCTAAAGGTGCTAACAAAGTGTGCAAGCTCCAGCGATCCATCTATGGACTGGTGCAAGCATCTCGGAGTTGGAATATACGCTTTGATGAGGTGATCAAATCATATGGTTTTATACAGACTTTTGGAGAAGCCTGTATTTACAAGAAAGTGAGTGGGAGCTCTATAGCATTTCTGATATTATATGTGGATGACATATTGTTGATTGGAATATAGAATTTCTGGATAGCATAAAAGGATACTTGAATAAGAATTTTTCAATGAAAGACCTCGGTGAAGCTGCTTACATATTAGGCATCAAAATCTATAGAGATAGATCAAGACGTTTAATTGGACTTTCGCAAAGCAAATACCTTGATAAAGTTTTGAAGAAGTTCAAAATGGATCAGTCAAAGAAAGGGTTCTTGCCTGTGTTGCAAGGTGTGAAGTTGAGTAAGACTCAATGCCCGACCACTTCAGAAGATAGAGAGAAAATGAAAGTCATTCCATATGCCTCAGCCATAGGATCTATCATGTATGCAATGCTGTGTACCAGACCTGATGTGTGCCTTGCTATTAGTCTAGCAGGGAGGTACCAAAGTAATCCAGGAGTGGATCACTGGACATCGGTCAAGAACATCCTGAAGTACCTAAAAAGGACAAAGTGTATGTTTCTCGTGTATGGAGGTGGCAAAGAGCTTGTCGTAAACGGTTACGTCGATTCCAGCTTTGACACTGATCCGGATGACTCTAAGTCACAAACCGGATATGTATTTTTATTAAACGGTGGAGCTGTCAGTTGGTGCAGTTCCAAGTAGAGCGCCATGGCGGGATCTACATGTGAAGCGGAATACATAGCTGCTTCGGAAGCAGCAAATGAAGGAGTCTGGATGATGGAGTTCATAACCGATCTAGGTGTAATACCTAGTGCATTGGGTCCAATGAAAATCTTTTGTGACAACACTGGAGCAATAGCCTTGGCGAAGGAATCCAGGTTTCACAAGAGAACAAAGCACATCAAAATAGGCTTTAATTCCATCCGTGATCTAGTCAAGGAAGGAGATATAGAGATTTGCAAGATACATACGGATCTGAATGTTGCAGACCCGTTGACTAAGCCTCTTCCACGGGAAAAACATGATCAGCACCAAGACTCCATGGGTGTTAGGATCATTACTTTGTAATCTAGATTATTGACTCTAGTTCAAGTGGGAGACTGAAGGAAATATGCCCTAGAGGCAATAATAAAGATGTTATTTTTATTTCCTTATATCCTGATAAATGTCCTTTATTCATGCTAGAATTGTATTAACCGGAAACTTAGTACATGTGTGAATACATAGACAAAACAGTGTGTCCCTAGTATGCCTCTACTAGACTAGCTCATTGATCAAAGATGGTTAAGTTTCCTAGCCATAGACATGAGTTGTCATTTGATCAACGGGATCACATCATTAGGAGAATGATGTGATGGACAAGACCCATCCGTTAGCTTAGCATTATGATCGTTTAGTTTTACTGTTATTGCTTTCTTCATGACTTATACATGTTCCTATGATTATGAGATTATGCAACTCCCGTATACCAGAGGAACACCTTGTGTGCTATAAAACGTCACAACGTAACTGGGTGATTATAAAGATGATCTACAGGTGTCTCCGAAGGTGTTCATGGTGTTGGCATTAAACAAGAATAGGATTTGTCACTCCGAGTGTCGGAGAGATATCTCTGGGCCCTCTCGGTAATAAACATCATAATAAGCCTTGTAAGCAAATGACTAATGAGTTAGTCACGGGATGATGTATTACGGAACGAGTTAAGAGACTTGCCGGTAACGAGATTGAACTAGGTGTTGAGATACCGACGATCGAATCTCGGGCAAGTAACATACCGATGACAAAGGGAACAACGTATGTTGTTATGCGGTTTGATCGATAAAGATCTTCGTAGAATATGTAGGAGCCAATATGAGCATCCAGGTTCCGCTATTGGTTATTGACCGGAGATGAGTCTCAGTCATGTCAACATAGTTCTCGAACCCGTAGGGTCCGCACGCTTAACGTTTGATGACGATCGGTATTATGAGTTTATGAGTTTTGATGTACCGAAGGTAGTTCGGAGTCCCGGATAAGATCACAGACATGACGAGGAGTCGCGGAATGTCCGAGACGTAAAGATTGATATATTGGACGTATATATTCAGACACGGAAGTGTTCCGGAAAGTTTAGGAATTAACCGGAGTGCCGGAAGGTTACCAGAACCCCCCGGGGAAGTTATGGGCCCTAATGGGCTTTAGTGAAAAGAGAGAGGGCCGGCTAGGGCTAGGCCGCGCGCCCCTCCCCCTTGGTCCGAATTGGACAAGGAAAGGAGGGGGGCGGCGGCCCTTTCCTTCTCCCTCTCCCTCTCCTACCTTCCCCCTCTCTCCCTCTTGGTGATTCCTACTAGGAATAGGATTGCAATCCAATTCATAGTAGGATTGCTCCTTCTAGGCGCGCCATAGGGGGCCCGCCGGCCTCCCCCCTTGCCCCTTTATATACAAGGGCAGGGGGCACCCTAGTACACACAAGTTGATCTCTCCAGCCGTGTGCGGTGCCCCCCTCCACAGAAACACACCTCGGTCATACCGTTGAAGTGCTTAGGCGAAGCCCTGCGCCGGTAACTTCATCATATCCGTCAGCACGCCATCATGATGACAAAACTCTCCCGTGAAGCTCAATTGGATCAAGAGCTCGTGGGACTTCACTAGCTGAACGTGTGCTGAACGCGAAGGCGCCGTACGTTCGGTGCTTGATCGGTTGAATCGCGAAGAAGTTCGACTACATCAACCGCGTCACTTGACGCTTCCGCTTTCGGTCTACGAGGGTACGTAGACACACTCTCCCCCTCGTTGCTATGCATCTGGTCGACAGATCTTGCGTGATCGTAGGAAAATTTTAAAATTCTACGTTCCCCAACATGAAAAGCTCGTAGGCAATGGATCAGTGATGGATAATTACGTCGGATGCGATACCTCATGTAATAGTTATAACATAGGGTGACATAGAACTAGCTCCAGTTCATCAATGTAATGTCGGCATGTATTCCGAATATAGTCATACGTGCTTATGGGAAAGAACTTGCATGGCATCTTTTGTCGTACCCTCCCGTGGCAGCGGGGTCCTGTTGGAAACTAAGGGATATTAAGTCCTCCTATTTATACAGTACTAGACCAAAGCATTAACACTTAGTGAATACATACGGTTATTACCGGGAGTGGTCCCGATTGTTGTCACTTTGGGGTTGCCGGATCATAACACATAGTAGGTGACTATTGACTTGAAAGATAGGATCAAGAACTCACATATATTCATGAAAACATAATAGGTTCAGATCTGAAATCATGGCACTCGGGCCCTAGTGACAAGCATTAAGCATGGCAAAGTCATAGCAACATCAATCTTAGAAGATAACGGATATTAGGGATCAAACCCTAACAAAACTGACTCGATTACGTGGTAAATCTCATCCAACCCATCACCGTCCAGCAAGCCTACGATGGAATTACTCACGCACGGTGGTGAGCATCATGGAATTGGTGATGGAGGAAGGTTGATGATGACGATGGCGACGGTCTCCACTCTCCGGAGCCTCGAACGGACTCGAGATCAGCCCTCTCGAGAGAGATTAGGGCTTGGCGGCGGCTCCGTATTGTAAAATGTGATGAATCCTTCTCTCTGGTTTTTTCTCCCCGAACGTGAATATATGGAGTTGGAGTCAAGGCCGGTGGAGCCTCAGGGGGCCCACGAGACAGGGGTGCGCGCCCAGGGGGTGGGCATGCCCCCCACCCTCGTGGACATGTTGTGGGCCCCCTGGTCTTGATTCTTTCGCCAGTATTTTTTATATATTACAAAAATATTCTCCGTGGATTTTCAGGTCATTCCTAGAACTTTTATTTCTGCACAAAAATAAGACCATGGTAATTCTACTGAAAACATCGTCAGTCCGGGTTACTTCCATTCAAATCATGCAAGTTAGAGTCCAAAACAAGGGCAAAAGTGTTTGGAAAAATAGATACGTTGGAGACGTATCAACTCCCCCAAGCTTAAACCTTTGCTTGTCCTCAAGCAATTTAGTTGACAAACTGAAAGTGATAGAGGAAAAAATTTAGAAACTCTGTTTGGTCTTGTTGTTGCAAATATGTAAAACCAACATTCAAGCTTTCAGCAAAGATTATGAACTAACCACGTTCACAATAACTTTTAGGTCTCATGTTTACTCATATCAATGGCATAATCAACTAGCGAGCAATAATAATAAACCTCGGATGACAACACTTACTTAAAACAATCATAATATGATATAACAAGATGGTATCTCGCTAGCCCTTTCTAAGACCGCAAAACATAAATGTAGAGCACCTCTGAAGATCAAGGACTGACTAGACATTGTAATTCATGGTAAAAGAGATCCAGTCATAGTCATACTCAATGTAAATTAATAGCAATGCATGCAAATGATAGTGGTGCTCTCCAACTAGTGCTTTTTAATAAGAGGATGATGACTCAGCTTAAAATTAAATAGATAGGCCCTTCGCGGAGGGAAGCAGGGATTTGCGGAGGTGCTAGAGCTCGAGTTTTGAAATATAGATAAATAATATTTTGGGTGGCATACTTTCATTGTCAACATAACAACCAAGAGTTCTCGATATCTTCCATGCTACACACATTATAGGCGGTTCCCAACCAGAATGGTAAAGTTTATACTCCCCCACCACCAACAAGCACACTCCACGGCTGGCCCAAAACAACGGGTACCGTCCGTACCAACAACAGCCCTGGGGGGAGTTTTGTTTCATTATTTTGATTCGATTTGAGCACGGTACTGGGAATCCCGGTTACCAGTCATTTTCTCATGAATGATGAGCGGACTCCACTCATCGTGAGAATAACCCACCTAGCATGGAAGATATATACAACCCTAGTTGATACATTAGCTGTTCGAGCATACAAAACATAATTTCATTTGAAGGTTTAGAGTTTGGCACATACAAATTTACTTGGAACGGCAGGTAAATACCGCATATAGGAAGGTATGGTGGACTCATATGGAATAACTTTGGGGTTTATGGAAGTGGATGCACAAGCAGTATTCCCGCTTAGTACAAGTGAAGGCTAGAAAGAGACCGGGAAGCGACCAGCTAGAGAGCGACAACAGTCATGAACATGCATTAAAATTAATCAACAATGAGTGCAAGCATGAGTAGGATATAAATCACCATGAACATAAATATCGTGGAGGCTATGTTGATTTTGTTTCAACTACATGCGTGAACATGTGCCCAGTCAAACCACTTGAATCGTTCAAAGGAGGATACCACCCCATCATACCACATCACAATCATTTTAATAGCATGTTGGCAGGCAAGGTAGACCATTATAGACTCATAGCTAATTAAGCATGGCATGAGCAACTATAATCTCTAATTGTCATGGCAAGCATGTTTCATTCATAATAGGCTGAATCAGGAACGATGAACTAATCATATTTACAAAAACAAGATAGGTCGAGTTCATACTAGCTTCTCTCATCTCAATCAGTTCAGCATATATCGTCATTATTGCCTTTCAATCGCACGACCGAACGGTGTGGATAATAATAATAGTGCACGTGCATTGGACTAAGCTGGAATCTGCAAACATTTAATACAAGGGACAAGACAAGGTAATATGGCTCTTGGTTAAATCAACGATATATGCGAGCCACTAAACATTTTCATCATGGTCTTCTCCTCTTGACCCCAAAGAAAAGAAAAGAAATAAAACTATTTACACGGGAAAGCTCCCAACAAGCAAAATAAGAACGAGAAATCTTTTTGGGTTTTCTTTTAATTACTACTACCACCGGCATGGAAAGTAAACTAGCTAAAAAGCTACTACTAAATTTTTTTGGTTTTTTATGACACACTAGAAAAAGACTAAGAAAATAAATTAAACTAGCATGGATAGTACAATGGAAAAGGATGAGAACCGACAACTAGAATGAGTGTGTGGACATGAATGTAATGTCAGTGAGAAATATGTACTCCCCTAAGCTTAGGCTTTTGGCCTAAGTTGGTCTATGTCCATGGATCAAAGCTACTCTCTCCGGTGTACGGAGGAGTGTCCTTTGGGTGCCACTGGCTGGCAATCTCCTCCGGATCCCACTGATAAACCTACTGCCGATAAGGGTCAAGTGGTGGCTAAGCCTCAGGCTCTAGAACTTGTGCCAGGCTCCAGTACGCATAAACGGCATCTGGCGAGATAAGGTACGTGCCTGAAAGTATATCCAACGAAGGGGGTGCAGGCAAGGTAATAATCTCACAGTACTTTTTGTCAAATATCAACTTATATTTAAGCGACTTCTTCTTATCTTTAACAATAAAATCATGTGCTATCATACTCTTGTAATTTAGAAAATCAGGGGCCAACAACTTCTCCTCTTTCACCGAATAAACCAACTAGGTAATCAACACTACTAGCAACCCACAGGTACCAATCTGAGGTTTTGAGACGAAGATTGGATAGAAAGATGAACTAGGGTTTGAGAGGAGATGGTGCTGGTGAAGATGTTGATGGAGATTGACCCCCTCCCGATGAGAGGATCTATGGGGATGACGATGGTGAGGATTTCCCCCTCCTGGAGGGATGTTTCCCTGGCAGAACAGCTCCGTCGGAGCCCTAAATTGGTTCCGCTAAGGTCCTGCCTCGAGACGGCGGCGCTTCGTCCCGAAAGCTTCCTTATGATTTTTTCCAGGGCAGAAGACACCTTATACCAGAAGATGGGCATCGGGGGGCTGCTAGGTGGCCCACGAGGCAGGGAGCGCGCCCAAGGGGGTAGGGCGCGCCCCCCACCCTCGTGGACGGTGGGTGGCACCCCTCTGGTGCTTTCTTCAACCGATATTTTTTATATTTTCCAAAACTGACTTTCGTGGAGTTTCATGACTTTTTGAGTTGTGCAGAATAGGTCTCCAATATCTGCTCCTTTTCCAGCCTAGAATTACAGCTGCCGGCATTCTCCCTCTTCATGTAAACCTTGTAAAATAACATATAAAAGGCATAAATATTGTGACATAATGTGTAGTAACAGTCCATAATGCAATAAATATCGATATAAAAGCATGACGCAAAATGGACGTACCAACCGCCAGAGGAGGATCCTCAGAACCCAGTTACACAACCAAAGGTCAAGGCGTTTGCTGTGAAGAAAATGGCATAACTATTCAGGAACTGGAAGAAAGAGCTAAACAAGTTTGTCGACAAAGGAGAGACTCCAGAATTCATTGGTCGATTTGAGAAGATAAGA
The DNA here is from genome assembly GCA_902687465.1 of Secale cereale. Taxonomy (NCBI): domain Eukaryota; kingdom Viridiplantae; phylum Streptophyta; class Magnoliopsida; order Poales; family Poaceae; genus Secale; species Secale cereale. Next base: position 577,716,792 of record LR738713.1, on the reverse strand, counting down.
GATCACTGGCCCACATTTGTGGCCTAAAAGAAATCGGAGAAGGGTAAGAAAAGGTCACTGACAAACAAACAAAATGCTGCAAAGAAGAAGTATCACAATCACACGGGGTCAGGTGGCTACTTCAAAGCCCGTCCGTGGTGGGGATAAAGTTGAGCAAGACCTGAGAGATAAAGGGGTCCAACCAGCGACATTGCACTGGCCAGATCGGTGTAGTACTTGGTTCTTCGGGGTTGGAGGAACGTTGGACCCAGAAATAGGGGAGTGTGTTTGGACGGACGAGCAAGTTTTAATACCCATCTAGAAGCTTCAGGCAGGAATCAGGGCAGCACAGGAAGGGACGTTCACTCCTGGTAGAGAGAAGGACGAGTTGACAGAGGCCCTTGGGAATCCTGAACACCCTGGACGAACACGAGGCACACCAGGCTCCGTTCCGTGGGTAATTGGGTTTCCCAACAGCGATGGTTATAGATGCTAAGAGAGAAAGAGGAAAGAGGAGGCAACCAAAATGCAGATAATCATTGCAAGATTAGCAAAACTAGAGGAACTTGAGGGGCAGGGAGCTAGCGCCCAACCATCTCAGCGACACGAAGATCCTTACTTTGATGCTGCCCAGAAGCTACCCACCATCTCAACGGAGAAGCAGCGTGGCTTCCATGGAGCTCGTTCAGCCTGCTGATTTCACGGCTCCTCGCTACCCCGTGGATAGTATCATGGAGGATGAACATTGTGAGCTAATGACGAAATAGCAGAACCTGACCTTGAAGGCAGAGGTCGGCTTTGTTGTACCTCCTCGAGCTGAGGGAACTTTTCATTGCTGTTTGATTCCACATCGCTATGCTATTGTAACGGTGGACGAAATAATGGAGGGATTTGAGAAGCTGGAGCTTGACTACCCTAGAGGTGAAGGGGAGAATCATCTGGAAAATGCTTTAAAGAGTACCTGTCTATGGAGAAAGGAGTACATCAATCTTCCAAACTGGATGCCTCCTCCTCGTCCTCCTCCTCCGCTGAGTCAGGGCACTCTGCCTCCTCCTCCTCCTCCGTCGCGTCAGGGCATTCCACCTCCTCCGTCGCGTCAGGGCACTCTAGCGCGTCAACACACTCCGCCTCCTCTAGTGCTTCAGCGGACTCTGCCACCTCAGCAAGGGCGGAAGAGAGAAGTCGCCGCTCCGACGGCTTGCAGTACAAGAGGCGGTAAGAAATTCAAATCTGGTCCAAGCCTCTTCCAAAGTTAACATATGAGAGGACTAACAAGGAAACCGATGATATACTGGAAGCCGAAGTGAAGGTGACGGTGTCCTGGACTAGGGGGTACTCACCACGTCGTCTCCCGACTAGGTGGATTGGGTCGAGAACCCCCATGTCCGTTTACTCATGGGCCACTTCGGGCAGCCGATGACATACATGAGGAAGATTCCACAAGACTTGATGATCAAAACAAAGACTCATCTCCACCGACGTATTCGACTAGGACTATTTTTATCCTAGGCCTTTGTACATTATATAAGCCAAGGCGAGGCTAGTCGATAGAGTATTATGACATTATTCATCACACCCTTAGGTTTTAGACCGCAAAATATGATCTCGAGGTAGATCAACTCTTGTAACCCCTATATCCATCAAGATCAATCAAGCAGGAAGTAGGGTATTACCTTCATTAAGAGGGCCCGAACCTGGGTAAGCATCATGTCCCTTGTCTCCTGTTACCCATTGATCCATGACACACAGCTTGAGACCCCCTACCCTAGAACTGCCGGTTTTAACATCGACAATGGTGCTTTCATTGAGAGTTCTGATGTGATATCAACGAAGGATCAATAAATTGTCTGCAGATTAACTACGACGTCAGCATCTTCGTCACTGGCTCGACTAGTCACCTTGGCTCGACCAAGGATTGCACTCCACGTCAGATCGTCGTGTTTGTACGATGACCTTCATCAACATCAACTCTGATCTCTCTCAAGATCATGGAGGAATCATCCATGGACCTTGGGGGCTCAACATCAACTTCGCCCTTGAACGACTGTGCTGTTTTTCTGGACAGTGAGTTTTTATCTGCCGTCACCGCTTGCTCGAGCGTTATCTTAATGAACCCTTCGTTGGAATTGTGCATAATTAAGTATATAATAACCCCATAAAATTTCGTCGCGCTCCGATGAAGGAATCTCCGGCGAACTACAGTATACCGAAGCCCTGTCAAATCTGGACGAGAATCTGGACGAGTTTAGGGCGTGGTCTCTAGGGCCCAGCTCGAAGGTCGTTTGGAAGATCCAAATGTTGAACAGCTACGGAATTCCTATATATACCACCCCTCAAAATTTCAGCTCGATCCAACCGTTCAATCTCCGGGAACCTTCCAATGAGTGGAAACAATTTCGGATCTGTTTTCTGCGCGAATACGAATCCGACACGGGTTCATGTTTCTTCATGAACGAGATATTGGACAACCTTTTTGAAGGAATTTTTTTCTTGAGTATTGTGCGTAGTTTTTAAACACATGCCCATAAAAGTTTAAGCCTCCTCTGAGGTAATATTCACCATCACGCTGTTGTCAAATCAGTCCGGCAATATTGCTCCACGGCTGCCGATCTGTGCTAGACATGTCATCGCTTTGTTCAGCCGAGCTCAACTTCTTCGGATCCTTATCTCGGCGAGCCGAATAAGAGTTCGTCATCGCGAAGGATAAATCATCATCAACATCACCGCCCCACGAATTATACGGAGCGGGCACACCGGCATTGCCGCACGGTCACTTCATCAAACCGGCATTGACCGCGACACAAGTTACGACCTGCGTCGGCAGGGCCAAACAGTGTCTTCTTCAAACCGATGTCCATCACGCCGAACAGCTTCAACACATCGGTTGGCATGGTGGTTGCAATATCACCTTACCGACCTGCTACGGAGCAAAGGCTAGGCCGAGGGCTTCGTCATCAACCTACTTCGGGGACTTCGGCGTCACCAACCATCCAGCTTTATCATGATTAGCTGGATCGGGGCTTTGGCTCGCCACATCAACCATGCTATGTCACTACTTCGTCAAGCTGAACTCCTCACCCGGTCACTTTGGTCTCGGGGGTTGTGACCTTGGCCAGACGAAGGACTACATCTTCGTCCTGTCACAAGCCTGAATCTCGTCAACAACACCGAGCACATTAACCAGCTAAGTCGCTTCCATGCTTAGTTATTATTATTATTAATAATAATTCTTGTTCGGTTTGAACAAACATTATATTTATTTGTTAAAAACTTAGTTTGTCAAAAATGTCGTTTGTTAAAAATATTTATCCTACCCAAGTTAACTAGGAGCTCACAAATTTACATGAGCCATTTTATAATAGGGGTTTTCTTCTTAGTCGTTGCAAAGTCTTTTTCTAACACTCCTTTTTTCGATGCGAGTGTGTGGTCAATAGCCTAGTAGCCTGATTTCTCTCTCAAGCCACTCGAGTTTAGTTTGCTAGACTGGCCTAATGAGAAGCACTCCACCTTCGGGATAGGAGATTGCAGTCGTAGGCTGACACGCTTAAAGTCTAGAGATTGGATGTGTCAAAGCATGACGGAAGCACACATTTATTTTAACTCCAATTTTCAGATTGGCATCGAAAAACTTGATTTTGTTCGGACGTCAAACTTTTACATAATTTTTGGCTTTTTCGAGCTTATGGCACTTTTTAGCTAGTTGTATGTTTTTCTTTCAGGAAGCGGGACATCCTCATGACCGAGGTGCCCTGCATTATAATTCAGCTCGGGAGATCTTTTCCGACCGACATCTCGACATCTTACTCGTTGAACTACACGTCGGTGTTGACAAAATACATGTCACATCGGGACTAGTTCCCGAATAGTGCAATGCCAGACGCCTTTAAAGCATTGGCAATATTAACGGGGGGCTGGACTACAGCCGAACCCACCAAAAGCCAAGGTACTCTGAGGAGTCTTCGGCAAAACGTTCTCAGATATTGCTTTATATGCATCAGTTTTGAATTGTGTCTTCGGTCAATAGTTGGATTGCGCGGCTCCTATATTTGCCTCATGTGTTTTGCTTTATTCGACTAGGTGTGCAAATGGAGAATCACTGCGATTGTGCTTCCAACTCGCATGGTTAAGCGCCTCAGTGGAGAAAGCCGAAAACTGATTGTCACAATAAGCGTAAACTGGTCAACGATCCGATGACTGTGTTAAACTATAAGATCGATGGAGGTCACCCTGTGTTAAACGACGGGCCGTTCATAACATTGGCCGAAGTGTTAACGGCTTGACCTCGACTGACGCTGAACACTAACCAGGGGCTAGTTAGTGGCCTACCAACTTTAAGGTCCTATGACTAAGTGAAAGTTATAAAGCCCGCATATTTGATTGCCTAGTTTCCGCTAACACAACCGCCTCCGGGCACCGAGACGTCCGCTAAGGGTTGTCTTGTTACCGCGGAAACACCATGTGTAGCATCTAGAAAGGTGTAGAAGCCGGCGATGGGCCACATTCAAATGATAAACGGTCGCAATGGAGTCAAAATAAACATATATCATCAGCATTTGTATCCATTATACAAGCGTTGCCTTCCGTAATTATCGTTATAAAGCCATAAATATGCATCAATTTGACTTAAGATTTCGGTCCAGCTGGGTTGCCTCACTCTTGTGATTACCCCTACGTTCCCGATTGTTCGGCTCGGAGGTTAAGGGAGCACCACTGTGATTGTTACTTCTGGGTCATCTGTATTAGTACCTCAGACTGGGAGAAGCCAAAAGCTAGCCATCTTAAAGAATATATTTGGTCGGCAACGACGGAAGTGAAAATTTAGGTTCACTACAAACCACAGAGTTCGAGAACTTTCCCCAAACTAAATCCTCGATTGTTTCCTCCCACATTGCTAGGAGCTGAGGTTTCATGATCATGATCAGCATGAAAACCCAAAGAAAGGAACTGATAGCGGGACCATTTTCTTTGGAAGATGTTTCTTACACTAAAATGTAATATAATATATCTCTCCATGTACCTTTGTTCATACAACCATATGGATGGATTGCCTTGTTTGCCATAAAAATTTGCCCTCATAAAGGCTTTATAAAGTAGGAGAAACACTCCCCGGCTACTGGCCGAGGAGGTTGAAGCTGATGGTCGGTCAACAAAGTTTTGTACAATACAGATCCGAGCATTAATGATCTAAAATACTTGGATACATAGGATCATAAATTGCGAGTAAAGTCGATTTATTGTAGCCCATCTTTTAAAGAGCAAGGGGCACAATCTTGCTGAGACAACCGAGCAACTGACATAACGCTCTAATAATTCCCAAGTGGCATCGATTTCCTATCTATTAAGCCACTTGGGCCCGACTTTGGCGAGCCCAACTTTCGTTGGCTCTAGCTCCTTTCAGAGATCTTTATTCTCTTTCCGAGATGTTTGTGTTAAACACAACATTTTTTTTTGTAAAACGGGTATCGATCCTTAATTCGGCCACCCGTGCCCACATTAAGGCTTGGGGGCTACTGTGCTTCACGCTTATCATTTATAAATATTTAAGGGGCACATCGATCCCCTGATCTGGTGTTGCCACCTAACCAGTGGCTTAGGGGGCTACTGCATTACCTATTCAATGCAGAAAATTCAAAGTGCTTACTGTTCGGCTTGACCGAGTTATGGACAAGCGTGTCTTTGGACAACAATAAATACCATCTGAGACTTACCCGGCATCAAGCTAATATATCACGGTGACTTCTCACGACCCTCTCTCAAGGGCCCATCCACCGATCACTATTACTTCTAAAATATTACACTGCGCTTCTATTCCCATGTATGCTGCCGAGCTAGGAGTTGATCCTCAGGCCGATTTCATGAATCGACCTGAGTCTCATGGGCTACTAGGATCATCGATTTCATGTTTTCCTTTGGGTGCATCTCGTATTTTAGGCCAACAAACACCTGGAGGGCTACTGGCAATACATCTCATCAGCAAATAAATTTACACGCATCGGAAATAAAATTTGCAGACAATCATCCCACGACCGAGGTGGTGCACGACCTTAGAAGCAGTTCGGCATATAGCTCGGATCCAAGTGGCTGGCTCCTTAGAGGGCATTTCTGGCATTAAGCTCGGTTGCACTCCTTCAAAATTTTCCAAGAATGAGGTAATTTATGACACCTCAGATACAGTCCGGCGTTAGAGCTCGGATACAGTTCATCATTGGAGCTCGGCTGCCAAAGGATAGCTCGGATGCAATCCGGCGTTGGAGCTCAGTCGTGAAAGGGATACCACCAACTGGGAAAAACTTCAAACCCGAGGTATGGCATAAAATTAACAAGGCATTGATAAAGGCCGAAGACTTAAAGGGCTCTTCGGATACCCGACATGTGAAATCTTTAGATTTAGCTCGGCGATCCTCAAGATCAAAGATGAGAAGATTTGTTGAACCAGTTTTCAAGGCCGGCGACCGAAGACAAAGAACAGCTCAGAAGAACCGAGGGGCATCCCCAAGCTGAAGACCAGTTCAGGGGGCTACTAACGATGTCCTGGACTAGGGGGTACTCACCACGTGGTCTCCCGACTAGGTGGATTGGGCCGAGGACCCCCATGGTCGTTTACTCATGGGCCACTTCGGGTAGCTGATTACATACATGAGGAAGATTCCACAAGACTTGGTGATCAAGACAAGGACTCCTCTCCACCGACATATTCGACTAGGACTCTTGTTATCCTAGCCCTATGTACATTATATAAGCTGAGGCTAGGCTAGTTGATAGAGGATTATGCCATTATTCATCACACCCTTAGGTTTTAGACCACAACATATGATCTCAAGGTAGATCAACTCTTGTAAGCCCTATATCCATCAAGAGCAATCAAGCAGGAAGTAGGGTGTTACCTCCATTAAGAGGGCCCGAACCTGGGTAAACATCGTGTCCCTTGTCTCCTGTTACCCATTGATCCAAGACACACAACTTGGGGCCCCCTAGCCGAGATCTGCCGGTTTTGACACCGACAAAAGGCCCATTGGAAAACAAAATCTTAACCTCCCAAGGTGGATCCGGTGAAAGCGAAGCGCACTCTGGATGCCCTCGAGCGACCAGCACCGCCTCTGCCGCCATCCAACTACGTCCGCTCTATTGAAAAGACATATGAGGAATCGCGATGGTCGGGAAGTACCACCAGTGCTACAAGAGAAGCAAAACGAAGAAGTGGAAAAAAAATGCCCAGCTCGGTGTAACACCCCGATAATCATGCTACAGTAATCTCCACTAATGGTGCCATGTCATCACCTTTTTGCTAAGTCAATGGTCACTTGATCAAAATTCAAGTCAACCTCAAATTTAAAATAAGGTAAATATAAGATTTATTCAAACCGCAAACAAAAATGTTCGTTGGGTTGCAAATATTCCCTGACTAATTTTCATGAACAAACAAACTTAATTTGAATTCCCCAAGTGCCCCTAGGAAATTAATAAATAGTCCAACAACATATAACTTGGCCATTTTGAATGCTAAAAATAATTATCCTTTTCCTAATATTCTAGAGACATGTCTGTGGCTCAATAATATTGCTCTAGAGTTTTATGTGAAGTTTCATAATTAACAGAATTCATTTGATCACTAAATTTTTCGAAGAACAGTAGCTAAAATATAAAACCAGTGACATAAAAGGAAAATGACCTATTATACTGTGCACTTTGGCCCATATTCAACAGATGGCTGGCCTAGCCCACTTGGGGTCATCCCCAATCTCCTGCTCCATGGAGGCAGGGGGTTCGTGGCGGCCATCCGTCGGCCATGGCCGCGCCATCCATGCGTGGCGGCCATCCCCGACCTCCCTGGCGTCCTATAAGGCCTCCCGTGACCCCGTGTCAAACCCTAACCCCCACTCCCTCCTCCCTCGCATCGTTTGCTCTCTGCACGCTCGCACCCGAGCACCATGGTGGTCACACTCGTCGTCGATCCCGTGGCCACCGGCCGACCCTCGTCGCACCAGAACATCCAGGAACCTCTCTGCAGTCCTCTCCTTAGTCTCCATCGAAGAACCCGAGCTGGGAGGCCCCGTACGCTCGCCATCGCCATTGTCTTCATCCACAGCCGCCGCATTTCGTCGTCGAGTTCTTCGTGTCCGGCCACCCCCGCGCTCACTGACCATGTCCACAAGCTCCGCGGTGAGCTCCTCTGTTGATTCCCCTCCTTGCCCCCTTTGATACGTCGCCGTAGTCGTCGCCTTATGCTCGTCCATGTCCGTACCCGTGCTGTACGCGTCCTACTGCGTGCTTGCGCCGTGCTCACCGCGCCCGCGACCCACGACCTGGCCGCGCCCCGTGCACGTCGTGGCCGCCCGTCGCTGGTGCATACGGTGCCTGCTCCCTTGCTCCCGTGCCTACTGCTGCGTTTCGCCGCTGCTTTGCACTACTGCTGCTCAAGCTGATGCCACTGCGCGCTGCTGCTTGCTCCTTGCGCTGCTACTTTTATGGTGTTCTGCGGCCGCTGCTAAATATGTTGTGCTGCTAGCGCTGTTGCGGCCGACTGCTACTGATGCTGGCCATGGCTTTGCCATGGCCAAGTTCGCTTGTGTGTGCGTGACAGGATGGGCCACTTCCAAATGGGCTGGTCATTAGATTAGTATTAATCTTACTTAGCTAACCTCAAACAGGTATTAGTACTAACCTTAGATGCTACTCCGTACGTAGTGTTTGACTTATGAGCCCCACCACTAGTTGGACTAATTAAACAATTTATCTTTACCTAATAATAAAGAAAGTTGGGTTTCAGCCCGTACGTCGTCGGCGTTTTTGCGAAAAGGCCCCTCTGTTTCTTTGAAATCAACCCGCAGTTCATGTTTAAGTGGCACTCTGGATAAACGTTTCGTTTTTCATAAACCCCCTGCATTTGTTAGAAATTATGCCCGCCACCATTATCTCTTATTGGACTGGCTCAACGCCACTTATCTTGCCGTTCTCCACTGCAGGGCACGCGCCGCCACTTGCGGCCGGCGTCGCGGCGGGCGTCCGCGCCGAGGCTGGCAAGAAGACTCGAGGCGGTCTCGGGCGCGACGGGGAGCTGGCCGGAGCGCACGGACGGCGGGGGCTCGTGCAGGAGGCGAAGGCCGACGGGGAAGTTCAGAGGGGCGGGGGCTCGAAACACCGACTTCACCTCCTAACCTGATTGAGCACGGTATGCATGTGCTAGAAATAAGATTTGCTACCAAATTAAAATAGTCCCGCCTCGCCCTTTTATATATAATGGCGAGTTGCCTGGAAATCACCAAGCTGACTAGAGAATCAATAAACAGATGAATTTGTAGACTATTTGAGCGAGTAAAAGTGGAAAATAAGACACCAAATTGGTGTGCTGGTGGCTGCAAATCAACAAACAGAGGGAGCAAAGGATGAAAGAGGAACACCGAAGTAAGATCCATGGCGAACGAGTACAGGACAAGGCGAGGATGCCGTTACGAGAGTGGCCATCGGTGCTGGAGAGACGGCGGCCTTGAGCGGGTCGGAGCCAACTCCTCTACAGAGGAGCCAGTCATCTCCATCATGGGAGACTCCCGGTGGCGCGCAGGTGTGTAGCTCGCGTCATGGCCGGTGGAGTCAGGGGTTCCATCTGCCCGCCCCATGGCCGGGGTGGAGAGAGGATCCCGACGGTGGTGGAGCTTGGGAAGGGGGGGGGGATCCTGGCGGCGGTGGGCGTAGGCTGCAGCGGCGGCGTGTTCCAGAGCAGCGGGAGGTCGGGGATGTGGATCTCGCGGAAGGGAAGTTGCGTGCTCGGTCTGGACAGAAGGGGATGAGAAAGAGAGATGGAGTGGTGGAGACACGCAAGCAAGCTCTAAAGCGGTGGAAGTACACGTACGTGATGGCCTATGGGGCATACGTGCCGGCATTGTTTTGCTTTTAACATCTATACACGGAGTATGGACGCAAAATGAGAAAATATAATACTTCTATATTTTTTGTGAAAAAAGACATTGGAAATGAAATCTTCCCAATGAAACAACCTCAACAATAAAAATACATATAAAATCATAATAATTCAAATCTTTTGATAATGTTATAAAATACTTTAAATGAATTATTAAACTCTAGAAGAGTGTGTAAGGGCATCTCCAACGCCGAGCCTCAAAGCGTCCGCAACCGTCTGGACTATCGATCCGGACGTGTTTTGCCATCCAACGTGAGCCTGTATCGGTTCACCGATCGGTCTGGACCTACTTTTTATGAAAAAAAACGGAAACAAACTCGAGGCAAGGGCTTTGCGGACGTCCGAATAGCTGCCAGGCTCGATTATATATGACTGCCCTGGTCCACCCAAAATCCACTCCCCCTCATCAGCGTTCCTTCCTGTCCAAAGCATACAACGCCTCTTCATAGCATCAGTGCCGCATTCATGTTCGCTCAAAGCGACGCAACCTCTCACCGACGCTTCTATTTTTTTACTCTGTTTATGTCCTCGTGAACTCATATTGATAAAACTGAAAAGGAAACAAACACCATACATAGACGGATTTATAACAGTCCATATGTGTGCATAATAAACCATTGATGCCAAAACACACACATTTACGTGTATAGCAATAGTATTTAGTTGATCTCAATAAAGCTATTGTTACATGTGAAGAAACTTTTATTGTCTGATGGTAGTGCAATAATTAATCTGGTCTACAATGTCGTAACATTTTTCTACTTCTCAAATTGTATCCATGAAAAATAAGACACTCGCGGCACATGCACCATCATTAATTAACTCAGTCATACTTATTTGAAACGATGTATAGGTATACCACAATACAAAAATATTATTTAAACAAACGAATATGGTAAACAAAAGTAACCTACTTTAATGAACTACCTTACTTTCTTGAACAAAGCTAATTATAGAAGTTGTTATATAGTACCACCATGATTTAAAGACATTAATAATTCTATGTATGATAGCGTTAACTTTACTTAGTGATAATTATCTAAAAGGAGAACAAAGCAAATTACAGCTAATCGTGAATTGAAGCGCAACAGACTAAGCAAAGATGCAATTGCAATGAAGAATCATACATATATCGCAACATAACATAAAGTTAGAACATCTATCCAACAAGGATTTCACGGTCAGCGAGAGAAGCATGTATGCATGGACGTCGGACGAAGTGTACCACATTTTTATAGTCCAATGTCTGTAACTCAAAATAACCACTACATGTAGAATATTTTTGTTATCAGTATGGTAGTCTAAAGATAAGGTTGTTCACCCGATTAGTTGATTAGGATTCATATCGCAAGTTTCAAACTAGCGCCCCAAATAATCCTATTGTTAATTGATCCATCATTATTTTCACCATCAAACTTATCCTTTACATGGCCAACCTAATTATTCACATCATTTTTTCTCCCGGTGCAACGCACGGGCAAGTTGTGCTAGTTAAACAAATGTCCCTATGACACATTAGCCCCACTGTCCGTTTGACCAGTCAACCTTTGACTGTTGACTGCTGCGTCAGCAGTCAACATGGCCCAATGTCAGCCTCTGGTACACTGCTGGGTGCACTACACCGGGTGCACCTAGCGTTTTTCATATTTATTTTTGAATTATAAATAATTCCAAAAGATCATTGCAACTTTGAAAAATCATATAAAATAATCTGTAACTCGGATGAAAAAGTTTTATATATGAAAATTGCTCAGAACGACGAGGCGAATCCGAATACGCTATCTGTTCATCTGCCACACATCCCTATCAGACCGAACATGAAACATCCCCCCTCCGATTCATCTGTCCGAAAACACGAAACAACGGGGATATTTTTCCGGATGTTATCCCCCTCCACCAGTATTGTGTAGCACAGTGTTAGAGCACCCTAACTCTGCGTGTTGACATGTCGTACTTATTTGTTGCATGTGTGTGCTTTATACTTGTTGTTTCTTCCCCCTCTTCTCTCCGGTAGACCCCGAGACCGATGATGCCCCGGTGATCGACTACGGTGTTGATGACCCCTCCTTCTCGTTTAAGCAACCAGGCAAGCCAACCCCCCTTGATCATTCTGATATTGCCCACTCTCTTCCCTCTTGTGCTTGCATTAGAACTGCTAGTGCTTTTTGTATGATCCTATTATGATGCTTAGCCTGTTGTTGATACCGCTTCCATACCTTACATGTTTATACTAAACTGCTTAGTATAGGCTGGTTAGAGATCCATCAGAGACCCCCCCCCCACTTTGTCATGTCTGCCTCGCTGGATTATCAGAAGACCCGATCAACGGGATCGATGACCATGCCCCGGCACCGCACATCACTTCCCCTTAGTTGCTCGACACTATTGGGTTACTATCGAGTGCCGAGGGTGAGACCTCATCAGCACTTCTGATGTTAACATTGTAGGTTAGTTCATCGGTTATGGTCATCGAGGGTGATTCCTCTTTCTCCACTACCGATAACGCCACTGCCGTGCAACTCCTCAAGAGTGGACCTCGAGGGTGACTCCTCTTTCGTTCACCTTGACGATAAACATCAGGTGTAATTCCATCGAGGGTGATTTCCTCAGGTTTTTCCTTTGGTGTTAGACACACAGTTACTATGGTCACTACGACTTTACAACTGCTACTTGGAAAGGCGGGTCGACCCTGAGGGGTACCCGCGAGTGATGTGGAGATGGGTTGACCTGGAGGGTACCCGAGAGTTGAATACGAGGCATGACCGGGCACTCTTAGTCCTTGACGCAAGTCCTCGAGACGGGGCGGCCGGGTCACATCTTTCGTGAGTCTCTGCTCGTTACCGCGTTCTCAAGACACTAAACGGTTTGGATATTTGATCCAAGGGGCCTCTGGCCTGATAGCGCTAACCATCACGTGGGCATAGTATGGGCGTTCTGCGTCGTATGCATCAGCCGAAGCTTAACTTACATCATGCAACTGAGCGGCGCGTGATACGTCCAAAACGTATCTATAATTTCTGCTTGCTCCATGCCTCTTTTGGGTGATATTGCTATGATATTTATACACTTCCATACACTTTTGATCATATTTGGACTAACCTATTAACTCAGTGCACCCCAGTGCCAGTTTCTGTTTTCGGCTGTTTTTGTATTTCAGGTTTTCACATTACGAGAACTGCCAGAAAAAATCCAAAAAAATTATATAAAAAATCAGCATTCCAGAAGCTACCAGGCACCCGAAGCACAGCCGGAGGGGGCCCACCAGGGCCCCAGGCGCCCTAGTGGCGCCCCCCCCCCCCCGGCCGCGCCGGGGGGGCGCCTGGGCCCCCCGAGCCTCGTCTGATGCCCCCCTTTGGCATATATTTAAAGCGTCTCCCGAAACCCTCGAGAGGGGAACTCTTTTTCGTGATCTCATCTCTGTTCTGCCGCCGCCGCCGCATCCAAGATCGGGAGCACCAGGAGAACTCTTCCCGGCACCCTGCCGGAGGGGAGGATCACCACCGGGAGCTTCTCCACCACCATGGACGCCTCCCGGATGAGTTGTGAGTAGTCTCCCTTGGACCATGGGTCCATGACCAGTAGCTATGTGATGTTCTCCTCCCGTTCTTGTGCTTCACTAATTAGTCCTCGTGAGCTGCCCTACATGATCGAGGCACATATGTAATCCTTATGCTGTTGCTATGATGAGTTTGCTGGGATCCGATGGATTATGAGATTATGTTCAGATTGTGTTTGAGTAATATATTTGATCTACCTCTTTTATATTTATGTTCGTAAGTAATTCTTGCATGTTCTCCATTGTTATTTATTGCTTTGGCCAAGTAGTAGGTAGTGACTCCAAGAGGGAACGTTATGCTCGATTGTGGGTTCATGCCCCTCGATGACTAGCTTGAGTGACAGAAACATGAGTCTAGGGGATGTGTTGTTGCCACAAGGGGGAAAACAACGGTGCTTGTGCCCGCGGGTGCAAGGATTGTTTACTTTACACAAAGTTCTTTTAATGCAGTTGTCTCTTGCTTTGAGTTTACACTATGGGTGGGACTCGCAACTTAATACCAGCGAGATGTTCTGGATAGATATCTCAAGGTGGATGATTAGTAGTAGATGCAGATGGATTTTGGTCTACTTACCTCGGCGTACCGCCCATGCTTTGAATCTCTACCTTTCTTGCAACTTAGTCAGCATTGGTTTGCGCACATGGTCCTGTCAATTGCCCAGCTGTAATTCGTTTACCTCACATAGCTGTTTTATCGTCTTTTGGGAGAGAGACATCACTAGTGAACATCATGAGACTCCGGTCCATATTACCATCATTGATCACATCCGCTTTTACTTACTATTGCAGCAATATATATCACTATTATCACTTGTGTTTGATCCTTTGTAAACTACAAGGCCGGAGGGATTGACAACCTCTCTGTACTCGTTGGGAGCAAAGTTATTTGTATCTGTGTGCAGGTCCACATTGATTGCTAATATCTGGCGCCGTTAGCAGTTGACACCTTCTTGTTGAAACTGGGAGTCTCAGGGAAATCGATCCTTGGTATTGCCAAGGGAAAACTTCCACTACACTGCATCTCAAACCTTCCACTTGGGGTAACCAACGAGGGGCGAGAAGCCATCAAGCAAAGTTTTCTAGCACCGTTGCCGGGGACTCCACTCTTCAAGATAGGGGAGTTGCACGCTATCTTTTATCTTTGCTTTTTAGTCTTGTTAGTTTATCTTTCAGTTTTCTTTATGTCTTTTCACTAGTTTTGCTTAATGGAAAACAACAAAAATATGAGAGAGCTTTATAAGCTCTACCTTGCTTTGGGACATGATGTGTTTGAAGAGAAAATTAAAAAACCTATGGAACTTTATTATTTGCATAACAATCATGATGGTGGTGATGTTATTAGTATGCTTTCTTTGAATATCAATATTGCTAATGACATGGAAAGCTCTAAGCTTGGGGATGACACGTTTGATGAACATGATATTTTTAGTCCCCCAACTTTTGAAGAGAAAATTTACTTTGATGATACTTTGCTTCCTATATATGATTACAATGATGAATATGATGTTTTCAGTCCACCTACTATTGAGGATAAAATTTATTATGATTATGATATGCCTCCTAAATACAATGATTACCATGATGGTTATGATAGTCTTACTCTCACTATTCCTAATAAGAAAGATTTTGCTTATATGAAGAGTAATGACACTTTTATGCTTTTGGATCATGGAAATAATGCCTTATGTGATAGTTATATTGTTGAGTTCATCCATGATGCCACTAAAATTTATAATGAGAGAGGGAGACATGGTTCTAAATATCTTAATAATAAGAAGTTTCCTCTCTTTATGGTGAATATTTTGAAGTTATGCTTGTTTTGCCTTCCTATGCTAGTTGCTTTGTGCTTCAATGAATTATTCTATTGCAATATTCCTATGCATAGGAAGCATGTTAGGCTTAAATGTGTTTGGTATTTGCTTCTTGATGCTCTCTTTTGTTCTTCAACTCTTATTCCTACGAGAGCATCATTAAAGTCTTAAGCCTATCTTTATGGCTATAAAGAAAGAGCTCTAGGGAGACAACCCTTGTTATCTTTGCTTTCAGTTTGTTCTTTCAGTTTTTAGTGGTCTTGATGTTTGTTACTACTGTAGCAACATCATTGTATCTTTACTTTTCAGCTTTGTGCCAAGTGTAGCCTCTGATTGCAAGAAAGTTCAAAAGTTGTGACGTGCTGTCCAGGAAACATATTCTGTCCTTGGATAGAAAAATTCGTATAAAATCACCAGATCATCTTTTTGGTCAGAATTTTTTCGACAGCGTGCTCTATACAATTGTCCTTCGTGCGCCTGTTCTGAGTTTTTTGATTAGAGTTGCAGAAGTGCCCCGAAAAAATCATTTACTACCTGCTGTTCTGTTTTTCACAGATTCTGTCCTGTTTTGCCTTTCCTTCATTTTGCAAACCTTGAGCTTGCTTTTTGTTTGCAAAAACCTTTTGGCAATCTTGAGAAATAGTAGACCTTCAAGAATATCCTTATTTCCAGCAAGGAACAATTATTTTATTATGGGTACTAACCTCGCTAATCAGATTATGATGAGTTATGTATGAAGGGAGTTTTCAAGTGTGCGAGGGAAGATGATAAAAAGATTCAGGAGTGTCAAACGCTCAAGCTTGGGGATGCCCCCATGCACCCCCAAGAAATATTCAAGGAGACTCAAGCGTCTAAGCTTGGGGATGCCCCCGTGCATCCCCTTCTCCATCAACATTATCAGTTCGTCTATCGTTCCACTATATTTTTATCACTTCATGTGTTATGTGCTATGCTTGGAGCGTCTTGCTTTTAGTTTCCTTTTTAGTTTTCCTTAGCTTTTCATAACGAGTCGGAACTCAGCTTTCTTTATGTGGGAGAGAAACACGCTCCACTTCTACCTAGAACATAACATAGAATTTTCATGTTTATCTTTGCTGTGTATGTTCTTGGTCTTTTAATAGCTACTATCATGCTCAGCTCTTAGTTTTCATGCTTATCTTTTTAAAGAGCTTTTGTTTAGTTGGTTGCTTGAACTCTCTTTATTCATCATGATTATCTTATTAAGAGAGTTTGCTTCCGTTGCATTGGTTGATATGTCTATGATAAAAATGCTACGTGCATAATGGTGCTTAGTAGTTCATGTTTTCTTATGGTTAGTCGCAAATAGCTGGGGGGTTCCCAATGTGTTATTGGAGTACCAACATGATTTGTTTGCCTATGATGTGGTATGGTTTAGTAATATCTTCCTTCAAGAATTTATTTTGATTGACTTGGCGTATGCTCACGCATATTTAAGACTGTAAAGAAAGTCTGTCAAGCCTTGACGATCTTTTGTTTCTGAGTAGCGATATAACTACCATGCCTGATTCAATGTTGCTTTGTCGCTCTGCATGATTATGACCGTCATTGCTCTCTTAATTGGTCGCTCCCAGTCTTTTGCTAACCTCCACCTGTACTAAGCGGACTGACTGCTTGTGCATCCAAATTCTTTTAAACCAGTTATGCCATATGAGTCCACCATACCTTCCTACATGGTATTTACCTGCCATTCCTAACGGAGACTTGCATGTACCATCTCGAAATTATTCAAAAAAAAGCATTCCTATTTTGTGCCTCTGTTTTAGTTCATGAGGAAGTAGTAGTTAATTCATGATCTTTTTAAGTTGGACAAGCTTCACCCCGGGATTGCATGTCTAATGTGCAAACCCATAATACGAGAAGGAACTGGCAAAGAGTGCGCCCGGCTCAAAATTAATATAACAAACAAACCCTCCTTCACGCTTTGTTCATGAGAAATCAGAAAACTTTGGCAGTGATAAACAAAGGAGATTAAGAGGATGTGATCGTCCTCATTCGGGAGCCGTTCCTCGAAACTTGTCCATCTCAAGAAGTGATTGAGTTGTCTGCTAGCATTCATTGACGGAACATGCATAATCTAAAAAAATAATTATTACCTCTGTTTTTAAAACCAAGAGCTCTGGTACATGTTTTGTCTTTGTTTCCGACTACGGGTTTTCAACCTTGCCAACAAAAGCCACGGTTCGAGAGTCTCCACCTTCTTTTAAAGCACCAACTACTGAGAGCATGATTGTCATTCTGAGTGTAATGTGCATTGTCCCAAAGTAGCATTGTCTTTTGCATGATTGTGATATCGTTTATTCTAAAATCATTGTATCTAGTCATCACTTAAACCTTGGAGGTGCCCCTGCATTTATGTTTTGCTTCACTAAAGGGGGCAAGCGAGATATCACTTTATCATATTTGCACACCATGTTCATTACAAATCTATTTGATGTTTCAGTATCATATTGTAAAACTTTCAGTTCTTTGTGATTTTCTCATGAGGCAACTTAATTACTATAGATTCATTGTCTCAGTAAACTTTTGTCATGTGACTATGAAAAAGTCCTATATGGTTAATAGCATGTCACCACAGAAATTATTCTTGTTATCATTTACCTACTCGAGGACGAGCAGGAATTAAGCTTGGGGATGTTGATACGTCCAAAACGTATCTATAATTTCTGCTTGCTCCATGCCTCTTTTGGGTGATATTGCTATGATATTTATACACTTCCATACACTTTTGATCATATTTGGACTAACCTATTAACTCAGTGCACCCCAGTGCCAGTTTCTGTTTTCGGCTGTTTTTGTATTTCAGGTTTTCACATTACGAGAACTGCCAGAAAAAATCCAGAAAAATTATATAAAAAATCAGCGTTCCAGAAGCTACCAGGCACCCGAAGCACAGCCGGAGGGGGGCCACCAGGGCCCCAGGCGCCCTGGTGGCGCCCCCCCCCTGGGCCGCGCCGGGGGGGCGCCTGGGCCCCCCGAGCCTCGTCTGATGCCCCCCTTTGGCATATATTTAAAGCGTCTCCCGAAACCCTCGAGAGGGGAACTCTTTTTCGCGATCTCATCTCTGTTCCGCCGCCGCTGCCGCTTCCAAGATCGGGAGCACCAGGAGAACTCTTCCCGGCACCCTGCCGGAGGGGAGGATCACCACCGGGAGCTTCTCCACCACCATGGATGCCTCTCGGATGAGTTGTGAGTAGTCTCCCTTGGACCATGGGTCCATGACCAGTAGCTATGTGATGTTCTCCTCCCGTTCTTGTGCTTCACTAATTAGTCCTCGTGAGCTGCCCTACATGATCGAGGCACATATGTAATCCTTATGCTGTTGCTATGATGAGTTTGCTGGGATCCGATGGATTATGAGATTATGTTCAGATTGTGTTTGAGTAATATATTTGATCTACCTCTTTTATATTTATGTTCGTAAGTAATTCTTGCATGTTCTCCGTTGTTATTTATTGCATTGGCCAAGTAGTAGGTAGTGACTCCAAGAGGGAACGTTATGCTCGATTGTGGGTTCATGCCCCTCGATGACTAGCTTGAGTGACAGAAACATGAGTCTAGGGGAAGTGATGTTGCCACAAGGGGGAAAACAACGGTGCTTGTGCCCGCGGGTGCAAGGATTGTTTACTTTACGCAAAGTTCTTTTAATGCAGTTGTCTGTTGCTTTGAGTTTACACTATGGGTGGGACTCGCAACTTAATACCAGCGAGATGTTCTGGATAGATATCTCAAGGTGGATGATTAGTAGTAGATGCAGATGGATTTCGGTCTACTTACCTCGGCGTACCGCCCATGCTTTGAACCTCTACCTTTCTTGCAACTTAGTCAGCATTGGTTTGCGCACATGGTCCTGTCAATTGCCCAGCTGTAATTCGTTTACCTCACATAGCTGTTTTATCGTCTTTTGGGAGAGAGACATCACTAGTGAACATCATGAGACTCCGGTCCATATTACCATCATTGATCACATCCGCTATTTACTTTCTACTTTTACTTACTATTGCAGCAATATATATCACTATTATCACTTGTGTTTGATCCTTTGTAAACTACAAGGCCGGAGGGATTGAAAACCTCTCTGTACTCGTTGGGAGCAAAGTTATTTGTATCTGTGTGCAGGTCCACGTTGATTGCTAATATCTGGCGCCGTTAGCAGTTGACACCTTCTTGTTGAAACTGGGAGTCTCAGGGAAATCGATCCTTGGTATTGCCAAGGGAAAACTTCCTCTACACTGCATCTCAAACCTTCCACTTGGGGTAACCAACGAGGGGCGAGAAGCCATCAAGCAAAGTTTTCTGGCGACGTTGCCGGGGACTCCACTCTTCAAGATAGGGGAGTTGCACGCTATCTTTTATCTTTGCTTTTTAGTCTTGTTAGTTTACCTTTCAGTTTTCTTTATGTCTTTTCACTAGTTTTGCTTAATGGAAAACAACAAAAATATGAGAGAGCTTTATAAGCTCTACCTAGCTTTGGGACATGATGTGTTTGAAGAGAAAATTAAAAAACCTATGGAACTTTATTATTTGCATAACAATCATGATGGTGGTGATGTTATTAGTATGCTTTCTTTGAATATCAATATTGCTAATGACATGGAAAGCTCTAAGCTTGGGGATGACACGTTTGATGAACATGATATTTTTAGTCCCCCAACTTTTGAAGAGAAAATTTACTTTGATGATACTTTGCTTCCTATATATGATTACAATGATGAATATGATGTTTTCAGTCAACCTACTATTGAGGATAAAATTTATTATGATTATGATATGCCTCCTAAATACAATGATTACCATGATGGTTATGATTGCTTTACTCTCACTATTCCTAATAAGAAAGATTTTGCTTATATGAAGAGTAATGATACCTTTTTGCATGTGGATCATGGTAACAATGTTTTATGTGATGCTTATATTGTTGAGTTTATTCGTGATCCCACTGAAAATTATTATGAGAAGGGAACATATGCTTATAGATATTTCAATAATATCAAGTTCCCTCTCTTTATGTTGAAGGTTTTGAAGCTGCACTTGTTTTGTCTTCCTATGCTTATTGCTTTGTGCTTCAATGAATTATTGTATTGCAATATTCCTATGCATAGGAAGCATGTTAGGCTTAAATTTGTTTGGTATTTGCTTCTTGATGCTCTCTTTTGTTCTTCAACTCTTATTCCTACGAGAGCATCATTAAAGTCTTAAGCCTAGCTTAAAGGCATAAAAGAAAGCGCTTTTGGGAGGCAGCCCAATGAATAAATTTATTTTGCTTTTGTTGTGTCTTGATGTTGTTACTACAGTAGCATCATCATTGTATCTTTGCTTTTCAATTTTGTGCCAAGTGTAGCCTCTGATTGCTAGAAAGTTCAAAAGGTGTGACGTGCTGTCCAGGAAAGAGATTCTGTTCTTGGATAGGAAAATTCGTATAAAATGACCAGGTCAACTTTTTGGTCTGAATTTTTTCGATAGCGTGCTCTATATAGTTGCCTTTCGTGCGTCTGTTTTGAGTTTTTTGATTAGAGTTGCAGAAGTGCCCCGAACAAATCATTTACTACCTGCTGTTCTGTTTTTCACAGATTCTGTCACGTTTTGCCTTTCCTCCATTTTGCAAACCTAGAGCTTGCTTTTTCTTTGCAAAAACCTTTTGGCAATCTTGAGAAACAGTAGATCTTCAAGAATATCCTTATTTCCAGCAAGGAACAATTATTTTATTATGGGTACTAACCTCGCTGATCAGATTATGATGAGTTATGTATGAAGGGAGTTTTCAAGTGTGCGAGGGAAGATGATAAAAAGATTCAGGAGTGTCAAACGCTCAAGCTTGGGGATGCCCCCGTGCACCCCCCAAGAAATATTCAAGGAGACTCAAGCGTCTAAGCTTGGGGATGCCCCCGTGCATCCCCTTCTCCATCAACATTATCAGTTCGTCTTTCATTCCACTATATTTTAATCACTTCATGTGTTATGTGCTATGCTTGGAGCGTCTTGCTTCTAGTTTCCTTTTTAGTTTTCTTTAGCTTTTCATAACGAGTAGGAACTCAGCTTTCTTTATGTGGGAGAGAAACACGCTCCACTTCTACCTAGAACATAACATAGAATTTTCATGTCTATCTTTGCTGTGTGTGTTCTTTGTCTTTTAAATAGCTACTATCATGCTTAGCTCTTAACTTTCATGCTTACCTTTTTAAAGAGCTTTCGTTCAGTTGGTTGCTTGAACTCTCTTTAGTTATCATGCTTATCTTATTAAGAGAGTTTGCTTCCGTTGCATTGGTTGATATGTCTATGATAAAGATGCTACGTGCATAATGGCGCTTAGTAGTTCATGTTTTCTTATGGTTAGTCTCAAATAGCTGGGGGGTTCCCAATGTGTTATTGGAGTACCAACATGATTTGTTTTCCTATGATGTGGTATGGTTTAGTAATATCTTCCTTCAAAGAATTTATTTTGATTGACTTGGCGTATGCTCACGCATATTAAGACTGTAAAGAAAGTCTGTCAAGCCTTGATGATCTTTTGTTTCTGAGTAGCGATATAACTTCCATGCCTGATTCAATGTTGCTTTGTCGCTCTGCATGATTATGACCGTCATTGCTCTCTTAGTTGGTCGCTCCCAGTCTTTTGCTAACCTTCGCCTGTACTAAGCGAACTGACTGCTTGTGCATCCACATCCTTTTAAACCAGTTATGCCATATGAGTCCACCATACCTTCCTACATGGTATTTACCTGCCATTCCTAACGGAGACTTGCATGTACCATCTCGAAATTATTCAAAAAAATGCATTCCTATTTTGTGCCTCTGTTTTGAGTTCATGAGGAAGTAGTAGTTAATTCATGATCTTTTTAAGATTGGACAAGCTTCACCCCGGGATTGCATGTATAATGTGCAAACCCATAATACGAGAAGGAACTGGCATTGAGTGCGCTCGGCTCAAAAAGATAATATAACAAACAAACCCTCTTTCACGCTTTGTTCATGAGAAATCAGAAAACTTTGGCAGTGATAAACAAAGGAGATTAAGAGGATGTGATCGTCCTCATTCGGCAGCCGTTCCTCGAAACTTGTCCATCTCAAGAAGTGATTGAGTTATCTGCTAGCATTCGCTAACGAAACATGCATAATCAAAAAAAAATATTATTACCTCTGTTTTAAAACCAAGAGCTCTGGTACATGTTTTGTCTTTGTTTCCGACTACGGGTTTTCAACCTTGCCAACAAAAGCCACGGTTCGAGAGTCTCCACCTTCTTTTAAAGCACCAACTACTGAGAGCATGATTGTCATTCTGAGTGTAATGTGCATTGTCCCAAAGTAGCATTGTCTTTTGCATGATTGTGATATCGTTTATTTTGAAACCATTGTATCTAGTCATCACTTAAACCTTGGAGGTGCCCCTGCATTTATGTTTTGCTTCACTAAAGGGGGCAAGAGAGATATCACTTTATCATATTTGCACACCATGTTCATTACAAATCTATTTGATGTTTCAGTATCATATTGTAAAACTTTCAGTTCTTTGTGATTTTCTCACGAGGCAACTTAATTACTATAGATTCATTGTCTCAGTAAGCTTTTGTCATATGACTATGAAAAGTCCTATATGGTTAATAGCATGTCACCACAGAAATTATTCTTGTTATCATTTACCTACTCGAGGACGAGCAGGAATTAAGCTTGGGGATGTTGATACGTCCAAAACGTATCTATAATTTCTGCTTGCTCCATGCCTCTTTTGGGTGATATTGCTATGATATTTATACACTTCCATACACTTTTGATCATATTTGGACTAACCTATT
Organism: Secale cereale; assembly: GCA_902687465.1. Classification (NCBI taxonomy): domain Eukaryota; kingdom Viridiplantae; phylum Streptophyta; class Magnoliopsida; order Poales; family Poaceae; genus Secale; species Secale cereale. The sequence goes on along the minus strand of LR738713.1, from coordinate 577,693,722 downwards.
AACTCAGTGCACCCCAGTGCCAGTTTCTGTTTTCGGCTGTTTTTGTATTTCAGGTTTTCACATTACGAGAACTGCCAGAAAAAATCCAGAAAAATTATATAAAAAATCAGCGTTCCAGAAGCTACCAGGCACCCGAAGCACAGCCGGAGGGGGGCCACCAGGGCCCCAGGCGCCCTGGTGGCGCCCCCCCCTGGGCCGCGCCGGGGGGGCGCCTGGGCCCCCCGAGCCTCGTCTGATGCCCCCCTTTGGCATATATTTAAAGCGTCTCCCGAAACCCTCGAGAGGGGAACTCTTTTTCGCGATCTCATCTCTGTTCCGCCGCCGCTGCCGCTTCCAAGATCGGGAGCACCAGGAGAACTCTTCCCGGCACCCTGCCGGAGGGGAGGATCACCACCGGGAGCTTCTCCACCACCATGGATGCCTCCCGGATGAGTTGTGAGTAGTCTCCCTTGGACCATGGGTCCATGACCAGTAGCTATGTGATGTTCTCCTCCCGTTCTTGTGCTTCACTAATTAGTCCTCGTGAGCTGCCCTACATGATCGAGGCACATATGTAATCCTTATGCTGTTGCTATGATGAGTTTGCTGGGATCCGATGGATTATGAGATTATGTTCAGATTGTGTTTGAGTAATATATTTGATCTACCTCTTTTATATTTATGTTCGTAAGTAATTCTTGCATGTTCTCTGTTGTTATTTATTGCTTTGGCCAAGTAGTAGGTAGTGACTCCAAGAGGGAACGTTATGCTTGATTGTGGGTTCATGCCCCTCGATGACTAGCTTGAGTGACAGAAACATGAGTCTAGGGGATGTGCTGTTGCCACAAGGGGGAAAACAACGGTGCTTGTGCCCGCGGGTGCAAGGATTGTTTACTTTACGCAAAGTTCTTTTAATGTAGTTGTCTGTTGCTTTGAGTTTACACTATGGGTGGGACTCGCAACTTCATACCAGCGAGATGTTCTGGATAGATATCTCAAGGTGGATGATTAGTAGTAGATGCAGATGGATTTTGGTCTACTTGCCTTGGCGTACCACCCATGCTTTGAACCTCTACCTTTCTTGCAACATAGTTAGCATTGGTTTGCGCACATAATTCTGTCAATTGCCCAGCTGTAATTCGTTTACCTTACATAGTTGTTTTATCGTCTTTTGGGAGAGAGACATCACTAGTGAACATCATGGGACCCCGGTCCATATTACCATCATTGATCACATCCGCTATTTTCTTTCCGCTTTTTACTTACTATTGCAGCAAAACCTATCACTATTACCACTTGCGTTTAATCCTTTGTAAACGACAAGGCCGGAGGGATTGGCAACCTCTCTGTACTCGTTGGGAGCAAAGTTATTTGTATCTGTGTGCAGGTCCACGTTGATTGCTAATATCTGGCGCCGTTAGCAGTTGACACCTTCTTGTTGAAACTGGGAGTCTCAGGGAAATCGATCCTTGGTATCTTTGCCAAGGGAAAACTTCCGCTACACTGCATCTCAAACCTTCCACTTGGGGTAACCAACGAGGGGCGAGAAGCCATCAAGCAAAGTTTTCTGGCGCCGTTGCCGGGGACTCCACTCTTCAAGATAGGGGAGTTGCACGCTATCTTTTATCTTTGCTTTTTAGTCTTGTTAGTTTACCTTTCAGTTTTCTTTATGTCTTTTCACTAGTTTTGCTTAATGGAAAACAACAAAAATATGAGAGAGCTTTATAAGCTCTACCTAGCTTTGGGACATGATGTGTTTGAAGAGAAAATTAAAAAACCTATGGAACTTTATTATTTGCATAACAATCATGATGGTGGTGATGTTATTAGTATGCTTTCTTTGAATATCAATATTGCTAATGACATGGAAAGCTCTAAGCTTGGGGATGACACGTTTGATGAACATGATATTTTTAGTCCCCCAACTTTTGATGAACATGAAGCCATCAGCGCGCGCCAGGTTGGACCACGTAAGCACCCACCTTTTTAAGGAGGTTCCCCAGGTCTGATCACCTGCCGCCCACGCAACGTGCACGAGTTCCCGGGGCGATTGGCCCATGACCCTTGGGGGCATAGGGTTTAGTCCGGCGTGCATGACCTCTCTATTAAGCCTAGGTCGGGTTGCGGCGTATTGTTTGGACGAGGGCGGGCATGACCTGATGGTGTGTCCGGCCAGAGTTAAGCGAGCGTGGTGGGTAAGTTGGTGCACCCCTGTAGGGAAAAAACATCTATTGATAGCCTGTCCTACGGTAACGGACACTTGGAGATGTATCCCGATCAATACAACTAGAACTGGATACTGAGACATGAATGGATATGTGGCTCCAGGATTGCTTCCTCGCAGGGAGTCGAGGAAGGATCTCTGGCGTTATTGCTACAACATGCTTAATAATTATAATATGTTATTCTGTACTCTCTTCTACTACTACAAGATCGGTGGTTTCCAGAAGATGCTTGTCTTCTTATAGGACTAGCTTCTCCCCCTGTTATTCTAGCATTCTGCAGCTTAGTCCACAGATACTACCATTTTCATTGATACCGATGCATATGTAGTGTAGATCCTTGATTGCGAGTACTTTGGATGAGTACTCACGGTTGCTTTGCTCCCCCTTTTCCCCCTTCTTTCTTCTTGTTGGTTGATGCAACCAGATGGTGGATTCCAGGAGCCAAATGCCATACTTGACGACTGCTACTACCCCGACAAAGCCTACTACCTC
>LR738713.1:577673818-577686786 GCA_902687465.1 Secale cereale | reverse complement strand
CAAGTAATACCTCTCGCCATCCTCATTCGTTCCCTGGCCCCGTGTTGTTTCTAGCCGGAAACCCAACAATTGAAGTATGACGTGCGAATTCAAAACTTCTAGCAAACCGAATCCTTTGAAGTGAATGGTGTTTCATTCCAACCCTTCTGGTTATTAAAAATCCATGCTATCATCGACCTTGCTACTTGGTACGTATTTCCAGGTGCATTTCGTTCAGTACTTAATTGTGGATATTCTCCACGAACACACTTCATTATATATCCTGGTGTATCCAAGGTCTGACCTTTGCTTGAAGACCATGTCGGGACTATCTCGAAGCATGTTTGTGGTACTCCGAAGAATCACAAGAACATTGTAAGCGCAATGCTAAATGTTTCTTGATCAACTATCCAACATCGTTGTGTGGGTACATATCATAACTCTTCTTACCCCTTTTATCTGTCATGACTTTGATTTCTTGACGCATATATCATGCCTTGCTTAATCTTGGGGATGATTTACTCATATTCATTGTGTTTAAACACATTTTCCTTTCCATTTGTTTGTTTAACCTTTCTTTGATCTACATATAATCTAAGCAGTAATAATTTTTTGCTTATGTACACACCTTGGTGTACAACTCTTTCAGTAAGACCCTGTTACTATTGTTGATAACATTCCGGTAACCACCGATGGACGAGAACTTTGCCTATTGGTCCGCCTCGTTTAACAAGCAGGAAAATGGTTCTCTTCATCCCTCACCCTTGGTACCGACATTGTTGCCGACATAACTCACAAGCTATTCTCTGGCATGTCTTGCTAACCTGACCGTGCAAGATTCCAACACCCACTCTTCTTTTAACACACATGGTGGGTCCATAACCCACAGTTCCATAGGATCGAAACCTGAATCTCCTGTACACCCCTGTTCCCAAGATTATTCCTCACACTTGGCTTTGTGTGTGATTCATGAGCCACCTTCCTGGTGATCTAGCCTGGTATCAGACGCAATACTTATTCTCGTTGCTCTGGACCCTTTCACACTTTGTTTCAGGCATTAAATGATTGACTATCCGTTTGAAACTTCTTATTGTACCTCCTTACTTTTCTCTTGATGTGTTTTATTTGTTCAACTCAAGAGATACTTATGTGTTCATTTATGCGATAACCCCCGATGATTACCTTCTATCGTTATCAAACTGCCCTATCCTATTCGTAAGTACGATGGAAATCCGGAAGACAGGATGATGACTTCATCGTGATGACCTGGAGCAGAAATGAAGACATCAACATAATGGATCAACCTCTTCGAGAAGAGAAACCAAGGCCGAGAAGACTCGTTAGAATTTCGTAACCAATCCTTCACCTTAACTCTACCTCTTAAAATCTCGAGACGAGATTTCTTGTAGTGGAGGAGATTTGTAGCACCCCGATAATCATGCTACAGTAATCTCCACTAATGGTGCCATGTCATCACATTTTTGCTAAGTCAATGGTCACTTGATCAAAATTCAAGTCAACCTCAAATTTAAAATAAGGTAATATAAGATTTATTCAAACCACAAACAAAAATGTTCGTTGGGTTGCAAATATTCCATGACAAATTTTCATGAAGAAACAAACTTAATTTGAATTCCCCAAGTGCCCCTAGGAAATTAATAAATAGTCCAACAACATATAACTTGGCCATTTTGAATGCTAAAAATAATTATCCTTTCCAAATATTCTAGAGACATGTGTGTGGCTCAATAATATTGCTCTGGAGTTTTATGTGAAGTTCCATAATTAACAAAATTCATTTGATCACTAAAATTTTTGAAGAACAGTAGCTAAAATATAAAACCAGTGACATAAAAGGAAAATGACCTATTATACTGTGCACTTTGGCCCATCTTCAACAGACGGCTGGCCCATCTTCAACAGACGGCTGGCCCATCCCACTTGGGGTTATCCCCAATCTCCTGCTATAGGGAGGCAGGGGGATCGTGGCGGCCATCCGTTGGCCATGGCCGCGCCATCCATGCGTGGCGGCCATCACCGACCTCCCCGGCGTCCTATAAGGCCTCCCGCGACCCCGTGTCAAACCCTAGCCCCCACTCCCTCCTCCCTCGCATTGTTTGCTCTCTGCCCGATCGCACCCGAGCGCCAAGGTGGTCACACTCGTCGTCGATCCCGTGGCCACCGGCCGTCCCTCGTCGCACCAGCACATCCAGGAACCTCTCTGCAGTCGTATCCTTCGTCTCCATCGAAGAACCCGAGCTGGGAGGCCCCGTACGCTCGCCATCGTCATCGTCTTCACCCAAAGCCGCCGCATCTCATCGTCGAGTTCTTCGTGTCCGGCCACCCCCGCGCTCCCTGACCATGTCCACAAGCTCCGCGGTGAGCTCCTCTGTCGATTCCCCTCCTTTCCTCCTTTGATACGTCGCCGTAGTCATCGCCTTATGCTCGTCCATGTCCGTACCCGTGCTGTACGCGTCCTACTGCCTGCTTGCGCCGTGGTCACCACGCCCGCGACCCACAACCTGGCCGCACCCCGTGCACGTCGTGGCCGCCCGTCTCGGCCGCGCCCGCTTCTGGCCGCCGGCGCACCGCCCGTCGCCGCTGCGTACGGTACCTGCTCCCCTGCTCCCCTGCCTGCTGTTGCATTTTGCCGCTGCTTTGCACTGCTGCTGCTCAAGCTGATGCCACTGCGCGCTGCTGCTTGCTCCTTGTGCTGCTGCTATTATGGCGTTCTGCGGCCGCTACTAAATATGTTGTGCTGCTGGCGCTGTTGCGGCCGGCTGCTACTGATGTTGGCCATGACTTTGCCATGGCCAAGTTCGCCTGTGTGTGCGTGACGGGATGGGCCACTTTCAAATGGGCTGGTCATTAGATTAGGATTAATCTTATTTAGCTAACCTCAAACAGGTATTAGTACTAACCTTAGATGCTACGTAGTGTTTGACTTATGAGCCCCACCACTAGTTGGACTAATTAAACAATTTATTAAACAAATGGCCCTATAACACATTAGCCCTACTGTCCAGTTTGACCAGTCAACTGTTCACTGTTGACTGCTGAGTCAGCAGTCAATAGGGCCCAATGTCAGCCTCTGGTACACTGCTGGGTGCACTGCACCAGGTGCACCTACCGTTTTTCATATTTATTTTCGAATTATAAATAATTCCAAAAAAAATCATTGAAACTTTGAAAAATCATATAAAATAATCCGTAACTCGGATGAAAAAGTTTTACATATGAAAATTGCTCAGAACGACGAGGCGAATCCGAATACGTGGTCCGTTCGTCCACCACACATCCCTATAAGACCGAACATGAAACATTCCCCCTCCGATTCATCTGTCCGAAAACACGGAACACCGGGGATACTTTTTCGGATGTTATCCCCCTCCGCCGGTATTGTGTAGCACCGCGTTAGAGCACCCTAACTTTGCGTGTTGACATGTCGTGCTTCTTTGTTTTATTTGTGTGATTTATATTTACTGTTTCTTCGCGCTCTTCTCTTCGGTAGACCCCGAGACCGATGATGCCCCGGTGATCGATTACGGTGTTGACGACCCCTCCTTCTCGTCTGAGCAACCAGGCAAGCCAACCCCCCTTGATCATTCCGATATTGTCCACTCTCTTCTCTCTTATGCTTGCATTAGAAATACTACTACTTTTTGTATGATCCTATTCTGATGCATAGCCTGTTGTTGATACCGCTTTCATACCTTACATGTTTATACTAAACTGCCTGGTATAGGCTGGTTAGAGATCCATCAGAGACCCCGCCCCCCACTTTGTCATGTCTACCTCGCTGGATTATCAGAAGACCCGATCAACGGGATCGAAGACCAGGCCCCGGCACCGCACATCACTTCCCCTTAGTTGCTCGACACTACTGGGTTACTATCGAGTGCCGAGGGTGAGACCTCGTGAGCACTTCTGATGATAACCTTGTATGTTAGTTCATCGGTTATGGTCATCGAGGGTGATTCCTCTTTCTCCACTCCCGATAACGCCACTGTCGTGCAACTATTCAAGAGTGGACCTCGAGGGTGACTCCTCTTTCATTCACCTTGACGATAAACATCAGGTGTAATTCCATCGAGGGTGATTTCCTCAGGTTTTTCCTCTGGTGTTAGACACACAGGTACTATGGTTACTACGACTTTACAACTGTTACTTGGAAAGGCGGGTCGACCCTGAGGGGTACCCGCGAGTGATGTGGAGACGGGTTGACCTGGAGGGTACCCGAGAGTTGAATACGTGGCGTGGCCGGGCGCTCTTAGCCCTTGCCGCAAGTCCTTGAGACGGGGCGACGGGGTCACATCTTTCGTGAGTCTCTGCTCGTTATCGCGTTCCCAAGACACTAAATGGTTTGGATATTTTATCCAAGAGGCCTCTGGCCTGGTAGCGCTAACCATCACGTGGGCATAGTATGGGCGTTCTGCGTCATATGCATCAGCCGAAGCTTACCTGACGTCATGCGACTGAGCGGCACGCGCCGGGTTGGACCTCGTAAGCACCTACCTTTTTAAGGAGGTTTCCCAGGTCTGCTCACCATCCTCCCACGCAATGTGTAGGAGTTCCCAGGGCGATTGGCCCATGACCCCTGGGGGATAGGGTTTAGTCCGGCGTGCATGACCTCTCTATTAAGCCTAGGTCGGGTTGCAGCGTATTGTTTGGCTGAGGGCGGGCATGACCTGATGGTGTGTCCAGCTGGAGTTAAGCGAGCGTGGTGAGTAAGTTGGTGCACCCCTGCAGGGAAGAAAACATCTATTGATAGCCTGTCCTACGTAACGGACACTTGGAGTTGTATCCCGATTGATACAACTAGAACTGGATACTGAGACATGAATGGATATGTGGCTCCAGGATTGCTTCCTCGCAGGGAGTCGAGGAAGGATCTCTGGGCGTTATTGCTACAATGTGCTTAATAATTATAATATGTTATTCCGTACTCTCTTCTACTGCTGCAAGATCGGTGGTTTCCAAAAGATGCTAGTCTTCCATAGGACTAGCTTCTCCCCCCTCTTATTCCAGCATTCTGCAGCTTAGTCCACAGATACTACCCTTTTCATTGATACCGATGCATATGTAGTGTAGATCCTTGCTTGCAAGTACTTTGGATGAGTACTCACGGTTACTTTGTCCCCCCTTTCCCCCCTTCTTTCTTCTTGCTGGTTGATGCAACCAGATGGTGGAGTCCAGGAGCCAGATGCCATACTTGACGACTGCTACTACCCCGACAAAGCCTACTACCTCATGGAGACAGCTGACGCTAGCAGTAGTTAGGAGGTCCCAGGCAGGAGGCCTTGCCTTTTCGATCGTGATGTTTTTGTGCTAGCCTTCTTAAGGCATATTTGTTTAACTTATGTCTGTACTCAGATATTGTTGCTTCCGCCGACTCTGTTGTACTCGAGCTTATGTATTCTAGCCCTCGAGGCCCCTGGCTTGTATTATTTTATTTGTGTCTAGAGTTGTGTTGTGATATCTTCCAGTGAGTGCCTGATCTTGGTCGTACATGTTTGCGTGCATGATTAGTGTACGGTCAAATCAGAGGCGTCACACTCGGTGAGCAGGAGAATCAATGGTGCCCCCCGCTCAAGGTGTCTAGCGATATCGCTGATCGTCCGGGGCTACTGCCCGGGACCAATCTTGGTGACTACATGGGCGATGATGTACAATTTGAAACTATGGAGGTAGTAGAGGTCTATAGGTACGAGCATGGGAAGCCTCTCGTCAAACCTGATCAAGCCACTAAACTAACAATGATGACGGGAAGATTTCATAAGTGGTACTTGGACAGCTGCAAGAAGTCTGCGAAAGATAATGTGATGGTGAGAATTAAAGATGAGCACGAATTCATTGGAGGCGACGTGATGCCTATTGAATTTATGGAATTACTCTAGTTATTCAATCAAGAGGCCCTCGACAAACAACTCATGGCTTGCTACTATCTGTAAGTATTACTTCTGCAATTAAGTCTCCATCTAAGCTCGTTCATTGCATGTATATATAATTATCCTCACTATATTATGCAGACTGGAGATCGCTGAATTCAAAAAAGGAAGAATCTATGACATTGGGTTCATTAGCCCAAACACCGTTAATGAATGGTAGGTAAAAAAGCCAAAGGTACCGAGGAAAACTTGCTAAAAGCATTCCTTCAACATCAAAACAACAGTCAAATACTCTTTCCTTACAAATTCACATGAGTGTTACTGTCTTGTGCATATTCGTTTTCGCTTACTCGGGTTTACTTAAATACTGTAATTGATGAGTTATGCATGCGCAGGTTCCACTTTATTCTGCTCACCATTAAGCTTGCCGAGGCAGTAGTAATTGTCTTAGACTCGAGACGTAAAGATCCCAACGATTATGCGGACATGACTGCAATGCTCCAGAAGTAAGTAGTACTAGCTAATTCATTTCCTGATATTGTCAAGTTTTGTTCATTTCCTAATATCAAGTAATCATTTTCTTTGCCGGTCAGGGTTTGGAAAGAGTTCACCGGAATGGTTCCGAGTCTGAAGAACGAGCTGCGATTTAGACACCCCAAAGTAAGTAGTACTAGCTAGTTCCGCGCATCTCTCATTGATTCTAGTTTCATCAATACCATTATCATGCTTGATTATCAGTTTGATTGAGCTCTATTCTCGTAAAGTGCTTGTGGCGAGAAGACGGGAATCATTTATGTGGATAAGACGTTTGCGAGTTCATTCACCACCATACCTGTGAGCGGGGCTACTCTGACAAACAATTTCAAGTACGTAAACAATATTTACAATTTTATTTTATTACCATCGATTGTGTTAACATCACATTCCGGAAGGTCTCATGGGTCGCAAGCGGGAGGAATTCTGCAATTTCACCCAGGGCCGGTTAACCGTGGATGGCTATAGTCGCGAGTTTGGCAACTTGGCACGCTATGCACCTGAGGAAGTATCCACCGATGCCAAGAAGGAGGCGAGGTTCCGTAAGGGACTCAGCCCTAAACTCCGCCGAGATCTACGTCTGCACGAGTGCACTTCCTTCCAGAAGTTGGTGAACAAAGCCATCAGTGCTGAGACGGGCCAGACTGATTTCGAAGCCACACGCAAGCACCCTCGTGACTTTGGTTCCTCATCCGGCTCTGGCTCTCACAAGCGCCGTGTGTGGGTTCCTAACACTGCTTTGCCACCCAAGTACACACCGAGGCCATCCTATGAGGCGCCTCGCCCAACTCAACAGTATGCACCTGCCAAGACTTATGGAGGACCACCGACCAACTTTGCTCCACGCACTGGCACTGTGACATGCTTCAAGTGTGGAGAACCGGGGCACTACATGCGTGAGTGTCCCGAGAACCAGCCAGGAAAACCCGTTGGCCGTGGTAAGCCAACCGGCAAGGTGAATTATTTCAAGCCAATTCCCACTGCACTTGGTCATGTCAACTATGTTTCTGCTGAGCACCTCTTGGTTTCTCTTTGGCATGATGTGTTAATAGAGTTTTAGTGGCAGGACCATATTCATGGGCATTTCAAGCATTAGTATTATTGCTATATGTCGGTGGTTTTTCCGGTTTGTGGGGGTTTGAGTGTGCACCCTCGATCCAACTTTTTGTTGCATCTCTTGGTCTCTTGCCCAATTGAATCTTCTCATCAATAATATCAATGTTGGCTTTTAACCCATCAACAGCTGTTGCCAGATTAGAAACTTTGCTTCCAGGCTTAAGACAATAGCCAAAGTGCTTCTTGACGGGCTTCCATATCACCTTCACCAAGAGTCCAACAACAGGCAAGAGTATGCCATACTGAAACCCGTGATCTTGTTTCTTGTTGGCAAAATGGTGCATGTGCGATTATTGTAGCAGTGAATGTCAATAGCTGAGATGACTAAAGAAGCATAGTGTGTATACCATTACCATCTGCTAGTTGAGCAGGTCGTCGACGATGTCGTAGGCGAGCGCGGGCAGGAAGGCCGACGGAGTACTTGCCGGAGGTGAGGAGCTGGGACGCATTGGCGGAGATCCGCTCGAGGCCCGAGGCGAGCATGGAGGAGGAAGGGGCCGCCTCGATCGGCCTGGAGCGCCTCCTCCTCCGGCTCCGGCGTTAGGTCGAGCAGCCGCTGCCGCCGCCTCGGCGTGGTGGAGTTGGGGATGTGATGCGGATGGGGTGGGGGTTTTGCATTCAACACCCTAGAGCATTAGCTTGCTGAATATGACGCCCCCACAGACAAACACCTAGCGCTCGCGGAGGAACCCATGGACGGCCTGTCCTACGGCCACTTCTGACATCCAATCGATCAATCAAACCCGGCCCTATCGCCCACAACTCGTCGAGTTCATCTTCCACATGAATTGATTCTTAAAGGTATTTTCATCTTCCACATGAATTAGTATACTTTGACTAAGCACATCATAAGTAATTTTTCATTATGGGTAGAGCTCTTGCAACTTGCAAGATGACAAAGTTAGTTTTGCAGAGCACACATGGATTACTTTTTTGGAGCCTAAAATAATGACGCAAAGATGGTTTTCATTGAATCTTCTCATCAATGGTATCAATGTTGGAGCATCCGACAAATGAAGTGAGTTGGCGCGCGAAGGACGTCGGGGAAGTTCATAGAAAGAACCGATGTGTTGTATGAAGATAACATACAAGACACCAACATCTTGCAGCCTACACCCTAAAGCATCAGTTTCCTTACAAACAAGGCCAAAAATTCGACAAGTCGTGGGAATTTTCGGCTATATATATATATATATATATATATATATATATATATATATATATATATATATATATATATATATATATATATATATATATATATATATATATATATATATATATATATATATATATATTCTGATAACAGTTCCGCACTACACGCACAATGCGAGGGCACTGCTCTCTCACTAGGTGAGGTACTGCAACAGAGCGACAAGTGAACTTCGTCTCGAAAAAACTGTACGTGTTGTTTTTTGAGTACCTTTTTCGCTCTAGTTTTTTAACCGTTTATCGGAATTATGCGTGTAATATACCATTAAGAAGCTATGGAGTAGACGCAACTTCACCATGTTGAACATTTTTCAAGATTCATCATAGTTTAAGAGCAGTTTCGAAAATCGTGCGGCTCACAACGAATGACAGCGAGCGTTTTTCGCGTTTTTCTTCTAAAGCACTCGCCGGAATGAATCAAATGATATACCGTTGGATAGATATCATCGAGGCGCATCTTTTTCATATCTATTTTCTTTTCTCTAATTCGTTACGGTTTAAGAGAAGTTTTAAATTTAGCAAATTGCGGAATTCTGTTTTTTTCGTTTTTTTTTCAATTTTTGTACTGTTTTTGCTCCAGTTTTTGAATCGTTTGTCAAAACGAGGCGTGTGATACGCCGTTGGAAAGCTAAGAACGAGGCGCAACTTTCATATGTTGAAATGTTTTTCAGATTCCTTACGGTTTTTAGTTAATTTTGAAAATTGTGCGGCTGACTACGAGAGGCAGCGTCCGTTTTTCGTGAAATTTTTACAAACAGCTGGGCGAAACGATTTGAATTATACACCGTTGGAAAGATATCATGGAGACGCAACTTTTCATGTAGAACGCTCCCTCTAATTCCTTACGGTTTAAGAGCAGTTTTGAAATTACTGAAATGTGGGCACTCCGTTTTTTGCGACGCCCAAATCGACGAGTGAACTTCATCCAACAGAAAACCGCACTGCTTCAGCCAAAAAACTGCAGTGTAGCAGACAGGAAAGTGCACTGCATCATTTCTTTTGTCAGACTTAAATTTTCCTAGACGTGTTTTTTGTGTGTTTTTGTTGTCTTTTTCTTAACATTTTTTATGAACAAGAGTGGACCGCAGAGACGAGGGCAAATGAACCGCGGCATATGTCCAAGTGAACCTCATTGCTATCTTGTTGTTTCATTTGAAAAAAATCACACTTTTCATGTTGGGCGCAAGTGAACAACATCACTCTAAAAATTGAACCACATCTGAGGACCAAACTCACTACACGTATTTGATGTAATCGACTGAGAGACACACGAAACAATATGTGCACTTCATATAGAGGGGTAATGAGCTGCTACCCAAATGGATTGAACTACATTTTTGTCTCTCTTCAAAAAAAATTACACTGCAGATGGGAGAAATTTTCCCGTGGGGAGAGTAGCACGGGCCTTGCGCCAACGTCATTCCCACTACATTCCGGCCATCGGTGATCCACACGCCATAGACTACACACACGTACACACAGTACTGCAAGGACACGCCACACACTGCACTAGGGTGAAAAATGAAACAAACTGCAAAATCATCGAGGCGGTGAAGCCCTTTTTTGGATTCACCACACGCACATGAATATCGAACTGCATTTGGCACGCCGCCGAGCTGCAGGGAAAAAGGCGATGGGGTAAGCGGCAAATGCAATGGTCCTTCGCTGTGATGCATGCCCCCGAAAAAACAACAAACTGCATGCAAAAAATATACCAACACAAAACCGCATCAAGCATGCCCTCGAGCTGCACGACAATGGTCGTCGTACTGCAGATGAGGAGGTGGATCCGGGATGAAGTTGCTCGTCGGAGGCCTCACCAGAGTGCAGTGAGGGAGGCCGCCAGCCCTGCTCATCGGGCCTGTTCGGGATTGACCAAAACACCGGCGAGATGCCATCTGGAGTGAATGGCCAGACGGGCTATCATTCATCTCGTCGAATCTCGCCGGGTCCCGATGCCAGCCGGCTCTAGAGGGAGGTGGTGGAGGTGGGCAGCAAGGGAGAGTGGGGGGAGACTCGCTGGTGTGCTGGGCCATGCCGGCAAAAGCTGCACGGCGACATCCTGTAGCCGAATCGGGAGGGCTGCCATGGGGGAAGGTCGAAGTTGACCCCATGTCACGGAGGAGGCGAATCTGGTTGCCATGGAGGCGGATCTGGGCTCGGAATGGAGAGTGAGGAGCGGGGATTGGACCCGGTGCGACGGTGAGCGGAGCTGGAGAGGTCGCGTCCCCGGGTGGCGTCGGTCGAGTGCGCGGCAGAGGAGGTCGCGAGGCCGAGGAGGAGGGCACGGCGCCGGAGAGGAGGCCACGGGTCTAGGGAACGGGACGCGGGTCCGGGGACATGGCTGCGGCGCTGGAGAGGACGCGGCGAGGCCGAGGACGAGGCAACGGCGGCCGGGAGGAGGCCACGCGGTCGGAGCAAAAGGTGGATCAGGGGAGGTGCGGCGGAGGATGGAGGTGGGAGTCGCGGGAGTGGGGTTGGCGGAGCGCTGGGTAGCAGTGGTGGTGGGGAATAAGGTGGTGAACTAGCGGTAGGTGGGGCGCGGGGGGTGGGCTAACGCAGTTTTCTCCGGTTGCTCTGCCGTTCGGGTTAGGTGGACGGAGGAGTGCAGAAGTGTTAGCAGAATAACACTAGTATTAGCAGAATAAGGGTCTTAAGGGGTGTTATCAGAATAGACCCACCATATATATATATTCATGATGATCTTGTATAATTAATGATTTCCTTCATTTGCTTACTATAGCGTCGAGTTCTCTCTATATGTAGTAGCTAGCGTCGACCAAGCACGGAGAAAGAGATGTCACTTCTCTTTATATGTTTTGTGCTTGGTCGACGCTAGCTAACTAGATACATATAAAGAGAAGTGATCTCTCTTTCTCCGTGCTTGGTCTACATATAAAGAGAAGTGACCTCTTTTTCTCCATGCTTGGTCAATGCTAGCTACATGTAGTAGCTAGCTTCGACCAAGCACGGAGAAAGAGAGGTCACTTCTCTTTATATGTAGTAGCTAGCTAACACAATATGAAACCCCTAAACTCTCCAAAACCCCTAAACCCCCCTTTCAAAAAAAAAACAGAGCCTTTTGGTCCCGGTTGGTATTACCAACCGGGACTAAAGGTCCTCCTACCTGAGCGCTGCGCATCAGCCAAGTGGAGCTCCTTTCGTCCCAGTCCGTAAGCCAACCGAGACTAAAAGTTTTGGGCTTTAGTACCGTTCATTTTGCCCCGGTTGCTGAACCGGGACTAATGGGCCTCTGGAACCGGGACTAATGGGCCGTTCCCTACTAGTGACAGTTTACAAATCAAAAATAAATTAAATTTTCACAAATACATTTGAAAGAAAAGATAGCCTATACATCTATTGGTTTCTAAGGTGAGACCACGTATGCTCAACCAAGTCATCTTGTAGTTGAATGTGAGTATCTCAATCATGCATTTTGATGATGAAATTTGGTGAACTGTGCAAATGTTACTGCTCCGCCATGCTTAGGCACAACATTTTCACCCTGAAAATGAAACCCCTGATCCAAGATTCCATCCTCACGCTCATCTTTTATGACCGTGTTATGCATGATCACATAAGCAGTCATCACCTCCCATAAATATTGCTACCATGGCCTGGCATAACCTACACATGGATTCTAGGCACATGGACTCGCTCATGCGGAGATACTCATCAATAAGATCACCCAGTATTCTGTATGCAAGCATCCAAATAGCTGCATTGCATTTCTGATAAGAGGATAAGCCAACCTTTCCCAGCGCAGCCTCCTTGCATTCGAAATACTCATTGTATGCCACCACCCCCTCCCGGATACGATTGAACACATGTCTAGCCATCTAAAAGTAGCGCCAGAATAGGTTGTGTTTGAAGAGTGGGTCAGCGGACTGGAAGTAGTCCTGCCAGAGTAGGCAATGGCCGCTCTCTCTATTGTGATTCAACGCCGAAGTATACCCCGGGATCGAGCCCCTAAACATCGGCCGCTACCTACTAATGTGGTCATGGATGACCAAAGGAGCAATGACAATCTCCCCAACATCGGAGGACAAATCATCCGAATCACAAATTAAGTTGTTGAAAAAGTACTCATCACCACTATCCATTTGTACCATGCGGGGGGTGGTGGAAGAAGCCAGCTGGTGAAGAGCCCCGTGTCTCTCCCAGACCAGGCAACAGGCCCATCGGCGTGGAGGCGGCCGTGGTGGCGACGGGCGAGCCAGGTCGCCGCGCTTGGAGCGT
>LR738713.1:577660098-577673371 GCA_902687465.1 Secale cereale | reverse complement strand
TGTCCAAACTGTCTTGCGAGTACATTCAAAGTACTCACCTGGCTTGTTGATTTGGCCAGATGTTGACGAAGGCGATCTTATGGATGAAGAGTTCGATAGCGAGTCCGACGCCTAGAGGAGTCCCAGTCAGTCCCTTGCGATCCTGGAGTTGGTCACTTGTATTATATACGCTTCCGCCACCATAAATAAATCATCGAGCCTCACTCCGACGCTTGATGAGTGTAAGATATTGGAGTCACGCCACCCACATCACTGTGGTATATCCACTACCACTATATCCACGAGTTATTAGTTATGCCACCATTTCCAGTTGTGTCATACCCGCCTTTATGTATAATATTGGCGTGCTTGTAATAAAATTGTTGAGCAGCCTCAGCTCAACCCTGTATAATATTTAGTGCTTCTGGATTTTCTGTATCAAGGATTTGTCTGCCAGTATGGGGGATTCCTCTATACTAGTTTGATGAAAAGGGGCGATTTTTCAATAAGTGTTTTATTGGAAAACCGGTCCTGACATACTACCCTTTTCATTGATACCGATGCATATGTAGTGTAGATCCTTGCTTGCAAGTACTTTGGATGAGTACTCACGGTTACTTTGTCCCCCCTTTCCCCCCTTCTTTCTTCTTGCTGGTTGATGCAACCAGATGGTGGAGTCCAAGAGCCAGATGCCATACTTGACGACTGCTACTACCCCGACAAAGCCTACTACCTCATGGAGACAGCTGACGCTAGCAGTAGTTAGGAGGTCCCAGGCAGGAGGCCTTGCCTTTTCGATCGT
This sequence comes from Secale cereale, assembly GCA_902687465.1. Lineage (NCBI taxonomy): Eukaryota > Viridiplantae > Streptophyta > Magnoliopsida > Poales > Poaceae > Secale > Secale cereale. Next base: position 577,672,590 of record LR738713.1, on the reverse strand, counting down.
GATGTTTTTGTGCTAGCCTTCTTAAGGCATATTTGTTTAACTTATGTCTGTACTCAGATATTGTTGCTTCCGCCGACTCTGTTGTACTCGAGCTTATGTATTCTAGCCCTCGAGGCCCCTGGCTTGTATTATTTTATTTGTGTCTAGAGTTGTGTTGTGATATCTTCCAGTGAGTGCCTGATCTTGGTCGTACATGTTTGCGTGCATGATTAGTGTACGGTCAAATCAGAGGCGTCACACTCGGTGAGCAGGAGAATCAATCGTGCCCCCCGCTCAAGGTGTCTAGCGATATCGCTGATCGTCCGGGGCTACTGCCCGGGACCAATCTTGGTGACTACATGGGCGATGATGTACAATTTGAAACTATGGAGGTAGTAGAGGTCTATAGGTACGAGCATGGGAAGCCTCTCGTCAAACCTGATCAAGCCACTAAACTAACAATGATGACGGGAAGATTTCATAAGTGGTACTTGGACAGCTGCAAGAAGTCTGCGAAAGATAATGTGATGGTGAGAATTAAAGATGAGCACGAATTCATTGGAGGCGACGTGATGCCTATTGAATTTATGGAATTACTCTAGTTATTCAATCAAGAGGCCCTCGACAAACAACTCATGGCTTGCTACTATCTGTAAGTATTACTTCTGCAATTAAGTCTCCATCTAAGCTCGTTCATTGCATGTATATATAATTATCCTCACTATATTATGCAGACTGGAGATCGTTGAATTCAAAAAAGGAAGAATCTATGACATTGGGTTCATTAGCCCAAACACCGTTAATGAATGGTAGGTAAAAAAGCCAAAGGTACCGAGGAAAACTTGCTAAAAGCATTCCTTCAACATCAAAACAACAGTCAAATACTCTTTCCTTACAAATTCACATGAGTGTTACTGTCTTGTGCATATTCGTTTTCGCTTACTCGAGGTTACTTAAATACTGTAATTGATGAGTTATGCATGCGCAGGTTCCACTTTATTCTGCTCACCATTAAGCTTGTCGAGGCAGTAGTAATTGTCTTAGACTCGAGACATCAAGATCCCAACGATTATGCGGACATGACTGCAATGCTCCAGAAGTAAGTAGTACTAGCTAGTTCATTTCCTGATATTGTCAACTTTTGTTCATTTCCTAATATCAAGTAATCATTTTCTTTGCCGGTCAGGGTTTGGAAAGAGTTCACCGGAATGGTTCCGAGTCTGAAGAACGAGCTGCGATTTAGACACCCCAAAGTAAGTAGTACTAGCTAGTTCCGCGCATCTCTCATTGATTCTAGTTTCATCAATACCATTATCATGCTTGATTATCAGTTTGATTGAGCTCTATTCTCGTAAAGTGCTTGTGGCGAGAAGACGGGAATCATTTATGTGGATAAGACGTTTGCGAGTTCATTCACCACCATACCTGTGAGCGGGGCTACTCTGACAAACAATTTCAAGTACGTAAACAATATTTACAATTTTATTTTATTACCATCGATTGTGTTAACATCACATTCCGGAAGGTCTCATGGGTCGCAAGCGGGAGGAATTCTGCAATTTCACCCAGGGCCGGTTAACCGTGGATGGCTATAGTCGCGAGTTTGGCAACTTGGCACGCTATGCACCTGAGGAAGTATCCACCGATGCCAAGAAGGAGGCGAGGTTCCGTAAGGGACTCAGCCCTAAACTCCGCCGAGATCTACGTCTGCACGAGTGCACTTCCTTCCAGAAGTTGGTGAACAAAGCCATCAGTGCTGAGACGGGCCAGACTGATTTCGAAGCCACACGCAAGCACCCTCGTGACTTTGGTTCCTCATCCGGCTCTGGCTCTCACAAGCGCCGTGTGTGGGTTCCTAACACTGCTTTGCCACCCAAGTACACACCGAGGCCATCCTATGAGGCGCCTCGCCCAACTCAACAGTATGCACCTGCCAAGACTTATGGAGGACCACCGACCAACTTTGCTCCACGCACTGGCACTGTGACATGCTTCAAGTGTGGAGAACCGGGGCACTACATGCGTGAGTGTCCCCAGAACCAGCCAGGAAAACCCGTTGGCCGTGGTAAGCCAACCGGCAAGGTGAATTATGTCAAGCCAATTCCCACTGCACTTGGTCATGTCAACTATGTTTCTGCTGAGCACCTCTTGGTTTCTCTTTGGCATGATGTGTTAATAGAGTTTTAGTGGCAGGACCATATTCATGGGCATTTCAAGCATTAGTATTATTGCTATATGTCGGTGGTTTTTCCGGTTTGTGGGGGTTTGAGTGTGCACCCTCGATCCAACTTTTTGTTGCATCTCTTGGTCTCATGCCCAATTGAATCTTCTCATCAATAATATCAATGTTGGCTTTTAACCCATCAGCAGCTGTTGCCAGATTAGAAACTTTGCTTCCAGGCTTAAGACAATAGCCAAAGTGCTTCTTGACGGGCTTCCATATCACCTTCACCAAGAGTCCAACAACAGGCAAGAGTATGCCATACTGAAACCCGTGATCTTGTTTCTTGTTGGCAAAATGGTGCATGTGCGATTATTGTAGCAGTGAATGTCAATAGCTGAGATGACTGAAGAAGCATAGTGTGTATACCATTACCATCTGCTAGTTGAGCAGGTCGTCGACGATGTCGTAGGCGAGCGCGGGCAGGAAGGCCGACGGAGTACTTGCCGGAGGTGAGGAGCTGGGACGCATTGGCGGAGATCCGCTCGAGGCCCGAGGCGAGCATGGAGGAGGAAGGGGCCGCCTCGATCGGCCTGGAGCGCCTCCTCCTCCGGCTCCGGCGTTAGGTCGAGCAGCCGCTGCCACCGCCTCGGCGTGGTGGAGTTGGGGATGTGATGCGGATGGGGTGGGGGTTTTGCATTCAACACCCTAGAGCATTAGCTTGCTGAATATGACGCCCCCACAGACAAACACCTAGCGCTCGCGGAGGAACCCATGGACGGCCTGTCCTACGGCCACTTCTGACATCCAATCGATCAATCAAACCCGGCCCTATCGCCCACAACTCGTGGAGTTCATCTTCCACATGAATTGATTCTTAAAGGTATTTTCATCTTCCACATGAATTAGTATACTCTGACTAAGCACATCATAAGTAATTTTTCATTATGGGTAGAGCTCTTGCAACTTGCAAGATGACAAAGTTAGTTTTGCAGAGCACACATGGATTACTTTTTTGGAGCCTAAAATAATGACGCAAAGATGGTTTTCATTGAATCTTCTCATCAATGGTATCAATGTAGGAGCATCCGACAAATGAAGTGAGTTGGCGCGCGAAGGACGTCGGGGAAGTTCATAGAAAGAACCGATGTGTTGTATGAAGATAACATACAAGACACCCAACATCTTGCAGCCTACACCCTAAAGCATCAGTTTCCTTACAAACAAGGCCAAAAATTCGACAAGTCGTGGGAATTTTGGCTATATATATATATATATATATATATATATATATATATATATATATATATATATATATATATATATATATATATATATATATATATATATATATATATATATATATATATATATATATATTCTGATAACAGTTCCGCACTACACGCACAATGCGAGGGCACTGCTCTCTCACTAGGTGAGGTACTGCAACAGAGCGACAAGTGAACTTCGTCTCGAAAAAACTGTACGTGTTGTTTTTTGAGTACCTTTTTCGCTCTAGTTTTTTAACCTTTTATCGGAATTATGCGTGTAATATACCATTAAGAAGCTATGGAGTAGACGCAACTTCGCCATGTTGAACATTTTTCAAGATTCATCATAGTTTAAGAGCAGTTTCGAAAATCGTGCGGCTCACAACGAATGACAGCGAGCGTTTTTCGCGTTTTTCTTCTAAAGCACTCGCCGGAATGAATCAAATGATATACCGTTGGATAGATATCATCGAGGCGCATCTTTTTCATATCTATTTTTTTTCTCTAATTCGTTACGGTTTAAGAGAAGTTTTAAATTTAGCAAATTGCGGAATTCTGTTTTTTTCGTTTTTTTTTTCAATTTTCGTACTGTTTTTGCTCCAGTTTTTGAATCGTTTGTCAAAACGAGGCGTGTGATACGCCGTTGGAAAGCTAAGAACGAGGCGCAACTTTCATATGTTGAAATGTTTTTCAGATTCCTTACGGTTTTTAGTTAATTTTGAAAATTGTGCGGCTGACTACGAGAGGCAGCGTCCGTTTTTCGTGAAATTTTTACAAACAGCTGGGCGAAACGATTTGAATTATACACCGTTGGAAAGATATCATGGAGACGCAACTTTTTCATGTAGAACGCTCCCTCTAATTCCTTACGGTTTAAGAGCAGTTTTGAAATTACTGAAATGTGGGCACTCTGTTTTTTGCGACGCCCAAATCGACGAGTGAACTTCATCCAACAGAAAACCGCACTGCTTCAGCCAAAAAACCGCAGTGTAGCAGACAGGAAAGTGCACTGCATCATTTCTTTTGTCAGACTTAAATTTTCCTAGACGTGTTTTTTGTGTGTTTTTGTTGTCTTTTTCTTAACATTTTTTATGAACAAGAGTGGACCGCAGAGACGAGGGCAAATGAACCGCGGCATATGTCCAAGTGAACCTCATTGCTATCTTGTTGTTTCATTTGAAAAAAATCACACTTTTCATGTTGGGCGCAAGTGAACAACATCACTCTAAAAATTGAACCACATCTGAGGACCAAACTCACTGCACGTATTTGATGTAATCGACTGAGAGACACACGAAACAATATGTGCACTTCATATAGAGGGGTAATGAGCTGCTACCCAAATGGATTGAACTACATTTTTGTCTCTCTTCAAAAAAAATTACACTGCAGATGGGAGAAATTTTCCCGTGGGGAGAGTAGCACGGGCCTTGCGCCAGCGTCATTCCCACTACATTCCGGCCATCGGTGATCCACACGCCATAGACTACACACACGTACACACAGTACTGCAAGGACACGCCACAAACTGCACTAGGGTGAAAAATGAAACAAACTGCAAAATCATCGAGGCGGTGAAGCCCTTTTTTGGATTCACCACACGCACATGAATATCGAACTGCATTTGGCACGCCGCCGAGCTGCAGGGAAAAAGGCGATGGGGTAAGCGGCAAATGCAATGGTCCTTCGCTGTGATGCATGCCCCCGAAAAAACAACAAACTGCATGCAGAAAATATACCAACACAAAACCGCATCAAGCATGCCCTCGAGCTGCACGACAATGGTCGTCGTACTGCAGATGAGGAGGTGGATCCGGGATGAAGTTGCTCGTCGGAGGCCTCACCAGAGTGCAGTGAGGGAGGCCGCCAGCCCTGCTCATCGGGCCTATTCGGGATTGACCAAAACACCGGCGAGATGCCATCTGGAGTGAATGGCCAGACGGGCTATCATTCATCTCGTCGAATCTCGCTGGGTCCCGATGCCAGCCGGCTCTAGAGGGAGGTGGTGGAGGTGGGCAGCAAGGGAGAGTGGGGGGAGACTCGCTGGTGTGCTGGGCCACGCCGGCAAAAGCTGCATGGCGACATCCTGTAGCCGAATCGGGAGGGCTGCCATGGGGGAAGGTCGAAGTTGACCCCATGTCACGGAGGAGGCGAATCTGGTTGCCATGGAGGCGGATCTGGGCTCGGAATGGAGAGTGAGGAGCGGGGATTGGACCCGGTGTGACGGTGAGCGGAGCTGGAGAGGTCGCGTCCCCGGGTGGCGTCGGTCGAGTGCGCGGCAGAGGAGGTCACGAGGCCGAGGAGGAGGGCACGGCGCCGGAGAGGAGGCCACGGGTCTAGGGAATGGGACGCGGGTCCGGGGACATGGCTGCGGCGCTGGAGAGGACGCGGCGAGGCCGAGGACGAGGCAACGGCGGCCGGGAGGAGGCCACGCGGTCGGAGCAAAAGGTGGATCAGGGGAGGTGCGGCGGAGGATGGAGGTGGGAGTCGCGGGAGTGGGGTTGGCGGAGCGCTGGGTAGCGGTGGTGGTGGGGAATAAGGTGGGGAACTAGCGGTAGGTGGGGCGCGGGGGGTGGGCTAACGCAGTTTTCTCCGGTTGCTCTGCCGTTCGGGTTAGGTGGACGGAGGAGTGCAGAAGTGTTAGCAGAATAACACTAGTATTAGCAGAATAAGGGTCTTAAGGGGTGTTATCAGAATAGACCCACCATATATATATATTCATGATGATCTTGTATAATTAATGATTTCCTTCATTTGCTTACTATAGCGTCGAGTTCTCTCTATATGTAGTAGCTAGCGTCGACCAAGCACGGAGAAAGAGATGTCACTTCTCTTTATATGTTTTGTGCTTGGTCGACGCTAGCTAACTAGATACATATAAAGAGAAGTGATCTCTCTTTCTCCGTGCTTGGTCTACATATAAAGAGAAGTGACCTCTTTTTCTCCATGCTTGGTCAATGCTAGCTACATGTAGTAGCTAGCTTCGACCAAGCACGGAGAAAGAGAGGTCACTTCTCTTTATATGTAGTAGCTAGCTAACACAATATGAAACCCCTAAACTCTCCAAAACCCCTAAACCCCCCTTTCAAAAAAAAAACAGAGCCTTTTGGTCCCGGTTGGTATTACCAACCGGGACTAAAGGTCCTCCTACCTGAGCGCTGCGCATCAGCCAAGTGGAGCTCCTTTCGTCCCGGTCCGTAAGCCAACCGAGACTAAAAGTTTTGGGCTTTAGTCCCGTTCATTTTGCCCCGGTTGCTGAACCGGGACTAATGGGCCTCTGGAACCGGGACTAATGGGCCGTTCCCTACTAGTGATAGTTTATAAATCAAAAATAATTAAATTTTCACAAATACATTTGAAAGAAAAGATAGCCTATACATCTATTGGTTTCTAAGGTGAGACCACGTATGCTCAACCAAGTCATCTTGTAGTTGAATGTGAGTATCTCAATCATGCATTTTGATGATGAAATTTGGTGAACTGTGCAAATATTACTGCTCCGCCATGCTTAGGCACAACATTTTCACCCTGAAAATGAAACCCCTGATCCAAGATTCCATCATCACGCTCATCTTTTATGACCGTGTTATGCATGATCACATAAGCAGTCATCACCTCCCATAAATATTGCTACCATGGCCTGGCATAACCTACACATGGATTCTAGGCACATGGACTCGCTCATGCGGAGATACTCATCAATAAGATCACCCGGTATTCTGTATGCAAGCATCCAAATAGCTGCATTGCATTTCTGATAAGAGGATAAGCCAACCTTTCCCAGCGCAGCCTCCTTGCATTCGAAATACTCATTGTATGCCACCACCCCCTCCCGGATACGATTGAACACATGTCTAGCCATCTAAAAGTAGCGCCAGAATAGGTTGTGTTTGAAGAGTGGGTCAGCGGACTGGAAGTAGTCCTGCCAGAGTAGGCAATGGCCGCTCTCTCTATTGTGATTCAACGCCGAAGTATACCCCGGGATCGAGCCCCTAAACATCGGCCGCTACCTACTAATGTGGTCATGGATGACCAAAGGAGCAATGACAATCTCCCCAACATCGGAGGACGAATCATCCGAATCACAAATTAAGTTGTTGAAAAAGTACTCATCACCACTATCCATTTGTACCATGCGGGGGGTGGTGGAAGAAGCCAGCTGGTGAAGAGCCCCGTGTCTCTCCCAGACCAGGCAACAGGCCCATCGGCGTGGAGGCGGCCGTGGTGGCGACGGGCGAGCCAGGTCGCCGCGCTTGGAGCGTTGCCGGTGGCAACAGAGGCGAGTGGTGGTGTGGACGTTTGGGTACTACGACAGCGGCGAAAACAATCCACCAACACCAACTAGAACGGTCGTGGGGTGTGGCGGGGTGCTGGGGAAGGTTGTGGGTGCAGGCGACCGCCTGGCCACCAAAAATGGGCGACGGCGGGGTGGGCATGTGTGTTGGTTGTCAATGGGAAAGAGCGAGCAATGGTCAATGTGTCACCGACTGCGCCGACGCAAACTTGGCTCAAATTTAGGCCTGAATGGGTCACACAGACAAAAAGCGGACGCTCACCCATTTGCGTCGACGCGTTGGGCCGTGTGTGGCCGTTTCAACCCTTTGCGCCGGCGTGGTACTCCATGCCAACATTGCAGACATACTAGGGTCCTGTTTGGTTAAAAAGTCCTAGGACTTTTTTTAGTCCCAACTAAAAAGTCCCTAATACCTATCTGTTTGGTTTCAGGGACTAAACATGGACTGAAGGTTATTAAATGACATGTTAAAAGACCAAGTAACCCCTAGTAATGAATTAATAGAGATAAAGTGCGGTGCAGGCAGAGACAAACTATTGACAAAAGTCCCGAAAAGACTCTTCCTCGGGGTCTTCTTTCTTTAGTCCCAAACGTCCACTTTTAGTCCCTAAAAATCCCTCATGTTTAGTTTAAAAGGGATTTTTTTTAGTCCCTACAACAAAAAATTCCTGTAAGCAAACACCCTCTAGTACAACACTAACCTGCAGGAAAATTAGCAATATTATTCGGCAGTTTAGCTACATGATTAGGCAACACGTTTGCCCGCTGCGGCCGCCACCTCGCACTTGGGCGTGGAGCCATGCAAAGGCGTGGGCTGGTCATCGAGGAGAGGAGAGAGGAGAAGCCGTGGTTCTGGCTTCATGGGCAGTGGCGAAGCCATGCATGAGTTGTGTAGTCAAATGACGGAAAAAGTTCATTTTAAACCCTGAACTCGTAGACGTTCGGCGAAACGAACCCCTAAATCGAAATCCCGGTCGATTGCACCCTGAACTATGCAATCCCGGTCTAAATCAAACCTTCGTGTCGTTTGGATAGCCGGGATTGCTGAGATTTCGCTGAGGGCACACACCTACATCCCGCTGGGCCGGCTGCTTTAGTTTGTTTTTCGTTAAGAAATAAAAATTCAAAAGGGCGCTACACCTTGACCCTGCTGGGCCGGCCCGCTTTTGTTTTTTGTTAAAAAAACGCACCGTGTGCCTAGAATGGGAGCTGTTTTTTTAGCGGTTTGAACGGGAGCTGCTCTTTTTTTGAGCGGTTTGAACGGGAGCTGTTGTTCCTCGTCCTGACGCCCGAAGGCGATGGAATGGGCCGGCCCAGCAAAAAATCAGTATATAGAGTTCGCTTGCGCGAAAAAACACCAGAAAAATAGTACACGGAGTGGATCAAACTCACGCCCTGCAAGAGGGGATGCCTAGGGCCAACCAACTGGACTACAACGCGCTCCTGAAATATAAGAGGGCGAATTCATAATGTACATTTGTTGCCGCTCAATTTACTAGAAATATTAATGCGTTCTAATTTTGTTTCGGGGATTCAAAAAATATTCTTTGCTCAATTTTCTGTTTTCCTGCTTCGTTTTTCTTTCTGTTACCTTGTTCGGTTCTTTTTTTCCGTTTACAAATATTTGTTCTAAATCAAAACATAGAACTAACTTCAAAAAAACATTTTCTTACAAAGATGTTCAATGAAATTTAAATATTGTTCAATGGATATCACAAAAATGTTCAACATTTATTCAATACTGTTTAGCGTATATCACGAACATGTTCAATTTTGATTTAGCGTATATCACGAACAGCGTACAAAAAATGTTCAGCGTATATCACGAACAGCGTAAAAAATTGTTCACGACTTTCAAAAAATGTTTCCTTTTACAATAATTGTTCGGAATGCTTTTGCTCATTTGTCGAAATTTTAAATAATAACAAGGATTTCAATAAGTTTCCTGTTTTCAAAAATTGTTCACAAATTTCAAAAAATGTTCTCTTTTTCTAATTTTTGTTCATGTACTAAAATATTGTTTGCATTTCTAGAGCCTGCTCGTTTTTCCGTTGTTTTTTTAGGTCGCGCGTGATGCAAAAAACAGAAACGGATTTCGCGTTAAATGGGCCGGCCCAGTCGTGCGTCGGCTCTCCTCTTTGACGCAGAATGCGTCATATAGGAGGTCTCATCCCGCTCTCCTGTGCGTACGACGGGAATTCTGCCGCAAAGAGGGACCGAAAAATAAAGATAATTTTTTTTTGAGCAAACAAAAAAATAAATGGGCTGGCCCAATGCGGAGGACGGTGCTCCTAGGCCCACCAGCTAAACAAATCACGGTTGATATTGCTCAGGGTTTGATTTAGACCCGGATTGCATAGTTTAGGGTGCAATCGACCGGAATTTTGACTTGAGGGTTCGTTTCGCCGAACGTCTACGAGTTCAGGGTTTAAAATAGACTTTTTCCGTCAAATGACTGCACAGCTTTTTGGCAAAACCGTCATACAGTACGTAGATATCATGCAGAAAAAATCAGAAATAAATACATATGACTACACAATTTTGAACTGACTACACATGGATGAATTCCTGACACTCCTGACACCGCCACTGTTCATGGGTTGCACACTCAGCTATGAGCCTATGACTACCATTAACGAAACAAAATCTTCAAATCTTGAAGAAGGGCATTATTAGTGGGTTGAACCACGGGTCGAGCATTCCGTTCTGGAAGAAGACCAGGTCAGAGTTTCAAAAACTGAAGATCACGCAGCTGCATCAACAAGCAAAATTTAGGTGGTAAGGCAGGCCGCGGCTAACATACCGTGCCAGCACGATTTTGGGGTGGGCTGGAGCACGCCGTCGAGGTCATCGTTGCATTGGGCCATGCGGGCGCGCCATTCGACACCACCAGCAGGTCCCCGGCGGTCCTGCCCATGGCCAGCAGCCCCGCGCCATGCGGCCGCCGCCTCGCATGCTGGGTGCGGGTGGTGCGTCGTGGAGCCGTGCCAGAGCGTCGCGTGGGTCGGCGAGAGGAGAAACTGGCCAGAGCGGCCGTGCATATGAGGTGCCACACGCGCTGCGCATAGTCGCCCGGTAGCCGAACACCGTTGTGCAGGTGGATGCCGCCAGATGCCGAGATCCGTCGCCGGGAGGATTGCCCTGTCCCGGAGCTGCCCAGTGCCCACGACGCCCTTGCGCGATGACCGCGTGCGGTCGATCAGCCGTATCCGACGGCGCTCCCGGGGCCCGCGCTAGGCTGGCCCGAGGGATGCGTAGCTTGGCACGCCGTCCGGGGCGAGCTCTAGGGCGTCTACGGCTGGACGCTGCCAGTGCACGAGGAGTACGTCCCGCGGCCGCTCAAATTCCGTCTCGGCGTGCTCCCTGTGGACGCCGAGCGCGTCCGGAGGCACGAACAGGCTAGGGAATGCGGACCAGACGGCGTGCCCCGCGGCTGCTGCCGGCGCCCACTACGCACCTATTGCAAGCGTCTTGGGCGCGTGCACTGCTCATGTGTTTCCAGCCAATAATGGATCAGCGTAAGTCGGACTGGTTGTTTCGGAACCTGAAATGCTTCCTTCGTCAAGAATGGACTAGAGTGCAAACAGCAACGAATGCACATTATAACCAATGTCAGAAACCAACGAAATTAATTTGAGTGCAAACAACATCCAACGAAGAGATAAGAAACAAGACGCACACTAGACCCAGTCTGATGGATGACACGTGGCATTTACAAATCACAAAGCACCTCCCCCACCCCCACCTGAAATCAGGGGGGGAGAGATTAGATGCTTTGTGATTTGTGAATGCCACGTGTCATCCATCAGAATGGGTCTCACGTGCATTCTATGAGACCAGGTCTCATATAATTTTTTTCCCACTACAGAGCCCTTGCAGTTTGCACATTCTCAAGACTCCAAGAGTGAGGCCCGACAAAACAACAAAATTGGATCTCTGTCTTTGTACATCCCTGATGAATTAGTTTTGTAACTTTCCGTCAGCGGCATGGATGCTGGTCATCATATCCACATTCCTGACCGATCCTGTGGCCTGCAACACAATATGAAGCAGTTACGCGGCCTGCTACATTTTGTGGTAGAAACAAAACGGGTGGTGGAAAATAATGCAGAACTGAAAATGTTTATATAGTGTTTTCATGTGAAATCACTCACAAATTATTAATCTGCTAGTGTGATGAGTTTTGCCTTTCAACTATGAAGCATGACATATGATGGCATATGATGGCTTATATGATGGCATTGAAATTGAAATAACACAACTCATCTACGGCTGGATGCTAGTTTGATGAGTTCTGAATTCTATCCCATTAAGATACCAGGGAACTCGACTCACCTACAGCTCGAATACGATCTTCTTGGCCCGAAGCCACTCTATGTTACGTAGGGCAAGACCGATGATCTGCAACGTGTCGCTCTGGAGCTTGCGGACGGAGGTGACCCGGTGATGTATGTCGTCGAGGGTACTTGAGTCGGCGCACCTCAAGAGAAACACCTTGTCCCTCTCCTCATCAAAGCGCCTGACGGCATCACGGACGGTCATCAGACGGTCGGCGAGGGCGTCGGCGTGCCGGTGGAGCGGCTCGCAGGCGGTGTCGCGGAGCTCGTCCTCGTTACGCTCGATGATCCGCAGCGCTCGCCGTGGATCGACAACGCCTGTGCCGTCCTTGTAGAGCATGAATCCGCGCGGGAGGACGTCGAGGAATCGGAGCGGGACATGGAGGCCCTCGCCGCGGCCGCCCTGGCCTCCGCGTCCGAGTCCGCGGCCGCGGCCGCCCTGGCCTCCGC
>LR738713.1:577633132-577645560 GCA_902687465.1 Secale cereale | reverse complement strand
GTTGTGATCATAGGCTATGTTAATCTAGGGTGATCCCATGATATTTCCCCTTCCTCTATGTATTGGATTGATGTACTCACTTGTCTTTATCTAGTATAATCCCCGAGACCAAGGTGACAGCGGTCTATTGGACATGGATTAGAAAAATATTTTCATGAGTGATTTCCTCTCTTGTGTGTTGATTGAAGATTGAGAGTCTCTTGGTGCTTGTCTTTGACTATCCTTTAGATATGTTGTGGTGATTGTGGGACTCTCTTTGGATGGCCGCGGTGACATTGGGAAATCCTTAGATTGAGAACTACGAACTTTGAGGTGTGATTTTGTAGCCCTACATAATTCTCGTCCTCTCTTGACCACGAAGGAATGACCTCCGGGTGCGTCTCCATTGCATGTTTTATGGGAAATATCATGTGATTCGATTATGTTAATGTTGTTGGGAGTTGCCACTAGTGAAAGTATGAACCCTAGGCCTTGTTTCCACCATTGCAATACCATTTGTGCTCACATTTACCACTTGTTTGCTTGCTGCACTTTTTATTACCGATTTATATTACTTTGTTTTGCCATCCATATCACTTGCCATTTAACATCTCTTCGCCGAACTAGTGCACCTATACATCTAACAAGTGTATTAGTTGTGTTGGGGACACAAGAGACTTCTTGTATCTTAGTTGCAGGGTTGCTTGAGAGAGACCATCTTCAACCTCTACTTCCCTGAGTTCGATAAACCTTAGGTCATCCACTTGAGGGAAATTGCTGCTGTCCTACAAACCTCTGCGCTTGGAGGCCCAACATAGTCTACAAGAGTAGAAGCGTGTGTAGACATCAGCGTATTGATCTTCATGTCAAATACATATTCCTCAGACTATGAGATTATGCAACTCCAGGATATCGGAGGAATGCCTTGTGTGCTAGCAAACGTCACAACGTAACTGGGTGACTATAAAGATGCTCTACAGGTGTTTGTTGGGTTGGCATAGATCGAGAATAAGATTTGTCACTCCGAGTATCGGAGAGGTATCTCTAGGCCCTCTCGGTAATGCACATCATAAGAAGCCTTGCAAGCAATGTGACTAATGAGTTAGTTGTGAGATGATGCATTACGGAGCGAATAAAGAGACTTGCCGATAACGAGATTGAACTAGGTATGAAGATACCGACGATCAAATCCCGGGCAAGTAACATACCGACGACAAAGGGAATAACGTATGTTGTCATTACGGTTTGATCGATAAAGATCTTCGTAGAATATGTGGGAGCCAATATGAGCATCCAGGTTCCGGTATTGGTTATTGATCGGAGAAGTGTCTCGGTCATGTCTACATAGTTCTCGAATCCGTAGGGTCTGCACGCTTAACATTCGATGGCGATTTGTATTAAGAGTTATGTGTTTTTGGTGACCGAAGATTGTTCGGAGTCCCGGATGAGATCACGGACATGACGAGGAGTCTCGAAATGGTCAAGAGGTAAAGATCGATATATTGGATGATGATATATATTCGAACGCTGGAATGGTTTCGGGACGTTTCGGATATTTATCGGACTACCGAAGGGCTACCGGAACCACCCGGGGAAGTATTGGGCCTACATGGGCCATAGGGGAGAGGGGAGGCAGCCCACAAGGGGTGGCCGCGCCTCCCTCCCATAGGGAGTCCGAATTGGAGTAGGGGAGGGGCGTGCCCCCCTTTCCTTCTCCTCTTCCCTCTCCCTTCCTTCCTTCCATCTCCACAAAAGGAAAAAAAGAAGGGGGCTCGAATCCTACTAGGAGTGGAGTCCTAGTAGGACTCCCCCCATGGCACGCACCTTGGTCGGCCTCCTCTTCCCCTCCTCCTTTATATACATGGGCAGAGGGCACTCCAAGACACGACAGTTATTCTATTAGCCGTGTGCGGTGCCCCCTCCACAGTTTACACATCACGTCTTATTGTTGTAGTGCTTAGGCGAAGCTCTACGCGATCTACTTCACCATCACTTTCAACACGCCGTCGTGCTGCTGGAACTCTCCCTCGACCCTCTACTGGGTCAAGAGTTTAAGGGACGTCATCGAACTGAACGTGTGCAGAACTCGGAGCTGCCGTACGTTTGGTGCTTGATCGGTTGAATCGCGAAGACTTTTGACTACATCAACCGCGTTAATCTAACGCATCCGCTTTCGAGGGACGAGGGTACGTAGACACATTCTTCCCGTCTCATTGCTATGCATCTCCTAGATAGATCTTGCGTGAGCGTATGATTTTTTTTAAATTGAATGCTACGTTCCCCAACAGTGGCATCATGAACCAGGTCTATGCGTAGATGATATGCACGAGTAGAACACAAAGGAGTTGTGGGCGGCGATGTTCATACTACTTACCACCAACGTCTTATTTTGATTCGGCGATACTCTAAGATGAAGCGGCCCGGACCAACATTACATGACCGTGTTCATGAGACCAGTTCCACCGTTACGTGCAGCTTGTTTGCATAAAGGTGGCTGGCGGGTGTTTGTCTCTCTTGCTTTAGTTGAATCAAATTTGACTGCAGTCGGTCCTTGTTGAAGGTTAAAATAGCAAACTTGATAAATCATCGTTGTGATTTTTTTGGTGTCGTAGGTAAGATCGGTTCTTGCTAGAAGCCCGTAGTAGCCACGTAAAACTTGCAACAACAAAGTAGAGGACGTCTAACTTGTTTTTGAAGTGCATGTTGTGATGTGATATGGTCAAGATGTGATGACTTATACGTTGTTGTATGAGATGATCATGTTTTGTAAGATTATCGGCAACCGGTAGGAGCCTTATGGTTGTCTCTTTATTGTATGAAATACAATCGCCATGTAATTGCTTTACTTTATCACTGTGGGTTAGCGATTGTCATAGAAGCAATAGTTGGCGAGACGACCACGGCGCTACGATGGAGATCAAGGTGTCAAGCCGGTGACAATGGAGATCATGACGGTGCTTTGGAGATGGAGATCAAAAGCACAAGATGATGATGGCCATATCATGTCACATATTTTGATTGCATGTGATGTTTATCATTTTATGCATCTTATTTTGCTTAGAACGACGGTAGCATTATAAGATGATCCCTCACTAAAATTTCAAGGTAGAAGTGTTCTCCCTGAGTATGCACCATTGCGACAGTTCGTCGTGCCGAGACACCACATGATGATTGGGTGTGATAAGCTTTACATTCACATACAACGGGTGTAAGACAGTTTTGCATGTGCAGAATACTCGGGTTAAACTTGACGAGCCTAGAATGTACAGACATGGCCTCGAAACACTGGAGACCGAAAGGTCGAGCGTGAATCATATAGTAGATATGATCAACATAAGATGTTCACCATTGAAAACTACTCCATCTCATGTGATAATCGGACATGGTTTAGTTGATATGGATCACGTGATCATTTAGATGACTTGAGGGATGTCTATCTAAGTGGGAGTTCTTTAGTAATATGATTAATTGAACTTAATTTTTCATGAACTTAGTCCTGATAGTTTTTTTCGCATATCTATGTTGTAGATCAATGGCCCGTGCTACCGTTCCCTTGAATTTTAATGCATTCCTAGAGAAAGCTAAGTTGAAAGATGATGGTAGCAAATACATGGACTGGGTTCATAATGTGAGGATTATCCTCATTGTTGCACAGAAGAATTATGTCCTTGAAGCACCGCTAGGTGAAAGGCCGTCTGCAGGAGCAACTACTGATGTTGTGAACGTCTGGCAAGCTCAATCAGATGACTACTCGATAGTTCAGTTGACATGCTTTCCGTCTTAGAATCAGGACTTCAAAGACGTTTTGAACGTCATGGAGCATATGAGATGTTCCAAGAGTTGAAGTTAATGTTTCAAGCAAATGCCCGAGTTGAGAGATATGAAGTCTCCAACAAGTTCTATAGATGCAAGCTGGAGGAGAACAGTTTTGTCAGTGAACACATACTCAGAATGTCTGGGTACCATAACCACATGACTCAGCTGGGAGTTAATATTCCAGATGATAGTGTTATTGACAGAGTTCTTCAATCACTGCCACCAAGCTATAAAGGCTTCGTGATGAACTATAATATGCAAGGGATGGAGAGGACAATCCCCGAGCTCTTCGCAATGCTCAAAGCTGCGGAGGTAGAAATCAAAAAGGAGCATCAAGTGTTGATGGTTAACTTTCAAGAAAAAGGGCAAGGGAAAGAAGGGGAACTTGAAGAAGAATAGCAAGACAGTTGCTACTCCGGGGAAGAAACCCAAGTCTGGAGCCAAGCCTGAAACTGAGTGCTTCTACTTCAAAGGAACTGGTCACTGGAAGTGGAACTGCCCCAAGTATTTGGCAGATAAGAAGGATGGCAAAGTGAACAAAGGTATATTTGATATACATGTTATTGATGTGTACCTTAATAATGCTCGTAGTAGCGCCTGGTATTTGATACTGGTTCGGTTGCTCCTATTTGTAACTCGAAACAGGGGCTACGGATTAAACGAAGGTTGGCTAAGGACGAGGTGACGATGCGTGTGGGAAATGGTTCCAAAGTTGATGTGATCGCCGTTGGCACGCTACCTCTACATCTACCTTCAGGATTAGTTTTAGACCTAAATAATTGTTATTTGGTGCCAGCATTGAGAATGAACATTATATGTGGATCTTGTTTGTTGTGAGACAGTTATTCATATAAATCAGTGAATAATGGTTGTTCTATTTATATGAGTAATATCTTTTATGGTCATGCACCCTTGATGAGTGGTCTTTTTTGTTGAATCTCTATCGTGGTGATACACATATTCACAATATTGATGCCGAAAGCTGCAAAGTTAATAGTGATAGTGCAACATATTTGTGGCACTGCCGTTTAGGTCATATTGGTGTAAAGCGCATGAAGAAACTCCATGCAAATGGTCTTTTGGAATCACTTGATTATGAATCATTTGATACTTGCGAACCATGCCTCATGATGACTAAAACTCCGTTCTCCGGAACAATGGAGCGAGCAACTGATTTATTGGAAATAATACGTACCGATGTATGCGGTCCGATGAGTGTTGAGGCTCGCGGCGGGTATCGCTATTTTTTGACCTTCACAGATGATTTGAGCAGATATGGGTATATCCACTTGATGAAACATAAGTCCGAAACATTTGAAAAGTTCAAGGAATTTCAGAGTGAAGTAGACAATCATCGTAACAAGAAAATAAAGTTTCTAGAATCTGATCGCGCAGGCGAATATTTGAGTCACGAGTTTGGTCTTCATTTAAAACAATGTGGAATAGTTTCGCAACTATGCCACCTGGAACACCACAGCGTAAGGGCGTGCCCGAACGTCGTAACGGTACTTTATTAGATATGGTGCGATCTATGATGTCTCTTACCGATTTGCCACTATCGTTTTGGGGTCATGCATTAGAGATAACTGCATTCACGTTAAATAGGGCACTATCTAAATCCGTTGAGACGACACCGTATGAACTGTAGTTTGGCAAGAAACCTAAGTTATCGTTTCTCGAAGTTTGGGGTTGTGATGCTTATGTGAAAAAGCTTCAGCCTGATAAGCTCGAACCCAAATCATAGAAGTGTGTCTTCATAGGATACCCAAAATAAACTGTTGGGTAAACCTTATATCACAGATCCAAAGACAAGACTTTTGTTCTTAAGAATGGATCCTTTCTAGAGAAGGAGTTTCTCTCGAAAGAAGTGAGTGGGAGGAAGTAGAACTTGATGAGGTAATTGTACCTTCTATCAAATTGGAAAATAGCTCATCACAGAAAATCGTTCCCGTGATGCCTACACCAATTAGTGAGGAAGCTAATGATGGTGATCATGAAACTTCAGATCAAGTTACTACCGAACCTCATAGGTCAACCAGAGTACGTTCCGCACTAGAGTGGTACGGTAACCCTGTTCTGGAAGTCATATTACTAGATTCCAGAAAATGGCTCGAGGCCATGAAATCTGAGATGGGATCCATGTATGGGAACAAAGTATGGACTTTGGTTGACTTGCCCGATGATCGGCAAGCCATCGAAAATAAATGGATCTTCAAGAAGAAGACTAACGTCGATGGTAATATTACTGTCTACAAAGGTCGACTTGTTGCGAAAGGTTTTCGACAAGTTCAAGGAATTGACTGAGATGAGACCTTCTCACCCGTAGCAATGCTTAAGTCTGTCCGAATCATGTTAGCAATTGCCGCATTTTATGATTATGAAATCTGGCAAATGGATGTCAAAACTGCATTCCTTAATGGATTTCTCAAAGAAGAGTTGTATATGATGCAAACAGAAGGTTTTCTCGATCCTAAAGGTGCTAAAAAAGTGTGCAAGCTCCAGCGATCCATATACGGACTAGTGCAAGCATCTCGGAGTTGGAATATACGCTTTGATGAGGTGATCAAAGCATATGGTTTTATACAGACTTTTGGAGAAGCCTGTATTTACAAGAAAGTGTGTGGGAGCTCTGTAGCATTTCTGTTATTATATGTGGATGACATATCGTTGATTGGAAATGATGTAGAATTTCTGGATAGCATAAAAGGATACTTGAATAAGAATTTTTCAATGAAATACCCCGGTGAAGCTGCTTATATATTGGGCATGAAGATCTATAGAGATAGATCAAGATGCTTAATTGGACTTTCACAAAGCACATACCTTGATAAAGTTTTGAAGAAGTTCAAAATGGATCAGTCAAAGAAAGGGTTCTTGCCTATTTTACAAGGTGTGAAGTTGAGTCAGACTCATTGTCCGACCACTACAGAAGATAGAGAGAAAATAAAAGTAATTCCCTATGCTTCAGCCATAGGTTCTATCATGTATGCAATGCTGTGTACCAGACCTGATGTGTGCCTTGCTATAAGTTTAGCAAGGAGGTACCAAATTAATCCAGGAGTGGAACACTAGACACGAGTCAAGAACATCCTGAAGTACCTGAAAAGGACCGAGGGTATGTTTCTCGTTTATAGAGGTGACAAAGAGCTCGTCGTAAACGGTTGCGTCGATGCTAGCTTTTAACACTGATCTAGATGACTCTAAGTCACAAACCGGATACGTATTTTTGTTGAACGGTGGAGCTATTAGTTGGTGCGGTTCCAAGCAAAGCATCGTGGCGGGATCTACGTGTGAAGAGGAGTACATAGCTGCTTTGGAAGCAGCAAATGAAGGAGTCTGGATGAAGGATTTCATATCCGATTGCTACCTCTCGAGCATGCGTTGTTTTTCCCTTGAAGAGGAAAGGGTGATGCAGTAAAGTAGCATAAGTATTTCCCTCAGTTTTTGAGAACCAAGGTATCAATCCAGTAGGAGACTATACGCAAGTTCCTCGTACCTGCACAAACAAATAAGAACTTTTCAACCAACGCGATAAAGGGGTTGTCAATCCCTTCTCGGCCACTTGCAAAAGTGAGATCTGATAGAGATAATAGGATAAATATTTTTGGTATTTTTTTATAGATTGAAAAGTAAAGATTGCAAAATAAAAGAATAGTAAACATAACTAGATGATGGAAGATTAATATGATAGAAGATAGACCCGAGGGGCATAGGTTTCACTAGTGGCTTCTCTCAAGATAGCAGATTCTATGGTGGGTGAACAAATTACTGTCGAGCAATTGATAGAAAGCGCATAGTTATGAGAATATCTAGGCATGATCATGTATATAGGCATCACGTCTGTGACAAGTAGACCAAAACGATTCTGCATCTACTACTATTACTCCACACATCAACCGCTATCCAGCATGCATCTAGAGTATTAAGTTCATAAGAACAGAGTAACGCCTTAAGCAAGATGACATGATGTAGAGGGATAAACTCATGCAATATGATATAAACCCCATCTTTTTATCCTCGATGGCAACAATACAATACGTGCCTTGCTGACCCTGCTGTCACTAGGAAAGGACACCGCAAGATTGAACCCAAAGCTAAGCACTTCTCCCATTGCAAGAAAGATCAATCTAGTAGGCCAAACCAAACTGATAATTCGTAGAGACTTGCAAAGATATTTAAATCATGCATAAAATAATTCAGAGAAGAACCAAATATTATTCATAGATAATCTTGATCATAAACCCACAATTCATCGGATCTCGACAAACACACCGCAAAAAGAATTACATCGAATAGATCTCCAAGAAGATCGACGAGAAATTTGTATTGAGATCCAAAGAGAGAGAAGAAGCCATCTAGATAATAACTATGGACCCGAAGGTCTGTGGTAAACTACTCACAACTCATCGGAGAGGCTATGGTGTTGACGTAGAAGCCCTCTGTGATCGATTCCCCCTTCGGTGGAGCTCCGGAACAGGCCCCAAGATGGGATCTCATGGGTATAGAAGGTTGCGGCGGTGGAAATAGGGTTTCGTGGTGCTCTAGGATATTTTCAGGGTATATATGAGTATATATAGGACAAAGAAGTATGTCGGTGGATCTACGAGGGGCCCACGAGGGTGGGGGTGTGCCTACCCCCCTGGGCGCGCCCTCCTGCCTCGTGGCCACCTCGTGGCTTCCCTGGTGTGTACTCCAAGTCTTCTGGGTTGCATTTGTTCGAAAAACGATCCTCGCGACGGTTTCATTCCGTTTGGACACCGTTCGATATTCCTTTTCTGCAAAACACTGTAATAGGCAAAAAAATAGCAATTTGCACTGGGCCTTAGGTTAGTAGGTTAGCCCCAAAAATAATATAAAAGTGTATAATAAAGCCCATTAAATATCTGAAACAAATAATATAATAGCATGTAACAATCGAAAATTATAGATACCTTGGAGACGTATCAAGCATCCCCAATCTTAACTCTTGCTCGTCCTCGAGTATGTAAATGATAAAAACAGAATTTTTGATGTGGAATGCTACCAAACATAATTCTCAATGAAATTTTCTTTATTGTGGCATGAATGTTCAGATCCGAAAGATTCAAGACAAAGTTTAATATTGACTTAAGAATAATAATACTTCAAGCATACTAACAAAGAAATTATGTCTTCTCAAAATAACATGGCCAAAGAAAGTTCATCCCTACAAAATCATATAGTTTGGCTATGCTCTATCTTCGTCACACAAAATACCCAAATCATGCACAACCCCGGTTTCAGCCAAGCAATTGTTTCATACTTAATTTTTTTTCAAAAGTTTTTCAACTTTCACACAATACATGAGCGTGAGCCATGGATATAGCACTATAGGTGGAATAGAGTGGTGGTTGTGGAGAAGAAAAAAAAGGAGGAATATGGTCTCACATCAACTAGGCGTATCAATGGGCTATGGAGATGCCCATCAATAGATATCAATGTGAGTGAGTAGGGATTGCCATGCAACGGATGCACTAGAGCTACAAATGTATGAAAGCTCAACAAAAAACTAAGTGGGTGTGCATCCAACTTGCTTGCTCACGAAGACCTAGGGCATTTGAGGAAGCCCATCGTTGGAATATACAAGCCAAGTTCTATAGTGAAAATTCCCACTAGTATATGAAAGTGACAAAACAAGAGACTCTCTATCATGAAGACCATGGTGCTACTTTGAAGCACAAGTGTGGAAAAAAAAGATAGTAACATTGTCCCTCTTTTTCCTTTTCTTTTTTCTTTTTTTTGTGCCTTCTTTTTTTTGGCCTTTCTTTTTTTGCCTTTCTTCTTTTTTTTTGCCTTTTTTTCCGGGACAATGCTCTAATAATGATGATCATCACGCTTCTATCTAATTACAACTCAAAGATTACAACTCGATAGTAGAACAAAATATGACTCTATATGGATGCCTCCGGCGGTGTACCAGGACGTGCAATGAATCAAGAGTGACATGTATGAAAAATTATGCATGGTGGCCTTGCCACAAATACGATGTCAACTACATGATCATGCATGGGAATATGACAATGATGAAGTGTGTCATAATAAACGGAATGGTGGAAAGTTGCATGGCAATATATCTCGGAATGGCTATGGAAATGCCATGATAGGTAGGTATGGTGGCTGTTTTGATGAAGGTATATGGTGGGTGTATGGTACCGGCGAAAGTTGCGTGGTATAAGAGTGGCTAGCAATGGTGGAAGGGTGAGAGTGCGTATAATCCATGGACTCAACATTAGTCATAAGGAACTTACATACTTATTGCAAAATCTACAGGTAATCAAAACAAAGTACTACACACATTCTCCTAGGGGAAGGGTTAGTAGGAGTTAACCATCGCGTGATCCCGACCTCCACACAAAAGATGACAAATAATGAAATACCACATGCTTCAAATTTGTCACACAACGGTTACCATACGTGCATGCTACGGGACTTGCAAACCTCAACACAAGTATTTCTCAAATTCACAATTACTCTACTAGCATGACTCTAATATCACCATCCTAATATCGCAAAACAATCATCAAGTATCACACTTCTCATAACATTCAATGCACTTTATATGAAAGTTTTTATTATACCCATCTTGGATGCATATCATATTAGGACTAATTTTATAACCAAAGCAAATTACCATGCTATTCTAAAGGACTCTCAAAATAATATAAGTGAAGCATGATAGATCAATAATTTCTATAAAATAAAACCACCACCGTGCTCTAAAAAGATATAAGTGAAGCACTAGAGCAAAACTATCTAGCTCAAAAGATATAAGTGAAGTACATAGACTATTCTAATAAATTCTGATTCATGTGTATCTCTCCCAAAAGGTGTGCACAGTAAAGATGATTGTGGTAAACTAAAAAGCAAAGACTCAAATCATAAAATACGCTCCAAGCAAAACACATATCATGTGGTGAATAAAAATATAGTCTCAAGTAAAGTTACCGATAGACGAAGACGAAAGAGGGGATGCCTTCACGGGGCATCCCCAAGCTTAGGCTTTTGGTTGTCCTTGAATTTTACCTTGGTGTGCCTTGGGCATCCCCAAGCTTAGGCTCTTGCCACTCTTTGTTCCATAGTCCATCAAATCCTTACACAAAAACTTGAATGCTTCACAACACAAAACTTAACAGAAAATCTCGTGAGGTCCATTAGTATAAGAAAACAAACGACCACTTTAAGGTACTGTATACTCATTCTTTATTTATATTGGTGTTAAACCTACTGTATTACAACTTCTCTATGGTTCATACCCCCCGATACTACTCATAGATTCATCAAAATAAGCAAACAACACACGAAATACAGAATCTGTCAAAAACAGAACAGTCTGTAGTAATCTGTAACTTTCGAATACTTCTGTAACTCTAAAAATTCTAAATTAAATTTGTGGACCTGAGGAATTTTTCTATTAATTATCGTGAGCGCAAAAGTTTCTATTTTTTATAGCAAGATTGTAAAGGCTTCACCCAAGTCTTCCCAAAGGTTCTACTTGGCACAAACACTAATTAAAACACAAAACCATATCTAACCAGAAGCTAGATGAATTATTTATTAGTAAACATAAGTAAAACCAAAGAAAATAAAATTGGGTTGCCTCCCAACAAGCGCTATCGTTTAATGCCCCTAGCTAGGCATGATACAAGAATAGATCTAGGTATTGCCATCTTTGGTAGGCAATCCAAAAGTGGCTCTCATAATAGATTCATAAGGTAATTTGATTTTCTTTCTAGGAAAGTGTTCCATGATTTTCCTTAACGGAAATTGGAATCTAATGTTTCCTTCTTTCATATCAATAATTGCACCAATCGTTCCAAAGAAAGGTCTACCAAGAATAATAGGACATGTAGGATTGCAATCTATATCAAGAACGATGAAATCTACGGGCACATAATTACTATTTGCAACAATAAGAACATCATTAATCCTTCCCATAGGTTTATTAATGGTAGAATCCGCAAGATGCATATTTAAAGAACAATCTTCAAGTTCATGGAAACCTAACATATCACACAAAGTTTTTGGAATTGTGGAAACACTGGCACCCAAATCACACAAAGCATAACATTCGTGATCTGTAATCTTAATTTTAATAGTAGGTTCCCACTCATCATAAAGTTTTCTAGGGATAGAAACTTCTAATTCAAGTTTTTCTTCATAAGATTGCATTAAAGCATCAACGATGTCTTTGGTAAAAGCTTTATTTTGACTATAAGCATGAGGAAAATTTAGCACAGATTGCAACAAGGAAATGCAATCTATCAAAGACCAATTATCACAATTAAATCCCTTGAAATCCAAAATAGTGGGTTCATTTTTATGTAAAGTTTTGACCTCTTCAATCCCACTTTTAACAGTTTAGCATCAAGATCTAAAAATTCCGAATCATTGGGACGCCTTTTAACTAAAGTTGACTCATCTCCAGCCCCATCTTTATCAAGATTCATATTAGAAAACAAGGATTTAATAGGAGACACATAAATTACATTTAGATCTTCATCTTTATTATCATGAAAACTAGAAGAACACGCTTTCACAAAGCAATCTCTTTTAGCACGCATCCTAGCGGTTCTTTCTTTTTACTCATCAATGGAAATTCTCATGGCTTTGAGAGA
>LR738713.1:577617190-577628382 GCA_902687465.1 Secale cereale | reverse complement strand
GTTACCGGAACCCCCTGGGGTAGCTATGGGCCTTAATGGGCCGTAGGAGAAAGAGGGAAGGAGGGCCAGGGCTGGGCCGCGCGCCCCCACCTCTTGGTCCGAATTGGACAAGGAAGGAGGGGGGGCCAGCGCCCCTTTTCTTCTCCTTCTCCCTCTCCTTCCTTTCCCCCTTCTCCCTTTTGGTAGTTCCTACTAGGAATAGGATTGCAATCCTATTCCTAGTAGGATTGCTCCTCCTTGGCGCACTACTAGGGGCCGGCCGGTCTCCCCCTTGCTCCTTTATGTACGGGGGCAGGGGGGCACCCAAAGATACACAAGTTGAATAATTTTAGCTGTGTGCGGTGCCTCCCTCCACAGAAACACACCTCGGTCATACTGTCGCAGTGCTTAGGCGAAGCCCTGCGCCAGTAACTTCATCATATCCGTCACCACGCCGTCGTGCTGACGAAACTCTCCCGTGAAGCTCAACTGGATCAAGAGCTCGTGGGACGTCATCAAGCTGAACGTGTACTGAACACGGAGGTGCCGTATGTTCGGTGCTTGATCGGTTGGATCGCGAAGAAGTTCGACTACATCAACCGCGTCACTTGACGCTTCCGCTCCCGGTCTATGAGGGTACGTAGACACACTCTCCCTCTCGTTGCTATGCATCTGGTAGATAGATCTTGCGTGATCGTAGGAAAATTTTATAATACTACGTTCCCCAACAGTGGCATCATGAGGCAGGTCTATGCGTAGATGATATGCACGAGTAGAACACAATGAGTTGTGGGCGATACTAGTCATACTGCTTACCAGCATGTCATACTTTGCTTCGGCGGTATTGTGAGATGAAGCGGCCCGGACCGACATTACGCGTACGCTTACGCGAGACTGGTTTCACCGTTATGAGCACTCGTTGCTTAAAGGTGACTGGCGGGTGTCTGTCTCTCTCACTTTAGCTGAATCAAGTGTGGCTACGCCCGGTCCTTGTGAAGGTTAAAACAACACATACTTGACGAAACATCGTTGTGGTTTTTGTATGCGTAGGTAAGAACGGTTCTTGCTAAGCCCGTAGGAGCCACGTAAACTTGCAACAACAAAGTACAGGACGTCTAACTTGTTTTTGTAGGGCATGTTGTGATGTGATATGGTCAAGACATGATGAGTTATACGGTTTTGTATGAGATGATCATGTTTTGTAAAGTTATCGACAACTGGCAGGAGCCATATGGTTGTCGCTTCATTTTATTTAATGCAATCGCCATGTAATTGCTTTACTTTATCACTAAGCGATAGCAATAGTCGTAGAAGCAATAGTTGGCGAGACGACAACGATGCTACGATGGAGATCAAGGTGTCGCGCCGGTGACGAAGGTGATCATGACGATGCTTTGGAGATGGAGATCAAAAGCACAAGATGATGATGGCCATATCATGCCACATATTTTGATTGCATGTGATGTTTATCTTATTATGCTTCTTATTTTTCTTAGATCGACGGTAGCATTATAAGATGATCCCTTACTAAATTTCAAGGTATAAGTGTTCTCCCTGAGTATGCACCGTTGCGAAAGTTCGTCGTGCCGAGACACCACGTGATGATCGGGTGTGATAAGCTCTACGTTCAAATACAATGGGTGTAAGCCAGTTTTGCACACGCAGAATACTCGGGTTAAACTTGACGAGCCTAGCATATGCAGATATGGCCTCGGAATACTGGAGACCCAAAGATTGAGCATGAATCATATAGTAGATATGATCAACATAAGATGTTCACCATTGAAACTACTCCATCTCACGTGATGATCGGACATGATTTAGTTGATTTGGATCACATGATCATTTAGATGACCGAAGGGATGTCTATCTAAGTGGGAGTTCTTTAAGTAATATGATTAATTGAACTTTAATTTATCATGAACTTAGTCCTGATAGTTTTTGCATATCTATGTTGTTGTAGATCAATGGCCCGTGCTACCGTTCCTTTGAATTTTAATGCATTCCTAGAGAAATCTAAGTTGAAAGATGATGGTAGAAATTACACGGACTGGGTCCATAACTTGAGGATTATCCTCATTGCTGCACAGAAGAATTATGTCCTTGAAGCACCGCTAGGTGACAAGCCCCCTCCCGCTAATGTAGACACATTGAACGTCTGGCAGACGCGGTCTGATGACAACACGATACTTCAGTGTGCCATGCTTTACAGCTTAGAACCGGGACTTCAACGACGTTTTGAACATCATGGACCATATGAGATGTTCCAGGAGTTGAAGTTAATATTTCAAGCAAATGCCCGGATTGAGAAATATGAGATTTTCAATAAGTTCTACAGCTGCAAGATGGAGGAGAATAGTTCTATCAGTGAACACTTGCTCACAATGTATGGGCTCTACAATCATATGACTCAACTTGGTTGCCAAGTTGACGAGGATAGTGTTATTGATAGAGTTCTTCATTCACTGCCACCAAGCTATAAAGGCTTCCGGATGAACTATAATATGCAAGGGATGCAGAAGACAATTCCCGAGCTCTTCGCTATGCTCAAAGTTGCGGAGGTAGAAATTAAAAAGGAGCATCTTGTGTTGATGGTTAACAATACCACTAGTTTCAAGAAAAAGGGCAAGGGAAAGAAAGGGAATTTCAAGGAGAATAGCAAGACTGTTGCTGCTCCCGCGAAGAAACCCAAGTCTAGAACCAAGCCTGAAACTAAGTGCTTCTACTGCAAATGGACTGGACACTGGAAGCGGAACTGCCCCAAGTATTTGGCGGATAAGAAGGATGGCAAGGTGAACAAAGGTATATGTGATATACATGTTATTGATGTGTACCTTACTAATGCTCGTAGTAGTACCTGGGGATTTGATATCGGTTCGGTTGCTAATATTTGTAACTCGAAGCAGGGACTACGGATTAAACGAAGATTGGTTAAGGACGAGGTGACCATGCACGTGGGAAATGGTTCCAAAGTCCATGTGATCGCCGTCGGCACGCTACCTCTACATCTACCTTCGGGATTAGTTTTAGACCTAAATAATTGTTATTTGGTGCCAGCGTTGAGCATGAACATTATATCTGGATCTTGTTTGTTGTGAGATGGTTATTTATTTAAATCAGAGAATAATGGTTGTTCTATTTTTATTAATAATATCTTTCATGGTCATGCACCCTTGAAGAGTGGTCTATTCTTATTGGATCTCGATTGTAGTGATACACATATTCATAATATCGAAGCCAAAAGATGCAAGGTTAATAATGATAGTGCAACTTATTTGTGGCACTGCCGTTTAGGTCATATTGGTGTAAAGCGCATGAAGAAACTCCATAGTGATGGACTTTTGGAATCAGATGATTATGAATCACTTTGTGCTTGCGAACCATGCCTCATGGGCAAGATGACTAAAACTCCGTTCTCCGGAACTATGGAGCGAGCAACAGATTTGTTGGAAATCATACATACTGATGTATGCGGACCAATGAGTGTTGAAGCTCGCGGCGGGTATCGTTATTTACTGACCTTCACTGATGATTTGAGCAGATATGGGTATATCTACTTAATGAAACACAAGTCTGAAACATTTGAAAAGTTCAAAGAATTTCAGAGTGAAGTAGAGAATCATCGTAACAAGAAAATAAAGTTTCTGCGATCTGATCGTGGAGGTGAATATTTGAGTTACGAGTTTGGTCTTCATTTGAAACAATGTGGAATAGTTTCACAACTCACGCCACCCGAAACACCACAACGTAATGGTGTGTCCGAACGTCGTAACCGTACTTTATTGGATATTGTGCGATCTATGATGTCTCTTACCGATTTACCACTATCGTTTTGGGGTTATGCTTTAGAGACAGCTGCATTCACGTTAAATAGGGCACCATCTAAATCCGTTGAGACGACACCTTATGAATTATGGTTTGGCAAGAAACCAAAGTTGTCGTTTCTTAAAGTTTGGGGTTGCGATGATTATGTGAAAAAGCTTCAACCTGATAAGCTCGAACCCAAGTCGGAGAAATGTGTCTTCATAGGATACCCAAAAGAGACTATTGGGTACACCTTCTATCACAGATCCGAAGGCAAGATATTCGTTGCTAAGAATGGATCCTTTCTAGAGAAGGAGTTTCTCTCGAAAGAAGTGAGTGGGAGGACAGTAGAACTTGATGAGGTAATTGTACCTTCTCCTGAATTGGGAAGTAGTACATCACAGAAAATTATTCCAGTGATTTCTACACCAATTAGTGAGGAAGTTAATGATGATGATCATGAAACTTCAGATCAAGTTTCTGCTGAACGTCATAGATCAACCAGAGTACGTTCCGCACCAGAGTGGTACGGCAACCCAGTTCTGGAAGTCATGTTACTAGACCATGATGAACCTACGAACTATGAGGAAGCGATGATGAGCCCAGATTCCGCAAAATGGCTTGAGGCCATGAAATCTGAGATGGGATCCATGTATGAGAACAAAATGTGGACTTTGGTTGACTTGCCCGATGATCGGCAAGCCATCGAAAATAAATGGATCTTCAAGAGGAAGACCGACGCAGACGGTAATGTTACTGTTTACAAAGCTTGACTTGTTGCGAAAGGGTTTCGACAAGTTCAAAGAGTTGACTACGATGAGACTTTCTCACCTGTAGCGATGCTTAAGTCTGTCCGAATCATGTTAGCAATTGTCGCATTTTATGATTATGAAATATGGCAAATGGATGTCAAAACTGCATTCCTGAATGGATATCTCAAAGAACAGTTGTATATGATGCAACCAGAAGGTTTTGTCGATCCAAAAGGTGCTAACAAAGTATGCAAGCTCCAGCGATCCATCTATGGACTGGTGCAAGCATCTCGGAGTTGGAATATACGCTTTGATGAGGTGATCAATGCATATGTGTAACACCCCAAAAATTTAGCGATGTTTTATTAAATAAAATATTGCCACTAAATTAAAATTTTGCCTTTTGCTATATGTTCCTTGGTTTTCAGAACCTTTCTTGTTCTGTTATGTTGAAATTTTGCCCATAGTGAAAACTTTCCAGCTAATATTAGATTCTCTTATGCATCCTTTAAAAACTTTGCTCATATCAACATGATTAATTATATATTGGTCTTACTAATTTCCTTCTCTATAAAATGGTTAAACCTAGTTTTAAGGCCCCCTTTGTACTACAACCTATTGATAAATTTATTTATAATTTCAACCAAAAATTTGGAGATGTCTAGTAATGCTACTAGATCACTTTTATGCAAGAATATAGTTATTTCATTTAATATTTTGAGCTCCACAACATGTTTGCCTATCTGGTTCAGTAGGCCATATTGCACTACAACCCCTTTAAATATTCCTTTGATACTTCCACCAAAATTATGGGATGTTCATAGCAGTATGTTATCCATCTTTATGCAAAAACCCATCTTGGTCCTTTGGAAGTCTTGAGTGAAACAACCTCTTTTCCATTCTGGTTCAGTTTGGTGATTTGCACTGCAACCCTAGTCTATTTTGCCCCAATGCCTTTGAGCTTCCTCATGCTGATAGTCTCTCTTGCAAAACCCTTAAGTCCAGAAGAGTGGGCCTATTGGGATAGTTTTGGTTCATGGAACAGTACTCTGCATTTTCTGTCCAGAACTGAATTCTTGCAAAACTTGCACTAACAAGTTTTTGCTTTTGATGAACCAACCTCACCACCCTCTTGCTCATCTAAGGAGACATCCACCTGGTAAATTTGGCCACCCCAAGAGCTTGCTAGATGCCCCTGGCATTTTGTCAAACACCCTGAGTGCATGGCCATATTTGGCTTAGCTTCTGGTTCATTTTATGAACTTGATCTCCTGCCTAAACCAGCATGTCTCACAGTTTAGTCATAGCCTATAACCCCACCCTGCTGACCCCCTTGCAGTTTGGAGCTCTTTAGCCTGCCTTGGCATAACGCCGAGCACGTTGCGTGCGTGCTCTGGGTGTGCCCAGAGCGCGCGTTTTGCACGTGCGTGCGCACGGGCCGCCGCATCGCGCCCCTGACCCCAACTCGCCTACAGAGCCTCAGCCGACCCTATCCGCACCCAGATACACGCCAAGCCGCCCGTGCGTCGCCACAACGGCGCCGTCAGAGCACTTTTGGCGGCACGCCGGCGAGCACAGTGGCTCTCTGCCACGGTCGGCGCCGCCCAAGCCACGCGCACTCGCCAGCTGCCCCCTGGAGCAGTGCGAGATCATCCGCAGACCCGTCCGCTAGCTTTCGTCGCCGCCACATCCCCCTACTGCAATAGAACGGCGGTCGCCGGCGAGCTTATCCACTGCCGCCGCCGAACCGCCATGGTTCGCCTATTTAAGGGTGCCCCGCACCTCTCCGCAGCATCAGACCACCCCAGCCACCCCACAGAGCGCTCCCATAGCAGCCAATCGCCTCGAGGAGGTTCCTTCTCCAACTCCGGTGAGTACAGCCGCCGCCGCTGTCCAGTTCAATACGCCTCAGCCCGAGCCCCTCCCTTCCAACCAGCGTCGCCACTCGACTCCATTTGACCTTGCAGAGCTGCCCAGTGTCTCAAACAAGCTCGGGAGCCACCGTATAGCGAAGCCCCTAAACCACCCGAAACTTCCTTCGCCGCGGAGCTCACCACCGGCGACTCCCTTCGTCCCCTCCGACCAGTCGACCACCGGGAGGACCGCCAAGGAGTTGCGGATCCATTCCCGCACCCTGTAACCCTCGTGGAGCCTCCGTCCACCGGCAACGATCGCCGGAGCCCCGCATCCGTTCGGGCAGAAAAAGAGGAGGGGGGGGGGAAAGACTAGTCAAACCTGACTAGTGGGCCCCCTGGACCCACTGTCAGTGACCCAGCCTCGCATCCACCCGCGCATAAGTGGAGGCGCATTTCACGAAGTACGTATCCCCTAGCTCGAAAGCGTATTCTCAGCCGAATCGTTTTCTTTTCTGTTTTAGTTTAAAAAACAGCATTTGACCAAAACTTTGACTGGCTTTATCTCTTTAAATATAAACCCAAATGACTTGATTTTTTTTCTGTTGTTTCCCAAATATTGTCTAGTTTATTTTCATATTTATATGAAAATTTTCCAGACAACTTTTTGGGGATGTCCCAAGTCTATGTATTGATTTCCTTTTCATTCTTTTAGGATTTTCGAAGAGGGGGAAAGCTTCCAAACTTCTTGGGATGCTTTTCTCCTCCCATCTGCTTGAAGGCAAGCATCTTGAACCCCTTTTGCTACATGTTGTGTGCTTTAACCCAAGAACTCCATGGGCATGACAAAATGGAGCATCATTATTTCATGTGAAAAGCTTACTCTTGCATATCATCACGTGGTGAATAATTCTTTTCAGTCATGTAAGTGACATTGGTTACATCCACCACTGCTCATGCCACAAATGCCTGGTGATGCTTCGGATGGAGTCCGAAGGAAGGTTGTGTTACGGTGAACCGACCACGTGACTGACATCTCGTTGTGACGAGGATGTGCAGTGAGGCAGCATGTGGCATGAGGGGTGCGACCCTGTCAGGGAACTGTGAGATTATTGTGGCACTAACCATGAAGTGATTATATGAACCTCCTGAGTCGACCATAGATCGAGTCTTGCTCCGGTAACCCCCATACTTGTTTTGTACTACCACGTGTCCCTGCTACAGGTAGGGTGCAGTTCAGTAAATTTGTCGACCCCTGTTCTATCACACACCATACTGAGAGGCCACGGTGGAAGATACCGGCTGCATCCGGTAGGCAGGCCACCTGGTCCGGGGGCATGGGTGTTTCGGTTGTAGCCGAAGGGGATAGCTTCCCCAGTTTTCGCGCGTGTTATAAATCATGGTGATCCCATGCTAGTCGAGGTTGTAGCCTCCCCACTTAGAGTTTGACTTAACTGGTGTCGTGGGTGATTCCAGACACCGGTAAGTTGAGCCGGTGTGTGCAGCCAGGTGCGTCCTCAAATTAAAAGACCATAGGCGGAATTAGTCCAGAGGGGCTATAGAGAATCCGTCATCCGTGGCTAAAGAGTACACCCTCTGCAGAGATATAAAACCTATTCGAATAGCCGTGTCCATGTTTAAGGACTACAGTCTAGAATGGGTCGAGTGTCGGTCTTAGTGTCGGTCTTCGGAGGAGAAATCTATTAAACCAGAATATTATTTATGACTTGTGACAGGTAGTAATTGTGATTCATCATTATTATGGACTAACCTTTCATCTGTTGAGACAAGGAGTATTCCTTGGGACGGTTCTACCTCCCGGATACTCGCTATTATTTATTTTTATTTACTAAGCCCTTTCTGTGATGTCGCTCAGACGTCCGACTGTGGCATTCTTTTATTTACTAAGCCCTTTCTGTGATGTCGCGCATACGTCCGACTGTGGCATTCTTTTATTTACTAAGCCCTTTCTGTGATGTCGGTCAGACGTCCGACTGTGGCCTTCTTATTATTTGCAAGCCCTTTCTGTGATGTCACTCAGACGTCCGACTGTGGCCTTCTTTTTATTTACTGAGCCCTATTCGTGGTGTCGCTCAGACGCCCGATTGCGGCATGTTTTCGCTCGTTTATTTTTTATTCTGTTTATATATATCTCTCTGAATGCATATGCATAGTCTTATATGTTCATACAAACAAATTGCAAGCATCACAAACAGTTATATCAAATTTAGCACCGTGATCATAAATTATTTGCGAGCATGATTTATTTCACCCATGCTCAAAATGTTTGCGAGTACATTGAAAGTACTCACTGGCTTGTCCCTGGCTATTGTCTTGGCCAGATTCCTTGCAAGGGAAGGAACGACGTGATGCCACCCCGGAGCCTACACTATTGGGGTGAGTAGTCCCGCGAAGATAGGGTTATCCCGGTCAACCGTTCCTGTGGGAAATGGAGTCCCATAGCCACCGACGATCCACAAACTGCTTCCGCCATCATTCTTTAAAAACTTGTGTTGTACTCTCAGGCCAGAATGGTCTTGTACTACATATTTTGTCCTTGCTTGGAGTTTCTGTAACCAGTTGGTGCCTCATTAGCTAACAGTAATCCTGGGGCTGGTGAGCACAAGGTCCGAATTTTGGGAATTTAATACCCCGAAATCCCGGTCCTGACAATATGGTTTTATACAGACTTTTGGAGAAGCCAGTATTTACAAGAAAGTGAGTGGGAGCTCTGTAGCATTTCTGATATTATATGTGGATGACATATTGTTGATTGGAAATGATATAGAATTTCTGGATATCATAAAAGGATACTTGAATAAAAGTTTTTTCAATGAAAGACCTCGGTGAAGCTGCTTATATATTAGCAATCAAGATCTATAGAGATATATCAAGACGCTTAATTGGACTTTCACAAAGCACATACCTTGATAAAGTTTTGAAGAAGTTCAAAATGGATCAGTTGAAGAAAGGGTTCTTGCCTCTGTTACAAGGTATGAAGTTGAGTAAGACTCAATGCTCGACCACTGCAGAAGATAGAGTGAAAATGAAAGTCATTCCCTATGCCTCAGCCATAGGATCTATCATGTATGCAATGTTGTGTACCAGACCTGATGTGTGCCTTGCTATAAGTCTAGCAGGGAGGTACCAAAGTAATCCAGGAGTGGATCACTGGACAGCGGTCAAGAACATCATGAAATACCAGAAAAGGACAAAGGATATGTTTCTCGTGTATGGAGGTGACAAAGAGTTCGTCGTAAAAGGTTACGTCGATTCTAGCTTTGACACTGATCCGGATGACTCTAAGTCACAAACCGGATATGTATTTTTATTGAACGGTGGAGCTGTCAGTTGGTGCAGTTCCAAGCAGAGCGTCATGGCGGGATCTACGTGTGAAGCGGAATACATAGCTGCTTCGGAAGGAGAAAATGAAGGAGTCTGGATGAAGGAGTTCATATCCGATCTAGGTGTAATACCAAATGCATCGGGTCCAATGAAAATCTTTTGTGACAACACTCGAGCAATAGCCTTAGCGAAGGAATCCAGGTTTCACAAGAGAACAAAGCACATCAAAAGACGCTTCAATTCCATCCGCGATCTAGTCAAGGAGGGAGACATAGAGATTTGCAAGATACATACGGATCTGAATGTTGCAGACCCGTTGACTAAGCCTCTTCCGCGGGCAAAACATGATCAACACCAGGACTCCATGGGTGTGAGGATCATTACTTTGTAATCTAGATTATTGAATCTAGTTCAAGTGGGAGACTGAAGGAAATATGCCCTAGAGGCAATAATAAATATGTTATTTGTATTTCCTTATATCATGATAAATGTCTTTTATTCATGCTAGAATTGTATTAACCGGAAACTTAGTACATGTGTGAATACATAGACAAAATAGTATGTCCCTAGTATGCCTCTACTAGACTAGCTCATTGATCAAAGATGGCTATGTTTCCTAGCCATAGACATGAGTTGTCATTTGATCAACGGGATCACATCATTAGGAGAATGATGTGACGGACTAGACCCATCTGTTAGCTTAGCACTATGATCGTTTAGTTTTACTGCTATTGCTTTCTTCATGACTTATACATGTTCCTATGACAATGAGATTATGCAACTCCCGAATACCGTAGGAACACCTTCTGTGCTATAAAACGTCACAACGTAAGTGGGTGATCATAAAGATGCTCTACAGGTGTCTTTGAAAGTATTCGTGGTGTTGGCATAGATCAAGACTAGGATTTGTCACTCCGAGTGTCGGAGAGGTATCTCTGGGCCCTCTCAGTAATGCACATCAAAATAAGCCTTGCAAGCAAATGACTAAAGAGTTAGTCACGAGATGATGTATTACGGAACAAGTCAAGAGACTTGCCGGTAACGAGATTGAACTAGGTATAGAGATACCGACGATCGAATCTCGGGCAAGTAACATACCAATGACAAAGGGAGCAACGTATGTTGTTATGCGGTTTGACCGATAAAGATCTTCATAGAATATGTGGGAGCCAATATGAGCATCCAGGTTCCGCTATTGGTTGTTGACCGGAGATGAGTCTCGGTCATGTCTACATAGTTCTCGAACCCGTAGGGTCCGCACGCTTAACGTTTGATGACGATCGGTATTATGAGTTTATGAGTTTTGATGTATCGAAGGTAGTTCGGAGTCCCAGATGAGATCACGGACATGACGAGGAGTCTCGGAATGTCTGAGACGTAAAGATTGATATATTGGACGACTATATTTGGACAGCGTAAGTGTTCCGTAAAGTTTCGGAATTTACCGGAGTACCGGGGG
>LR738713.1:577583927-577607369 GCA_902687465.1 Secale cereale | reverse complement strand
GGGGTTACTGGAACCCCTTGGGGAAGCTATGGGCCTTAATGGGCCGTAGGAGAAAGAGGGAAGGAGGGCCAGGGCTGGGCCGCGCGCCCCCCACCCCTTGTTCCGAAATGGACAAGGAAGGAGGGGGGCCGGCGCCCCTTTCCTTCTCCTTCTCCCTCTCCTTCCTTTCCCCCTTCTCCCTTTTGGTAGTTCCTACTAGGAATAGGATTGCAATCCTATTCCTAGTAGGGATTGCTCCTCCTTGGCGCGCCACTAGGGGCCGGCCGGCCTCCCCCTTGCTCCTTTATATACGGGGGCAGGGGGGGCACCCAAAGACACACAAGTTGAATTGTTTTAGCGGTGTGCGGTGCCCCCTCCACAGAAACACACCTCGGTCATACTGTCGCAGTGCTTAGGCGAAGCCCTGTGCCGGTAACTTCATCATATCCATCACCACGACCGGCGCAGGGCTTCGCCTAAGCACTGCGACAGTATGACCGAGGTGTGTTTCTGTAGAGGGGGGCACCGCACACGGCTAAAACAATTCAGCTTGTTTGTCTTTGGGTGCCCCCTGCCCCCGTATATAAAGGACCAAGGGGGAGGCCGGCCGGCCCCTAGTGGCGCACCAAGGAGGAGAAATCCTACTAGGAATAGGATTGCAATCCTATTCCTAGTAGGAACTACCAAAAGGGAGAAGGGGGAAAGGAAGGGGAGGGAGAAGGAGAAGGAAAGGGGCGCCGACCGCCCCTCCTTCCTTGTCCAATTCGGACCAAGGGGTGGGGGCGCGTGGCCCAGCCCTGGCCCTCCTTCCCTCTTTCTCCTACGGCCCATTAAGGCCCATAGCTTCCCCAGGGGGTTCCGGTAACCCCCCCCAATACTCCGATAAATTCTGAAACTTTACGGAACAGTTCCGGTGTCCGAATATAGTCGTCCAATATATCAATCTTTACGTCTCGGACATTCCGAGACTCCTCGTCATGTCTGTGATCTCATCGGGGACTCCGAACTACCTTCGATACATCAAAACTCAAAAACTCATAATACCGATCGTCATCAAACGTTAAGCGTGCGGACCCTACGGGTTCGAGAACTATGTAGACATGACCGAGACTCATCTTCGGTCAATAACCAATAGCGGAGCCTGGATGCTCATATTGGCTCCTACATATTCTACGAAGATTTTTATCGGTCAAACCGCATAACAACATACGTTGTTCCTTTTGTCATCGGTATGTTACTTGCCCGAGATTCGATCGTCGGTATCTCTATACCTAGTTCAATCTCGTTACCGGCAAGTCTCTTTACTCGTTCCATAATACATCATCTCGTGACTAACTCATTAGTCATTTTCTTGCAAGGCTTATTATGATGTGCATTACTGAGAGGGCCCAGAGATACCTCTCCAACACTCGGAGTGACAAATCCTAGTCTTGATCTATGCCAACACCACGAATACTTTCGGAGACACCTGTAGAGCATCTTTATGATCACCCAGTTACGTTGTGACGTTTGATAGCACACAAGGTGTTCCTACGGTATTCGGGAGTTGCATAATCTCATAGTCATAGGAACATGTATAAGTTATGAAGAAAGCAATAGCAGTAAAACTAAACGATCATAGTGCTAAGCTAACGGATGGGTCTAGTCCATCACATCATTCTCGTAATGATGTGATCCCGTTGATCAAATGACAACTCATGTCTATGGCTAGGAAAGATAGCCATCTTTGATCATTGAGCTAGTCTATTAGAGGCATACTAGGGACATACTATTTTGTCTATGTATTCACACATGTACTACATTTATCATGATATAAGGAAATACAAATAACATCTTTATTATTGCCTCTAGGGCATATTTCCTTCAAATATGCCCTAGAGGCAATAATAAAGTTCTTATTTATATTTCTTATATCATGATAAATGTGTTTTATTCATGCTAGAATTGTATTAACCAGGAAACTCGATACATGTGTGAATACATAGACAAAACATAGTGTCCCTAGTAAGCCTCTACTAGACTAGCTCATTAATCAGAGATGGTTGAGTTTCCTAACCATAGACATGTGTTGTCATTTGATTAACATGATTGCATCATTCGGAGAATGATGTAATGGACATGACCCATCCATTAGGTTAGCGTATTGATCATTTAGTTTTATAGCCGGTTTCTTCATGTCAAATACATATTCCTCGGACAATGAGATTATGCAACTCCAGGATACCGGAGGAATGCCCTGTGTGATATCAAATGTCACAGCGTAACTGGGTGACTATAGAGATGCTCTACAGGTATTTCCAAAGGTGTTTATTGGGTTGGCATAGATCAAGAATAGGATTTGTCACTCCGAGTATCGAAGAGGAGTCTCTGGGCCCTCTTGGTAATGCATATCATACGAAGCCTTGCAAGCAATGTGACTAATGAGTTAGTTGTGATATGATGCATTACGGAACGAGTAAAGAGACTTGCCGGTAACGAGATTGAACCAGGTATGAAGATACCTGGATCGAATCTCGGGCAAGTAATATACCGATGACAAAGGGAATAATATATGTTATCATTATGGTTTGACCGATAAATATATTTGTAGAATATGTGGGAGCCAATATGAGCATCCAGGTTCTGCTATTGGTTACTGATCGGAGAAGTGTCTCAGTCATGTCTACATAGTTGTCGAACCCGTAGGGTCCACAGGCTTAAAGTTCGATGACGATTTGTATTAAGAGTTATGTGTTTTTGGTGACCGAAAATTGTTGGGAGTCCCGGATGAGATCAAGGACATGAAGAGGTGTATCGAAATGGTCGAGAGGTAAAGATCGATATATTGGATGATGGTATTCGTACACCAGAATGGTTTCGGGACGTTTCAGATATTTATCGGAGTACCGAGGGGCTACCGGACCCCCCCGGGGAAGTACTGGGCCTACATGGGCCATAG
Source organism: Secale cereale (assembly GCA_902687465.1). Taxonomy (NCBI): domain Eukaryota; kingdom Viridiplantae; phylum Streptophyta; class Magnoliopsida; order Poales; family Poaceae; genus Secale; species Secale cereale. The sequence goes on along the minus strand of LR738713.1, from coordinate 577,604,452 downwards.
GGGAGAGGGGAGGTAGCCCACAAATGGTGGCCGCATCCCCTCCCATAGGGAGTCCGAATTGGAATAGGGGAGGGGCCGCACCCGCCTTTCCTTCTCATGTTCCCTCTCTGTCAGGGATATGGTTAGTAGGTATAAACCGGCTATTGTAAACTGGCTTAGTTATATTATACTTGGTTTTAATATTTTAGTAGAGACTACGGCCCATGAGATTTCAAGGCCCATGTATAGAAGTATGGTCTGTAAACCGCCAAGAGATGTAACTTGAGAGATAAGAAAGAAAAGACAGAGACCGAGGCGGACACGAGTATGAGCCGGCCTCGGGACTCTGTAAACCGGACAAGGCATTGCCTCTATATAAAGGGACGGCCTGGACGGTTCAGGGACAAGCAACAATCAATCCGTCGAGACACAGGCAAAGCGAATCCGCTCCCTGTAAACCGACGCCCAAGCAATACCAAACCAACTAGACGTAGGCTTTTACCTTCTCCGAAGGGGCCGAACTAGTATAAATCCTTTGTGTCCTTTGTGTGCCATGAATCCTTTCAAGCTAACCCGTGCGACGGTTCCATCATCAAGTCCGTTGAACCGGACATCTGTCGTGTTATTTCCACGACAGTTGGCACCCACCGTGGGGCCTGTGCACGATGGTTTCGAGTTCTTGAAAGGCGGCTTCGAAGGGCTAAGGGGTTACGCAGTCGGCCGGATGACCAAGAGTCGTCGCGGCCGGATCTACATCGACGACGCGGGTTGGGGACCGGAGGCCGATTCGATCGAATACGGGTACCGGGTCCCCTTCGGCAGCATCCAAGTCTTCATCGGCAAAATTGGTGAACCGGGACCTGAGCCGGGCACCCTCCCCAACATCGTCGAGCCGGCTCAGCGTGCGAGATCGGCCCGGATTCAGCCTGCCATGAAGCATGTGTTCGTTGGAGCAATCCACGGAGGCCGAGCCAAGGACGGATCGGGATCTGATGGTGCAACAGTCGTCTGCTCAGATGACGAATCTTCATCCGGGGAAACTGAATCTCTGTATCAGTTGCGGGACGGCCGGTCTGAGGGCGAGTCCGACGGAAACAGTATTCCGGGCCCCTTTGACCCGCCAAACTGGGTGGCGGTCTTCATGGCCGGTTCACAACCCCCGATGAACGGAACGACAGCAGAAGCTGGTGCAGGGGGAAGCGGTTCAAATCCCTCCCTTACGGAAGTTCTATCCACCTTGATCGAGGAGTTCACGGCTAAGGCGGTGGAGGTCGTAGCTCCGGCAGACAAGGCGCATCATGATGCAGAGCTTCTTCAGTTGAAGGGTCGGATCGATCAGTTAAAGGAGGATTTAAAGGCGGAAGGAGAGATGATAGCCATAAGACAAGCAGAGTTGGATGATCAAGCCTTTCATCTGAGGATGGAGCACGCTTCTGTGGAAGGAGTAAGGGGGCGAAAGTATCGGTCCCGCCTACCGTCGGGTTATGAATCCGCGAATTTGTTCAGGACACCTGGGGCTGGGGCCAGTAATAATCCGGCCTTAAACCGGAGAACACCCCCGGCTCGGGATGAGCCGGTTCAACAGCCCGCCGCAGAACAGGAGCGTCGGATTACATCGGCACCTTATGTTCCTATCCCTCCAGGGCACTATTCAAACCCTTTGGATAATATTGCTGCAGCGGCGGCGCGGTTGGCCGCTTTACCCACGGAAGAAACGTCTCCGGTGGCGATAGAGGCGCGCAGGGCCCAGAAGCTACTTAATACTGCGTTAATACAGCAGCAAGCATACTCTCATAGCAGGGAAAGGTTACATTCAACACCACGTCCCAACCGAAGTTATTCTAGGCATTGGGAGGAGCCGGAGGTATCTAGCAGTGAGCGCAGGAGACATCGGCACAGGCAGGATAATCCGGCAAGGGCGGAGATGCCAGCCCCAGACCTAAACCGGCCTAGATCGGAAGCCAGGGAGGAAATTCGTCAATCAACGCCGGTTCACACAGCTACTGCAGGAACAGGAGCTACGGCGAGCTCTTTTGGGGTACAATGTCTTGTCCCCGCCCTACGGAGTGTTAAGTTGCCCAAGGATTTCAAAGGGCCCCGCAAGGTACCTAATTACACAGCCGATTTACCGCCAGAAGCCTGGGTGGAAAGTTATGAGATGGCCATGGAGATGTTAGACGTGGATGAATCGGCTTGTGCCAAATATTTCACTATGATGCTTGAGGGCACGGCTCGGACCTGGTTAAAAGCTCTACCCCCGAATTCTATTGGGTCGTGGGGGGAACTGCGCAGTCAGTTCATTAAAAACTTCAAGGATACATGCAAGCAGCCGATGTCGGTGATAGATTTAGCAGCCAGTGTACAAGGAGAGCAGGAGTCTACAGCAGCTTGGGTACGCAGAGTGGCAGAAATTTTACACTCCTCGAATGGCATCAATCCTAGTACGGCTATTGTAACATTGGAGAACAATTGCCGGTTTGAATCGTTAAAGTTAAAGCTCGGACGGCTTAAAAGGGACTGCAATGATATGGGGACTTTAATGAGCGCCCTGGTGAAATACGGAGACTCGGATAATACAAAGTATCCGGAAGCAGAAGGAGATAAAGCGGGGAAGGCCAGCAAGTCTGGTAAACCGGCGCCAGTTAATCCGGTTACTTCAAGCTTTTTGGGTAAACGGAAGGCAGAGGGTAGTTCCGATTTTGTGGCTAATACTCAAGTTCAAGGCGGTTTTCAGGTTAATCCGGAGGGTTCCGCTCTCCAAACCGGCGGAGGAGATCCGGGCTGGGAGCAGGATTTGGATCGACCCTGTCCAAAGCATAGCGGAAGGGGGAGGATAGCAAGGCATACTATGAGAGAATGCATACCCTTTATGAAGGCAGTGAACGGCCGTTTTAATCCTCCTAGCCGGCCCCCGCACGGCGGTTCAGGGCCCGGATTTTACGGTTCGGGTCATCCGGGGAACAGTTCCAGATCAGGATATAGGGGCAATAACGGCGGTTATCAGCCCCGACCAGGCGGCTAAAATAATCAAGGGAATTACAATGGTCAGGGGAATCAATCACATCATCAAGGTGGTTACAATAGTCAGGGGAATCAATCCCATCATCAAGGTGGTTACAATGGTCAGAATAATCAGCAACAGGGCCAAGGGAGTTATAATAATCAAGGAAACCAGCAGCAGCAGTGCCAGCAGCAGCAGCCACAATCCGGGTATCAGAGTAACCCGAAGGAGTTAAGTAGTGGGCAGTATCATGTCTTCACCACAAGTCTGTGCAAACGAGACTAGAAGGTGTTAAAGCGGGCTGTTAATGCAGTGGAACCGGCGACACCGAAATTTCTCCGATGGTCGGAACAGCCCATTGTATGGAGCAGAGAGGACCACCATTACGGGTGGATAATCCGGGACATTTAGCCTTGGTGGTAGCACCTCAGGTGGGAGGATACAAGTTCACTAAAGTCCTCATGGACGGGGGTAGCAGTATCAATATACTATATTACGAGACTTTCCGTCGTATGGGTCTGACAGATAAAAAGTTAAGAACGTCAAACACAGTGTTTCACGGGGTGGTCCAAGGTAAGTCAGCTTATCCAGTTGGTAAGATTGACTTAGAAGTTACCTTTGGAGATGAGTATGATTCCAGATCGGAGATGATCACTTTTGAAGTTGTCAAAATTAAAAGTCCATATCATGCTTTGTTCGGAAGGACGGTTTATGCTAAATTTATGGCTAGGCCATGTTATGTTTACTTGCAGCTTAAGATGCCGGGTCATAAAGGCACGATCACGGTTCATGGCAGTCGTAAGATAGCGGTGGAATGCGAGGAAGGTGATGTAGCGTATGCAGAAGCGGTATGTGCCACGGAAGAGTTAAAGTTTTATAAAGATAATGTTGATCCGGCAGATATGACTCCGCTGAAAAAACCAACTACCGAGCATGATCCGGCATTGAAGTTCAAGTCAGCGGAAGAGACTAAGCAGGTTGATTTTGTGCCTGGAGACTCATCTAAACAGTTCACCATCAGCGCTAACCTTGATCCCAAATAGGAAAGCGCGCTCATCGAGTTCATCCGTGAGAACCGGGATATCTTTGCATGGAAGCCCTCTGACATGCCAGGTATACCGAGGGAACTCGCTGAGCACAAGTTGAACATTGATCCAAAGTTTAAACCGGTAAAACAGTATCTACGCCGCTTCAATGAGGAGAGGCGCAAGGCCATAGGAGAGGAAGTGGCCAGACTTTTGGCAGCAGGGTTCATAGTGGAAGTTTTTCATCCGGAATGGTTGGCTAATCCGGTGCTGGTTTTAAAGAAGAATGGGAAGTGGAGGATGTGTGTGGATTATACAGACCTCAATAAAGCTTGCCCGACGGATCCCTTTGCTCTACCTCGCATTGATCAGATTATCGATGCCACAGCAGGGTGTGAGCGGCTGAGTTTTTTGGATGCATATTCAGGGTATCACCAGATTAAAATGGCGGTTGAAGATCAAGAGAAGACAGCTTTCATAACTCCTTTTGGTGCTTTTTGCTATGTATCTATGCCCTTTGGGCTCAAGTGTGCACAGGCAACTTATCAGCGTTGCGTTCAGAATTGTTTGAAAGGGCAGATAGGAAGGAACGTGCATGCTTATGTGGATGACATTGTGGTCAAATCAAAGGAAGAAAGAACAATGATAGAGGACCTCAAAGAAACCTTTGATAATCTTCGAGCTTACAGGATGATGCTTAATCCGGAGAAATGTGCTTTTGGTGTTCCGGCTGGTAAGCTTCTGGGATTCTTGGTCTCGAACAGGGGAATAGAAGCCAACCCAGAGAAGATCAAGGCCATCACATCTTTGACAAAACCGGTTTGCATCAATGACGTTCAGCGCATAGCGGGCCGGATCATGGCGCTAAGCCGGTTCATCAGTCGATTGGGGGAGAAGGCGATCCCGCTTTATCAAATGTTGAGGAAAACGGACCGGTTCATATGGAGCGAGGAGGCAAATACAGCGTTTGAGAATTTGAAACGGCAATTAGCAAAACCACCGGTTTTAGCTGCTCCCATTGATAAGGAGCCTTTGCTGTTATATGTTGCTGCGAATACACGGGCAGTCAGCGTTGCGATTGTGGTTGAGCGCAAGGAAGCAGGGAAGGAACATCCGGTTCAGCGCCCGGTTTATTATGTGAGTGAAGTACTCATTGAGTCTAAACAAAGGTACCCACATTGGCAGAAGTTGGTCTATGGGGTGTTCATGGCAAACCGGAAACTGAAGCATTACTTCCAAGGGCATCCAATAACTGTGGTTAGTTCAGCTCCGTTAGGAGACATAATCCAGAACAGGGAAGCTACAGGCAGGGTAGCCAAGTGGGCCATTGAGCTCAGCCCGCATGAGTTGAAATATGTACCGTGTACTGCTATAAAATCTCAGGCATTAGTAGATTTCATCAATGACTGGACAGAGTTGCAGACTCCTGAGGAGAAGCCGGATCTTACTTATTGGACGATTCACTTTGACGGTTCAAAGCAGTTGGAGGGCTCGGGGGCTGGAGTTGTCTTAACTTCCCCCAGAGGTGATAAATTTTGCTATGTCCTCCGCTTATTGTTTCCTTGTACTAATAATGCAGCAGAATATGAAGCATTGCTTCATGGTTTGCGATTGGCAAAGGAGATGAATTTGAGCCGGGTTAAGTGCCTGGGCGATTCAGATCTAGTGGCACAGCAAGTTTCTGGCAAGTGGGATTCAAGGGATCCCCTCATGGCGGCTTATCGGCGAGAGGTTGAAGCGGTCGCAGGATGCTTCAAGGGATATCAGGTGGATCATATAGACCGGCGGAGGAACGAAGCGGCCGACGCTCTAAGCCGGCTAGGGTCGCAACGTAAACCGGTGCCACCAAACACCTTTTTGGATGAATTGCACAGTCCTTCGGTTCAAGTACCTTCGGAGAACGACCTAGCTGTTCCGGACCCAGAAGCACAGTTAGTTGCAGCACTCCATATTATTCCGGATTGGACGATACCCTATTTGGCGTACTTAAGCCGAGGAGAGTTACCGGAGGACGAAGAGGAAGCACGGCAGATAATCCGGCGTTCCAAGTCTATGACAATTGCAAACGGAGAGCTGCACCATCGTAGCACTTCTGGAGTATTTCAACGATGTGTTTCAGCTGAGGAAGGTTGTGAGATTCTAAGGGAGATTCATGAAGGGGATTGTGGTCATCATGTCGGGTCAAAGTCTTTAGTGGCTAAAGCATTCCGACATGGCTTCTATTGGTTAACCGCGAATGCAGATGCGGCGGATCTGGTCCGAAAGTGTGATGCTTGTCAGAAGTTCTCAAGACGTGCTCTTGTTCCGGCACAGGAACTCCGGATGATACCAATAACTTGGCATTTTGCAACTTGGGGGCTTGACATGGTTGGTCCTTTCAAGAGATCCCAAGATCAGAAAACTCATCTACTGGTAGCAGTAGACAAGTTTACAAAGTGGGTTGAAGCGGAGCCTATAAGCAAGTGTGATGCGGCAACAGCGGTCAAATTCATCAAAAAAGTAATATTCCGGTTTGGTTTTCCACACAGCATCATCACAGACAATGGCACCAATTTATCTCAGGGCGAGATGGAAGAATTCTGTCAACGAGAGCATATTCGTTTGGACGTGTCTTCTGTGGCTCACCCCCAATCCAATGGTCAGGCCGAAAGGGCAAATCAGGAGATTTTGCGAGGAATCAAACCCCGGCTTATGACACCTTTGCAGAGAACCCCAGGTTGTTGGGTTGAAGAATTGCCATCCGTCCTTTGGAGTATTAACACTACACCAAACCGGTCTACAGGTTATACACCTTTCTTCATGGTTTACGGCGCAGAAGCAGTTCTTCCAAGTGACATACGACATGACTCACCAAGGGTAGCGGCTTATGTGGAAGCCGTTAATGAGGAGTCAAGACAAGACGGTTTAGACCGGTTGGATGAAGAGCGTGATATAGCTGCAGCACGGTCGGCGATTTATCAGCAAGATCTGCGCAGATATCATAGCCGCCGGATTAGAACCAGGACATTCCAGGAGGGTGACTTGGTACTCCGGCTCATCCAAGATCAAACAGATATGCACAAGCTATCCCCGCCATGGGAAGGGCCCTTTGTGGTCAGCAAGAATTTACACAACGGTTCATATTACTTGGTGGACATTCGAGAACACAAGGATTCGCGGACATCGGAAGAGGAGACGAAGAGGCCGTGGAACATAGCCCATTTACGGCCGTACTATACTTGAGCTATGTGCTCCAATGTATCCTGTGTATATATTTTGAATAATGAATAAATCGGCACCCTCGGTAAACCGGGGGCTCAGCCCTTTCTCCATATACACAAATCTTGTGACAAATAACCATATCAGTTTATTATCAAATATCATATTTCAACGTTGGCCGGTTTAGAAACTAATTTTTGCAGAATATGTGAAGGAGCAATAGAACTCTCGGGAACAGGAGATTATATCCGGTTCAAGAAGAGAAGACTCCATAAAGCGCAAACCCACAGGTTCAAAACAGAACAATGGAGGCCCCCTGGGAGTTGGTATCATCCGCTCCCAGTGATCGGATTAAGTTTCATAAATTCTTGCAACCCCCTGAAAAGTTGGACAAGTCCACATTCAGTGATTGGTTTAGATTGACCCACCGGTTCAGGAGGAACCCTGGAGGCCCCTTGGGACAGATGGTTTGCCCACGTCCCATTGATTGGCTCGGTTTTTGTTTACGGTTCTATCGGCCCTCTGAACAGTTGATACGCTCACGTTCAGTGATGGGCTAGGCCCCTTGGGACAGATGGTTTGCCCACGTTCCATTGATTGGCTCGGTTTTTATTTACAAATTCTTTCGGCCCTCTGAACAGTTGATACGCTCACGTTCAGTGATTGGCTAGGCCCCTTGGGACAGATGGTTTGCCCACGTTCCATTGATCGGATCGGTTTTTATTTGCGGTTCTATCGGCCCTCTGAACAGTTGATACGCTCACGTTCAGTGATTGGCTAGGCCCCTTGGGACAGTAGGTTTGCCCACGTCCCATTGATTGGCTGAACCTTGCTTTGAGCCTGGCAGCTCTTTGAAAAAGCCTCGACTACATGGTCTGATTTGCAAAAAATTGTGTGTTTCTTGGTGTTTCTTGTGTTCTATAACCTTTTAAACCGAGTGGAACAGCTCCAGAAGTTGACCACCTATCTATAAAGTTATAAGTCTGGATCATAAACACCAGCGAGAGTTAAACCGGCGTTCATCATAACCCGGATCGACCTTCATGATGAGCCAACAAATTGGCAGTACATGATCAGTTATAATGACCGGTGTTTTTTAAACCGGCCTGTTTTTGACTATAAATCACCAGTATGAGACAAAACAATGACCGGAGTTTATTAACCCGGCCCAATTGTGATCAAGCCCGGTGTTCATTAAAACCCGGATGGCGTATCAGGCACAAGTTACAACTTTCTGAAACAAGATGAGCCGGAGTTATCGACAAGATGGACCGGAAAGTTTCAAGCGTCTATTAGGATGGAGGAAGACCGATTAAAGTGACTTTAAAGTCCTGACCGGTTTAAAGTATATTGGCCACATACATCTCAGGTATATCAGTAATTTTTAATATAAAGATATGTTTATTGGATGTTTTAATAGAACAAGTTAACCCGTTCAGTGGTAAGCCACTAGGACATATTTTTTCGATATTTTTATATGAACAGAAGAAAGCAACCGCATCAGGCAACAGGTCAACGGATGAATACTTCATAAAGACAAAATATCGGATCACGGCACATTAAGTCTCAGCCAAACCTATTACAAGGCATAAAAAGCCCAATAGTTGGAAGCATTGTTTGACGGGATAACAATCATGGTTACATCAATAGAATTCAAGATTGTGCCTCTCCTTGCTGAGATGGCTGGCCACCGTCTTGATCCGGAACGTCTTCATCTTCGTGAAGCGGTTGGAAGTCCGGCGCACGCCAATCAATCTTTGCCAAGGCACGGAAATATACTTCATCGTTGATAAGCTCAACAGGATCAATATCAGGGGCAAAGGTGTGAGGACGAACCGGCGGAATTAAGTTTACAATATCGTAAACCGGTCGCTCCACCCGCTCGTTCTGCAGGTTGTATGCTGGATGATATCGCGACAAGTCAGATTCCACCGCAAGCTTGCTGGCGAGGGGACGCATCTCCTTTGTCAGGGCATAAAGATCTTTTTCATTGAAGGTTGAACCGTCCTCCTTAGTATCAGGAAATCCGGTTAACACCTCCTCCGGATCAAGGTCCGGGACCCAAGCTTTAGCCCTCGTAAGGGCCAGAAGAGCACCTCCTCGAGCGGCCGATTTCTTAACTTCTTCAAGACGAGCCGGTAGAATGGACAAACTATTCAAAGTATCTTGGATAGTTGAAGGAGCCTGTTTACCAAATGAAGTGGCACTAATAATCCTTTGCGTTCCGGAGTACAGCTGTTCGACCAAGGTATAGCAGGCTTTGAGTTTTTTCCGTAAGTCGTCCCCAAGATGGGAGACACGGCGTCCTACATACAACGATGAAAGTTAAATCGGTACAAGTCACATGTTACAAAGATAAAGACAGGAATTCAGATTATATTTACCAAAAATAGCAGAGGTCATCAAGTCAATTTGGCGCTTTAACCCGGTCAATTCTTCGGTAACCGGATTAAGTGCTCCTTCAGCGTCTTGAACACGTTTTTCAATATCTTTTTTCTGGACCTCAAAAGTAGTCCGCTCCTCTTCAAAATATTTCTTCAAGTCTTCAGCAGTCTTTAAACTCACTTGAAGTTCTTTTTTAGCCTTTGAAGCGGCCGACTCAATTTCCGTAAGCCGGCTTCGAAGTTCGTTGATTTCCAGAGCATTCCGGTTCAGCTCAGCCTGCAGACAAAGTTCAAAAGCAAGAAATGAAATTACAAGTCTCAAGCACACAATCAAGTTGTCTACTTGACACTTGGGGGCTAATGGCAGTTGAAGCAATACAGCAAAGACAATTTGAAATTGCAAGTCTCAAGCACACAATCAAGTTGTCTACTTGACACTTGGGGGCTAATGGCAGTTGAAGCAATGCACCAAAGACAATTTGAAGTTACAAGTATCAACTACATAACCAAGTTATCTACTTGATACTTGGGGGCTAATGTATGGATCAGCAGTTCAAACTACAAAGTTCCGGATCACCTTCAGTAAAGCAGCTAAACCGGAACTTGGGGGCTGCTAAGAGATAGAGATGCGTCAAAAAAGCAAAGTCAGAAGAAGAAACTTACCTCATATTTTTCTCTCATCAGGTTCACCAAGCTGGCTTCATAATCCCGACTGCTGTGGAGCCGGTTCAAATACCCGGAATAAATGTCTTGAGCGCTCATGCTGGAAAGACTGGATATGTCAGTACTCCATTTCCCTTTTTCTTGAGCTATCTTTTCCGCTTTAGCTGTATGTTTTGCTAAAACAGTGGGCTCAGCTGGAGCAACATAAGCGGTACCAGTAACCACGACATCAGGAGAAGTGGGTACATTGGGGGGAGTAACGTCAACATGAGCCGGATCAGGAGACACCGGATTAACTTGAGGAGAATTAACCCGGGCCGGGCTTGGTGGATCTTGGACGTTTTCTGTAAGGGGAGTTTCAAGAGCAGGTTCTTCAACAGGAGCTGCAGGAGTACCTTCTGGAGGAACAACTGTGGACGGATTAATAACCGGATCATCAGCAGAAGGGTCAGCAACAGGCTTATTCGCCTTGGGTTTTTTGCTGGGTTTCGGTTTTCTGGAAAACATGCAAAATAAGTTAGTACTATAAAGTAAAAAGGGTGTCATAAACCGGAAAAGGCGAAGAAAGTTACCCTGGGACGGTTTTCAAAGGAGGAAGCTGCGTAGCGGTTGATTCACCAGAAGAAGACAACGGAGTTTCCTGATAGTCAGGATCAGACGGTTTAAGGGGTTTTCGGATAAGTCCGGCCTTGGGATGAAGAAGAGTCGGAGACAGTATCACCTCAGCACGGCGTTTTCGAACCGGAGTTAAGGAGATTCCAGATGACTCCACCGCCAGGCCACTGTGGCGAGCGGTCCGGCGAAAGGCTTCGTGCTGTTGCTTCTTCAAAGTAAAGTTAGGATCTAACTGAGCATAAGGATGAGAAAATTGATATTTCCTGACGGTCCGACGATTTTTGGGAGGAAGAGGTTCTGAATCAGAAGAAAGAAGTGTTACCTCAATCTCAGTCGGGTTATCACCTTCAGGCAGTTCCTATGAAAAGGTATCATTAGATATGATTACAAGTGCATGGAAGCAAGAATTTAAACCGGAATAAAGCATACCTCGGAGTCCGGATCATCATCCTCAGTAGGAGAACCGGCATCAACGGCTGCTTTCCTCTTTTTGTTTGCAGGGGTCTTCCAGCGAGCCTGTTTTACGGTTTTTTCCTGAGGCTTTCTCCTCCAGAAGGGGTCATCAGCCTAATTGAAAAAGCAAGGGCAATTGAAAGACGATTCAAAGAGGACGGTTTACAAGTACAGGGCAATGAAAATCTTACTTCGGGCAGCTTATTCTTCTTGAAGTACGGAGCCAAGCCAACCTTAGCGCAATCTGTTAAGGAAGGATTGACAATCTTTTTGGCTGACTCCACTACCTCCGATTCAGAAAGCTTATCCTTGGTAAACCTTTGAGGATCATCCGGTTTACCAGAGTATTTGCACATTAACTGAGAACGCCGGCTTAAGGGAAGGATGCTCCAAGATAGCCAGCAGCGAAGGAAATCAGTGCCGATCAGACCATTTGCCATAAAAGCTCTCAGTTTGGAGAGCTGTGATGAGAACCGGGTCCGTTCAGCAGCACTAAGCCGTAGTGGCAAGGGGTGATTTGCCGGAATACGAGTTTCGCGATAACCCGACAAAGGATTTTCATCTTCAGGAGAAGTGTCAACACAATAAAACCAGGACTTGTTCCAATCTTTTGGATGAGTATGTAAAGCGGCGTGAGGAAAGACTACGTCCCTCCTCTTCTGAATACTAATCCCACCAAGTTCTTGGTGAGGTCCGCTGGTAAATTCAGTGCGCCGGTTTAAATGAAAGAAATCCCGGAATAAATCAACTGAAGGTTCCTCTTGCAGATACACCTCAGAAAATACTTGGAAATCACAAATGTTTGAAACGGAATTGGGTCCGATATCCTGTGGGTGTAGCTGGAAGGTGGCAAGAACATCCCGGAAAAACCTTGAACCGGGGGGAGAGAAGCCTCTAGAGATGTGGTCCAAAAACACGATGACTTCCCCGGATCTAGGAGTAGGAGGGCATTCATTACCCGGAGCACGCCATTTTAACTCAGACTGAGGGCCTAATGTGCCGATTTTAGACAGCTTGATTAGGTCATCCTCAGTAACGACGGAAGGGACCCAATCGCAGGAGACATACTGCTTAGCCATTGAACAAAGTGCTGGAGAAGATAAAATACAGAAACGGATTATGAAAGTACAATAATCCGGAATCTATCTATGAAAATTACGCAACGGTTTAAACTGAGGACTAGTTGGCATGGTTAAACCGGCAATCATAAAACAAGTTATATCATTTCCGGTTTATGGCAGTTGAAGAGGAACAGTTCAACCATTGCGTCAAATTACAGAGTTTTTGCAAGAGCAGGGCATATCAACTTAAACCGGAACATACTTAGCGAATCTACCAAGGAGAAAAACAGGTTTCCGAAAGATTGCTAAAGGGGAAAGATCTAAGTATGCTGAGGAAAAAGAAACTAATCTAAGAGTATGCAAGGAAAGCTACAAAGACTTTATACTAAAAAGATGGATTTACATGCCAGACAGGAGTGATGAAGATTTGAAGCATCTACAGCGGGGTAAAAATGGAGAAGATCGAAAAAACAAAATCATTACGGGTCACGGGCTCAAGATCGAACAAGATGAAGCTTTGCTAAAAGTTCTAATGGCGGAACGGATAAATCTACAGCATTATATATAGATGGCGAGATCTAAGCTAGTACTAAGCGGAAGATCTGTTGACTAGGCCTAAAGGTCACAAATTCTCTATGAGGAATGTATCTACGAAGAAAGAGGCGAAGCTTTCGTTGGAAGCCCTAATGGCGGAAGAACAAGGAGGAGCACTGGCAGATGCAGATCAATAATAAGGAAAAAAGAACGTACTTGAGCAATGGAGGACAGCAACGGAGTTTTCTCTGGACGAATCAGGTTGATGCAGCGGCCGGGGAGATCTTGATTCGACGAGATGACGGCGGCGCTCCAAGCTCAGGCGTTAATGGAGTTCTTTAGGCTCAGGCGGCGGACGAAGGAAGAAGACGCGAGAAGAAGGAAGAATGAAAGGGAACGGTGTTATTTATAAGCGAAGGAGTCAGATCTGAAACGACAAGTGCGAGAATCGAGGAGACAGAAAATCGGATAAAGATCTCGTGACGCCTCGATCTTCGGGATAACCCTTAAAATACGCTACAGTACAGCTCACGGCGCTAAATGCGGAGATGATGTCATTGTCAGACTTTAATGATCTTGGAGGATGATGTCAGAGCCGGTTTACAAAAAGATGAAGATAAAGAAGAAAATTATACAAGACAAAGAAGACTGATGTGAACAAAGTTCAAATCATTCTGGGGCCTAATGTCAGGGATATTGTTAGTAGGTATAAACCGGCTATTGTAAACTGGCTTAGTTATATTATACTTGGTTTTAATATTTTAGTAGAGACTACGGCCCATGAGATTTCAAGGCCCATGTATAGAAGTATGGTCTGTAAACCGCCAAGAGATGTAACTTGAGAGATAAGAAAGAAAAGACAGAGACCGAGGCGGACACGAGTATGAGCCGGCCTCGGGACTCTGTAAACCGGACCAGGCATTGCCTCTATATAAAGGGACGGCCTGGACGGTTCAGGGACAAGCAACAATCAATCCGTCGAGACACAGGCAAAGCGAATCCGCTCCCTGTAAACCGACGCCCAAGCAATACCAAACCAACTAGACGTAGGCTTTTACCTTCTCCGAAGGGGCCGAACTAGTATAAATCCTTTGTGTCCTTTGTGTGCCATGAATCCTTTCAAGATAACCCGTGCGACGGTTCCATCATCAAGTCCGTTGAACCGGACATCTGCCGTGTTATTTCCACGACACTCTCCTTTTCTTCCTTCCATCTCCACAAAAGGGAAAAAAGAGGGGCGCCCGAATCCTACTAGGAGTGGAGTCCTGGTAGGACTCCCCCACATGGCACGACCCCTTGGACGGCCACCTCCTCCCCTCCTATCTTATATACAGGGGCATGGGGTCACTCCAAGACACGACAGCTATTCTCTTAGCCGTGTGCGGTGCCCCCCCTCTATAGTTTACACCTCAAGTCATATTGGGCAAAGCCCTGCGTGATCTACTTCACCATCACCATCAACACGCCGTCGTGCTACCGGAACTCTCCCTCGAATCTCTGCTGGATCAAGAGTTCGAGGGACGTCACGAACTGAATGTGTGCAGAACACGGAGGTGTCGTACGTTCGGTGCTTGATCGGTTGAATTGAAAAGACGTTCGACTACATCAACCACGTTAATCTAACACTTCCGCTTTCGATCTATGAGGGTATGTAGACACACTCTTCCCGTCTCGTTGCTATGCATATCCTAGATAGATCTTGCGTGAGCGTAGGATTTTTTTTGAAATTGCATGCTATGTTCCCCAAAAATACTGATGGTGCATTTCTACAGACACTAATTCCATCCTTGCCACCAACTTCTTCTTCATACCGCAACATGCTAGACAAACCTTCTGCACATAAGAGGAACAAATAAGGGGAGAGGGGGTCCCCTTGCCAGATCCCCCATCTCAGTTTCATGAGAGTTCAATCTTACCTTGTATCTTACCGATGCGCATGCCATAATAATATCTATCCATAGTCTATGGAATCCTAGTTTCTCCATCATGCTTCTCAAAAACATCCACTCAACATGGTCATAAGCTTTATACATATCCAACTTAACAGCACACAGACATGCCTGCCCTTACCTCTCTTTTTATTTTATTTTATGAACACACTCATAAGCAATAAGGACATTATCCGTGATGAGTCTCCGAGGAACAAAAGCACTCTGGGTTGGCGAAATGATATCAGGTAGGATTCCCTTTAGTCTAGCAGCCAACATCATTGAGGTAATCTTATAGAGCATATTACATAAGCTGATAGGTCTA
Source organism: Secale cereale (assembly GCA_902687465.1). NCBI lineage: Eukaryota > Viridiplantae > Streptophyta > Magnoliopsida > Poales > Poaceae > Secale > Secale cereale. The sequence continues at coordinate 577,589,286 of LR738713.1, read as the reverse complement.
TATTGAGTCACCAATTCAGGTGAATCGACCTTTGGGATCAGGACTATGGAAGTTCCATTCCATTCTGCTGGAATTTGCCTCGTGTTAATAGCAAAAAGCACCTCCCGAGAGATATCGTCTCCTAGAATGTGCCAATTTTTTTTGAAAAAGATGGTGTGAAGACCATCTGAACCAGGTGCTTTAAGGTCACCAATACTAAACACTGATTTGCACACATCATCAACCGTATACGGCGCCATAAGCATGTCATTCATCTGATATGTCACCTTTGTTTGCACTTTAGTAATGATAGCTGGGTCTACATGGTGAACCTCGGCAGTAAACAGATTGTTAAAATAATTCGGTACATGGGTCTTCAGCGCATCCATACCTTCCAGAATGTTACCGTCGGCATCTTTAAGTTGTTTGATCATATTCCTTTTACGCCTGGCGCTAGCATACGCTTGAAAGAAGCATGTATTGTGATCTCTGTGCTTCAACCACCCCGCTCTCGAACACTACATATAATGTATTTCTTCTAGTTCCAACAAAAAATTAATTAACTCAGATAGCTCCTTTCTTTTCTCTTCACTATCATCATTTATTGGACATGTCATAACTTTCTCAGCTTTTCAGAGTCTCTTTTTAGGCTTCTTTAGTACTCTCTGGTCCCAGTCATGGAATGAATCATGCATTCTGTTAAGCTTATCTTGGATGTTTGTTAGGTTAGGATTTGATCTCACCGAGTTCCAGGCTTCTTGCACCACATCCGAGAATTCTCTGTCCCTTAACCATCTTGCCTCAAAGCGCTTAGTATGGCCGCCACCCTCTCCCAACTGAGCATAATATTCAGTATCGACAGAAATTGGCTGATGGTCAAAGTGATTGTAATGTAGATTATGTAATGCTACCACTGGGTAAAGTGTCGCCCACTCACCATTTATTAATCCTCTGTCCAACGGTTATCTTATTCTGCCTGTTTGCCAGGTGAAACAATCACCAGTGTATCCCATGTCCCGCAGCTCACAGTCGTTAATGGCTGACTTGAACGCGTGCATGTACTATGGTGGTCTCAGGTTATCTCCTTCTTTCTCACTCAAAATTTGAATTTCGTTCAAGTCCCCAATAAGAAGCCATGGTAGGTTATTATTTTGATGCAGCCACCGCATCCTCTCCCAAGTCTTGTATTTGTTCGCCCATTTAAATTCCCCATACATACCAGTAAGCCTCCCCTTATTGCTTCTTTCATCTTCCGCCCTTACATCAATGAAGATGGGATCAAGCTCCAATCGCTGAATCTTAATTTCTTTCTTCCATAACAATAGCAGACCACCCTTCCTACTATCTCCTGCACAAACCAGCTTATGGTCCATCTTCAACTGCTTCCTCAAACATTCAGTCGGATAACTTTCTAAGTGTGTCTCCGACAAAAACAACACATCCGGGCTACAGCTTCGCTGAACATCCAGCAAAGCACGAACTGCCTTGGCGTTCCCAAGCCCCTGGCAGTTCCAACATAAGAGTTTGATTTCACCCGGCACTCCCCTGTCGTAGGGGCCGCCGATCTATCATTTTCTGTTGAATCTGCACCATCATCCTTATTGTTCAGAGCTTCACCATTCTCTCCTCTAAGCTTCTTTCTGTTTGCATTCTTCTGTGGGGTATTCCCTGTATTCGGCGGTCTACCCAATTGGTCATCTTCACCTTCAAAATGATCCACTAGGTTTGCCACCACCGATTTTACTGTTTTGCTAGCTATAACCATAGCCGTGTTACTCTCTGGCACTACTGCATTTGAATCTACAATCATATTTTCCCCCGGCATAAACCCTGCAGTTGTCATATCTTCCCTCGGGTCCTTACTATAAGCACTTGAATCAAGGTGGACTAGAGAATTTATAGGACCCGTATCATCATCAACCTTCTCCTCCGTGTTGTTAGCCATACTGTTCTCAGTAGCCCTTTTGCCCAAATCCCCATTAGCATCTCCCATTCTTACATCTTGGCCGGGTATATTATTGCTGGGGGCTGTCCCATTGGCATCCCCAACGTTTCCACTGTTCACTACAGGCTGATATAGTGCGTTAAAACGCCAGCTCTCCGTATGTGAGGCATTGGGGTGCGGCTTGCGCCCTCGCCCCCAGCCCAGATCCCTACCATATCCTCTGCCTCCATCATGAGCATCACCATCCATCTCATTTCATCGACCTCCACTCCCTCGGCCTCCACGGCCTCCTCCTCTTCCTCTTCTTGGAGCTAAAATAAAGTTGCCTCATTCAAAGTTTGTTTTGTCATGTTCTCCAGTACCGCACTCTTCATGACAATGACCCATAAACCCAAATGCATTACAAAAAGTTGGGAGCTTCTCAAACTTGACCAAGTATTTCTCTGTTTTTTCAGACCTGGTTATCCCAACAGCTCGTGTTAGTTTCTTATTCACATCATGTTTCACCCTTACTCGGACGAATTCACCTATGAAGCCATTAAGTAAAGTTACTTGGACCTCCTGCACTTCACCGATCCTCGTAGCCAGGTTCTTTAATGATGATGTGCTCTTCAACACTCCATCAGGTAGCTTGTGAATCTGACATCACGTCTCCAATCTATCCAACTTAACCTTCTCTGGATTTGAGAAACCATCATATTCAGCAAGCAATAATGCCGTACCTTTAAAATCCCAAGGGCCCTAATGCATCGCTTTGTTCCAGTCCCCTAGACAATTAAATTGGATCAAGAACAAGTTCGCATTGATCCTCTGTAATGCCCAGGATGGGACTATACCTCCTACGTGTCGAGGCACGACTTAAAGGTATAAGCCCATTCTGGAATGATCTCAAGTTTGGTTTCTTTGCACGACTCATTTAAAAATAGGGATGAAATTGCAAAAGGAGATAGTTGGCTTACACTCGCCACTTCACACAATACATTACATAAGCAAGACATCATTCAAAACATCACAACCCGACTACGGGCGAAGATCCAAAAGAAAGATACCAAAACATAAAGCCACAGGTCCTAATCGCCCCTAGTAGAAACCACTACTGATCGTCGAAAACGTCACAAGCATACGACCACTCTCTTCATCGAGCTCCCAGTGAAGAACTTGAACCAGCTCCTCCATCATCTCAGCTGAACCTGCATCTGGTGTTGTAGTATCTGTGAGCCACGAGGACTCAGCAATCCCATAACCATGGGTATCAAGACTAGCAAAGCTTTATGGGTAGGAGGAGTTAAAGTGGTGAGGTTGCAGCAGCGGCTAAGCATAATATGGTGGCTAACTTACGAGTACAAGAATAAGATGAGCATCTACGCAAACGGTCGCAACTAGTAGTGATCGCTAAAGATCCTGAACTACATACGAATCAAACATAACCCCACCGTGTTCTCTTCTCAAAGTGAAAAGAGACATTCACGGTTACTTACACAGTTGTGTGTTTTACTTCGGATCCACTGTCAAGTTTTCTACAACCGGACATTAACAAATTCCAATCTGCCACATAACCGCGGGCACGGCTTTCGAAAGATCATAACCCTGCAGGGGTGTCCCAACTTAGCCCATCACAAGCTCTCACGATTAGCTGAAGTGATAAATATAATATCATCACCCCTTATCTTAGGGAAATCCGACCAGGTTCGGCATCCCGGTGCACAAGACATTTCGACAATGGTAAAACTAGTCCAGCAAGACCTCCCGGTGTGTCGACACCCTGATAGTAGCCGCGCGTATCTCATCTCAGGCCACGACCGGATGGGTGATGCTATAGGTAAAACCAATCCTCGAGTTTCCCCGTGGTGGCCCCGCAGGACCCCCGTTAGGGACCAACACCATCAGCACTGGCCCCCCTGTTATGTAGAATTAAGATCCCGGGGACATGACCCCCTATGCAATTAATTAATTAATTAAGTTGTTATTATGAGCAAATTAAAACCAATGTTGGGCCTTGCTGGAGGAGTTTTATTCAAAGACGAACTGTCAAGGGGTCCCCATCCACCCATCGTGTAAGGAACGCAAAATCAAGGAACATAATGCCGGTTTATCGGCGCCTAAGGTGGCATGAGTGGAACAAAACACCGAGCAAAAGGCCAAGCCTTCCACCCATGCCCAGTATATAGGTGTTTTAATAATAATTTTAGATATTGTGATATCCAACAACAAGTTCCCACCTGGAACGATCTTCATCTCCACCTGCAACTAACAACGCTATAAGAGGGGCTAAGCAAGCGGGTAACATAGCCAATCAGTGGTTTTGCTAGGAAGGTTTCAAGGTTAGAGGTTTCATGGCAACAAGGAGAGGGCTGACAATAAAAGATGGGTAGCGCGACATGTAACGATAGCATCGAGACAACTAAGCATGGCAATGGTAGTAAAGGTATCCAAGGGTACGATCATCTTGCCTGGGATTCCGCAAGGGAGAAGAACAAGTCCATAAAGTAGACGGAGCAACATAGTCGAGCGAATCCTCACAACTCCGGAACGAACCCGAAGCTAATGAGGGAAGCAAACCAGAAAGAAACAAGCAACACGGTAAACACACATATCATAACCATGGCATACGATGCACATCCAAGTATGATGCATGTCCGGTTTAAATATGCATGGCATGGCAAAGTGCACAAACAAGTACTACAAGTTAAGTGTAGCTCAATATGCAACGAGTTGCATATTGACGAAACACCACATTTTAATTATTTAATTGACTCTCGTTTATTTACAAGACAAGATTAAATGTTTTTAACATGGCAAGAGGTGAAGCAAAAACAAACTACCTATTTAGCCATTTTAAATGAGGCCGGAAATAACAACAACAATTCCGGAAAAATCCCCATATGCATGTTTAGCAATTTTTAAGCAACAACAAAGCACACATTTTAATGTTGTTAACATGATGCGGATGGCATGATCAAGTTTATGCAATTTTATTAAAAGTTGACATGAAGATGATAAGGAGTATTTGTCGCCGTGGTGGAAGGAAAGGGTGCCACGGCAACGATCCGAAAATGATGCAACGCAACATCTCGGTTCCGGTAACTCATTGAGAGACCGGTGCAAAAGATGACGGAGAGCGTGTCGAACAAGATGAAAAGGTGGGGTGATCCCGTCACCGGGTTCCCACGGGTCGGCGACGAGGCAACCGAGGAGCATGACAAAAGGACGAAACGGGCACGGTGCACACAAGGGCAAACATTTCATACAACACAACAAACATTCGTCCACGGGTCATCGTCTCGGGGTTATACCTTCGGAACGTTTGTTCTCGAAGCGGTTCGAGTTCGTAGAGGAAGTAGTGGAAGTAGTCGTTCCGTAGATGTACTCGTTATGTAGCCGTTCTCGCGATTCGTAGAGGAAGTAGGCGTCGCGACGGTAGTGTAAGTAGTGGTA
>LR738713.1:577557184-577583136 GCA_902687465.1 Secale cereale | reverse complement strand
AAAAAAAAACCACAGGGCAAGGCAGCAGCAAGCTTGCGTGAAGGAGGCCATGGTGGCGACGTGGTTGCAGGCAGCGGTGATTCCCATGGCAAGGGAGGTCGGCGGACGACGGGAAACGGGCGGAGTTCCTGGGGCCGAGCCGCTGCAGGACTTGCCGCGACACTTGTGGCGAGGTGGTGGAGGCACGACACTTGGGGCGCGGACGTCGGACGTCGGACGACGGCGGGAGGGACTTGGCGCGGAGGAGAGGGCGCGATGCAGCGGCGTTGGCTGCAGGCCACCGGCTGCGGGCACGGGCACGAGGTGGTTCAGGGAGACGACGGCTAGGGGTGGCCGTTGCCGGCGCTGGAGCATGGCCTGCGCGGCTTGAGGACGGGGCGCGGCTCCTGGTCGCTAGAGGGAGACGACGGCGGCGCTCGGCCTGGAGGGCGCGTCCATGGCGGCGCGGTCGCACTGGACGAGGCCGGGCGGGGACGCGGCGTCCTCTGGCTGCTCCGGCGCGGGGTGGCCCTGGAGGAGGCGAGGCCGCGGAGGAGAGATCGGGCTGCGGGGATCGTAGGGAGGAGGGGGGCTTCGCGAGCGGGGAACGAGGGGGTTCGGGAGCGAGGGGACGAGGGTTGCGGCGCTATGAGGGAGAGGGAGTTGGGGTGCGGTCGGGCTAGGGTTTGCAAGGGAGAGGGAGGCTGGGCTGGAGGAGTTTGATGGGCCTTGGGCCAAGGTGGAGAGGCCTGCAGCTGCTGGGCTTGAGGCTGCTGGGAGGCCCAGCTGGGTTGCCCTTATTCCCTCTCAAAATAAAATAAACAAAACGGAAAAGAGAAGGGAAAAGAAAGAGATGGTAGAGGTGGAATTTGGGCATGGGGTTATTTTTCCTGGACTCGCGAAAATGTGCACGGTCCACGAAAAATAGAAGAGGCAAGAATGCAAGAGATAAATTCGAACTCATTTGAATTAAATTCAAATGGCTTGAATTAGGGCAAGGTTTGAGGCAAGGAAAGAGAAAGAGAAGGCATGGGAAAAATATGCAAGTGTGTTGGGTTAATTCCAAACAAAATGGAATATTTATTTATAATAGCTCCATAATTATTATTGAGAGGATATGTTATAAAGGGAAGTCACTCTTCCCTCGATTTAAATGGACGAAAGGTCCACACGATTTATTTAAGTTGAGATGCAAAGATTAATGACATGATGGCATGATGACATGATGCAAAGCAAAAATAAATAAAGCAAGCACAAAGAAGCACACGGAAGAACCCGGAACATCTGGAATCTTCTGGAATCTTCTGGGACGTCGGTCTCGGGCGTCACAACTCTCCCACACTAACAGAGGATCTCGACCCGAGATCCTGGAGATGGCACCGGATAAAAACGGAACAGGAAGGTGTAAAACAAAGTTGCTTCTTTGACAGACGAGTGAAACCACGAACCTGAGAGGTTAAACAAGTTGAATAAAGAATACAATGGAGATGAACGAAGATGAACACACTCCGTTAGAAAAGAGGAACAAGGAACACAATGAGAACCTTGTAGGTTGAAAAACTTGAAACAAGAGCTTACGAACCAAAAGAATATGAAACTGGAATGGTATAGCCAAGGAATAAGAATGACAGAATTTGGACAGCAGTCCGTCTGAAAATGGAAGGAATTAACATGAGCTTGAGGAGATGATATGATACTTGATGAAATCAGCAACACATTGCCTCCGAAGCAATTAAAAGAATGGCACAAGGGGGTAAGAAGGATACACACAGCACTCCGGTTGAAAAGAGAGGCAAAACTAGATAAAAGACGGAACTGAATGACGAATACAACACTCCGGTTAAATGATAAGCAAGGGAAAAAAACATGATCTCGATAAAAACGAGATGATGGTTTGGAGAGATCAACATCACGATGCCTCCGGAATGAAAGAATATATACTAGGTCATTGGGAAGAAAGAACGGAGAAGAAAATGACAACTTCTCCCAAAATTGAATTTGAAAGAGCATCCTTACGAAGAAGGGTTGAATGAGGTTGATGGAAAATCAACAACGAAACGAATAAGCTTCATGTGGGCTTATGGAAAACATCTCAAAATTAAGAGGTGACAACCAGCCACTTACGAAAACATTTGACTGGATTGAGATCAACAAGGAGATGATAAACTTATTTCACCGGAATGATAAGTGAAGAACTTGGGTCATTTATAAGCACCATAATTAGCAACAATCCTTAGGGGAAGCTTTTAGGTGAATTATAACCCAAGATTACTCCAACGAATAAATGAAGGGTTGAAAAGATCTCCTGAACAAAGAAAATAATGGGTTTAAATATCTCATTCTCGATAACTCGTGAATCATGAAACATGAAGGGAAAATTGGCAAGAATGACATAACACCACCTCAAAAGATAAGGGAGCAAGAATTGCACTTCGGAATACATGATGGAGAATGCTTGAGCTCCAACAAGAATCTTGATGAAGACTTCGAGGATGAATTAAATCTTGATGAACCACCATGAAAACTCCGGTAATGAAAGCATGAGAAGTGAAAGATGAAAAGAATAAGATTCAAGGCCTGCGATGAATTAGATGGAGCTTTGAAATGATAATTGAAATAACTTGGAGCTCCGGAAAACAAGATGGACAACTTAGAACCGAGAATATGATACGATGAATAAGCTCCGAAGGGATTAATCACCTTGAAGGAATAAGAATAAGAATTATGTCATGCATATCCTTCACCAATTTAAATTGATGACAACCAAAGGATTTGGCATCCTACTTATTCTCGTTGGGAAGAATTAAAGAGAGATCTAGTACAACCTTGGATAAGTATTCAACGAACCACCGGTATAATTATGAAAAGAACGAGTGAATTAATACGAAAACAAGGAAGAGTAAACTTGAATGAACTACCGATATAATATGGAGACGAACGAAGAGACATCAATGAAGAATATTTGGAGGACAAGTTGAAAACTGAGAACGAAGAAATATTCTGAAATGATGGCCTTCGGAGGATCACAATGGAAAGGATTCATGAAAAGCTTCGGATGAGTATAAAAGAATTCCTCACAATCGGAACAATAATGAGGATGGCATGAAGCTAGAACCACAACTCATCAAGAGAACGGTTCAAAATTTAAGAGAAACACTTTTCCGGTCTCCATATGTTGAGAATGAAGACGAGAAATGCCATAAGAATTGTTGAGCACTCCGGAATGAAGAATTAAAAAGGTTGAAACAATGATGAAAAGAATTTGAAAACGGTCTTGGAGAAGGCATGTGACTGATGGGAATCATTATTACGTCACACTTTAAAAAGAATTTGGGTATAACTCCAGAAAAATTGGAAGAGTTAGGTAAGATCCTGGAAAAAGACCTGTGGGTTAGGGCCCACTCAAAAGAAATCACCATTGAAAAAGATTGCTTAAGAGATATTGCACCGGTTGAATTAAATGGCTTGAGTAAGATGACAATCCTCAAAAATAGCTTGAACGGATTAAGAATGGAATTATGAATCTTCTGAGTTGTCTTCAGCACTCCGGAGAAGAATTAGAGAGTTGAATAAGCAAGAGAGACTTCGGATAAGAAATTACAACATGTGCAAACATGTGAAACAAAAAGGAAGAGATATGATCATGACCGAAGCTTGAATTTATTCCACCGGAGAAGAATATTGGAATTAAGAATGATGAACTTGAAGGTCTTGAGCATCTTCACGATGATCACCGGATAAGAACATTGAAGGAAATGAATGAAGAAATATCACATGAATAAAATGGATATTTCATTTGAGAATTTCTTGCTCCGAGAAGAAGAAGGTGGGAGGGTGGGGAAAACAAAGACAACTTGGGATGAATGAAACGGACAAATCGTCAGATTTGTCCACGGCGTCCGTATGGAAAAACTTGAAGAGAAGGCACACCGGTTGAAAAGGATTAACATGAAGATCTTGATGATTAAGAAGGACTAGCGCTCCCATATAAATATGAGAACACCGATTAGGAAAGGTATGGAATCAACATTTGACATCGAAGCAACTCGAATACCAGAATCAAAACAAAAACAACGGATAGATATGTTGCAGCATAATCTTCACAATATCATTCGAACAGAGGATTGAACGAATGAATTCCGTAGGTACATCAACTTGTCGAGAAGCCAATTGGGAGAACAAAAGATAAATAAAAACAACAAGGCGCGGATGGAACAAATACAGGATAGAAGCTTCGTTCGACATATTCGTGCTGAAAGCTCATGGAACATGTTACAAAAGGATTTTGCAATCCCCGGATCAGCATAGCCAAGGACCCTTTAAGATGCAACTCCCGATCGGAACAAGCCCATAAAACCACTTCACTCAATGTAGAACCCCGAACTTCATATCATGCACTCGTTGGAAGAATGCCTAGAACTACTAGATGAACTCACCCATTAATTTCCGAAAGTTTCCAGTTATGCAATCAGGTGTTGGGGATACAGGGGAAGCACCGCGCAATCAACTCTAATCCTACATCCAGCTGTATCCATCCTTCAACACATAACCAGTTATTTCCGGAAACCGTTTACCTCGAACCTTCGAAACGCATCTACTATACAAGCTATGGCAATACTCCCGAACTACCTCCCCAGTACTGGGTGATGTCGGGGTTATCTTGCCACTAACCGCATATGAGAGTTTTCGATGTCGGCCGTCTTAAGTATTCCAGAACTGCTGCGATATATTTGTGACGACAACACCTCGGAGCTCAACTCCCCGGGACACTTCCACAACCCCTAATGACAGGAGGCATCGAGAACAATGTTCTCGTCACAAAGACATCGAAACAATCCAACAATACTCGCGAGATCCTAAAAAAATTTGGTGCAATTTTTGAGAGTAGAAGAGGCAAGAGTAAACGTCAGGAGTCCTCACCAGAGTGAAAAGAGATGAGAAGCAAAAGAAATCCTACTCTTCGATATATATATATATATAGGACTCAAAACATTTTCAAGTGTGTGCCTAGACTCAACCGTCAATGATTCCATCAATCAGTGGGGGCTTCTAGGTCGGAGAAGGCTCTGATACCAACTTGTAATGCCCAGGATAGGACTATACCTCCTACGTGTCGAGGCACGACTTAAAGGTATAAGCCCATTCTGGAATGATCTCAAGTTTGGTTTCTTTGCACGACTCGTGTAAAAATAGGGATGAAATTGCAAAAGGAGATAGTTGGCTTACACTCGCCACTTCACACAATACATTACATAAGCAAGACATCATTCAATACATCACAACATGACTACGGGCGAAGATCCAAAAGAAAGATACCAAAACATAAAGCCACAGGTCCTAATCGCCCCTAGTAGAAACCACTACTGATCGTCGAAAACGTCACAAGCATACGACCACTCTCTTCATCGAGCTCCCAGTGAAGAACTTGAACCAGCTCCTGCATCATCTCGGCTGAACCTGCATCTGGTGTTGTAGTATTTGTGAGCCACGAGGACTCAGCAATCCCATAACCATGGGTATCAAGACTAGCAAAGCTTTATGGGTAGGAGGAGGTAAAGTGGTGAGGTTGCAGCAGCGGCTAAGCATATTATGGTGGCTAACTTACGAGTACAAGAATAAGATGAGCATCTACGCAAACGGTCGCAACTAGTAGTGATCGCTAAAGATCCTGAACTACATACGAATCAAACATAACCCCACCGTGTTCTCTTCTCAAAGTGAAAAGAGACATTCACGGTTACTTACACAGCTGTGTGTTTTACTTCGGATCCACTGTCAAGTTTTCTACAACCGGACATTAACAAATTCCAATCTGCCACATAACCGCGGGCACGACTTTCGAAAGATCATAACCCTGCAGGGGTGTCCCAACTTAGCCCATCACAAGCTCTCACGATTAGCTGAAGTGCTAAATATAATATCATCACCCCTTATCTTAGGGAAATCAGATCAGGCTCGGCATCCCGGTGCACAAGACATTTCGACAATGGTAAAACTAGTCCAGCAAGACCTCTCGGTGTGTCGACACCCTGATAGTAGCCGCGCGTATCTCATCTCAGGCCACGACCGGATGGGTGATGCTACAGGTAAAACCAATCCTCGAGTTTCCCCGTGGTGGCCCCGCAGGACCCCCGTTTGGGACCAACACCATCAGCACTGGCCCCCCTGTTATGTAGAATTAAGATCCCGGGGACATGACCCCCTATGCAATTAATTAATTAATTAAGTTGTTATTATGAGCAAATTAAAACCAATGTTGGGCCTTGCTGGAGGAGTTTTATTCAAAGACGAACTGTCAAGGGGTCCCCATCCACCCATCGTGTAAGGAACGCAAAATCAAGGAACATAATGCCGGTTTATCGGCGCCTAAGGTGGCATGAGTGGAACAAAACACCGAGCAAAAGGCCAAGCCTTCCACCCATGCCCAGTATATAGGTGTTTTAATAATAATTTTAGATATTGTGATATCCAACAACAAGTTCCCACCTGGAACGATCTTCATCTCCACCTGCAACTAACAACGCTATAAGAGGGGCTGAGCAAGCGGGTAACATAGCCAATCAGTGGTTTTGCTAGGAAGGTTTCAAGGTTAGAGGTTTCATGGCAACAAGGAGAGGGCTGACAATAAAAGATGGGTAGCGCGACATGTAACGATAGCATCGAGACAACTAAGCATGGAAATGGTAGTAAAGGTATCCAAGGGTATGATCATCTTGCCTGGGATTCCGCAAGGGAGAAGAACAAGTCCATAAAGTAGACGGAGCAACATAGTCGAGGGAATCCTCACAACTCCGGAACGAACCCGAAGCTAACGAGGGAAGCAAACCAGAAAGAAACAAGCAATGCGGTAAACACACATATCATAACCATGGCATACGATGCACATCCAAGCATGATGCATGTCCGGTTTAAATATGCATGGCATGGCAAAGTGCACAAACAAGTACTACAAGTTAAGTGTAGCTCAATATGCAACGAGTTGCATATTGACAAAACACCACATTTTAATTATTTAATTGACTCTCGTTTATTTACAAGACAAGATTAAATGTTTTTAACATGGCAAGAGGTGAAGCAAAAACAAACTACCTCTTTAGCAATTTTAAATGAGGCCGGAAATAACAATAACAATTCCGGAAAAATCCCCATATGCATGTTTAGTAATTTTTAAGCAACAACAAAGCACACATTTTAATGTTGTTAACATGATGCGGATGGCATGATCAAGTTTATGCTATTTTATTAAAAGTTGACATGAAGATGATAAGGAGTATTTGTCACCATGGTGGAAGGAAAGGGTGCCACAGCAACGATCCGAAAATGATGCAACGCAACATCTCGGTTCCGGTAACTCGTTGAGATACCGGTGCAAAAGATGACGGACAGCGTGTCGAACAAGATGAAAAGGTGGGGTGATCCCGTCATCGGGTTCCCACGGGTCGGCGACGAGGCAACGGAGGAGCATGACAAAAGGACGAAACGAGCACTGTGCACACAAGGGCAAACATTTCATACAACACAACAAACATTCGTCCACGGGTCATCGTCTCGGGGTTATACCTTCGGAACGTTTGTTCTCGAAGCGGTTCGAGTTCGTAGAGGAAGTAGTGGAAGTAGTCGTTCCGTAGAGGTACTCGTTATGTAGCCGTTCTCGCGATTCGTAGAGGAAGTAGGCGTCGCGACGGTAGTGGAAGTAGTGGTACACGGCGACGGTAGTGTCGTTCACGGAGCTCGTTTCGAAGACGAATTTGACGTCGAGGGTCTCCGAGGTCGACGGTAGTGGTACTTGCTTTTCTCCTTGTAGTCGAACTTGACATCGGACGTCGAGGTACTTGTTGCATCGTCGGGCGTAGTTGAACTTGGCATATCCGAAGGGGTACTTGGCGGGTCGTCGTGGGAAGTAGATGAACTTGTGATGTAGTCGTTCGGGTCATGTAGAGGTACTTGGTGCTTCGGGCTGCCATCATTACTCGTTTGTAGATGTACATGTTCATCCTGGCACTTGGCGAAAAAAACAGCAACAACAAACATGGCGGTCTCGGCGACGGTAGTCGAACTTGACGCTTGCATTACACGGGTCCTCTGTCAAAACAACAGCACAGGGCAACACAAAAAAAAACCACAGGGCAAGGCAGCAGCAAGCTTGCGTGAAGGAGGCCATGGTGGCGACAAGGTTGCAGGCCGGGGGTGATTCCCATGGCAGGGGAGGTCGGCGGACGACGGGAAACGGGCGGAGTTCCTGGGGCCGAGCCGCTGCAGGACTTGCCACGACACTTGGGGCGAGGTGGTGGAGGCACGGCACTTGGGGCGCGGACACCGGATGTCGGACGACGGCGGGAGGGACTTGGCGCGGAGGAGAGGGCGCGATGCAGCGGCGGTGGCTGCAGGCCACCGGCTGCGGGCACGGGCACGAGGTGGTGGAGGGAGACAACGGCTAGGTGCGGCCGTTGCCGGCGCTGGAGCATGGCCTGCGCGGCTGGAGGACGGGGCGCGGCTCCTGGTCGCTGGAGGGAGACGACGGCGGCGCTCGGCCTGGAGGGCGCGTCCATGGCGGCGCGGTCGCACTGGACGAGGCCGGGCGGGGACGCGGCGTCCTCTGGCTGCTCCGGCGTGGGGTGGCCCTGGAGGAGGCGTGGCCGCGGAGGAGAGATCGGGCTGCGGGGATCGTAGGGAGGAGGGGGGCTTCACGAGCGGGGAACGAGGGGGTTCGGGAGCGAGGGGACGAGGGTTGCGGCGCTGTGAGGGAGAGGGAGTTGGGGTGCGGTCGGGCTAGGGTTTGCAAGGGAGAGGGAGGCTGGGCTGGAGGAGTTTGATGGGCCTTGGGCCAAGGTGGAGAGGCCTGCAGCTGCTGGGCTTGAGGCTGTTGGGAGGCCCAGCTGGGTTGCCCTCATTCCCTCTCAAAATAAAATAAACAAAACGGAAAAGAGAAGGGAAAAGAAAGAGATGGTAGAGGTGGAATTTGGGCATGGGGTTATTTTTCCTGGACTCGCAAAAATGTCCACGGTCCACGAAAAATAGAAGAGGCAAGAATGCAAGAGATAAATTCGAACTCATTTGAATTAAATTCAAATGGCTTGAATTAGGGCAAGGTTTGAGGCAAGGAAAGAGAAAGAGAAGGCATGGGAAAAATATGCAAGTGTGTTGGGTTAATTCCAAACAAAATGGAATATTTATTTATAATAGCTCCATAATTATTATTGAGAGGATATGTTATAAAGAGAAGTCACTCTTCCCTCGATTTAAATGGACCGAAGGTCCACACGATTTATTTATGTTGAGATGCAAAGATTAATGACATGATGGCATGATGACATGATGCAAAGCAAAAATAAATAAAGCAAGCACAAAGAAGCACACGGAAGAACCCGGAACATCTGGAATCTTCTGGAATCTTCTGGGACGTCGGTCTCGGGCGTCACATCCTCCTCCAAACCACCTGCATCGCTGGGTTCCAAGTTGGCTTCATATCCGCGATTAACGCGCTCTGGCTAAAGCTTTTTGTTGTCAATAGACGACCTAGGGCTAGCCACTTTGCCTTGATTTCTTCGACACCAGTCTTATCTTCCCAGACTAGGTCATCTATTTCCTCATCCTGAAGATTCAGCCTTTCAAGGAGCTTTGATGTTTGCTCTGACCTTCGATCTCCTGATCCATTACTCGAACCAGTTTCCGCCATGGCGGTCCGTGGACGGCGATTGAAAATCAAAGCCCTACTCCGCGTCCTCGACTCTCCCAGGGTCAGCCCTGAGGGGGTCATGAGACGGGCGGGGGAAGGAGAAGATCTGACCTGCACGATAAACCCATTGGTGATGGGGAACTCACGGTGGCGGCGCCACCGGAGGGCTGGAAAACCCTAGTCGAGAGACCTAGGGGAAAAAACTTCCTGGTACCCAACTTGAGGGGTAAATCAATTTGATTGCGACATTGCTTGTGGTGGGATTTAAATGCCTACGGCTACGAGAAGTAAACGAGACATAACAAAAGTAAACGAGACAGACTAGAAAACCGTTTAGGGTCCAGCCGGTCAGATCGATCGACCCAATGACGGGGCGAGGCGGCTGATCCCTAGTCGGCCCGCCGGCTGACACCCACAAATTAATAGTCTTTTTTTACGAGAAAACTTTCAATATATTCATCTTTAATCATGGCAATACGATAAACACCAGAAATAATAAAAATCACATCCAGGTCCGTAGACCACCTAGCGACGACTACAAGCACTGAAGCGAGCCGAAGGGGCATCATCGTCATTGCCCCACCGTTGCTGGAGCCAGGCAAAATTTGTTGTAGTAGATAGTCGGGAAGTCGTCGTGCTAAGGTCCCATAGAACCAGCGCATCAGAACAGCAACCGCCGCCGATGAAGAGTAGTGTAGATCAGAAGGATGCAACCTGAAGAAACACAAACATAGACGAACTACGACCAGATCCTAGCAAATCCACCAAGGATATATCCGTTGAAGATATACTTCCACACGCCCACCGTTGATACTAGACACACCACCAGAACGGGGACTAGGCGAGGAGAATCTTATTTCATTTTCAGGGAGTCATTACCATCTCGTCTTCCTAAGAAGGACACAAACCCTAACAAAAGTTGAAGAAACATCTAAAAACGGAGCCCTCCCGCGGACAAGGGCTGGGATCCACCGCGTCGCCATGACCCTAAGGCCACTGGAGACGAGGCAGACCGGCGGTGGGAGGCAAAGGAACCCTAAGCTTTTCTTGGGGAGGAGGCGTCTTAAACCCCACCAATTAATACCCCCCCCCCCTCAATTACATGTGCGGTGCAGATAACAAATTATTGCATCGTGAAAAATTCTCCTATTAGACGCATATGCATGGTGTGTGCACTTTTCGGGGGGAAAATAGTTGAATATCCATACATTATCACGAAATCGAAAAATTATACATACATTATGCTCAAATAAGGCAAAAATATATATATACGGGGGTGTGAGAGGCAGGTGATGAATTGGACGATGACCTACTCGTGGTTTTTGTTTTGCCTACTCGGATCTGTAGTGGCCTACTCCTGGTTTGGCGGTGAGTCGTGGGAAGAGTTCATCGAGAGGAGCTTGGTGATAGGACTAAGTCGGAGGTGAACTCAGTGAAGATGGCTGCGTACACAGCTCTCCGTGCACATTACCCGCAAAAAAAGCTCTCCGTGCACATGGTAGTTGCAGTGGACTTAGTCGTGGCCTTCTTTAGGTTTTGATACAATTGATAACCTCGTACCACCACACATTAGCCGAGGTGAAAAGTTGCCAAGAAGCGGGCACCAAGTCTTGTCATATGAGCCGGTCCTTGATTATGTGCCAAATTCGAGTAGTGTAGCGTCATTGAAAAAGGAGATAAGATGTACCGACATTGAAAAAGGAGGTGATATGTCATCTCTAGCACCCTAGCATAGTTGGCAAATTCTATAATTTTGCCAACCCCTCTTAGCCAAATTCTATAATGGATCTTGGGGAGATGATGGTTACAATGTTTACGGAGAGGGTCAGCACCGCGGATCATCCTCGGGTGGTGGTCGAGGCAACAATTGGCATAATGGTGGCGGGTACTTCAAGGGACCGCCCGGGCATTTTGTTCAAGGAGTTGCTGGAACTAATGACCGACACCGGGGGGGCTTTCGCCGTGGGAGTGGTGGGGCGAAACGCCCACCTCCTCAGCGGCACGTGGCCTCTGCTCAGCCGCCAACGGCCCCTACCCCGGGGGCGGTGATCGATAACGCAGTTTCGACAACGGCCGTTACACCGCCTCTCCCTACTGTGGCTATCGAAATACTAAAGGCTCTAGCGGAAGTTTCTATTCCGGAGGCCACTAGGGTTGCTAAGAGTCATGATGCTGGAGTGGGTAAGACCTCAAACAAACCGGAAGGTGATAAACTTTCTAAGTGGGCAATTAAGAAGAAGAAATTGCCCTGTTATAGATGTGGCGAACTGGGGCACTTTGTGACTGAGTGTACTAATGAACTGTGTGATGTTTGCCTCAAGTCACAACATGCGCCGGTGATTGCCCTCTCTTATCCGGTCCTAAACCTGGAGTAAGCATCTATGGCGTGTGCTGCAAGGAGTTAATGTTCTTTGAGACACCGGAGGTGGAACCTCTTCCGCAGGTGGTTGAGAGCTCTTTCCCTGCAGTGGTCCGGGTTACCAATGGACAGCCGACTGAAGCTCAGATAGTGAGGCAGTTGTGGGATCTGGTTCCGGGGAATCATCCGTGGCATCTGGAAAAACTGGAGGGTCAGGCATACAAGGTGGATTTCCCAACTAAAGAAGATCAGAAGCATTTTCTTAAGTGGGGTCTATGCAGGGTTCCTAGTACTAGCACTGCTATTGCTTTTGATGAATGGAAGCAGGACGAACCAGTGGGAACACCTTTGGAGAAGGTGTGGGTACGTTTCTTTGGTGCACCATCCAAGTTGATTAACCAATTTCTGATTGCATGGAGTCTGGGTTCTATGATTGGCAAGACAGAACAGATGGACATGCCTTTCACCCGTGCGCACGGGGCTGCGAGGTTATTGGTCAGTGTTGTGAGCGTCGAGTTGGTACCAGATGTGGTTCGATGGACCCATGCTAGAGTCACATATGTTCTTGAGCTTGAGATTGAGGATACTCCGACTTCCTTGGATGGGGATGAGACTGAGGACATGGACACAACCGAGGGGGGCGGAGCCCCCGGTAACCAGGAAAAGGGATCTGATAACACATCACGAGAGCAGGACAAGGGACACAGTGCACAATCAGATAAGGGTGATGATTCTGCCAAAGATGTACCCTCGCTTACTACTCCGATGAACTCACTTCATTTTGGCTCGTTTGGAGCTCAGTCGGCCCCCAGTCAGCTATGGAGTTCACGAGTGGAGATGGATGACCCGGTGGAATTGCAGTTACCACCGGTCCTGGATCCTATGCATGAGATGGAGTCGACACTTGAGATTTCAGGCATGCAGCAGACACCTCAGGGAGAGGCACTCGGACAAGAGGTCCACTGTGCCTCGCCGATATCGGCTGCCCCGAGCGACTTGGGAGCACAGGGCGGGCAGGAGGCTCGTGCTGTTACTCTTGCGCAGGACCTCACCTATTTGGATGGGCAGGAACTGCGTCTCCAGGCCACCGAGAGGGGGAGTGGGACCACACAGCAGGCGGCTACACAGTCCCAGCCCCCTCTTACTACTGCGCGAAGTGTTCGTACGACCATATCTCACCCCTCATCACCGACTTTAGGGGAAGGATATGGGAATCCGGATACTCTTTCATGGGAGAGGACGATGGAGGAGCTCATCACTTTCGGTGGGATTGCGGATCCGGTGACAGCTGGCAGGCGTGTCAGTGATCGGATTCAGGGACAGCCAGATGGGACGACATGCAGCTAGCGCGTGCCAAGAGGGCAGCCATGCTTCGCCATGCCGAGGTCTCGATAGGTACGTCCTTCGATAAAAGTTGTTCAATACTGCATTTCACTGAGAATGAAATAGTAGATAAAGCAAATGACTTAGGGATCTCTTTGGGTTCCAATGAAAGTGAGGTAGCTAAATCCGTAAATGACCTTTTAGACATGGAAGCGGAGAGAGCTTTAGAAATTATTCATAATCTTGCATCTATCAGACCAATGGATGATAATGACATGACTAATTTAGGAATGGCTGCCCTCCAAAACATTTGCGATAATCTTTTACCTCAGACGGAGGCTGAAGATGAGGAGGGATCGAAGAATGCGGATACGATAGAACCTTTCTTGGTGGGGGAGATGGTATCCAAGATAGATGGTCCTACTCCCCCACATGGTAATGAGAAGAAGCTCAAACGACCCTGGAAGAGGAAAATCTATCCCACTTCGGCAATTAGGAGGAGTAATCGCATTAAGCTTAAGAAAAAATTCCATGATGAACTATGAAAGGACTTTTCTGGAATAGCAGAGGTCTAGCTGACTTGGCTAAACAAAGGTTCTTATCAGAAACAACGTTAGAACAACATTTAGACTTCATTGCACTATTGGAGACGGGACGAGATAATTTTACATCACAATTTTTGCACACTCTTTCCAATGGGATTGACTTTGATTGGCATATCTTACCACCTAGAGGAAGATCCGGTGGGATTTTACTAGGTGTACGGTGTGATACGCTTCAGGTGCTTAATGTGGTCCAGGGTGATTTTTCGGTAAAATTTAGGGTGAAATCAAAACTAGATGGGTTTTGATGGTCACTTGTTGCTGTTTACGGACCAGCACAACCAGAATTCAAACCGGATTTCCTGGCCGATTTAGTACGAATTTGTGGTGATGAAAATCTGTCGATACTTGTTGGAGGGGATTTCAATATCATTAGGAGGAGAGAGAAAAAGAATAATGACAATTTTGATAGTCGCTGGTCGATGATGTTTAACATGATTATTGAGAGTCTAAATTTGAGAGAAATTGAACTCACTGGTCGACAATTTACATGGGCCAACTCGTTACCCGTTCCAACTTATGAAAAGTTTGATAGGGTACTTGCTAGTGTGGAATGGGAACAAAAATATCCTCTAGTGTCAGTCCACGCGATGCATAGAGCGATATCGGACCAGACGCATCTTCTTTTAGACTCGGGTGTTGCTACTCATGTGGCAAATAAAAACTATTTCTCCTTTGAACAAAGTTGGTTCGAGCGGGAAGGTTTTCTCGACAGCATCAGACGTGAATGGACGAAACCGGTGAGTGGTAAGTCACACGTTGATAGATGGCAGAACAAGATTAGACATCTTCGGCAGTTTTTGAGAGGTTGGGCCAGAAATGAGAGTGGTATCTATAAACATGAAAAAGAGGGTCTTACTCAGTTAATTGAGACGCTAGACTTAAAGGCCGAACAGACCCTTCTCTCGGTAGATGAGCAAAGGGCCAAGTCTGAGGCTGAGCAAGGTCTACGAGTGCTCCTGAGGGAGGATGAGCTTAAGTGGGCGTTACGCGCTAAGACACTCAAGGTGGTTCAAGGGGACGATAATACACAATTTTTTCATATGATTGCAAATGGCAAACACAGGAAGAAGAGAATTATACAGCTTGAACAGGACGAGGGGACAATAGTGGGGCATGAAAATTTGAAAGCATATATCTCAAATTATTACAAAAAACTTTTTGAAGCACCTATTGCAAACACGGTAACACTAAATGAATCGGTGATTGAGGATATTCCCCAATTACACGAAGCGGAGAATGATGTTCTCTCTGCACCGTTTACTGAGAAAGAGATTCTTCAGGCAATTTCACAAATGAAACCGAATAAAGCACCGGGGCCAGATGGGTTCCCTGCTGAATTCTACAAGAAATGTTGGCATATTATAAAGGATGACCTTATGCCTATGTTTCAAGACTTTTTCAACGGACATTTGGAGTTGTTCCACCTAAATTTTGGTACAATAACATTGCTACCAAAGAAAGAGGAGGCAATTCGGATTGAACAATTTAGGCCAATATGTCTTTTGAATGTGAGCTTTAAAATTTTCCCTAAGGTTGGAACCAATCGCCTAACACAAGTTGCTCATAACGTAGTCCAACCAAGCCAAACTACTTTCATGCCCGGACGACACATTATGGAAGGGGTGGTCGTACTACATGAAACACTTCACGAGATTCATTCGAAGAAACTAGATGGGGTTATCTTCAAAGTGGACTTTGAAAAGGCTTATGATAAAGTCAAATGGTCCTTTCTAAAACAGGCAATGCGCATGAAGGGTTTTAGTGAAAGTTGGAGAAACCAAGTAGACACCCAAGTACAGAAGGGCAGTGTCGGAGTCAAGGTAAATGATGACATTGGTCACTATTTTCAGACTCATAAGGAGTTGAGACATGGGGACTCCATGTCTCCTCTCCTGTTTAATATTGTGGCTGACATGCTGGCTATCCTTATAGGCAGGGCCAAGCAACGCGGACATGTCGATGGATTAGTCCCTCATCTAGTCGATGCAGGGGTATCCATTCTACAATATGCAGATGACATTGTTCTTTTTATGGAACATGACTTGGCTAAGGCACGTAATATGAAACTCATCTTGTGTCTCTTCGAACAGTTGTCTGGTTTAAAAATAAATTTCCATAAGAGCGAGCTGTTCTGTTTTGGGAAGGCTAAAGACGAGGAACACAAGTATAGACAGCTGTTCGGATGTGAGTTAGGTGCTTTACCATTCAATTACTTGGGCATACCGATACATTACCATAAACTATCCAATAAAGAGTGGAAATGTATTGAAGAACGAATTGAAAAAAAACTTAGCTGCTGGAAGGGAAAGCTTATGTCATATGGAGGTCGGCTAGTCTTGATTAACTCGGTCTTGACGAGTATGCCGATGTTCCTACTTTCATTCTTCGAAATTCCGATAGGAGTCAGAAAGCGCCTTGACTTTTTTAGGTCTCGCTTCTTTTGGCAGTCTGATGAGGTCAAAAGAAAATACCGTCTGGCGAGATGGGATATTCTTTGTCGACCCAAAGAACAAGGGGGACTTGGTATTGAGAACCTAGAAATTAAGAATAAATGCCTTATGTGCATATGGTTGTACAGGCTAGAGACCGAACCGGAGAGTATGTGGTCACAGATTTTGCGCAATAAATACTTACAAACTAAAACATTAGCCCAGGTAACCATGAGACCAACGGACTCACCATTCTGGAAGGGCCTTATGAGAACGAGGAATTTGTTCTTTCATAGGGTCAAATTCTTGGTAGGCAATGGTTTGTCGACGAGATTTTGGGAAGATACATGGGTAGGAGAGACGCCCTTGGCCGTCCAATATCCACTACTTTATAACATTGTGCAACGAAAGGAGGCTTACGTGGGCACAGTTATGCAAACTACTCCCCTAAACATCCAGTTTCGACGTACGTTAGTTGGTGACAGATGGAATGCATGGTTACACTTGGTTCGGAGATTGATGGACGTTCAACTCTCTGACCAACTGGATACGATACACTGGACGCTCACTAAAAATGGCATTTTTACGGTGAAATCTTTTTAT
Source organism: Secale cereale (assembly GCA_902687465.1). NCBI lineage: Eukaryota > Viridiplantae > Streptophyta > Magnoliopsida > Poales > Poaceae > Secale > Secale cereale. The sequence continues at coordinate 577,566,162 of LR738713.1, read as the reverse complement.
TTAGATTTGATTAATTCTGGCCAAATATCAAGGTCATTGCACATCTGGAACGTTAAGGTTCCTTTGCGGATTAAAATCTTTATGTGGTCTGTCCACAGAAAAGTAATACTTACTAAGGATAACTTAATCAAAAGAAGATGGGTAGGAAGCTCGCGGTGCTGTTTTTTTGATCATGATGAAACAATACAACACCTTTCTCTTGAATGCCCTTTGGCGAAACTATTGCGGAGAACGATTCATATAGCTTTCAGCATTCACCCCCCTGTTGATATTGCGTCATTGATTGGGACGTGGTTAGCCGGGGTTGATCAGATTACTGCAGCTCGTATTCGGATTGGAATATGTGCGTTTTTCTGGGCTATATGAAACTACAGAAATGATATGATTTTTAACAGACAACAGAATTTAACTTTCTTGCAGGTTATCTTCAGTGCTACAGCTTGGATCCGTACGTGGTCCTTACTCACTCCTATGGACTCCAGGGAGCCTTTGGTTACTGGGTGCAACCGATGGGAGATGGTAGCTCGGGCTATATTCAACCGGTTTGGATGGCGATCACATAACAGGATAGGAGTCTAGGGAGTCTATCCTATATTGTTTCTCTCCGGTTGCTTGAGACATGATGTAATTTTGTTATACCCATACTTTTGCTCCGTTTGTGAGCTGTAAGACCTTTTTGGATTGACCTTTTTGAACTATCAATAATATGGCTGCATGCATCTTCATGATGCAGAGGCCGGGGGTACACATCCATTTCAAAAGAAAAATTGTTCACCATTTGTGTCGAGGGATTGTCTGCTCTGCTACAAGTTGCTGAAAGAAGTGGAAAAATCAGCGGAACAAAAATATGCCCAGCGGCGCCTATAGTGTCACATTTGTTCTTTGCGGATGACTCATATCTGCTGCTGAAGGCCAAGAAAGAGGAAGCCCAAGCGCTACACAATGTGTTGTCCCTTTATGAAAACTACTCGGGACAGAGAATTACTTGACGTATATATTTATTCCTAAACAAGCGCTATCGTTATTTATATATTTACTTCATGGAGACAGCTGATGACCAGGAGCCAATGACGTATATATTTACATTATTGTTATTTATATATTTACTTGACGTATATATTTACTTCATGTAAACAAGCGCTACACAATACTTGACGTATATATTTACTAGGGACAGAGTCAATGCAATATTTATTTCTAAACAGAAGCAAACACAAAGAAAATAAAATTGGGTTGCCTCCCAACAAGCGATATCATTTAACGCCCCTAGCTAGGCATGATACAAGGATGGATCCAGGTATTGCCATCTTTGAAAGGCGATCCATAAATGGCTCTCATAATAGATTCATAAGGTAATTTGATTTTCTTTCTAGGAAAGTGTTCCATGCCTTTCCTTAACGGAAATTGGAATCTAATGTTTCCTTCCTTCATATCAATAATTGCACCAATCGTTCTAAGGAAAGGTCTACCAAGAATAATAGGACATGAAGGATTGCAATCTATATCAAGATAAATGAAATCTACGGGCACATAATTCATATTGGCAACAATAAGAACATCATTAATCCTTCCCATGGGTTTCATAATGGTAGAATCCGCAAAATGCAAATTTAAAGAACAATCATCAAGCTCATGGAAACCTAACAAATCACACAAAGTTTTTGGGATAGTAGAAACACTTGCACCCAAATCACACAAGACAAAGTATTCATGATCTTTAATTTTAATTTTAATAGTAGGTTCCCACTCATCATAAAGCTTTCTAGGGATAGAAACTTCTAATTCAAGTTTTTCTTCATAAGATTGCATCAAAGCATCAACTATGTGTTTGGTAAAGCCTTATTTTGACTATAAGCATGCGGAGAATTTAGTACGGATTGCAACAAAGAAATACAATCTATCAAATAACAATTATCATAATTGAATCCCTGGAAATCCAAAATAGTGGGTTCATCACTATGCAAAGTTTTAATCTCTTCAATCCCACTTTTAACAATTTTAGCATCAAGATCTAAAAATTCCGAATCATTGGGACGCCTTTTAACTAAAGTAGACTCATCTCCAGTCCCATCTTTATCAAGATTCATACCAGAAAACAAGGATCTAATAGGAGACACATCAATAACTTTCAGATCTTCATCTTTATTTTCATGATAACTAGAAGAACACGCTTTCATAAAGCACTCTTTTTTAGCACGCATCCTAGCGGTTCTTTCTTTGCATTCATCAATGGAAATTCTCATGGCTTTGAGAGATCATTGATATCATGCTTAGGTGTAATAGATCTAAGTTTAAAAGAATCAACATCAAGAGTAATTCTCTCCACGCTTCTAGCCAACTCGTCAATCTTAAGCAATTTGTCTTCAAGCAAAGCATTGAAATTCTTTTGTGAAATCATAAACTCCTTAACACTAGTTTCAAATTCAGAGGGCATCTTACCAAAATTTGCATAATAGTTATTGTAGGAATTACCATAATTATTAGAGGAATTACTAGGAAAAGGCCTAGGATTAAAGTTTCCTCTATAAGCATCGTTACCAAAATTATTCCTACCAACAAAATTCACATCCACAGATTCATTATTATTTTCAATCAACGTGGATAAAGGCATATCATTAGGATTAGAAGAAGCACTGTTAGTAGCAAATAATTTCACAAGTTCATCCATCTTTCCACTCAAAACACTAATCTCTTCAATAGCATGCACTTTTTTACTAGTAGATCTTTCGGTGTGCCATTGAGACTAGTTAACCATAATATTATCTAGGAGTTTGGTAGCTTCTCCTAAGGTAGTTTCCATGAAAGTGCCTCCTGCGGCCGAATCTAAAAGATTTCTAGAAGCAAAATTCAAGCCAGCATAAAAGTTTTGTATAATCATTCATAAGTTCAAACCATGTGTAGGACAATTACATATCATTAATTTCATTCTCTCCCAAGCTTGTGCAACATGCTCATGATCTAGTTGCTTAAAATTCATAATATCGTTTCTAAGAGAGATAATCTTAGCAGGCGGAAAATACTTAGAGATCAAATCATCTTTGCACTTATTCTATGAATCAATACTAGTTCTAGGCAAAGAAGAAAACCAAGTTTTAGCACAATCTCTAAGTGAAAACGGAAATAACTTCAATTTAACAACATCATTATCCGTATCCCTCTTCTTTTGCATATCACACAAATCAACAAAGTTATTCAGATGGGTAGCGGCATCTTCACTAGGAAGGCCGGAAAATTGATCTTTCATGACAAGATTCAACAGAGCAGCATTGATCTCACAAGATTCATCATCGGTAATAGGAGCAATCGGGGTGCTAATAAAATCACTATTATTGGTATTGGAAAAGTCACACAATTTGGTATTGTTCTGAGCCATAGTGACAAGCAAGCAATCCAACACACAAGCAAACAAGAAGCAAGCAAACGGTAAACACACGGCAAAAAGAAGGGCAAATAAAACGACAAGGGTGAAGTGAGGGAGAGGAAAACGAGAGGCAAATAAATGTAATGCGAAGGATAGGGGTTTGTGATAGGTACTTGGTATATGACTTTTGCGTAAGCCTCCCCGGCAACGGCGTCAGAAATTCTTCTTGCTACTTCTCGAGCTTGCGTTGTATTCTCTCGAAGAGGAAAGGGTGATGCAGCATAGTAGCGTAAGTATTTCCCTCAGTTCTTGAGAACCAAGGTATCAATCCAATAGGAGACCACATGCAAGTCCCTCGCACCTGCACAAACAAATAAGAACTTCGCAGCCAACGCGATAAGGGGTTGTCAATCCCTTTACGGTCACTTACGAAAGTCAGATTTGATAGATATGATAGTTTGATATTTTTGGTACTTTTGGATATAAGAACAGAAAGTAAATAAAGCAAAGTAAAGTAGATTGTAGATTAATATGTTGAGAATAGACCCGGGGGCCATAGGTCTCACTAGTGGCTTCTCTCATGATAGCAGAGTTCTATGGTGAGTGAACAAATTACTGTCGAGCAATTGATAGAAAAGTGCATAGTTATGAGAATATCTAGGCATGATCATTATATATAGGCATCACGTCCGTGACAAGTAGACCGAAAAGATTCTGACTACTATTAATCCACACATCGACCGCTATCCAGCATCACTAGTAGAGAACGGGCCATCTGCCCCGGTTGGTAAGGGCCTTTTGCCCCGGTTCTTGAACCGGGACTAAAGGGTCGGTACTAATGCCCTAGCGCTTTAGTCCCGGTTCAATCTAGAACCGGGATAGATGGGTCTCCACATGGCCTGTGCGCGGAGTCCAGGCAGGAGGGCCTTTGGTCCCGGTTGGTGGCACCAACCGGGACCAAAAGGCATCCACGCGTCAGCATTTCTGTGGCTGTGGTTTTTGTTTTTTTTAAGGGGGGGTTGGGGGTTTTGGGGGGTTAATTTAGGTGTTTCATATATTGTGTTAGCTAGCTAATTAATAGAGAGAAGTGTCCTCTCTTATGTCCGTGCTTGGTCGACGCTACGTACTACACATACGTATAGAGAGGACTAGACACGCTAGCTAGCTAGCTAGTAAGCAAACGAAGGAAACAGAAGATCGTCATCAACATATATATGCATACAGAGAGAAGTGATATCGACCACCTCTCCTTCTCCGAGAGATTGGTCGAACAACAAGTTCTCGTATATCTATCCGGTACTACCGGGTACATATATACAATAATTATCTCTTACAAATATAATCTCCTATCATATGGACGCATGGACCACATAGTATTCTCCATCTTTAGCGATCACGTGGTCAAGGAAGAATGCCGCCAATTCCTCTTGAATTGCTCGCAGACGATCTGGTGCTAGGAGTTCATTCCGCATCCGAAAGATCTAATTTGAAGAAGGGGGTCAATATATATATATATATATATATATATATATATATATATATATATATATATATATATATATATATATATATATATATATATATGAATAAATGAAACTCAACACAAATGATGGTAATGAAATAAAATTGTGAATATTATTAATTGCTTACGCCCTTCAAATTGTGCGTCGGAGTAGCCCCGCTCACAGGTCGTGTGGCGGATGGACTCGCAAATGTAGTATCCACAGAAATCATTCCCTTGTTCCTGCCACAACCACTTTACAAGAAATAGAGGTTAATCAAACTGATAAACAAGAATGCCAAATGGTATTGATGAAACTAGCGCTTGAATCAATAAGAGATGCGCGGAACATGCTACTATATAGTACTTACTTTCGGGTGTCTAAATTGCAGCTTCTTCGGCAGTCCCGGAGCTTTTTTGGTGAATTTTTTCCAAACCCTGTCAGACAAAGAAACAATTACTTGATATCAGAAATGAACAAATTTGCTGATATGCATGCTGGATAATGATCGATTTAACTTACTTCTCGAGCATTTGAGTCATGTCGGCATACTCCTTGGGATCTTTTCGTTTAGAGTCCAAGACAGTTACTACTCCCTGCTCAAGCTTAATCTCTAGGAGAATATAGTGGAAGATGCACACGCATGCGTGAACTCATCAATTACATTACTATAACCTTGACTAATATGTAAGGAAAACTGAATATGGACAAGACAGTAACACTCACTTGAAGTTGTAAGGAAAGAGTATTATATCTTTGTTTTCATTTACCACCAACGATCGTAGCAAGTTGGCCTCGGTATCTGCGACACACAATTCAACCTCAGTTGCATCTATGAGATATGTGTTAATGAACCCTATATCACCGACTTGTCTTTTCTTCAATTCGACGATCTTCAATCTGCATAATATAGTGAGGATAATTATAAATACATGCAATGAAAGAGCTGAGCTATATAGAGAGACTTAATGACATAAGTAGTACTACTTATAGACAGTAGCAGGTGACCGTTGCTTTATCGAGGGCCAATTGATTGAAAAACTGATAGAACTCCTCAAATGGAATAGGCAACAATTCAATTCCAACGAGGTCATGCTCCGGTTTAACTCTCACATACAAACTATCCCTCCCCCCAGACTCTCTGCAGATTTTCATGTACCAATCATGCAATCTTCGCATCATCGTTGATAGAGATCTTTCATCTTTGACGAGAGGCTTCCCGTACTCGTATCTTTGTATCTGCACCTCCAAGAAATCATAATGTACATCATCGGGCAGGTAATCTCCAAGATTGCTATAACCGGGCACCATCCTCGGATCATTAGCGACGATGTCGCTAGACACCTTAAGCGGGGGGCATGATTGGTCCGCTTGTTCGCTGAGCTGGGCAATTTGTTTCCCAGCTCGTCCTTCTGCTAACCTTTGATCACTTTTAGTACTCCCCGACCGCTTCGCTTCGTGAAATGACTTTTCAATAATGCGTTCATAGTTGTCTTTCGGCTGACTTTTCGCTGGTTTCTTCAGGGCAGCAAGAGTGCGCTTTGCTTTCACCGGATCTGTCTTCTCCTCCGGAGGTGGATGTCTCTGTGCTTTCAACCCTTCAAGCCAGTCCTTCACTTCACCTTCAGCGATCTTCATGTTTTCCTCGTCGGACCTCTCGTATGGTAACTTCTCTAGAGGCATGAGAGAAGGACCAAATCTGTATTGCCTCCCGCCTCTGGCTGTACTGCTAGACGCCGGCAGACCAGACGAAGCGGCTTTCTTATTTCCTTGCTTACGCACCGGAGCAGCCGGAGCGGCAGCAGGTCTCTTCCGCCCTTGCTGACTAGGCGGAGAAGGAGGAGGCTGGCTGCTCGGGTGCGCCGGCGCAGGCGGAGAAGGAGGCGGAGTGCCACCACGCGCCGAAGAAGGAGCCGGAGTGCCCTGATCGTCACTCGCCGGAGGAGGAGGAGGCGGTGGAGGAGGCGGAGTGCCCTGACTCGCCGGAGGAGGAGGAGGAGGCGGAGGCGTCCAGTTGAGAATGTTGATGAGGTCCTTCCACCATAGGCATGGAGTCTTCAGTGAAGAACCCAGCCGAGTCTCCCCTTCACCGGTAGGGTGGTCAAGCTGGAGGTCCTCAAATCCCTCCGTTATTTCATCCACCATCACCCTAGCATATCCTTCTGGAATCGGCCGGCAGTGAAAAGTTGCACCGGGTCCAGTAGGATAAACAGAGCCAGCAGCCGCCTTGACCTTCATATTTATCCATTGCGTCATAAGGTGGCAATTTTGAGACTCCGTGATAGCATCCACGGGATAGCTGGCAGGAGCCGTCAAGACATGCTCCGGTTGAAGCAGCTCGGTGGGAGCCACGCTGCTTCTCCGCTGAGATGGCGGGGTAGCTTCGGGGGAAGCTTCGGCAGTTCTTTTGTCCCGATTTGCTTCTCGTTCCTCTATCGCTTGTATTCTGGCATGCAGCGCCTGCAGTTCGGTCTGCTGCACTTTCTTCCTCCTCTCATGGCATTTGTAACCGCATGCGTCCAGAAACCCAGCACTCCACGGAACGGAGTCTGGCGTGCCTCGTGTCCGTCCAAGGTGCTCAGGATTCCCGAGGGCCATTGTGAGCTCATCGTTCTCTCTGTCGGGAAATAACGTCCCTTGCTGCGCTGCTTTGATATAGTGCTGCATCTTCTTGAGTGGTATTTCCAATTGTTTGTCCGTCCAAATGCACCACCCTGATACAGGGTCCAAGGTTCCGCCAGCCCCGAAGAACCATGTCCGGCAATGGTCTGGCCAGTTCATTGTCTCTGGTTCGATCCCTTTCTGAAGCAGATCATTCTCAGCCTTGGCCCACTTAGGCCGGGCTCTGAGGTGGCCACCTGACCCCGTGCGATGGTGATGCATCTTCTTCGCAACATTTTTCTGGTTTGTCGCCGACATCTTCTTACTCTTTTCCGATGTCTTATAGGACACAAATGCGGGCCAGTCATCTCTGATCTTCTCATATATGCCCTGGAATTCTGGAGTCTCTTTTTTGCGGACAAACTTATTCAGGTGTTTCTTCCACCCCCTGAATAGTTCTGCCATCTTCGTAAGAGCAAAAGACTTGATTAATTCCTCTGTAACTGGCTTCGCTGGATCAACCTCTGGCGGTAGGGTGAAATTTGACTTCAGCTCAGTCCAAAGATCTTCTTTCTGCATATCAGTGACATAAGACACCTGAGCGTCTTCTGCAGCCGACTTTAACCATTGATGGATGCTGATCGGGATCTTGTCCCTAACCAGAACCCCGCACTGATTAACAAATGCGTTCTTTGTCCGGATGGGTTCAATCGGTTGGCCGGTGCGCGCGATTTCTGTGATCTCAAACTTTTCATCCGAGCTCAACTTTTTCTTCGGGCCTCGTCTCCTTACCGAAGATGTGCTCGATCCGGAGGGCTAGAAAAAAGAACAAAGACGAGAGTTAATTAATTAATATGTGTACATACCAAAACAATGAATGCATCAATTAACTAGTCAGCACAGGCTTAACTAATATATATACCTGCTGGCCGGACTCGGTTCGGTCACCGGAGCCATCATCACGGTCTCCTTCTTGCACTGGCATTGGGTCACCGGAGCCGTCCTCACGGTCTACTTCTTGCATGTGCATTGGGTCACCGGAGCCATCATAATCATAGCCTGCTTCTTCATCCTCTCATTCCAGCAGCTCATCGGTGTCATTGAGAAACGACAAGACGGCAGCACGTCCGTCTGCGATTATGTCCAGCAACATCGCTTCTTGTACTTCGTCTCGGGGGTTGTCGTCCATAGTTTCTACAAATATTTACAACATGCCAATTATTATTCAAACATGACAGATGGATATATTAATGGCAAACGTAGAACTAGCTAGCTAATCTCAGTAAAGAATCATATATATTAATTTGTGGCCTCGACGCTGTTTCTCTAGGGTTTCGGGTGGCCTCGACAACGCTTTAAGGGTTAGGAGTGGCCTCGAGAACGCTTCAAGGAGGGGGTAATATCGACAACGACGAGATACATACACGGGAAAATAATGTTATCGGGGAGGGGGTATATCGACGACGACAGATCCCCCTCCCCACGTGTTGAAGTTATCGGGAGGGGGTATATCG
>LR738713.1:577493644-577556991 GCA_902687465.1 Secale cereale | reverse complement strand
CCCCACGTGTTGAAGTTATCGGGAGTTTATATCGACACGACATACGTACATGGGAAAATAATATTATCGGGGAGGGGGTATATCGAACACTCCCCCTCGTGTTGAACAACTATATACACATATACATATACACATAAGCAACTATATACACATACACATATATATACATATCACATATGAAAAAAAATAGCAATATATATATATATGAACAGAGCCGGGCGCGCGGCGGCTCACAGCGCGGGGCGACGGTGAGGGCGCCGGCGACGAGGAGCGGGGAGGGCGCCGGCGACGAGGAGCGCGGGGGCAGACGAAGGCGAGGGGCGATGGTGCGGGGCGACGGCGCGGGGCAATGGGGCAGGGACGCGGGGCGACGGGGCGACGACGCGGGGCAACGGCGATGGCGAGCACGGGGCAGGGGTGCGGGGCGACGGCGATGGCGAGCTCGGGCAGCCTGGCGGCGTCGTCGGGGCGGGGAAGAGAGAAACTGAAATGAAATTTCACAAGTGCTACTTATATAGATCGAGAATTGGTCCCGGTTCTTGGCACAAACCGGGACGAATGCCCTCTTTGGTCCCTTCCAAGCGTGCCTTTTCCAGTCAGTCTCCCCTCATACCGCGATTTAGGGAGACCTATCTTATTAAGGCCAGGAATGAAGTCAACACAAAACCCGATGACATCCTGTGTTTGATGGCCCATGGAGATGCTTCCTTCTGGCCTAGCGCGGTTACGGACATATTTCTTTAGGACTCCCATGAACCTCTCAAAGGGGAACATATTGTGTAGAAATACGGGCCCCAGAATGACAATCTCGTCGACTAGATGAACTAGGGCGTGTGTCATGATATTGAAGAAGGATGGTGGGAACACCAGCTCGAAACTGACAAGACATTGCACCACATCACTCCTTAGCCTTGGTACGATTTCTGGATCGATCACCTTCTGAGAGATTGCATTGAGGAATGCACATAGCTTCACAATGGCTAATCGGAAGTTTTCCGGTAGAAGCCCCCTCAATGCAACTGGAAGCAGTTGCGTCATGAGACTTTAGGTTGTGGAACTTTTTCTCTGGCATATTTATTATTCCCTTTATATTCGACGAGAAGCCAGTCGGGACCTTCATACTGAGCAGGCATTCAAAGAAGATTTCTTTCTCTTCTTTCGTAAGAGCATAGCTGGCAGGACCTTCATACTGCTTCGGAGGCATGCCGTATTTTTCGTGCAAACGTTGCAGGTCCTCCCGTGCCTCAGCTGTATCTTTTGTCTTTCCATACGCGCCCAAGAAGCCTAGTAGGTTCACGCAAAGGTTCTTCGTCACGTGCATCACGTCGATTGAAGAGCGGACCTCTAGGTCTTTCCAGTAGGGTAGGTCCCAAAATATAGATTTCTTCTTCGACATGGGTGCGTGTCCCTCAGCGTCATTCGGAACAGCTAGTGCGCCGGGGCCCTTTCCAAATATTACGTGTAAATCATTGACCATAGCAAGTACGTGATCACCGGTACACATGGCGGGCTTCTTCCGGTGATCTGCCTCGCCTTTGAAATGCTTGCCTTTCATTCGACATTGATGGTTGGTCGGAAGAAATCGACGATGGCCCAGGTACACATTCTTCCTGCATTTGTCCAGATATATACTTTCAGTGTCATCTAAACAGTGCGTGCATGCGTGGTATCCTTTGTTTGTCTGTCCTGAAAGGTTACTGAGAGCGGGCCAATCATTGATGGTCACGAACAGCAACGCCTTTAGTTCAAATTCCTCCTGTCTGTGCTCATCCCACGCACGTACACCGTTTCCATTCCACAGCTGTAAAAGTTCTTCAACTAATGGCCTTAGGTACACATCAATGTCGTTGACGGGTTGCTTAGGGCCTTGGATGAGAACTGGCAACATAATGAACTTCCACTTCATGCACATCCAAGGAGGAAGGTTATAAATACATAGAGTCACGGTCCAGGTGCTATGATTGCTGCTCTGCTCCCCGAAAGGATTAATGCCATCCGCGCTTAAAGCAAACCATACGTTCCTTGGGTCCTTTGCAAACTCCTCCCAGTACTTTCTCTCGATTTTTCTCCACTGCGACCCGTCAGTGGATGCTCTCAACTTCCCGTCTTTCTTACGGTCCTCACTGTGCCATCGTATCAACTTGGCATGCTCTCCGTTTCTGAACAAACGTTTCAACCGTGGTATTATAGAAGCATACCACATCACCTTCGCAGGAACCCTCTTCCTGGCGGGCTCGCCGTCAATATCACCAGGGTCATCTCGTCTCATCTTATACCGCAATGCACTGCATACCGGGCATGCGTTCAGATCCTTGTATGCACCGCAGTAGAGGATGCAGTCATTAGAGCATGCATGTATCTTCTGCACCTCCAATCCTAGAGGGCATACGACCTTCTTTGCTGCGTATGTACTATCGGGCAATTCGTTATCCTTCGGAAGCTTCTTCTTCAATATTTTCAGTAGCTTCTCAAATCCTTTGTCAGCCACAGCATTCTCTGCCTTTCACTGCAGCAATTCCAGTACGGTACCGAGCTTTGTGTTGCCATCTTCGCAACTGGGGTACAACCCTTTTTTGTGATCCTCTAACATGCGATTGAACTTCAGCTTCTCCTTTTGACTTTTGCATTGCGTCCTTGCATCGACAAGGACCCGGCGGAGATCATCATCTGGTTCCTCTTGATCTTCAGCAGCTTCACCCGTTGCAGCATCATTGGGCACATCGTCTGGTTCCTCTTGACTTCACCAGCTCCCCCCATTGCAGCATCACCGTATTCAGGGGGCACATAGTTGTCATCGTACTCTTCTTCTTCGCCGTCTTCCATCATAACCCCTATTTCTCCGTGCCTCGTCCAAACATTATAGTGTGGCATGAAACCCTTGTCAAGCAGGTGGCAGTGAAGGATTTTCGGGTTAGAGTAAGACATCGTATTCCCACATTTAGTGCATGAACAACACATAAAACCATTCTGCTTGTTTGCCTCAGCCGCATTTAGAAACTCATGCACGCCCTTAATGTACTCGGAGGTGTGTCTGTCACCGTACATCCATTGCCGGTTCATCTGCGTGCATTATATATAATTAAGTGTGTCAAAAACCATTACAGAACATCATAAATAGATAATTAAGTGACCAAATTAATAGAAGTTCATCATCACATTAAAACCAAAGTACATACATAGTTCTCATCTAACAACATATAGCTCTCTAGAGCATCTAATTAATTTTCACCATACACATCGAAACTATGTAAAATATTTCAATGCGAAAACAAATGCAATCATACTTGCTACCAAGGTAACAATTGATCCAACGGCATAATGATACCAAGCCTCGGTATGAATGGCATATTTTCTAATCTTTCTAATCTTCAACCGCATTGCATCCATCTTGATCTTGTGATCATCGACGACATCCGCAACATGCAACTCCAATATCATCTTCTCGTCCTCAATTTTTTTATTTTTTCCTTCAAGAAATTGTTTTCTTCTTCAACTAAATTTAACCTCTCAACAATAGAGTCCATCTTGATCTTGTGATCATCGATGACTTCCGCAACATGCTACTCCAATTCCATCTTCTCCTCCTCCATTTTTTCCAATTTTTTCTTCAAGGAAATGTTTTTCTCTTCAACTAAATTTAACCTCTCCACAAGAGGGTCGGTTGGAATTTCCGGTTCAACTACCTCCTAGACATATAAAAACATCTATGCATGTCAGGTTGGTCGGCATAATTGTCATAAACACTAAAACAAATAGTTATAAATTAAAGATAATATACCACATCCGAATCGTAGACAGGACGAGGGCCCACGTGGGCGGATATCAAAACCATCGCACTATATAATAACAAGCAATAATAAACGTAAGAAAATTAGACAAATATCTATCTAAAGCAATAATAACAAGCAATAATAAAAGTAAGAAAAGCATGGACATAACAAGAGGCTCACCACGGTGGTGCCGGTGACGAGATCGGCAGGGGCGATCGACGGCGGCGAAGATGGGGACGAGACGTGACGGACCGCTAAACCTAGACAAATCTAGGAGAAAATAGAGCTTCGAGAGGAGAAAAGCTTAACTAGTGTGGCTCGGGCATTCCATCGAACACGTTGTGTGCATAGGAGGTGAGCTAGAGCACCACCAAGCCCTCTCCCCATCGGCCAGAAAAAACAGAGTAGTGCGCTCTGCTCTTGCGCGAGGGGGTATATATAGGCACCTCATTGGTCCCGGTTGGTGACATGAACCGGGACTAAAGGGGAGCCTTTGGTCCCGGTTCAAGTCACCAACCGGGACCAATGGTTGTGGGCCAGGAGCAATACCCATTGGTCCCGGTTCATGGCACCAACCGGGACCAAAAGGTCCAGACGAACCGGGACCAATGGCCCACGTGGCCCGGACGGCCCCCTGGGCTCACGTACCGGGTCCAATGCCCCCATTGGTCCCGGTTCTGGATTGAACCGGGACTAATGGGCTGGACCATTGCCCCGTTTTCTACTAGTGCATGCGTCTAGAGTATTAAGTTCATAAGAACAGAGTAATGCTTTAAGCAAGAGGACATGATGTAGAGGGATAAACTCAAGCAATATGATATAAACCCCATCTTTTTATCCTCGATGGCAACAATACAATACGTGCCTTGCTGCCCCTGCTGTCACTGGGAAAGGACACCGCAAGATTGAACCCAAAGCTAAGCACTTCTTCCATTGCAAGAACTATAGATCTAGTAGGCCAAACCAAACAAATAATTCGAAGAGACTTGCAAGGATATATTATAATAATACATAAAAGAATTCAGAAAAGAATCAAATATTTCTCATAGGTAATCTTGGTCATAAACCCACAATTCATCGAATCTCGACAAACACACCGCAAAAAGATTACATCGACTAGATCTCCACGAAGACCGAGGAGAACTTGGTATTGAGATCCAAAACGAGAGAAGAAGCCATCTAGCTAATAACTATGGACCCGAAGGTCTGTGATAAACTACTCACAACTCATGGTGAGGCAATGGTGTTGATGTAGAAGCACTCCGTGGAAGATCCCCCCCTCCGGCGGAGCTCCGGAACAAGCCCCAAGATGGGATCTCACTGGAACAGAAGGTTACGTTGGTGGAATTAGGGTTTTCTCTGCTGCTTCGATGTTTTCAGGGTACATGGGTATATATAGGAGGACGGAGGGCATCGGGGGAGCCAGAGGGGGCCCACGAGGGTGGGGGGCGCGCCTTGTACGAGGGGCGCGCCCGGGACCCTCGTGGCCGCCTCCTTCGTTCCCTCGCGTGTACTCCAAGTCTTCTGTGTTGATATCGTTCCAAAAATAACTCTCGCGAAGGTTTCATTCCGTTTGGACTCCGTTTGATATTCATTTTCTGTGAAACCCTGAAATAGGCAAAACAAACAACAATCTGCACTGGGCCTTTGGATTAATATGTTAGTCCCAAAAATAATATAGAAGTGTATAATAAATCCCATTAAACATCCAAAACAGAATATATATAATAGCATGGAACAATAAAAAATTATAGATACGTTGGAGACGTATCAGCGTGGTGGTGGCAGACCGAGATGGCGGCGCCCGACCGCGATGTGGTGGCGGCGCGGCATGTCGACTGTGGCGGCGATTGGGATGAGATTCGTACGAAGGAGGTCGAAGGGATGCAAAATATTTTGTCTTTCTTCAACAACATTGTATGGGGATCTCTGGTCGTGGGCCGATTGGATGCTTGAGTCCCACAGCGATAAATCCACGTGTTTCCCAAGCGTCGTGCCTTACATGCATACGTGAATCAAGGAAAGATATTACTGATGCCGCTAAAACGAGTCTTGTGGACCGTTAAACCTTGTCAGATTGGACACATCCATGACGTGCCCCTGGCTAGGCAGCACACATAAAAAGATGTCAAGGTGGGGCATACGAATCGTCCCCGCCTCGGTGCAAAGACTTCAGACTCGAGAATGTTGTTGGATATGGCACTTACCTGAAGACATGGATTTCGGGTTTATTGAACTCGCCTGCGAAGCCGAAGACTAGAGTAGAAGAAACAACTCAGAGGCTACTGATGTGTCCTACATAGGGGGTGCTAACCACGTCAGCTCCCCGATATGGGTTGGGTCGTGGACCCCCAAATAACCAACCAACGAGCCACATTTGCCAGGCACCATGAAGTAATCGAGATGGAATCTTCCAAAGACTTGCCGTATACTCCAAGGCACGAGTGCAATCTTCGGCACATCTAACTTCAGATGTAACCGACCTCTGTGCAGCCCTAGGTACCCACGACATCTATATAAGCCGAGGGGCATAGTCCGTAGAGGCAGAGATAGATTAATACACATACGATCTCGAAGTAGATCAACATGTACTTTGTACCCCATTCATCAATAAAATACAAGCACGACGTAGGGTTTTACCTCTTCGAAGGGGCCTGAACCTCGGTAAACATTGTGTCCCCTCTTTGTATTGTTACCATCATGCCAAGGCTACTAGCTCGGGACCACCTACCTGAGACTTGCCGGATTCGACTCTGTCATGACCCCCACGCTAGTGGGTACCCGTTATCCATGACAGTGACATTAGGAGACCAGGATTTAAGGAAATATAGGGGTGGTGGACTCCTGGCCCGACAACGAGAAGAACAACATCCTCCGTTGCCGCCCTCCTCCATGGCCGATCCGGCCTCACAACCTGGGACATCAACCTTCCTAGACATCCCTGAGAACCTGCCCAGGTGGCAACCGAACGCAGCACATACACCATGCAATTTTGACCTGGCGGCTTCCGTCAGAAATGTTCGCAGCCACATTAGAGGCCATGTGTGCGCTGCACTGCCGGCAGACCAAGAAGTCGTGGCTCAACCCGTACTTGAATGAGGAGGAGGGGGACTCCTTGGAATTTCTTAAGGAGAAAGCCGACAAACTGTGGGAAGGTATGATGCGGGTGACCGATGCCTTCTCACCAGGGATGAAGGTAACTTTCATCAATGCATTGTAATTTCTGCATGCTGGTATAGCCAGTAGCCCTCAAGGTGCTGATCGACACTAAATCCGTTTTGCGCCATGAGCCATGTAGCTTTAACCTAACACTTTTCGTGTATGCTAGTTCCCGAGCCGCATTCTAGCATGACATAAGCTAGGTTGTGAGTCAAGTAATTTAGACTTATTAGCAAAAATATTAATTGGTGCAATATCCCCCTAGACTCAAACCGGGCAGAAGTGGTCGGCTTGGCGATCAATATCTTCTTGGGTAGTAGCTCTTATTGCAAAACCGCCAATCCATTAGCCCCTGAAACTCAGATCAGTTTGAAAATAAGGATCGAAGTCCTCCTCGAACATTTATAACTAGATCAAACAGACGTGCAGTAGCCCCCGAGACTCATGTCGGGAAGAACTGACCAGCCTGAGGATTGAAATCCTCTCGGAAGTCCTTCTTCGACAAAGAGAATATATTAATATCACGAAGATACCAATTACACATACTCTTTATAATAACGCAATGTCGTAAAGACATTACGGATGCATACAACCAAAAGACAAGAAGAAGAAGAAAAAAGAATCTACTACAGTGATCAATTCCTTATAGCTGCAGCACAAACCACCACCTAGACAACACCCGAAATTCAAATTCTTATAAGTCCTTGCACATAGATTTTTTAGACTGAAACGTCGATGCAGTAGCCCCCGAGGCTGAGGTCAACTTGAAGAGACGCCATGAGGATCCAATCTCCTTGGAAGCTTGTCTTACTGCCTTTTGTTTTTTCGTACTTGTTGTGCACAGAATGCAGCGGAGAGAATATCCGCCTCTCCAAAGAGGTGGTGAAGCTAAAGAAGATCATGGCTAAATCTGAGGTCAAGAACCTTGAGAAAAATGTTGTTGATACCGGGAGCAAGCAAATCTTCCTAACGTCCCGAGCCTTCTACAACTTGTATATATCTTGGTGTGCTGATCAGTTTAAAACTTTTCTGCAATAGCCGAGAAGCGCATCACCGAGCTACAAGCCCAGCTCGACGCCAGCCACCTGCAGACCGAGGCCGCCCGGATTTTCCAATGTAGGTGCTTTGGCTCACCACTATTAGGCGCCTTAATCTATCTCTATAGATTTTTATGCCCAATATGTGCGTCACTTCGCCTATGTCCTTCATTGAAAAACTATTTTTTTCCATGATCCTTATTGTGTTAAGAAATGTTACATTATTCTCAATCAACAATATACCATCCACGTAAAGTATAAGAAATGTTACCATGCTCCCACTTACTTTTTCCAAAGGACGAACTTGAGGAGGATCAGAGACCGGATCGATGACCGACTTAAAGATGAAGCGCCGCCATCCGCCCGAGTGCCACCCCTGCAAGGACTAAAACCATATCCTATCTACTAGCCAGAGCAAGGCACCAAGAGTCCCCTCCCCGCCACTGGCCGGTGGCTGCTGGAGCGGCAGGCAGAGCAAGGTTGAATTCACAGGCTCGCCGGCGGAGATTGAGGGGAGAAAGGCTTTGCCCTATTCACATTGCGAGGGGGGAAAGAAAGACTCGTAATAGTAGGTTGCCCTTGCAAGAGTCCGGCGTTTCGGTGTCCAGGCACATTTGCACCCGACCAGAAAAAAAATCAAAACAAATACTAGAAACATTAAAAAAAAATCATTTTTTTTGATGTGGTAGATAATTTGACGTGTGAGGTTCGCTCCAAATCATTTGGACATCTGAGCGTGTCCAGGCACATTTGCACCCGACCAGAAAAAAAATCAAAACAAATACTAGAAACATTCAAAAAAAATCGTTTTTTTTTATGTGGTAGATAATTTGACGTGTGAGGTTCGCTCCAAATCATTTGGACATCTGAGCAGCTCTCAGCAAAAAAGACAAATCGGGTTAGAATAGTACGTGAACACTAAACATTTCTACAGACCCCAAATTTGTAATTTTTACTGGGAGCTGTTTAGATGTCCAAATGATTTAAAAATTGAAATGAACCTCACGCATCAAATTATCTACCATAATTTTTTTAATTTTAATATTTGTTTTAATTTTTTTCGTCAGGACGGGTGCAGCTGAGCTTGGGGCTCAGAAGTCTATTACCGTATAGAAAAACCATCAGGCGTGCTACCAGAGAAGAGACCAAGGGACCCGTTTAGTTTGTGAGTAAATTTGCCTTAGTTTATGACGATTATGACACCTCGCCTTAGACAAAATACTTTTTGCCATCCAGGGCCTCACATCACACGCTCAAAAAGTATTGCAAGGGCCGGTAATCCATTTCTGAGTACATAATGAAGGATATGGTGGTGCATGCATCTACACTCAAAAGTTGTTGTCAAAGGTTTGGCTGACATTGCAACCCTAAGCTGGTTAATTAAAGCATCTCCAGCCGCGTCCCCAATAGGCCTCTCAGGCCACTTTTTAGACGCCGACGTCGAAAAAATGGCTCAATCGCGCCGAAAATCGCCGGACGAAACTGGCGCAGGCGGACCCAACCCGAACCCGGGGCGCTGGGGGTCGTCTGGGGACGCCGGACGAGGCGTTTTTTGACGCGAATGTGATGGGCCCGCCCTGTCAGCGACGTGCTGCTTTGTCGTCCTCATCGCCTCGGTTCCCGTGGGAATCAATGCCAAAGTTACCGCATTGTCGAGCCGTCGCCTGCCATTGATGCCGCTCAGCGACCCGTCGCGTCGCCCGACACCACGGGCGACCGCAACGCGTCGCCTGGCATGCGCCTCTCATCGCCCGAGCTCCGGCTATAAAAGCAGCCTACCTCGCCGGTGAACGCCCACACCGCAGCCCATCGCCCCACCGCACTCTCCACACTGCCACGCGCGGTTCACTGCTTCCTCGGGCCGCTGGCTGCTTCGTCGCCGACACGCACTGCGCCCCCATGCCGCCTCGCCGCCGGGGAGGTGCGGGCTACCGTGGCGTCCGGGTTCGTCCGTCCGGCACTTACTCTGCCGAGATTCAGTCGGGCGACGTGCGCCTCCGCCTCGGAACCTTCAACACTGCTCGGGAGGGCGCCCGCGCGTACGACGCTGCAGCGTGGCGCCTCCGGCGTTCCCGTTGGGACATGAACTTCATGGACGTGCCGACTCTGGAGCGGGCACAGGAGTTGGCGCCTCCCCCGCGGCTTAGAACCGACGAAGATCGTCGGAAGAACCGTAGGCGGGCGCATCGTCTCAACTTGGTCGAGATGGATAAGGAAGCCATGGCGAAGTGGCGCCAAAACTTCCCGCAAGACATCATCGACGAGCATCAGTTCTTGGCCGAGAAGAGGGCGGAGAGGAAGAAGAGGAGGAAGGAGCGAGCGGCTTATCGCGAGGACAAGCGAGCGCGGAGGACGGTCGCTAAGTCCAACGTCGAGCTAGGAGATGCGTCCTCCTGGGACTTCACCGACGAGCGGTTCCTTGACGCCTACGCTGAGATGTCGGAGGAGGACATCACCGAGGCAGAGTCCGAGTCGAAGAATGACTAGTAGTAGTAGGTCGTAGGAGAAGACTATGTGAACTATCTATTTATCTATCTATCGTAGGATTAAGATTATGTGAACTATCTATCTATCTATCTATCTATCTATCTATCTATGTGAACTATCTACGAGAACGTTGAGCCTGAGCCATTTTGCGCCGGAAATGGGCTGAAAAGCGCCGAAAATGGGCTGAAAGCACCGAAAATGGGTCGATATCGGCGCCTGGGGGCGACCTGGGGGGCCGGCGACTGGGAACGAACTGGCACCCAAGCCGAAACTAGTACCGCCTCGCCCACAGGCGGCGATTTTCAGTATCGAAGGCAGAGCGATGAATCAAATGTTGGAATATTCGTACGTTTCTGAAGTCTAAACTACCAAACTTTGGCTGTTTATGTAATGAGGTGTGTGACGGACTAACGTTCTTGATATTAACCGAATGGACAGTCTTTTTTGTCACTCGCAGAAGGTCGATCGGCTATCACCTGAGCTTATTGGCCTTGAAACGCAACAGAGGATCTGTAACTAGTGGTCACTACTTAATATTTCTTCTTCTTGTTCTCCCTTGAGGCTTGCGAAACAATGTCCATGGCAACTCGCCATGCCGGAGGCACTTGATCTAAACCTAGGAACTGGCCTCGCTAGCTAGTTTTGCTAGTGTCATAGAAACCCGGCTCTCGTTCTGTAGTTCATCCGTGTCATCCCTGTGCAGATGGAATTAGAAAGCGAGTTAAATCTAGTTCGAACCGCAAGTAGTTATCTGCAGAAGCAACATTTCGCTACCAGAAACTGAAATTTTTCTGTGAGTTGGATAATTTTCCTGTCGATCCCGCAGTAGCCCACAGTAAAATCCATTACCCCTGTCGTTCCTTAGCCCACAGAGAAATAAAAACGTTGGCCCGCCAGCCCACCCGCCAAAATCCGCATCGCAAAAGACCTAGTCCCGCCGCGAAGCATCCTTTTTCCGCGCCACGCCCCTGCTGAAATAAACCCTAGCCGCCAAATCCCTCCCAAATCTTCCAAATCCACCCTACATCCTGCGCCCTTTAATCCCTGGCTGCCGCCGACCGCCGTCCCTCCCCGCGCACTGCGCTCCGAGGTCACCCGAGCACCTCAGCCTAGTTTATTTCTCCTCTTTGCATCTACCTACAAATTGCAAAGTGAAGCTTAGAGATTCACATCTTGTCAAAAACAAAGTAAGGATCATATTTGAGTATTTGCAAGTTGAGAATTACTTGTTAAAAAACGCTCCGATTT
Source organism: Secale cereale (assembly GCA_902687465.1). Lineage (NCBI taxonomy): Eukaryota > Viridiplantae > Streptophyta > Magnoliopsida > Poales > Poaceae > Secale > Secale cereale. The sequence goes on along the minus strand of LR738713.1, from coordinate 577,545,290 downwards.
CTTTCATATCCCGATGAACTTGTGGTCAAGTTGAGTATCCTCAAAGCCATGTGCATCAATGTAGGAGTTTGTAGTCCATAAGTTGCCCACCACTCCCCTACATTTATAGAAAATTGAAACTATAATGCACCAGTCCAACACTTCCAGAAATGCAATATGGAAAAATTATCATTCAAAACAAGCTTACCGGCATTGTAATTTTCATTGGTAATGGCTTTTGTGGCAGCCACCTTTCCAAACATGCCTTCCTTCTTCTTAAACTTGGGCAAGTCTGTGTTAAGCGCTTTATTCTGCTTGTCATCATCATCATGATAAAATTGTTCAATAACTTTCATCAACCCGGACATGACTTCAACATCAGTAAAGATGCTTGTAGTAGCATAGCTATAATAAGGATTCAAGACATATGCTGCCATGTGCAATGTGGTATCTAGCCTCCCATTCATCTCGCTCTCCATGGCTGTTGTGATCACCTTGTAATCCTTCTCCGAACTTTCAACCGCAAGCATTATTGCCTTCTTTGCTTCTATTATTTGTCCATACATAGAGGCCATGGACTGTCCATCACTATCAGCCAACCGAAGTAACTTCACCAAAGGCTCGAAAACCTTGCATTCCAACATAAAACATAGGCAAGCACAACATTAGTATTTAACTATCGTGGCATGATGAAACAAGACAGAATTTGTAGTTCATCTACCCATACCTAGATGAAAAGAGACACATTTTTCCAAAATGCCCTACTCATTATTGTGGCATGAGCCACCTTCCCTTTCTTTGTTATTGTGTGCTTGCAATTTTCCCAAGTCTCACTACAACACATATCCGTTAGTTGCTTCCTCTTAGCAGCAAGACTTTGCAAGGTAAGAAATGCTGAAGCAAATCTAGTTACTCCCGGTCTAACAATGTCTCTCTTTTTTGTATGATGCCTCATCAATGCCAATGTCGTATGATGTGCATAAAGGAAACATGTCATATCCTTGGCTTTGGTTATTGCAGGAGCAAACTGCTTCAACTTCGCAATTGCTTCTACCATCAAGTTGATCGTGTGAGTTCCACATGACGTCCAAAATATCTTGGGCCTTTTACTTTTCAACATTGCTTGCTCCCATGTTGTTTGATGCATTATCGGTGACTATTTGCACCACATTATCAGCCCCTACAAAACATCAGTGCAAAATACAATAATCAGCATACAACCACATGATGAAAACTTGAAAATCAATGAATGAGAGAAATTAAAAGGTTGAGAACTTGAGATCAGTACCAATTTTCTCAATGCACTCATCCACATAATTGAAGATGTATAGACTTGTGTGTGCATCTGCCGATGCCTCCTTTGATCCCAGAAAGACTGTCCCCAACTTGCAATGCACACACAAGTTCATGATGCTCCTCTTTTTTTTGTCTGTCCAAGCATCGGTCATGATAGAGCACCCGGTATCCACCCTCTCAACTTCATGTGGCTTCAACAAATCCTTAGTCCTTTCCACCTCTTGCAACAACATCTTCTCTCTAATCATATATTGTGAAGGTTGCTTCCAATTAGGACCATAACGACCAAGAGCCTCACAAAACTGTTTGAAATCATCATCATTTATAGCATTAAAGGGTACATTCTTCTTGTGCAACCATCTAGCCAAATATTGTCCTACTCGGTAGCTTCTCTCCTTGTAAACACTATCATTAATATTCCGCTGAAATTTTATCATGTTCAACGGGATCGAAGGGTCGATTGGAGCAAGATATTGATCCATAGGCCCCTTCTTCGGATCACCGTTGCCAACTTCATTGAGCTCTTGTTGATCATCCTCATTGTCATTGGCCTCTATTGTCACCAAAGCTCTTACTTCTTCTTCTTGTTTTTGCTTTTCCCTCTTCCTCTTCTTTGGTGCCTCATGTATAGCCTTACATCGAGCTTTTTGTTCTGCTGTGGCTTGCATACAACTTGTTACTGCCCCTTTGATACTAGCTATGTGTTGCTTCATCCTAGTCACCCCTCCCGACATCTCCTTTCCACAAAGAATGCACTTGACTCTTTGCAGATCATTTGGATCAATAAGCGCAACAAATTCCCAAGCCATGTCATCTGATTTTCTCTTCGGTTTGGAACTTACAGCCTCTGAACTACACGAAGCTAATATCTACAAAAATCACAAGGGCAGCAGCATGTATTACAATATTAGCAATTTAGTATTAGACTGGAAATTTAGACTGCAGTTCAACCAATAGAGACTAGAGAGTGAATGTAGACAGTACAAAACTACAGACTACAATCTACATTAGCATCTACTCATCTACATTAATTAGGAGTGTAGGACATCTCCAATTTCCATCTGTTTATCTTGCACGACTAAAATGCATCTAAAATTAGAAAGTGCTGAACTCTAAAGTCTAAGCAACATATAAATGGCTTACAGATGCATTGAAAGTTGAAACAAAACTGAAAACAGTAAAAAAAATGCCCTGCTGTTTGAGAGGGAGTCCAGTCTTGCATTACTATGGTCTGGTCTCTGCCGCGACTGCAGGAAGGAGGAGGAAGTGGCGAGGATGGTGTGCTACTGCAGGAAGTGTTGGCGGCGGCGAGATGCTCCAGTCGTCGTCCGTCTGCAGGTGGTGTCGATGTAGCGCTCCTGGAGGGACGGTGGCGCCGGTCTCTGCCGCTGCTTGTGAGTCGAGGAAGTGGTCGCGGTGCTATACTTCTGCTGGAGGATGGGAGGAAGTGGTGGTCGCGGCGAGATGCTCCGGCCGTCAGGCGTCGGGCGTCTTGCTCCTGGAGAAGGTCTGGTGCTACTGCCGCGGTGCTAGCTGGTGAGGGCGCAGGTGATTGGGCTGTTGAGGAAGAGGAGGAGAAGATCCAGAGGATGGGCAACTCCGGCGGTGCTAGCTCCGGCCGCCGGAGGCAAGCAGGGTGGCGGCGGCAGTGTGGATCGGGAATACGGAGGCGGTAGTGTGGATGGGGAAGGGGAACATTGCGGCGGCGGTGTGGACTGGTCGACTGGATCCCAAACCCTATCGGGCGGCAATATTTGGTGCTTTGCGGGGGAAGGGAGGCCCATTTTGAGGTTTGGCCCATACCGATTAATCGGAATATTCACGATAAATCGGTTGTCAGGCCGATAAATCGGCCCAGAAGATTAATACTGAAGATATGGCCTTATCTTAGCGGCCACACCCCGAGTAGCGATTAACCGGCTGATTAATCGCTGAATCGGCCGATTTCTTGAATATTGGTCGTGCATAAGAATGTATGTTCTGTTAATAACGATTAACAAGACAAACATATGTTGAGGGGCTCCTATCATGGGCCATAGTGGATGCCATATGAATTTAGTTAATCTTTTTACTAGTTGCTTCTTGGAACTTACTATTTTCTTATAATCTGTTCCAGCATATGGTATCGGTGAGACTGCCCTAGTGCTCTCACTAATTATCTAGATGCTACTTACAATTATAAGCAGCACACACTAGTCTAAAGTGCAAGCACATATCCATACGAAGGACTTTGGAACACTGAAATGCAGATACTTAACTCCCTTTTATTCTTGAGTGGTTTGCAAATTAGGATGAGTTCTGATTGTTCATGTTCTTTGTTGATTGCTTATCCACATGTTTAAAAACAATGAATTTATATTTGTGTTCTTTCATTGCAAAACTGTTATATTTAGTAAGCGCATCCTTTCGAGGCTAGGTATTACTGTTCTTTCAAAACAAGATTACTTATGCATTTTTTATACAATTTTGTGTCTTGTAGTTCCACTCAGTTATTATGTGATAACTTTTGAGGAACGGACCCAAAGTTCGGCCAAGTTAATTTGAGAAACTGAGATGTCGAATAGTTTCTTACTGTATCACATAGATAATGATCTAGTTCTGGCAATCTTTACTTCAACGAGACTATTCTTTTTGTAACAGATTAATGAGTCTGTTTGGTGCAGGAAAATCTCAAAGAGAAGCTTGCAATCCAAGCTGTGACTGAGTGACAAATGAGGTCATGTTTCTCCATATGTAATTGAAGAACTTGCGTGTTATTAGTTGTGCACTTTTGTTTCGGTGACCTTTAGCTGATGTTTGCTAATTATAGACAGATTTGTATACAAAGTATATACATGTGCTCTATTTAAACTGTGATTAATATAACCTATTGAATTGCTTTGTATGGCGAAAAGGATCTATTATCTGAAATGTAATTTTTTTTGTCTATGGAATTCTATTTTCCTGAGGGTTCTGTACCGACAGGGATGTTACAATTTCCTGTCGGCCTCCCGACAGGGATAATTTTTCTGTCGGCCTCCCGACAGGCATTTCATCTTATCCCTGTCAAGCTATGGCTGACGGTTTTCCTAATTTTCCTGTCGGTTTTTGGCCCACAGAAAAATTTCAGTCTCTGGTAGTGTTTCAACATTAATAGAGAGAGATAAAAAAACTCACTGTATAGGTGAGTAGATGAGCTTCTTTGGTGGTATCTCGAGTTCATCTGCGCTTTTCTCAAACATTTCTAGAACCTTGCTCATCGTCGGGCGAGACGCCGGCAATATTTGTATGCACCACAACCCAATAGTGGCCGTCTTCTTTGCAATCTCTTCTGGTCCATCTAATCCCATGTCAAATGGTTGCAAGCTCCCAAATTGATTGAGGTGATTGTGAGCCCAATCCGGGAAGTACACCTCACTTTCCCTCTCAACACTTGCTCGCAAGTTCCTCCTTCCCTCGACCATCTCCAAGAGCACCATCCCGAAGCTGTAACATCCGACTTTGTCGACACGACCCCGAACCGCCTCGAGAATACCTCAGGCGCGATGAACCCGGCCGTACCCCTCATGCCATCCATCGACAATAGGTAGCTCTCCTTGGGGTTGCACAACTTTGCCAGACCAAAATCGGCGATCTTCGGGACGAAGTCCTGGTCTAGGAGGATGTTTTGGGGCTTGATGTCAAAGTGTATGATTCGTGCACCCTCGGTGAAGATACTCCAATCCTCTTGCAATGCCCATTGCGATCTCGTATAGTTTCTCCCATCCAACAGTTTCTTTTGAATTGTCGGTGTAGATGAATTTGTCCAATGACCCATTAGGCATATAATCATAGATGAGAGGTCTCTTTGAACCCTCCAAACAGAAACCAAGCAGAGTGACAACATTGACATGGGATGTCCTTCTAATGCTGATGACTTCATTTACAAATTCTTCTCCATTTCCTGTGGTGTCATGAAGGAACTTGACAGCGACATGGCGGCCATTCGGTAGGGTGCCCTTGTATACCATGCCATAGCTACCCTCCCCTAGCTTTTCACCAAATGTTTTGGTTATTTTCATGAGGTGTGAGAATTTGTACCTCCTGGGAGCTAGTGAGCCGTGGTTGTCCAATATTTCTTTGATGTTGTCCCTACGGCTGTTGTAGTCCTTTCCTGTCAATGATGGAAATGGAGATCTTCCACTTCTGTGAATCTTCAGCGCAATAATGGAGCACGTCGTGACCAAAATAATTATTGCAACAGCCGAAACTGGAACACAAAAAATGTATAATCACTTTTTCAGCAAGTAATTATTTTGACAAGATATAAATCATTATGTAATAGTATGACAACTAGCATATATATAAGGTAATCAGGAAAAAAACACATCCTTTTGTTGCTCAACTTGTCGATTAGAAGGGGATGGGAGGGTTTTGAAGTGATACCTGCCGCAATTATGCCCAACTTGCGACGCTTAGAAGCTGCAACAAGAAAGCTCGTGGTTAATTCGGCGATTCTCAGTCGAACTGTGTATGAATATGTAGTATGATACTCCATTCGTTCCGATTTACTCGTCGTGGTTTTAGTTCAAATTTAAACTAAAACCACGACGAGTAAATCGAAACGGAGGGAGTACATTTTACAACAAATAAATGCTACTTCATCCATTTCATATTATATAATGTGCATTTATAGTTTTCTCAAATGTCAAACTTCATAAACATTAATCAAGTTTATAGAGAACAATATCTATACCTACAATACTAAATATATATTATATAAAAATATATTTCATGATGAATTTAATGAAATTGATATGGTATTCTAGATGTTGATAACACTCTGAACTCAAAATTTCAGTTTCAAAAACCGAATCTTTTTTTGAGGGAAAGAATCTAATATAGACTAGTACTCCCTCCGTTCCAAAATATAAGAAAAACGTTCTTATATTTTGGGACGGAGGAAGTAGTATATAGTCCATTTGTTTCCAAATGTAAATCTTTTTAGAGATTTCAATATAAATGACTACATACGAAGCAAAATGAATAAATCTACACTCTAAAATATGTCTACATACATCCGTATATTATAGTTCATTTGAAATGTCTAGAAAGATAAATATTTAGGAACGAAGGGAGTATTATATTAATCAGTTATTGCAAAGCTTCTTCGCTCTACGTTGACGCCACCGCCAGTCAAGCAAGCGGCAAACGGCTCACACGGGTTGGTTGTACGCTCTACCGCTGTTTCAATTCATTAAGTGCTTCAATGAATGTACTGTATTCCTTTCAGGGCATCTTTAATAGGTTGTATGTTATTCTTGTTGGTAAAATGTTCATGTCATCAACCAACAAGCTATCATCATACAACTACTCCAACAGGTTGTATGTAAGCAATTCAATAGATGGTGAGAAAATAAATGTGATTGCTCTTTATTTCACCTTAGAGCTTGTGCAAAAGGTTGTTGGTTATCTACATACAACTATGCTCTCTCTCCATATTTATTACATGCCACATCATCACTATGTCCTAGGTGGCAAATTTACCAACAGCTATCTTTAAGATGCCCTCATGGGACCAGCTTGCTGCTTTAATCATGACTCATGAGGAGCGAGAAATTACGATCGCACTCGATCAGTCCATCGATACGAACGTGAAAGACCACGACCTCACTAACCCACGTGACCTCGCCATGCACTAACATCGCTTTCCCACCAACAATGCATCAATGAAGCTACTAGTTCACATTTAACTCACCTCTTGAGGAGGAGGAATCCGCTGCAGGTTGCGACGACGACGTCGAGGAGGACGACGGCGCCGGCGCCGGAGCCACGACGATCCTCGTTGTGCTGGGCGGCATGTAGAAGGGCACCACCTCGAACCTCGTGTAGCATGTCAGCGAGTAGGCCCGCCCTCCTTTCGTCCTACGCATAGAGTGTATGCATGCGTCCATGCAGTCCGGCCGCCGTGTCAGTCCTCATATGCCGCCGGCCGGCAGCACGCAGCTACGACGTGGATGAACGCATGCGATTGACCAAAATAAAACTACTACTTACATGGGCAACGACGCGGCGATCCTCTCGAGGCAGAGGCGGCAGCCGGCGGGGGACAGGCCTGCCACGCACTGCGCGAACCCGTACAGGCTCTCGTCGGTGGTGATGTTGGTCTGCCCGAACGCGGCGAGGGGACGCGTCCGGCCGTTCGCTCCGGCCTCGGCGGTGGCGGGAGCGAGGCGGTCCATGAGCCGATTGAGCGCCGCGCCGTACCTGTCGGCCTCGCCGGCGCTGGTCATGTTGCCGTTGTAGAAGGAGAACCTCTGCACCGTGTCCGGCTCCGGCCGCGCGAGCTCCCTCCCGCCCGCCGCCGGGTCCGCGTACCGGAGCAGACAGTTGTTGTACAGCATGGTGGCGGACGCGGCGCGCGGGCACGCCAGCGTCACGTTCCCGGCCGCCATGCGCAGGCACAGCCGGCACACCTCCGGCGGGCTGGCGTCCGCGTAGCACAAGGCCAGCCCGTACGGCGCGCCATCCTTCACCTGCTGACTGCGGAACACGGTAGCGTAGCCGTCGCGGGAGCGGCCGGCGGTGGCCACCACGTCCCTGAGCACGCCGCGGACGCTGGCCCCGTAGGTGCTCCACGCGGTGTAGTTCGCCGCAGAACACAAGGACCATAGCTGCACCGTCTGCGCGAGCGCTCCCGAGGCTGCGCAGACGGCGAGGAGCACGGCGATGGAGACAAGAGCGTGGGTGGCCATTGCTCTGCTATTGAGAAAGACCGATCGAGACCAAAGCAAAGTCGATCTCTATGTGTGTGAGGAGTGAGTAGTAAAGTGGTCTTTGTTTATTTTGTCACAGACGGCCTCTGAATGATGCGTGGGTCTCCGGATGGGACCACAAAGTGCGTCCATCATTTATTTTGTACGTAACTAGTAGTGCTGTGATTGGGCGGTGTTCGGCGACGGTTGGTCGTAGCACTGGCGATGATATTTTTTTTAAAATGAGTACACGGGCATACACTCACTCTATGAACGTACACACATCCTATACCTATGAGTACCTTCGAGAGACTGAGCCGGCATATCATCTTGAGATTTACGAAGTCATCGTAGGCGCCTCGTCGTAGATGGGAACGTCTCCTCCCACTGAAAGCGCATCGCCGGAAATTCTGAAATAAATCCAGGAATAATGCGAGCACCAAAATTTGAACCCTGATGGGTTTGGGATACCACTGTCCGCCTAACTGATGCGTCCTTCGACACACATTTGACGGCACGAATAAATTTCCCAATCTTTCACGCTACGGTGTCACCTGAAATAGCGTGGCGCTCGCGATCCTGTAGATGCAATCACCACGAAAACAACACGCACACCCGAGAGAGAAAGTACGTGGACGATCTTCAGCAGATCAGCAGAAATTGAAACTCTAGAATCAATCTCAAACCAAAATCACAAAGCCTCAAAAGCTATCAACAAATATTCTGCGGCGACTTGAAGAGATCCCGACTTGCCGATCTATCCATTGATGGGAAATAGCCAACCAAAACTAAAACTCCGTACACGGCCGAAGCCGGCCTCTTATATAGGCAATGTAACAATCTGGCCCAAACCGACTCAAACAAGAAAAGAAATACATGGACTCTCTCTTATCTTAACTAATTATTACAATTAACCAATTTAAAAATCCGGCAACGCTGATCACAAAATGCCAAAACGAACTAGTACTTGCCTTGAGGTTCACGTACACTCAATAATCATCCAATTGTTACATGGAGTCCTCAAACGTGGCTGGACATCCTCCGGTGCAACAAGTTGGACAGGAACATGTCCAATGGAAATATGTGTTATGGTCTTGCTGCAATGTACATCAGTAGCTTTTTCTTTTTCTCGTAGCGTCTGGCAGGAACTATATACCTTTCTGTATTTCTCTGGTTCACCTTACTAACAATATTTTTAATGAGGGCATTTGGGGTAACATCATTCTCCCTTCCTTGAAAGGAAACCGCCCTCGGTTTCAACCTATACCTTGCGGATTTTTTTTGAACACCTCAACGGGACACTTTATATTCGTTGCATCCTTGGGAAGAATAGAATAGAATTCACCCTTATGCATAAAAATGTATTTGTTTGTTCGTCCATGATGAAGAGCGTTAACATCATGCTGCCACGGACGCCCCAAAATAAGGTGACAAACATGTAGTGGCACAACGTCACATTCCACCTTATCAACATAGCCATCAATAGAAAAAGGAACCTTCACCCTGTGAGTTACCTTCACTTTGCAAACATCATTTATCCACTTCATATAGTATGGTCTTGGGTGCTCCCATGTTGGCAACAGAAGAGACTCCACCACATCCTTGCTAATCATGTTGCTAGCACTTCCACCATCAATTATCAGTTTGCAAACTTCTCGCTTGATGGTACATGCAGTTTGAAAAATACTCCGCCGCTGTCCTTATTAAGCAATGGTCTTGTCATCTCGCTGGACCTTATGTGCTAGCAAACTCTCCATATCAGGATCATCTTGAGGATAACATAATATAGTATCATCATGACCTCTTTCGATTCCATCCTCTAACTTAGGCGTCTCATCTTCAAATTCTGAAATATATTCCGCATCAACAAGCAGAACCCTTCGTTGATTTGAACATTCATGCTTCATGTGTCCACGTCTGTAACACCCCAAAAATTTAGCAATTTTTTATTAAATAAAATTTTGCTAGTAAATTAAAATTTTGCCCTTTTGCTGGATGTTCCTTTGGATTCCAGGACCACTCTTGTTCTGATATGTTGGAGTTTTTACCCCTAGTGAAAACCTTCCAGCTAATATTAGATTCTCTTATGCACCCATTAAAACTTTGCTTTTATTAGCAGGATTAATTATATATTTGCCCCCCTAATTATCTTCCCATATAAATGGTTGCCCCTAGTTTTAAGGCCTCATTTGAACTGCAACCACTTGTGTAATTTATTTAAAATTTCAACCAAAAATTGGAGATGTCATGTAATGTTGTTATATCACTTTTATGCAAGAATATATTTATTTCATTTAATATTTTGAGCTCCACACCATGTTTTCCAATCTGGTCCAGTAGGCCAAATTGCACTACAACCCCTTTAAATATTCCTGTAATGCTTCCACCAAAATTATGGGATGTCCATAGGAGTATGCTATTTAACTTTATGCAAAAACCCATTTAGGTCATTTGGAAAATTTGAGTGAACCAACCTCTTTTCCATTTTGGTCCAGTTTAGTATTTTGCACTACAACCCTAGTGTATTTTGTTCCAGTGCTATTGAGCTTCCTCAAGCTTATAGTCTTTCTTGCAAAACCCTTAAGTCCAGGAGAGTGGGCCTATTGGGATAGTTTTGGTTCATGAAACAATGCTCTGCATTTTCTGTCCAGAACTGAAGAATTGCAAAACTTGCACTAGTAAGTTTCTGGTTTTGCCCAACTAGCCTTGCCATCTTTTCTTTCACCTAAGGAGGCTGTGATCTGGAGAGTTTAGCCACCGGTGGAGATGCCCCCATGCCCATAGCATTCCGTTGAGCACCTTGTGTGCATGACTAGTGTTGGCATAGTTCTTAGTTCACATGGTGGACTTGAACCCCTGACCTAGCAGCCATGTCTACTAACCTCCTAGCTACCTCTTATCTAAGTCTGCTGAGTTGCTTTGGCATCCAAGCAGGTTTGGCCGCCCTGGTATTTCGTCGAGCACTTGTCGTGCATGCACCGAGCGCGGCCAGAGCGCGCGTTTTGCACGTGTCGCGCCCGAGCCGCCGCGTCCCTGGCCTGTCTCCCCCGAGCATATCCAAACAGCTGCAGCCTGCCGCATAGAGCCAAGCTGCTGCCCGTACCTCCTCACAGGCGCCACAGCCCCTCGCCACGTCTCCGGCAAGCCAGGAGCTAGCCGCCACCGCCGCCTGCTGTGGTCGGCGCCGTACGGGCCACCTGGCGCACCCCCGAGCACTCCAGACCACCGTGCTCATCCACAACTATGTCGTCTACCTCTGCAAGTTCTGCTAGCCAGCCCCCACCTCTCCTGCTCCGCAATAATGCCGCCGCCGTCGTCCTTATCCTCGGTCACCGTTGAACCGACCTTGATCGCCTATTTAAGGGTGCGCCGAACCCCTCCGCAGCAACAGACGACCACTAAGCACCCCGCAGAGCAACCCCGTGGTAGCCATTCGTCCCCGACAAGCTTTCTTCTTCATCTCCGGCGAATACGACCGCCGCCACGCTCCAGTCCAATTTGTCGCAAACAACGCCCCTCCCGTCCGGCCAGCACCACTGTCCGACTCCCTGTGATCCTGCGGAGCCGCCCATCACCTCAAACTCGCTCGGGAACCACTACATCACAAGGCCCCAAATCCACCCGAGGCCGCCGTCCGCCGCGAAGCTTGCCGCCGGCGATTCCCTCCGTCCCCGCAGGCCACTCGACCACCGGGAGGACCGCCCCAGCCTAGCGAATCCATCCCTGCACTCGAACACCCTCGGGGAGCCGCCATTCGCCGGCGATGATCACCGGAGCTCCGCCCCCGTCGGGCGAAGGAGGAAGGAGGCGGGTAGACCAGTCAAATATGACAGGTGGGCCAGGGCCCACTGCCAGCCCCTCTTGTCCCTCGCCCACTGGTTTAAGTGTAGGCGCATTTCCCGAAGTACGTCTTCTCTTCTCTGAAAATGTTTTCTGAGTCGATTCGTTTTCCTTTTTCTGGATTTTATTAAAACCAGAGTTGACTGAACTTTGACTGGCCTTATCTCTTTAAATATAAACCCAAATGACTTGATTCTTTTTTTGTTGTTTCCCAAATATTGTCTAGTTTATTTTCATATTTATATGAAAATTTTGCAGACAACTTTTTTGGGTTGTTCTAAGTCTATGTATTGATTTACTTTTATTTCTTTTAGGATTTTGAAGAGGGAGAAAACTTCCAAAATTCTTGGAATGATTTTCTCCTCCCCTCTACTTGAAGGCAAGCATCTTGAACCCCGTTATGATATACGTTGTGTGTTTGCTAAAACATAGGAACTCCATCGTTATACTAAAATGGAGTAACGTTATTTCATGTGGAAATCATATTCTTGCATATCAACATGTGGTAAATAATCTTCTTTCTGTTATGTATGTGATATTGGTGACAACAACTGTTGGGGAACGTAGCAGAATTCAAAAAAATTCCTAGCTTCACCAAGATCAATCTAAGGAGTCATCTAGCAACGAGCATAAAGGAGTGCAGCTGCATACCCTTTGTAGATCGCGTGCGGAAGCGTTCGAAGGAACGTGGATGATGGAGTCGTACTCTTCGTGATCCTCGTCACCGATGATCCCAGCGCCGAACGGACGGAACCTCCGCGTTCAATACACGTACGGTACAGTGACGTCTCCTACTTCTTGATCCAGCAAGGGGGGAGGAGAGGTTGATGGAGATCCAGCAGCACGATGGCGTGGTGGTGGATGCAACAGGAAAAGCTGCAGGGCTTCGCCGAGACCCTGCGGGAAAAGCTGCCCTCTCCCCCCCACTATATATAGGGGGCCAGGGGGTGCCGGCCCTAGGAGATCCAATCTCCTAGGGGGGCGGCGGCCAGGGGGGGTATCTTGCCCCCCAAGGCAAAGGGAGGCGCCCCCACCCCTAGGGTTTCAACCCTAGGCGCATCGGGGTGGCCCATGTGGGGTGCGCCAGCCCACTAGGGGCTGGCCCCCTTCCCCCTTTGGCCCACGGGGCCCTCCGGGATGGGTGGCCCCACCCGATGGACCCCCGGGACCCTTCCGGTGGTCCCGGGACATTCCCGGTGACCCTCGGAACTCTCCCGATGGCCGAAACTGGACCTATATATCATTCTTCACCTCCGGACCATTCCGGAACTCCTCGTGACGTCCGGGATCTCATCCGGGACTCCAAACAACAGGCGGGTTTCCGTCTGCATATATCTCTACAACCCTAGCGTCACCGAATCTTAAGTGTGTAGACCCTACGGGTTCGGGAGACACGCAGACATGACCGAGACGACTCTCCGTCAATAACCAACAGCGGGATCTGGATACCCATGTTGGTTCCCACGTGTTCCTCGATGATCTCATCAGATGAACCACGATGTCAAGGATTCACTTAATCCCGTATGTTATTCCCTTTGTCAATCGGTACGGTACTTGCCCGAGATTCGATCGTCGGTATGCCCGATACCTTGTTCAATCTCTTCATGGCAAGTCTCTTTACTCGTTCCGTAATCCATCATCCCGTGACTAACTCGTTAGTCACTTTGAGCTCATTATGATGATGTCTTACCGAGTGGGCCCAGAGATACCTCTCTGTCATACGGAGTGACAATATCCCAGTCTCGATTCGTACCAACTCAACAGACACTTTCGGAGATACCCGTTGCGTACCTTTATAGCCACCCAGTTACGTTGTGACGTTTGGCACACCCAATGTATTCCTACGGTATCCGGGAGTTTCACAACCTCATGGTCTAAGGAACAAATACTTGACACTAGAAAAGCTTAAGCATTACGAACTATACGATCTCGTGCTAGGCTTAGGATTGGGTCTTGTCCATCACATCATTCTCCTAATGATGTGATCCCGTTATCAATGACATCCAATGTCCATGGTCAGGAAACCGTGACCATCTGTTGACCAACGAGCTAGTAACTAGAGGCTTACCAGGGACACGTTGTGGTCTATGTATTCACACATGTATCGATGTTTCCGTACAATACAATTCAAGCATGAATAACAGACAATTATCATGAACAAGGAAATATAATAATAATTCTTTTATTATTGCCTCTAGGGCATATTTCCAACAGTCTCCCACTTGCACTAGAGTCAATAATCTAGTTACATTGTGATGAATCGAACACCCATAGAGTTCTGGTGTTGATCATGTTTTGCTCGTGGAAGAGGTTTAGTCAACGGGTCTGCGACATTCAGATCCGTATGCACTTTACTAATATCTATGTCTCCATCTTGAACATAATTCCGGATGGAGTTGAAACAGCGCTTGATGTGCTTGGTCTTCTTGTGAAACCTGGGCTCCTTGGCAATGGCAATAGCTCCAGTGTTGTCACAGAAGAGAGTCACCGGGCTTGACGCGCTTGGAATGACTCCTAGGTCAGTGATGAACTCCTTCATCCAGACTCCTTCTTGCGCTGCTTCGCAAGCAGCTATGTACTCCGCTTCACATGTAGAATGCGCCACGACGCTCTGCTTGCAACTGCACCAGCTGACTGCTCCACCATTCAAAATATACACGTATCCGGTTTGTGACTTGGAGTCATCTAGATCTGTGTCGAAGCTAGCATCGACGTAACCCCTTACGACGAGCTCTTCGTCACCTCCATAAACGAGAAACATATCCTTAGTCCTCTTCATGTACTTTAGGATGTTCTTGACCGCTGTCCAGTGTTCCATACCGGGATCACTTTGGTACCTCCCTACCAAACTTATGGCAAGGTTCACATCAGGTCTGGTACACAGCATGGCATGCATGATAGAACCTATGGCTGAGGCATAGGGAATGACACTCATCTTTTCTCTATCTTCTGTCGTGGTCGGGGATTGAGCCGTGCTTAATCTCATACCTTGCAAAACAGGCAAGAACCCCTTCTTGGACTGATCCATATTGAACTTCTTCAATATCTTGTCAAGGTATGTGCTTTGTGAAAGACCAATGAGGCGTCTTGATCTATCTCTATAGATTTTGATGCCTAATATGTAAGCAGCTTCTCCAAGGTCCTTCATTGAAAAACTCTTATTCAAGTAGGTCTTTATGCTCTCCAAGAATTCTATATCATTTCCCATCAGCAATATGTCATCCACATATAATATGAGAAATGCTACAGAGCTCCCACTCACTTTCTTGTAGATACAGGCTTCACCCCAAGCCTGTATAAAGCCAAACGCTTTGATCACATCATTAAAGCGAATATTCCAACTCCGAGATGCTTACACCAGCCCGTAAATCGAGCGCTGGAGCTTGCATACCTTGTTAGCATTCTCTGGATCGACAAAACCTTCCGGCTGCATCATATACAGCTCTTCCTTGAGGAAGCCATTAAGGAATGCCGTTTTGACGTCCATTTTCCATATCTCAAAATCATAGAATGCGACAATTGCTAACATGATTCGGACTGACTTCAGCATCGCTACGGGAGAGAAAGTATCGTCGTAGTCAATCCCTTGTTGTCGATAACCCTTAGCGACAAGCCGAGCCTTATAGATGGTCACATTACCATCCGCGTCTGTCTTCTTCTTAAATATCCATTTATTTTCTATGGCGTGCCTATCATCGGGCAAGTCCACCAAAGTCCATACTTTGTTTTCATACATGGATTCTATCTCGGATTTCATGGCTCCAAGCCATTTATTGGAATCCGGGCCCGCCATCGCTTCTTCATTGTTCGAAGGTTCACCGTTGTCTAACAACATGATTCACATGACAGGGTTGCCGTACCACTCTGGTGCGGAACGTGTCCTTGTGGACCTTAGAAGTTCAGTAGTAACTTGATCTGTATCTTCATGATCATCATCATTAACTTCCTCAGTTGTCGGTGCAGGCACCTCAGGAACAATTTCCTGCGCTGCGCTACTTTCCGGTTCGGGAGGGGTGACTGTCACCTCATCAAGTTCTACTTTCCTCCCACTCACTTCTTTCGAGAGAAACTCTTTCTCCAAAAAGGATCCATTCTTGGCAACAAAGACCTTTCCTTCGGATCTGAGGTAGAAGGTGTACCCAATCGTTTCCTTTGGGTATCCTATGAAGACACATTTTTCCGATTTGGGTTCGAGCTTTTGAAGTTTCTTGACATAAGCATCGCAACCCCAAACTTTCAGAAATGACAGATTAGGTTTCTTTCCAAACCAAAGTTCATACGGTGTCGTCTCAACGGATTTTGACGGAGCCCTATTTAAAGTGAATGCGGCTGTCTCTAAAGCATAACCCCAAAAAGATAGCGGTAAGTCGGTGAGAGACATCATAGATCGCACCATGTCCAACAGAGTACGATTTCGACGTTCAGACACACCATTACGCTGAGGTGTTCCGGGCGGTGTCAATTGTGAAACAATTCCACAGTTCCTTAGGTGCGTGCCAAATTCATGACTTAAATATTCACCCCCACGATCCGATCGTAATAACTTTATTTTTCTTTCACGTTGATTCTCAACCTCATTCTGAAATTCCTTGAACTTTTCAAAAGTCTCGGACTTGTGTTTCATTAAGTAGACATACCCATATCTACTCAAGTCATCTGTGAGGGTGAGAACATAACGATAGCCTCCGCGAGCCTCAACACTCATTGGACCGCACACATCGGTATGTATGATTTCCAATAAGTTGGTTGCTCGCTCCATTGTTCCGGAGAACGGAGTCTTGGTCATCTTGCCCAAGAGGCATGGTTCGCACGTGTCAAATGATTCATAATCAAGAGACTCCAGAAGTCCATCTGCATGGAGCTTCTTCATACTTTTGACACCAATATGACCAAGGCGGCAATGCCACAAGTATGTGGGACTATCATTGTCAACTTTACATCTTTTGGCATTCACACTATGAATATGTGTATCATCACGTTCGAGATTCATTAAAAATAAACCATTGACCAGCGGGGCATGACCATAAAACATATCTCTCAAATGAATAGGACAACCATTATTCTCGGATTTAAATGAGTAGCCATCTCGCATCAAACGAGATCCAGATACAATGTTCATGCTCAAAGCTGGTACTAAATAACAATTATTAAGGTTTAAAACTAATCCCGAGGGTAGATGTAGAGGCAGCGTGCCGACGGCGATCACATCGACCTTGGAACCATTCCCGACGCGCATTGTCACCTCGTCCTTCGCCAGTCTCCGTTTATTCCGCAGCTCCTGCTTTGAGTTACAAATGTGAGCAACTGCACCGGTATCAAATACCCAGGAGCTACTACGAGCGCTGGTACGGTACACATCAATAACATGTATATCACATATACCTTTGACATTGCCGGCCTTCTTGTCTGCTAAATATTTGGGGTAGGTCCGCTTCCAGTGACCCGTTCCCTTGCAATATAAGCACTCAGTCTCAGGCTTGGGTCCATACTTTGGCTTCTTCCCGGCAACTGGCTTACCGGGCGCGGCAACTCCTTTGCCGTCCTTCTTGAAGTTCTTCTTACCCTTGCCCTTCTTGAACTTAGTGGTTTTATTCACCATCAACACTTGATGCTCTTTCTTGATCTCCACCTCCGCTGATTTCAGCATTGAATACACCTCGGGAATGGACTTGTCCATCCCTTGCATATTGAAGTTCAACACGAAGCTTTTGTAGCTAGGTGGGAGCGACTGAAGGATTCTGTCAACGACCGCTTCGTCGGGGAGATTCATTCCCAACTAAGACAAGCGGTTGTGCAACCCAGACAACTTGAGTATGTGCTCGCTGATAGAACTATTTTCCTCCATCTTACAGCTATAGAATGCGTTGGAGACATCATATCTCTCAACTCGGGCATGAGCCTGGAAAACCATTTTCAGCTCTTGGAACATCTCATATGCTCCGTGGTGCTCAAAACGCTTTTGGAGCCCCGATTCTAAGCTGTAGAGCATGCCACACTGAACCAGGGAGTAATCATCATAGCGCGATTGCCAAGCGTTCATAGCATCTTGGTTTGCCGAGGCGGGAGCGTCACCTAGCGGTGCTTCTAGGACATAAGTTTTCTTGGCAGCTATGAGGATGATCCTCATGTTACGGACCCAATCCGTATAGTTGCTACCATCGTCTTTCCGCTTGGTTTTCTCTAGGAACGCGTTGAAGTTGAGGGTAACATGAGCGTGGGCCATTTGATCTACAAGACATATTGTAAAGAATTTAGACTAATTTCATGACAAATAAGTTCATCTAATCAAATTTAATGAACTCCCACTTAGATTGACATCTCTCTAGTCACCTAAGTGATACATGATCCGAATCGACTAGCCCGTGTCCGATCATCACGTGAGACGGACTAGTCATCAAAGGTGAACATCTTCATGTTGATCATATCTTCTATACGACTCATGTTCGACCTTTCGGTCTTCGGTGTTCCGAGGCCATGTCTGTACATGCTAGGCTCGTCAAGTAAACCCTAAGTGTATTGCGTGTGTAAATCTGGCTTACACCCGTTGTATGCGAACGTTAGAGCCTATCACACCCGATCATCACGTGGTGCTTCGGAACAACGATCCTTAGCAACGGTGCACAGTTAGGGGAAACACAATTCTTGAAATTTTAGTGAGAGATCATCTTATTTACTACCGTCGTTCTAAGTAAACAAGATGCATAAACATGATAAACATCACATGCAATCAAATAAAGTGACATGATATGGCCAATATCTTCTTGGCCATATCACATCACATAGCACATGCTCCAAGAACAAGTTAGACGACCTCTAATTGTTGTTGCAAGTTTTTACGTGGCTTCTATAGGTTTCAAGCAAGAACGTTTCTTACCTATGCCAAAACCACAACGTGATATGTCAATTTCTATTTACCCTTCATAAGGACCCTTTTCATCGAATCCGATCCGACTAAAGTGGGAGAAACAGACACCCGCCAACCACCTTATGCAACTTGTGCATGTCTGTCGGTGGAACCAGTCTCACGTAAGCGTACGTGTAAGGTCGGTCCAGGCCGCTTCATCCCACAATGCCGCCGAATCAAGATTGTACTAGTAGCGGCAAGAGAATTGAACAAAATCAACGCCCACAACTTGTTTGTGTTCTACTCGTGCAAGATGCTACGCAAAGACCTAGCTCAGATGCCACTGTTGGGGAACGTAGCATAATTCAAAAAATTTCCTACGCTTCACCAAGATCAATCTAAGGAGTCATCTAGCAATGAGCATAAAGGAGTGCATCTACATACCCTTTGTAGATCGCGTGCGGAAGCGTTTGAAGGAACGTGGATGATGGAGTCATACTCTTCATGATCCTCGTCACCGATGATCCCAGCGCCGAACGGACGGCACCTCCGCGTTCAACACACATACGGTACATCGACGTCTCCTCCTTCTTGATCCAGCAAGGGGGGAGGAGAGGTTGACGGAGATCCAGCAGCACGACGGCGTGGTGGTGGATGCAACGGGAAAAGCTGCAGGGCTTCGCCGGGGTGCGGCTGCCCTCTGTCCCCCCCACTATATATAGGGGGCCGGGGGGGTGCCGGCCCTAGGAGATCCAATCTCCTAGGGGGCGGCGGCCAGGGGGGGTATCTTGCCCCCCCCCCCAAGGCAAAGGGAGGCGCCCCCACCCCTAGGGTTTCTACCCTAGGCGCATGGGGGGTGGCCCATGTGGGGTGCGCCAGCCCACTAGGGGCTGGCCCCCTTCCCCCTTCGGCCCACGGGGCCCTCCGGGATGGGTGGCCCCACCCGGTGGACCCCTAGGACCCTTCCGGTGGTCCCGGGACACTCCCGGTGACCCCCGGAACTCTCCCGATGGCCGAAACTGGACTTGCTATATATCATTCTTCACCTCCGGACCATTCCGGAACTCCTCGTGATGTCTGGTATCTCATCCGGGACTCTGAACAACATTCGGGTTTCCGTGTGCATATATCTCTACAACCCTAGCGTCACTGAACCTTAAGTGTGTAGACCCTACGGGTTCGGGAGACACACAGACATGACCGAGACGACTCTCCGGTCAATAACCAACAGCGGGATCTGGATACCCATGTTGGTTCCCACGTGTTCCTCGATGATCTCATCGTATGAACTATGATGTCAAGGATTCACTTAATCCCGTATGTTATTCCGTTTGTCTATCGGTACGGTACTTGCCCGAGATTCGATCGTCGGTATGCCCGATACCTTGTTCAATCTCGTCATGGCAAGTCTCTTTACTCGTTCCGTAATCCATCATCTCGTGACTAACTCCTTAGTCAATTTGAGCTCATTATGATGATGCCTTACCGAGTGGGCCCAAAGATACCTCTCCGTCATACGGAGTGACAATATCCCAGTCTCGGTTCGTACCAACTTAACAGACACTTTCGGAGATACCCGTTGCGTACCTTTATAGCCACCCAGTTACGTTGTGACGTTTGGCACACCCAAAGTATTCCTACGGTATCCGGGAGTTGCACAACCTCATGGTCTAAGGAACAAATACTTGACACTGGAAAAGCTTAAGCATTACGAACTATACGATCTCGTGCTAGGCTTAGGATTGGGTCTTGTCCATCACATCATTCTCCTAATGATGTGATCCCATTAGCAATGACATCCAATGTCCGTGGTCAGGAAACCGTGAACATCTGTTGACCAACGAGCTAGTAACTAGAGGCTTACCAGGGACACGTTGTGGTATATGTATTCACACATGTATCGCTGTTTCCGTACAATACAATTCAAGCATGAATAACTATTAAATTATCATGAACAAGGAAATATAATAATAATTCTTTTATTATTGCCTCTAGGGCATTTTTCCAACAGCAACCACTTCTCATGCCACATATGCCTGGTGATAGTTCGGATGGAGTCCGAAGGAAGGTTGTGTTCCGGTGAACCGACCACGTGACTGACACCTCGTTGTGGCGAGGATGTGCAGTAAGGCAGGATGTAGCATGAGGGGTGTGACCCTTTCAGGGAACTGTAAAGAACTTGTGGCACTAACCATGCCGGGAACACATAAACCTCCTGAGTCGACCGTAGATCGAGTCTTGTTCCAGTAAACCCCATACTTGTTTCGTGCTACCACGTGTCCCTGCTACAGGTAGTGTACGGTTCAGTAAATTGTCGACCCCTGTTCTATCACACACCGTACAGAGAGGCCACGGTGGAAGATACCGGCTACATCCGGTAGGCAGGCCACCGGGTCCGGGGGCATGGGTGTTTCGGTTGGAGCTGAAGTGGATAGCTTCCCCGGTTTTCGCGCGCGTTATAGATTTTTGTGATCCCATGCTAGCCGAGGTTGTAGCCTCCCCACTTAAAGTTTGGCTTAACTAGTGTCGTGGGTGATTCCAAACACCGGTAAGTTAGGCTGGTGTGTGCAGTCAGGTGCGTCTTCAAATTAAAATACCGTAGATGGAATTAGTCCAGAGGGACTATAGGAAATCCGTTATTCGTGGGTAAAGAGTACACCCTCTACAGAGATATTAAACCTATTCGAATAGCCGTGTCCATGGTTAAGGACTACAGTCTGGGATGGGTCGAGTGTCAGTCTTAGTGTCGGTCTTCGGTGGAAAAACTTTTAAGCCAGAACTTTATTTATGACCTGTGACAGGTGGTGATTGTGATTTATTATTATGGACTAACCATTCTTTGGAACAATGAGTATCCTTGGGACGGTTCTACCTCCCGGATATTTTCTGTTAAGCCCTTTATGTGATGTCGCTCAGACATCCAACTGTGGCATTTCTTTTTAGTTATAAGACCTTTATGTGATGTCGCTCAGACGTCCGACTGTGGCATTCTTGTTATTTATAAGCCCTTTATGTGATGTCGCTCAGACGTCCGACTGTGGCATTCTTGTTTTTTATAAGCCCTTTATGTGATGTCGCTCAGACGTCAGACTATGGCATTCTTTTTATTTATAAGCCCTTCTTGTGGTGTCGCTCAGACGCCCGACTGTCGCGAACTTGTTATTTATTTTGTTACTACTCTCTGATTGCATATGCCTTTTTCTCGAATGCCCTGCTTGCAATTATAGACTGTCATATCATTATTATCATAGTGATCATAATTTATCCTCGAGCATGTTTATGTCTCACCCATATTCATAATGTTTGCGAGTACATTCAAAGTACTCACTGGCTTGTCCTTGGCTATTGTCTTGGCCAGATTCCTTGCGTGGAAAGGAACGATGCGATGACAGCCCCGGAGCCTACTGTAATGGAGATAGCAGCCTTGCGAGGATAGGAGTTATCCCGGTCAGCCGTTCCTGTGGGAAATGGAGTCCCATAGTCACCGATGATCCACAAACCGCTTCTGCCATCAGCCACTAGAAACCTGGTGTTGTACTCACAGGCCAGAATGGTCTTGTACTACAAATTTTGTACTTGCTTGGAGTTTTCTGTAACTAGTTGGTGCCTCATCAGCTAACAGTAATCCTGGGGCTGGTGAGCACAAGGGCCGCTTTTGGGAAATTAATATCCCGAAATTCCGGTCCTGACAACCTTGGTATCAGAGCCAGGCTGACCGTTGGCTAATCCTATCTTAGCCAGGTCCAAAAACCTAGGTTAACCACCACACCAGACCATACCCCAATCCCAGCCAAGCTTCCCGCGTAAGA
This sequence comes from Secale cereale, assembly GCA_902687465.1. Lineage (NCBI taxonomy): Eukaryota > Viridiplantae > Streptophyta > Magnoliopsida > Poales > Poaceae > Secale > Secale cereale. The sequence continues at coordinate 577,522,809 of LR738713.1, read as the reverse complement.
TACCCACACAGTGGACCGACACCTTTGGTAGTCGGTGCCCAACCTATCAGTCTAGGCTATCGATCACCCGCCAGTGACCGACGCCTAAACTATTCCCCTCCACAATCATGCAGAGGAGCACTCCGTCCTTTCCTATAAATAGGGCACGCTAGCCCCCAAACCCAACACCACATAGCCTCTACCCCCATACCGAGCTAAAATGCCAGGACCCATCGTCCATAATGAAACCACAGCTACCAACCTTGGAGGTTTTGTGACCGTGCTCGCAAACCTCACCTGTCGTGCCTTTGCATTAGAAGAACCCCCAGAATATGTTGTTTACCAAGACTCCATGGGCGGTGAAAGCCGTCAATTCTGGGTCACTGTGCACATCTACGGTAGGGGTCTGACGCCAGAGCGCCCCTACAGATTCACCGGAAGGACAACTTCCTTTGAGCCGCAAGCTATCCAACTAGCTGCTCGAGAAGCTATAGTTCAACTCAGGCACCTGTCGCTCAGAGTTAACTGTCTCTCATTCTACTACTACCCAGTCGTAACGGGTATGGTTGACCTCCCCGAGTTGCGAGCAGAGACCACGAGACGGATCCTGCGTTATTGCATCTGGTACGCTATGTTAGTGTACTCGAGGAACTGTTCGATCAAATTACCCTTGATCTGATCGCAGCTCGTGGTGAACTGCTTCGCCGAGCCCCAGCAAGAGGACGAGACGAGTCCGGCACCGACAACCCAGTCGTGTTGTTCGGACAACCAATCGAGTCCCCGAGGCCTGCCTCGGTCATTGACTAGAATGCCTTGGTGTCTCCAGAAGTGATGCGTCGCCTGTTTGGCGCACGCTCCAACGGGATTGTAGCCAACAATCCCCGTGAGGGACGTCATCACTGCCCCGACCCTGCACCTCCTCAGCCACCGCCAGCCAATCCCAACGATGAAGCTCCCGGAGAAGCTTCAACATCCACAAGGCAAGGCCGCTTTGATATAAACGAGGTTGATTAGATCATCCGAGTAGTGCCAAGCCTTATCTAGTTCACACCCCATGGTGTTGTAACTTGTATGCCGATATGTATATATAGTTTATTTTTGCACTCGTGCACCGTTGTGTCAGCGTACGTATGCTTTTTCTTCTTTTCCCAGGTGTAACTTCCAGAGCACCTCATCGACAACCCCTACATCAAACACGTCTTTTTACAAGACATGAGTACCTGTAGCTTTGACACCGACCCCATAAAGCGGAACCAGCTATATAGATGCCCCCATCATTACCCTATAAACCAGCCCGGTTGCTATATATAGGCCACAGCGTAACCTTGCCGAGCATCCCTCACCTGGTGCTCTCCTCTCACAGCCTTTTCCTTCACCATGCCGATCCCTAGTATTTACCTGAGAACCCCTGAGGCATCCCCAGGTAGTTTCGTGAAGATATTGTGGGATTTTACCTGCAGTACCATGAGTGCTGCCCGTCCACCCCAGTATGAGCTGCTCAAATCGAGGATCACACCATCCACCTCGAAATATTGGGCAGTGGTACACATCCCACCCGCAAACCCAAACCAAGACCCCACTGAGGTTTCCTTCATATGGAAATCCATGCCAACTCCACAGACGGCCATAGAGGCTGCCGCTTGTGAAGCGCTTGCTCGCCTTCGATTCGCGGTGCCCTATGCCAGCGAGCGAGGATATTATTACTTTCCAAGCCACGCAGCACCCGGAGAAGCAGCATCTTTTCCTGGTGGGCGTATTGAGAGAGACCCAGTACTAGCCAACCTTACGCAGTACGTCATCGCGCAAGAGCGTCTGATCCAGCGGATAATGGGTTACCTCGAGAGCCTCGCTGATTTAAATCCTCGGATCGCCATCGGCCGACCACTGAGGCCCGGCCAGGAGAAGCACATCCATCGACTAGTCAACCCGCTCCCACCAATAGAAGAAGAGTGTCCCCCAGCACCAGAGACCTTTTCCCAGGACCCTGTTCATTTACCGTTTATATTTTAGACGTAACTGCCACGTGGGTGTACCCGTATCTTTTTATGAGAACTGTGTGTCGCATCGTGTGTTAAATAAATCTTTCCTGTGTTGTTGCATCTTGTCCATCTGCATAACATTAATGTTTTTATCTCGCAACACCACAACAGCAGTAATACAACTCCGGCCACTCCACCCAGTACACTAAGTTGCTAGTCCACCTACACCGCTTCATCTAATTAACCACCTCCTTGCGCACCACAGTCTCTTGAGAAGAAACTTGTGAGGTTTTATTCAAACACTAGATGTCTACCGCGCGTTAACCACCATTAGCACCTGACACCCTCACCTAATCCCCGTGATCGCCACCGCCGCGGAGAGATAGCACTCGAGCCGCCACATCACGAAGATCATCGAGGATCATCGCACACAAGAGCGCAGATACCCCCAGCAATGCCGCCAACCCCACGCACACTAGGACCATGCACCAGTCCGGCATCACCTCCGCCATTAGAGCCTCGACCCGAGCTCCTGCAAACACAAATGGAGGAGAGGGAAGAAAGGAGGAGAAGAGATGCCAGATGTGAGGAGGAAGGAGTAGCACCTCGGCCGTTTTATAGCTCGAGGTCGGTGTACGGTGGGCGGAGTCCACCAACGCCGCTCGTCGCTCGACCGCCGGTGTTCGGAGGTGAATCCGCGAGCAGTGCCGACAGCACGCTGGCCCGCGAGGTGAGTGCACGCTGTACCGGCAGCTAGCACACCGCGCACTACGACAGTACGACCTAGATGCCCTACGAGCTACCCATCGCCGGTGGAGAAAGTGCGGGAAAGCGCGCGGGAGAGAGGAGAAGAGAGAACCAGAGGTAGAAGAAGAGGCTGACAGTGGGTCCAGGCCCCACCTGTCAGTCAGTGAGAGCACTATGCTCTCCGGTGCGACCAGCGCATTTGTAAATCTGGAAATTTCCATTCCTAAGTTTACTACAGCCCAGAGTAGAAATATCTTGTTTCCCGTGCCACGCTAGTGTTTAACACTGCAGTTTACATCACTGTTTGCGCATGCAATGTAGTGGCTTTTATTTGCACAATTAGAGCAGTAAAACTTTGGTAGTATCTTTTGCGGCAGTAGTAGACCTTATAGCAACCCTTAAAAAAATCTCGAGGACGAGATTTTTTTTCTTAAGGGGGGTAGTGTTGTAACACCCCAAAAATTTAGCAATGCTTTATTAAATAAAAATTTGCCAGTAAATTAAAATTTTGCCCTTTTGCTGGATGTTCCTTTGGATTCCAGGACCATTCTTTTCTGATATGTTGGAGTTTTTACCCCTAGTGAAAACCTTCCAGCTAATATTAGATTCTCTTATGCACCCATTAAAACTTTGCTTTTATCAGCAGGATTAATTATATATTTGTCCCCCTAATTATCTTCCCATATAAATGTTTGCCCCTAGTTTTAAGGCCTCATTTGAACTGCAACCACTTGTGTAATTTATTTAAAATTTCAACAAAAAATTGGAGATGTCATGTAATGTTGTTAGATCACTTTTATGCAAGAATATATTTATTTCATTTAATATTTTGAGCTCCACACCATGTTTTCCAATCTGGTCCAGTAGGCCAAATTGCACTACAACCCCTTTAAATTTTCCTGTAATGCTTCCACCAAAATTATGGGATGTCCATAGGAGTATGCTATTTAACTTTATGCAAAAACCCATTTAGGTCCTTTGGAAAATTTGAGTGAACCAACCTCTTTTCCATTTTGGTCCAGTTTGGTATTTTGCACTGCAACCCTAGTGTATTTTGCTCCAGTGCTATTGAGCTTCGTCATGCTTATAGTATTTCTTGCAAAACCCTTAAGTCCAGGAGAGTGGGCCTATTGGGATAGTTTTGGTTCATGAAACAATGCTCTGCATTTTCTGTCCAGAACTGAAGAATTGCAAAAATTGCACTAGTAAGTTTATGGTTTTGCCCAACTAGCCTTGCCATCTTTTCTTTCACCTAAGGAGGCTGTGATCTGGGGAGTATAGCCACCGGTGGAGATGCCCCCATGCCCATAGCATTCTGTTGAGAACCTTGTGTGCATGACCAGTGTTGGCATAGTTCTTAGTTCACATGGTGGACTTGAACCCCTGACCTAGCAGCCATGTCAACTAACCTCCTAGCTACCTCTTACCTAAGTCTGCTGAGTTGCTTTGGCATCCAAGCAGGTTTGGCCGCCCTGGCATTTCGTGGAGCACTTGTCGTGCGTGCACAGAGCGCGGCCAGAGCGCGCGTTTTGCACGTGCCGCGCCCGAGCCGCTGCGTCCCTGTCCTGTCTCCCCCGAGCATATCCAAACAGCTGCAGCCTGCCGCATAGAGCCAAGCTGCTGCCCGTACCTCCTCACAGGCGCCACAGCCCCTCGCCACGTCTCCGGCAAGCCAGGAGCTAGCCGCCACCGCCGCCTGCTGTGGTCGGCGCCGTACGGGCCACCTGGCGCGTGATGGCTTCTCGCCCCTCGTTGGTTACCCCAAGTGGAAGGTTTGAGATGTAGCGTAGCAGCAAGTTTCCCTTGGCAAAGATACCAAGGATCGAATCCCGTGAGACTCCGAGGGTCGACAAGAAGGTGTCAACGGCGCCAGAAACATAGCGGTTGACAGGACCTGCACACAGATACAAATAACTTTGCTCCCAACGAGTACAGAGAGGTTGTCAATCCCTCCGGCCTTGTTGTTTACAAAGGATCAAACGCAAGAGATAATAATGATAGGTATGACTGCAACTAGGAAATAAAGACAGGAAGTAAATAGCGGGTGTGATCAGTGGTGGTAATATGGACCGGGGTCCCATGATGTTCACTAGTGATGTCTCTCTCCCAAAAGACGATAAAACAGCAAAGCGAGGTAAACAAATTACAGCTAGGCAATTGACAGGATTATGTGCGCAAACGAATGCTAACTATGCTGCAAAGAAAGGTAGAGGCTCAAAAGCATGGGCGGTACGCCAAGGCAAGTAGACCGAAATCCATCTGCATCTACTACTAATCATCCACCTTGAGATATCTATCCAGAACATCTCGCTGGTATTAAGTTGCGGATCCCACCCAGAGTGTAAACTCAAAGCAACAGACAACTGCATTAAAAGAACTTTGCGTAAAGTAAACAATCCTTGCACCTGCAAGTACAAGCACCGTTGTTTTCCCCCTTGTGGAAAAACCACATCCCCTAGACTCATGTTTCTGTCACTCAAGCTAGTCATCAAGGGGCATGAACCCACAATCAAGCATAACGTTCCCTCTTGGAGTTACTACCTACTACTCGGCCAAAGCAATAAACAGCAACGGAGAACATGCAAGAATTACTCAAGAACATAAATATAAAAGAGGTGAATCAAATATATTACTCACACACAATCTGAACATAATCTCATAATCCATCGGATCCCAGCAAACTCAGCAGAGCAACAACATAAAGATTACATATGTGCCTCGATCATGTAGGGCAGCTCACGAGGTCTAAACCATGAAGAACAAAGAGGGGAGGAGAACATCACATAGCTACTGGTCATAGACCCATGGTCCAAGGTGGACTACTCACGACTCATCCGGGAAGCGTCCATGGTGGTGGAGAAGCTCCCGGTGGTGGTTCTCCCCTCCGGCAGGGTGCCGGGAAGAGTTCTCCTGATGCTCCCGATCTTGGAAGCGCTACGGCGGCGGAACAGAGGCGAGATCGCGAAAAAGGGTTCCGTCCTCGAGGGTTTCGGGATGCGAGGAATATATATGCGAAGGGGGGTCACCAGAGGCGGAGAGGGGGCCCCAGGCGCCCCCCTGGCGCGACCAGGGGTGGGGCCGCGCCGGGTGGCCGCCTGGGCCACCCCTGGCTCCCCTCTGGCCCCGCTTTGGTTTTTCTCGAAGCTTCCTGTACGCTGATTTTTCCTGTATTTTTCCCGGAATTTTTTGGGCACTTTTAATATGGGGGAAACCTGAAATAGAAAAACAGCAGAAAACAGGAACTGGCACTGGGGTGCACTGAGTTAATAGGTTAGTCCAAATATGATCAAAAATGTATGGAAGTGCATAAATATCATAGCAATATCACACAAAAGAGGCATGGATCAAGCCGAAATTATAGATACGTTTTGGACGTATCAACATCCCCAAGCTTAATTCCTGCTCGTCCTCGAGTAGGTAAATGATAACAAGCATAATTTCTGTGGTGACATGCTATCAACCATATAAGAACTTTTTAAGTAAAGCAATCAAGGCATGTAATTCAATTCAAGTCATGACAAGCAAGAGTCTATATTAGCATTGTAACAAGCAACATAAGAACATAAAGGTGCAAGATCTCTCGTTGTCCGTGACTCGAATGTCTCCAAATGGTGTTTGCGTGCAAGAAAGGGGATAGGGATATACGAGAGAGTAAAACATAGTTTTTGTATTGTTGAGAACTTAATCTACTAAAGTTTCACACTTGGTCTTCTTTGGAATCTTATCTACTCATCCCTAGACCAACAGCCAGGTGCAAGTCAAAATGATCCACTCCCTTTCGATATTTTGAGCACTCATGCAATGGATGAGCGTAAGCAAGAAAGTTAACACTTAGGATGGCAAAGAGAGAAAAATGATGAAGGGGGAAGAGAAAAAAGGTGTGAAAGGCTCACATCAATGAGGACAATCATAGGCGAGAGAAAGCCAAATGATAGATATGATGTGAGGAGTAGGGATTGCCACGCAACGGATGCACATATGAGCTAAGGTAAGCTCTCCAATGGAACTAGTGGGGGTGCATCCAACTTGCTTCCTCAAGAAGACCTAGAGCTCTTTTGAGGAGGCTCATCGTTGGAATATACAAGCCAAGTTCTATAGTGTGAAGGTCCCCACATAGCTATATGCATGAATGATAATCTCTATGGAGTACAAGGTATAAGATGGAGTACGAGTGTGGATCTCTCAAAAGGAATAGTAGTGTGCCCCCTTCTCTCTCTTATTTCTTTTTCTCTTTTTTCTCTTTTTTTATTTTTTTTGTGGCCTCAATGGCTCTTTCTATTTAACTCTCATTTGTCCTCTTTGGGATCTTTTGATTTTGTCCTCTTTGGGATCTTTCCTCACTTTAGGGGCAACACTCTATTTATTACAAGAAGTATAGAAGATCTTTCACACTTTACAAAAGTACTCAACATAAAGAAAATGAAACTATCATGATGTATGCAAATGTATGCCTCTGCCAGTGTAGCAGGATATGCAATGATACTAGCGCATCATGTAGCAATGATTAGGGCAAGGCCCAACTAGCATGCGGCTCATCGATCAAGCAAAAAGCATGTATGACATGAAGGTCAAGTCATGAGAAGATGGATGTTGCATGGCAATGTATCTCGGAAAGGCTATGGAAATGCCTTGATAGGTAGGTATGGTGGCTGTTTTGAGGAAGGATATAATGAGGCTTATGATGACAGAGCGTATCGTGCCAAGGATTTGGATGCACCGACGAAGTATGCGCCAACTCTCGAGGTGAGAAAGGGCAATGCACGGTACCGAAGAGGCTAGAAAAATATGGCTAGGTGGAAGTGTCAACTTTCGAATACTCACATTAGTCCGAAGAACTCATGCACTTATTATCGGTAACTCTCAATCTAATTAGGAGGTTCACAAAGAGACAAGTACCCCGAGGAGGAGTGTATGTGGGTTTGGTTATCCTTGCGCATCCTCGGCTCATGGTACGTGAGTGTACTCTAATATTCGATACCTCCAAAGATTAGTGATCCATTTAGTAGCTAAAGTTCTCAACTATTTTGTAGGTTTTCGAAAATAAACACGGATTGCCCAAAATACGACATCTATCACTAATAGGCTAAAGCTCTTGACACCAAAAGTTCAGACATTACTCATGGCAATACCTCAAAACTATTGCAAGTTACTACTAAAATTAAATAGCAACCTCAATTACCTACTTTAAGTTAAGACATACAACTCAGTGCAATAGGCAAACTCTCTTAACAAGATAAACATGAAAACTCAAGAGAGTTCAGCAACCAACTAAACAAAAGCTCTTTAAAAAGAAAAGCATGAAAACTAAGAGCTAAACATGATAGCAGCTATGGAAAGACAAAGAACACACACAGTAAAGATAAACATGAAAATCCTATGTTGTGTTCTAGGTTGAAGTGGAGCGTGTTTCTCTCCCACACAAAGAAAGCTGGGTTCTAACTTGTTATGAACAGCAAGCAAAGCTAAAGAAAACTAAAAAGGAAACTAAGAGCAAGACGCTCCAAGCATAGCACATAAGACATGAAGTGATAATTATAGTGGAACGAAAGACGAACTGATAATTGTTGATGGAGAAGGGGATGCATGGGGGCATCCCCAAGCTTAGATGCTTGAGTCTTCTTGAATATTTCTTGGGGGTGCACGGGGGCATCCCCAAGCTTGAGCGTTTGACCCTCCTGAATCTTCTTTTATCATCTTCCCTCGCACACTTGAAAACTCCCTTCATACATAACTCATCATAATTTGATTAGCGAGGTTAGTACCCACAATAAAATAACTTTTCCCTGCTGGAAATAAAGATAATCTTGAAGAGCTACTGTTTCTCAAGATTGCCAAAAGGTTTTTGCAAAGAAAAAGCAAGCTCAAGGTTTGCAAAACGAAGAAAAGGCAAAACAGGACAGAATCTGTGAAAAACAGACGAGAAGGTAGTAAATAATTTTTTCGGGGCACTTCTGCAACTCAAATAGAAAAACTCAGAACAGACGCCCGAAAGCCAATTGTATAGAGCACGCTGTCAAAACAATTCAGATCAAAAAGATGATCCGGTGATTTTATACGAATTTTTCTGTCCAAGGACAGAATTTGTTTTCTGGACAACACGTCACAACTTTTGAACTTTCTTGCAATCGGAGGCTAAACTTGGCACAAAGCTGAAAAGAAAAGATACAATGATGATGCTACTGTAGTAACAAACATCAAGACACAACAAAAGCAAAATAAAACCTAATTCGTTGTGGGCTGCCTCCCAAAAGCGCTTTCTTTTATGCCTTTAAGCTAGGCATGATGCAAAAAAGATCAAGTTGTATAAATTGAACCATCATCAAGATCATCAAAAAGCTCTTCAATAGTACAACTAGTCTTAAGAGGACTTTCAAATAAAGGCCTAGTAAAGATACTTCTAGGGAGAAAACCAAAAGGTGGAAAGTCAATGGGAGATTCATTTATAAATTTATCAAAGAGAGGTATTTCTTCCAAAGTTTTCACAGTTTCAACCCCTTTGGCAATAGATGGATTACTTTTCGAACGAGGAGCCTTTGGAACGTAAACGAACTTAGGTTCCTTCTTTGCCGGAGTTTCTACCTTTTTGACTTTGATTGAGGAGAAAGTAGTTCCTAAAGTGTCAAATATTTCCTCAATCTTGTCTATCCTAGAAGAATCCAAGTCATGGGATTTGATGGTCTCCAAAGTTTTGAGAATTTTATGCATGGAGCTATCAAGCCTATTCAAATTCCCTTGGATCTTACGGTCCAACTCATTTATCTTATTAATGCTTGGCATCTCTAGCTCTATCTTTTCAAGTTTTTTTCATAATGTGAGCTAGGGTAATGTCCTCTTGAATGCTAACAACAGGGGGATTTCCAACAAGATTTTCCGTAATACTAAGAGATTCCCAAACTGGGGCTTCTAGGAAATTTCCATTGATAGCAGAATCTAGAATAAACCTATTCCAAGAAGTAATTCCAACATAAAAATTTCTAAGCAGGATAGTAGTAGATTGCTTCTTGGTGGCTCTTTTTTGAGAATCATTAATTCTATACCAAGCATCTTTTAGACTTTCACCACCTCTTTGTTTAAAGGTGAGCACTTCTGCCTCACCAAAGGCAAAAGGGCCAGACATAATGCCAACTAAAAGCAAGATAACTATTTTTGTGATTTTTGGTAAGGGACACTAAAGCAAAAACTGAAAGGTAAACTAACAAGACTAAAAAAGCAAAGGTAAAAGATAGCGTGCAACTCCCCTATCTTGAAGAGTGGAGTCCCCGGCAACGGCTCCAGAAACTTTGTTTGATGGCTTCTCGCCCCTCGTTGGTTACCCCAAGTGGAAGGTTTGAGATGTAGCGTAGCAGCAAGTTTCCCTTGGCAAAGATACCAAGGATCGAATCCCGTGAGACTCCGAGGGTCTACAAGAAGGTGTCAACGGCGCCAGAAACTTAGCGGTTGACAGGACCTGCACACAGATACAAATAACTTTGCTCCCAACCAGTACAGAGAGGTTGTCAATCCCTCTGGCCTTGTTGTTTACAAAGGATCAAACACAAGAGATAATAATGATAGGTATGACTGCAACTAGGAAATAAAGACATGAAGTAAATAGCGGGTGTGATCAGTGGTGGTAATATGGACCGGGGTCCCATGATGTTCACTAGTGATGTCTCTCTCCCAAAAGACGATAAAACAGCAAAGCGAGGTAAACAAATTACAGCTAGGCAATTGACAGGATTATGTGCGCAAACCAATGCTAACTATGCTGCAAAGAAAGGTAGAGGCTCAAAAGCATGGGCGGTACGCCAAGGCAAGTAGACCGAAATTCATCTACATCTACTACTAATCATCCACCTTGAGATATCTATCCAGAACATCTCGCTGGTATTAAGTTGCGAATCCCACCCAGAGTGTAAACTCAAAGCAACAGACAACTGCATTAAAAGAACTTTGCGTAAAGTAAACAATCCTTGCACCCGCAAGTATAAGCACCGTTGTTTCCCCCCTTGTGGCAACAACACATCCCCTAGACTCATGTTTCTGTCACTCAAGCTAGTCATCAGGGGGCATGAACCCACAATCAAGCATAACGTTCCCTCTTGGAGTTACTACCTACTACTCGGCCAAAGCAATAAACAGCAACGGAGAACATGCAAGAATTACTCAAGAACATAAATATAAAAGAGGTGAATCAAATATATTACTCACACACAATCTGAACATAATCTCATAATCCATCGGATCCTAGCAAACTCAGCAGAGCAACAGCATAAAGATTACATATGTGCCTCGATCATGTAGGGCAGCTCACGAAGTCTAAACCATGAAGAACAAAGAGGGGAGGAGAACATCACATAGCTACTGGTCATGGACCCATGATCCAAGGTGGACTACTCACGACTCATCCGGGAAGCGTCCATGGTGGTGGAGAAGCTCCCGGTGGTGGTTCTCCCCTCCGGCAGGGTGCCGGGAAGAGTTCTCCTGATGCTCCCGATCTTGGAAGCGCTGCGGCGGCGGAACAGAGGCGAGATCGCGAAAAAGGGTTCCGTCCTCGAGGGTTTCGGGACGCGAGGAATATATATGCGAAGGGGGTTCACCAGAGGCGGAGAGGGGGCCCCAGGCGCCCCCCTGGCACGGCCAGGGGTGGGGCCGTGCCGGGTGGCCGCCTGGGCCACCCCTGGCTCCCCTCTGGTCCTGCTTTGGTTTTTCTCGAAGCTTCCTGTACGCTGATTTTTCCTGTATTTTTCCCGGAATTTTTTGGGCACTTTTAATATGGGGGAAACCTGAAATAGAAAAACAGCAGAAAACAGGAACTGGCACTGGGGTGCACTGAGTTAATAGGTTAGTCCAAATATGATCAAAAATGTACGGAAGTGCATAAATATCATAGCAATATCACACAAAAGAGGCATGGAGCAAGCAGAAATTATAGATACGTTTTGGACGTATCAGCGCGCCCCCGAGCACCCCAGACCGCCGTGCTCATCCACAACCGTGTCGTCTACCTCTGCAAGTTCTGCTGGCCAGCCCCACCTCTCCTGCTCCGTAATAATGCCGCCGCCGTCATCCTTATCCTCGGCCACTGTCGAAGCGACCTTGATCGCCTATTTAAGGGTGCCCCGAACCCCTCCGCAGCAACAGACGACCACTAAGCACCCCGCAGAGGAACCCCGTGGCAGCCATTCGTCCCCGGCAAGCTTTCTTCTTCATCTCCGGCGAATACGACCGCCGCCACGCTCCAGTCCAATTCATCGCAAACAACGCCCCTCTCGTCCGGCCAGCACCACCGTCCGACTCCCTGTGATCCTGCGGAGCCGCCCATCACCTCTAACTCGCTCGGGAACCACTGCATCACAAGGCCCCAAATCCACCCGAGGCCGCCATCCGCCTCGAAGCTTGCCGTCGGCGATTCCCTCCGTCCCCGCAGGCCACTCGACCACCGGGAGGACCGCCCCAGCCTAGTGAATCCATCCCTACACTCGAACGCCCTCGAGGAGCCGCCATTCGCCGGCGACGATCACCGGAGCTCCGCCCCCGTCGGGCGAAGGAGGAAGGAGGCGGGTAGACCAGTCAAATATGACAGGTGGGCGCGCAGGTCCCACTGTCAGCCCCTCTTGTCCCCCGCCCACTGGTTTAAGTGGAGGCGCATTTCCTGAAGTACGTCTTCTCTTCTCTGAAAACGTTTTCTGAGTCGATTCGTTTTCCTTTTTCTGGTTTTTATTAAAACCAGAGTTGACTGAACTTTGACTGGCTTTATCTCTTTAAATATAAACCCAAATGACTTGATTCTTTTTCTGTTGTTTCCCAAATATTGTCTAGTTTATTTTCATATTTATATGAAAATTTTCCAGACAACTTTTTTGGGTTGTTCTAAGTCTATGTATTGATTTACTTTTATTTCTTTTAGGATTTTGAAGAGGGAGAAAACTTCTAAAATTCTTGGAATGATTTTCTCCTCCCCTCTACTTGAAGGCAAGCATCTTGAACCCCGTTATGATATACGTTGTGTGTTTGCTAAAACATAGGAACTCCATTGTTATACTAAAATGGAGTAACGTTATTTCATGTGGAAATCATATTCTTGCATATCAACATGTGGTAAATAATCTTCGTTCTGTTATGTATGTGATATTGGTGACAGCAACCACTTCCCATACCACATATGCCTGGTGATAGTTCGGATGGAGTCCGAAGGAAGGTTGTGTTCCGGTGAACCGACCACGTGACTGACATCTCGTTCTGGCGAGGATGTGCAATAAGACAGGATGTAGCATGAGGGGTGTGACCCTGTCAGGGAACTGTAAAGAACTTGTGGCACTAACCATGCCGGGAACACATAAACCTCCTGAGTCGACCGTAGATCGAGTCTTGTTCCAGTAAACCCCATACTTGTTTTGTGCTACCACGTGTCCCTGCTACAGGTAGGGTACGGTTCAGTAAATTGTCGACCCCTGTTCTATCACACACCGTACAGAGAGGCCACGGTGGAAGATACCGGCTGCATCCGGTAGGCAGGCCACCGGGTCCGGGGGCATGGGTGTTTCGGTTGGAGCCGAAGGGGATAGCTTCCCCGGTTTTCGCGCGCGTTATAAATTTTTGTGATCCCATGCTAGCCGAGGTTGTAGCCTCCCCACTTAAAGTTTGGCTTAACTAGTGTCGTGTGTGATTCCAGACACCGGTAAGTTAGGCTGGTGTGTGCAGTCAGGTGCGTCTTCAAATTAAAAGACCGTAGACGGAATTAGTCCAGAGGGACTATAGGAAATCCGTTATTCGTGGGTAAAGAGTACACCCTCTACAGAGATATTAAACCTATTCGAATAGCCGTGTCCATGGTTAAGGACTACAGTCTGGGATGGGTCGACTGTCGGTCTTAGTGTCGGTCTTCGGAGGAAAAACTTTCAAGCCAAAACTTCATTTATGACCTGTGACAGGTGGTGATTGTGATTTATTATTATGAACTAACCATTCTTTGGAACAATGAGTATCCTTGGGATGGTTGTACCTCCCAGATATTTTCTGTTAAGCCCTTTATGTGATGTCGCTCAGACGTCCGATTGTGGCATTTCTTTTTAGTTATAAGCCCTTTATGTGATGTCGCTCAGACGTCCGACTGTGGCATTCTTGTTATTTATAAGCCCTTTATGTGATGTCGCTCAGACGTCCAACTGTGGCATTCTTGTTATTTATAAGCCCTTGATGTGATGTCGCTCAGACATCCGACTGTGACATTCTTTTTTATTTATAAGCTCTTTCTGTGGTGTCGCTCAGACGCCCGACTGTGGCGAACTTGTTATTTATTTTGTTACTACTCTCTGATTGCATATGCCTTTTTCTCGAATGCCCTGCTTGCAATTATAGACTGTCATATCATTATTATCATAGTGATCATAATTTATCCTCGAGCATGTTTATGTCTCACCCATATTCATAATGTTTGCGAGTACATTCAAAGTACTCACTGGCTTGTCCCTGGCTATTGTCTTGGCCAGATTCCTTGCGTGGGAAGGAACGATGCGATGACAGTCCCGGAGCCTACTCTAATGGAGATAGCAGCCTTGCGAGGATAGGAGTTATCCCGGTTAGCCGTTCCTGTGGGAAATGGAGTCCCATAGTCACTGATGATCCACAAACCGCTTCCGCCATCAGCCACTAGAAACCTGGTGTTGTACTCACAGGCCCGAATGATCTTGTACTACATATTTTGTACTTGCTTGGAGTTTTCTGTAACCAGTTGGTTGATGTCTACACATGCTTCTATTCTTGTAGACTATGTTGGGCCTCCAAGCGCAGAGGTTTGTAGGACAGCAGCAATTTCCCTCAAGTGGATGACCTAAGGTTTATCGAACTCAGGGAAGTAGAGGTTGAAGATGGTCTCTCTCAAGCAACACTGCAACTAAGATACAAGAAGTCTCTTGTGTCCCCAACACACCTAATACAACTAGGAGTTGTATAGGTGCACTAGTTCGGCGAAGAGATGGTAAAATATGGATGATAGGAGTGGCAAAGCAAAGTAATATAAATATGTAATAAAAAGTGCAGCAAGCAAACAAGTGGTAAACGTGAGCACAAATGGTATTGAAGTGGTGGAAACAAGGCCTAGGCTTCATACTTTCACTAGTGGCAACTCCCAACAACATTAACATAATCGAATCACATGATATTTCCCATAAAACATGCACTCGGAGGTCATTCCTTTATGGTCAAGAGAGGACGAGAATTATGTAGGGCTACAAAAGCACACCTCAGTTCGTAGTTCTCAATCTATGGATTTCCCAATGTCACCGCGGCCATCCAAAGAGAGTACCATAATCACCACAACATATCTCAAGGATAGTCAAAGACAAGCACCAAGAGACTCTCAATCTTCAATCAACACACAAAAGAGGAAATCACTCATGAAAATATTCTTCTAATCCATGTCCAATAGACCGCTGTCACCTTGGTCTCGGGGATTAGACTAGATAAAGACATGTGAGTACATCAATCCAATACATAGAGGAAGGGGAAATATCATGGGATCACCCTAGATTAACATAGCCTATGATCACAACGAAGATCACATCATGGGAGAGAGAATTTACCACATAGCTACTGGTAGAAACCTCAGCCCCGAGGAGGAACTACTCCCGCATCATGGAGGGAGGAAGCAACGTCGATGGAGATGAATCCGGGGGCACTTCCCCATCCCGGCAGGATGCCGGCACAGGAATTCTGGTCCCCCAAAACTTGGTGGCGATGGTGGCGGAGATCGGAATAGCTTCTTGAGAAAAGGGTTCCGAAATCAGGGTTTCCGCGACGGGAGGTAAATATATGCGAAGGGGGGTCACCAGAGGCGGAGAGGGGGCCCCAGGCGCCCTCCCTAGGCGGCCAGGGGTGGGGCCGCCTGGGGTGGCCGCCTGGGATGCCCCTGGCTCCCCTCTGGCCCCACTTCTGGCGCGTGGAAGCTTCTGGAGCGCTGCTTTTTTATATATTTTTCGCGGAATTTTTCTGGCAACTTAAGTAATGGGAAAACCTGAAATACAAAAATAGCAGAAAACAGAAACTGGCACTGGGGTGCACTGAGTTAATAGGTTAGTCCAAATATGATCAAAAGTGTATCAAAAGCATAGCAATATCACCCAAAACATGCATGGAGCAAGCAGAAATTATAGATACGTTTGGGACGTATCAACATCCCCAAGCTTAATTCCTGCTCGTCCTCGAGTAGGTAAATGATAACAAGCATAATTTCTGTGGTGACATGCTACCAAAGAGTCTTTCACAATCACATGACAAATGCTTATTGAGATAATGAATCTTTAGTAATTAAGTTGCCTCATGAGAATATCACAAAGAACTGAAACTTTACAATATGATACTGAAACACACAATAGATTTGTAGTGAGCATGGTGTGCAAACATGACAAAGTGATACCTCGCTTGCCCCCTTTAGTGAAGCAAAACATAAATGCAGGAGCACCTCCGAAGTTTAAGTGACGACTAGATACAATGATTTCAGAATAAGCCCTAACACAATCATGCAGAAGACAATGGTGCTTTGGGACAATGCACATTACACTCAGAATGACAATCATGCTCTCAATAGTTGGTCCTTTGAAGAAAGAAGGTGGAGACTCTCAAACCGTGGATTTTGATGGCAAGGTTGAAAACCCGTGGCTGGAAGCAAAGACTAAACAAGTACCAAAGCTCGTGGATTTAAAAACAGAGATAAAAAGCTTTTGGGAGGTGCATAATTCGTCAACGAATGCTAGTAGACAACCCAATCACTTCTTATGCTGGACAAGTTGCGAGGAACGGCTCCCACGCGGGGACGATCACATCCCCTTAATCTCCTTTGTTTATCACTGCCAGAGTTTTCTGATTTCTCATGAACAAAGCGTGAACGAGGGTTTGTTTGTTGCTATTATCTTTTGTGAGCTGGGCGCACTCATGCCAGTCCCTCCTCGTATTAGGGGTTTGCAGATTAGACACGCAATCCCGGGGTAAATTTTGTCCAATCATAAGAAGATCATGAATTACCTACTACTTCCTCATGAGCTAAAACAGAGGCACAAAAGAGAAATGCTTTTGAATAATTTTGAGATGGTACAAGAAAGTCTTCGTTAGGAATGGCAAGTAAATACCATATATAGGAAGGTATGGTGGACTCATATGGCATAACTGGTTTCAAGGATTTTGGATGCACAAGCAGTCAGTCCGCTTAGTATAGGCGAAGGCTAGCAAAAGACTGGGAGCGACCAACTAAGAGAGCAATGCCGGCCATAATCATGCAGAGCGACAAAGCAACATTGAATCGGGCATGGAACTTATATCGGTACTCAGAAATTAAAGATCATCAAGGCTTGATAGACTTTCTTTACAGTCTTAAATATGCGTGAGCATATGCCAAGTCAATCAAAATAAATTCTTGGAGGAAGATATCACTAAACCATACCACATCATAGGCAAACAAATCATGCTGGTACTTCAATAACACATTAAGAACCCCCAGCTATTTGAAACTAACCATAAGAAAACATGAACTACTAAGCACCATTATGCACATAGCATTTTTTATCATAGACATATCAACCAGTGCCACAGAAGCCAATTCTCTTAACAAGATAAGCATGATAACTCAGGAGAGTTCCAGAAGCAACAACCTAAACAAAAGCTCTTAAAAAGATAAGCATGAAAACTAAGAGCTAAGCATGACAGCAGCTATGAAAAGATAAAGAACACACACAAGAAGATGCGCATGCAAGCCTATGTTGTGTTCTACAGTGGAGTGGAACGTGTTTCTCTCCCAAACGATAAAGGCTAGGATCCAACTTGTTATGAACAGCAAGCAAAGCTAAAGAAAACTAAAAAGGAAACTAAGAGCAAGACGCTCCAAGCATAGCACATGCATAACGCATGAAGTGATTAAAATATAGTGGAAAGAAAGACGAACTGATAATTGTTGATGGAGAAGGGGATGCACGGGGGCATCCCCAAGCTTTGACGCTTGAGTCTTCTTGAATATTTCTTGGGGGTGCACGGGGGCATCCCCAAGCTTGAGCGTTTGACACTCCTGAATCTTCTTTTATCATCTTCCCTCGCACACTTGAAAACTCCCTTCATACATAACTCATCATAATCTGATTAGCGAGGTTAGTACACACAATAAAATAAATTTTCCCTACTGGAAATAAAGATATTCTTGAAGGTCTACTTTTTCTCAAGATTGCCAAAAAGTTTTTGCAAAGAAAAAGCAAGCTTAAGGTCTGCAAAATGAAGAAAAGGCAAAACAGGGCAGAATCTGTGAAAAACAGACCAGAAGGTAGTAAATAGTTTTTTCGGGGCACTTCTGCCACTCAAATCAAAAAACTCAGAACAGACCCTCGAAAGCCAATTGTATAGAGCACGCTGTCAAAAAAATTCAGATCAAAAAGATGATCTGGTGATTTTATTCGAATTTTTCTGTCCAAGGACAGAATCTGTTTCCTGGACAGCACGTCACAACTTTTGAACTTTCTTGCAATCGGAGGCTAAACTTGGCACAAAGCTGAAAAATAAAGATACAATGATGTTTCTACAGTAGTAACAAACATCAAGACCGCTAAAAACTGAAAGAACAAACTGAAAGCAAAGATAACAAGGGTTGTCTCCCTAGAGCTCTTTCTTTATAGCCATAAAGATAGGCTTAAGACTTTAATGATGCTCTCGTAGGAATAAGAGTTGAAGAACAAAAGAGAGCATCAAGAAGCAAATATCAAACACATTTAAGCCTAACATGCTTCCTATGCATAGGAATATTGCAATAGAATAATTCATTGAAGCACAAAGCAATAAGCATAGGAAGACAAAACAAGTGCAGCTTCAAAACCTTCAACATAAAGAGAGGGAACTTGATATTATAGAAATATCTATAAGCATATGTTCCCTTCTCATAATAATTTTCAGTGGGATCACAAATAAACTCAACAATATAAGCATCACCTAAAGCATTGTTACCATGATCCACATGCAAAAAGGTACTCTTACTCTCCACATAAGCATAATCTTTCTCATTGGTAATAGTGGAGTAGGACTATCATAAACAACTTGAACACTATAGATTAATTGTGTATTAGGAAGATGGTGTTCAACAATGGAGTAATTCCCTCCATGATTATGACAAGTTTCATAAGGATAATTTCTCCTTATGTCATAGGTACCTTTATAATCACTATAGATTGAAGTTATAACATCATCATAGTAGAGAAGAGCATTATCATTACTAGCAACTATATTTGTAAACATGTTGTCTTTATTCTTACTAGCAAAAGAATTATCAATTATCACATCACTAGTGGGTAAAGGATTTGCAATCCTATCATCCCCAAGCTTAGAGCTTTCCATATCATCAATTTCAGAGTTGGTACCAAAAAGATTTCCAAGATCATAAGTAGCATTATCATCATTTTCCCAATCACAATAAGTAACATGCATATCATAATCAAAATCATCTTCAATAGTACCTACGGACGTATCATCAAGATGATAATTAAGGCAATAAACTTCACCTTCTTCTTTAAACTTACAACCGTTAGGATAAAAGTTGATGGGAGGAATATGCTCAGGCCAGGTTGATACCCATTCTTCTTCCTTCTTGCTCCTCTTCCTCCTCCTCTTCTTTTTCTTCTTCTTCACCTTAGGAGGGAGTGGTTGGAGATGAAGCTTCTCCACATATCCTGGTTTATCATTAGAAACAATAGGGGAAACTTGAGAGAAACTCTCCTTTTTATTAGCAGAAATATAAGAGACATTTTTATACTTTGGTAAAGTTCCCTCCTTTCTAATCTTACTTATGTAATCATTTTCATGGCAATTAACAACACAATAGAGATGGCAATTTTGCAAAGTGTTTTTTATTCCTATGGCATTAACATCTAGCCAAGAAGTCTTTTCTGATAACTCTTCACACATCAAAAATAACATAAGCTCATCATAAAGATCAGGGGTGATCATGTTATCACACAACTGGTTAACAGTTATGTTTTGAAAGTGCATTCATTGAAAATTAAAGTGACCCTCTATACAGCAAAGTTCACAAGTAAAAGGATAAAGGTCACACAATTCTCTAGCAATTTCATTTAAATCTTTGACCCAAGTGATTTTTCTTTCATGCTTATGTTGCTTACAATACTTCTCTTCTTCAATCATAGGCCTTTGACAAGGTCTATCCACTCCACAAAAATTAACATGCTTATATAAAACTTCATTTTTAGGAATTGGATCATGCATGTTGCAATCATCATGAACAATTTCATTTTCTTTGCAAATCTCTTTAAAAGGTTCATGATGCTTGATCCAATCCTCCTTAGGCATATTAAGATGTGAAGCAAAAGATTTGAGGAAATCAACAAGGAGTTGAGAATCAAGCCCAAACTTAGCACTAAACTTATTAAAACTTGTAGTTTCAACAAAGGACTTAATGCAATCATACTCATAAATTATACTTGACTCTTTACCTTTGTCGATCTCCCAGTCTTCAGTGTTGCGTTGAATTCTTTCAAGGAGTTCCCATTTAGCATCAATCTTTTCGTTTGTGAAAGAACCCATAGAGGAAGCATCGAGCAAATATTTATCCTGTCGAGAGAGCCTTGCATAGAAATTAGTAATAATCATATCTTTGGGGAGCCCATGGTTAGGACATTTTAGCATTAACGTTTTCAGTCTCCCCCAAGCTTGAGCTATGCTCTCTCCGTCATGAGGATAGAAATTATAAACATAATTCCTATTCTCATGAACTTCATGAAGAGGATAAAACTTGGAGTAAAAGAGAGACTGGATCTCTTCCCAATCCAGCAGGTGAGAGTCATCTAGTAGCCTATACCATTCCAATGCTTTTCCTTTCAGTGACAAGGCAAATAATTTCCTCATGACTCCATCTCTTGTCAAACCTGAAATCTTAAACAACTCACAAAGTTCTGTAAGTTTCAACAAATGAATACTAGGATTGACTGTCCCATCATAACAATCATTCCTAATTATTTCAATTATCCCAAGTGGTATTCGGAACAGGATACATTCAGTAGGTGGAGGAGACTTCTCTACCATGGGTGTGGGAAAGCGGCCTTCCCCAAGCAGCGAACTAAGAGTGCGGTTTTCCATAAACATAACTAGTGAAACTAAAAACAAGAAACGAAAAGATTTAATTGCAACATCTAAAGATATACCTTCAAGCACTTACTTCCCCGGCAACGGCGCCAGAAATAGCTTGATGTCTACACACGCTTCTATTCTTGTAGACTACGTTGGGCCTCCAAGCGCAGAGGTTTGTAGGACAGCAGCAATTTCCCTCAAGTGGATGACCTAAGGTTTATCGAACTCAGGGAAGTAGAGGTTGAAGATGGTCTCTCTCAAGCAACCCTGCAACTAAGATACAAGAAGTCTCTTGTGTCCCCAACACACCTAATACAACTAGGAGTTGTATAGGTGCACTAGTTCGGCGAAGAGATGGTAAAATATGGATGATAGGAGTGGCAAAGCAAAGTAATATAAATCTGTAATAAAAAGTGCAGCAAGCAAACAAGTGGTAAACGTGAGCACAAATGGTATTGCAGTGGTGGAAACAAGGCCTAGGCTTCATACTTTCACTAGTGGCAACTCCCAACAACATTAACTTAATCGAATCACATGATATTTCCCATAAAACATGCACTCGGAGGTCATTCCTTTGTGGTCAAGAGAGGACAAGAATTATGTAGGGCTACAAAAGCACACCTCTAAGTTCGTAGTTCTCAATCTATGGATTTCCCAATGTCACCGCGGCCATACAAAGAGAGTACCACAATCACCACAACATATCTCAAGGATAGTCAAAGACAAGCACCAAGAGACTCTAAATCTTCAATTAACACACAAAAGAGGAAATCACTCATGAAAATATTCTTCTAATCCATGTCCAATAGACCGCTGTCACCATGGTCTCGGGGATTATACTAGATAAAGACAAGTGAGTACATCAATCCAATACATAGAGGAAGGGGAAACATCATGGGATCACCCTAGATTAACATAGCCTATGATCACAACGAAGATCACATCATGGGAGAGAGAATTGACCACATAGCTACAGTAGAAACCTCAGCCCCGAGGAGGAACTACTCCCGCATCATGGAGGGAGGAAGCAACGTCGATGGAGATGAATCCGGGGGCACTTCCCCGTCCCGGCAGGATGCCGGCACAGGAATTCTGGTCCCCCGAAACTTGGTGGCGATGGCGGCGGAGATCGGAATAGCTTCTGGAGAAAAGGGTTCCGAAATCAGGGTTTCCGCGACGGGAGGTAAATATATGCGAAGGGGGGTCACCAGAGGCGGAGAGGGGGCCCCAGGCGCCCTCCCTAGGAGGCCAGGGGTGGGGCCGCCTGGGGTGGCCCCTTGGGCTGCCCCTGGCTCCCCTCTGGCCCCACTTCTGGCTCGTGGAAGCTTCTGGAGCGCTGATTTTTTATATATTTTTCCCGGAATTTTTCTAGCAACTTAAGTAATGGGAAAACCTGAAATACAAAAACAGCAAAAAACAGAAACTGGCACTGGGGTGCACTGAGTTAATAGGTTAGTCCAAATATGATCAAAAGTGTATCAAAAGCATAGCAATATCACCCAAAACATGCATGGAGCAAGCAGAAATTATAGATACGTTTGGGACGTATCATTGGTGCCTCATCAGCTAACAGTAATCCTGGGGCTGGTGAGCACAAGGTCCGCTTTTGGGAAATTAATATCCCGAAATTCCGGTCCTGAGAACGTCCTCCTCATTTGTGGCAAATAATATTACGGTGATGAGATGACGTCGCACTAGATGAAACTTGAGAAACCTCCTTTGGCGCAGCCGCCACTTTGCTCTGTTCAATGCTTCCCGACTTATAAGAAGGAGTCGGTTTAGCACTAAACCCACCATCAATAGGAGAAGAACCACGCCACCCACTGTTGTAAGTTGGACGAGTCTCTGAAGCTTGCTTCTCCAATACCAAACTTTCAGCACGCTCCGCTTGATGAAGCAACTCATGAATATCATTATATTGCATTAAATCAACACGGTCGCGAATCTTTTCTTCTAACCCCTCAAAGAAACGAACCATGGTCGCCTCCGCAGACTCACGCACAGTTGTACGAATCATTAAAACTTGCATCTCCTTGTAGTACTCATCAACTGATTTCGTACCTTGCACTAGACGACAAAGTCTACTATGAAGCTGGCGAGTGTAGTAAGCAGGCACAAAACGTTCCCTCATGATTCGCTTCATGTCAGCCCATGTCGCTGGTCGCTCGTGAGTACGGTTCTTATTATCCCACCATACAAGAGCATACTATGTAAATTCCATAGATGCAAGACGAACCTTCTTCTCTTCGGAGTAGTTGTGACCATCAAAAATCTGATTTACGCTCAACTCCCGCTCCAAATATTTCTCCAGGTTAGCACAACATCCTGAGAATTCAGGTATGGTTATCTTGATTCGACCCAAACCATCATCCTCGTGGGCACCATTGCCGCCATAGTCACAACGTTGCCTAGCATGGCGGTGAGCCCCAACATCATGCCGTGGTCGGTGAGGTAAGCCTCCACGGGCATTAGAATCCTTAGAAAAATCACCATCATCGTCGTTGTTGTGGACAAGACGTCGTCGTGGTGAGCGGGACTGTCGGGGTGGCACATCTCTCACCTGAAGGCGCTGAACTGCTGTGATGAGCCGATTAAGACTCTCAGTCACCACCTGTAGACTATCAGTGCGCTCTCTGTCGCTGGTAGTCAAACGCTTGTTCAACCTGTCCTCGACACCTACAATATTTGCAGACAATTCCTCAACCCTTGTCCCAAGCTTCTTGTTGGCCCCCTTAACCGCCATCATATGATACGCAAATCATCAGTTATCTCCAGACCTTCCGGAAGCTCATCGACCTCCTCATGATCAGATTGGTCATGCTGCGAGTTCACCATCTTTCAAACAGTTGAATCAAATAGCAAGAAAAAAATTTGTATCGTGATCAACCTTGCTCTGATACCACTTGATGCGTCCTTCGACACACAATCGACGACACGAATAAATTTCCCAATCTTTCACGGTACGGTGTCACCTGAAACAGCGTGGCGCTCACGATCCTGTAGATGCAATCACCACGAAAACAACACGCACACCCAAGAGAGGAAGTACGTTGATGATCTTCAGCACATCAGCAGAAATTGAATCTCTAGAATCAATCTCAAACAAAAATCACAAAGCCTCAAAAGCAATCAACAAATATTCTGCGGCGACTTGAAGAGACCCCGACTTGCCGATCTATCCATTGATGGGAAATAGCCAACCAAAACTAAAACTCCGTACACGGCCAAAGCCGGCCTCTTATATAGGCAATGTAACAACCTAGCCCAAACCGACTCAAACAAGAAAATAAATGTACGGACTCTCTCTTATCTTAACTAATTATTACAATTAACCAATTTAAAAACCCGGCAACGCTGATCACAAAAAGCCAAAACGAACTAGTACTTGCCTTGAGGTTCACGTACACTCAACAATCATCCGATTGTTACATGGAGTCCTGAAACGTGGCTGGACATCCTCCGGTGCAACAAGTTGGACAGGAACATGTCCAATGGAAATATGTGCTATGGTCTTTCTGCAATGTACATCAGTAGCTTGTTTCTTTTTCTCATAGCGTCTGGCAGGAACTATATACTTTTCGGTATTTCTCTGGTTCACCTTACTAACAATGTTTTTAATGAGGGCATTTGGGGTCACATCACTAACCATCTCAACCAGAGGTTGGTTCGCGCACTGGCGTTGGTATTGAGGAGTACGGATTGGTCTTGTGGGCGATGGTCTCCCTCCGTAGAGTGGAGTTTATTTTACAAATATGGCTATTCCTAACTGGACGTGGCTACCTGGTGCCCGCTCATGCGATCGAGGGCTCTCCCCAAGAGGAAGGCGGGCTGTCACCTACCTAAAAAAGCAAATTAGTTACCCTGCCGCCGCCTCCTCCTCCTCCAAAAAGAAGTTAGGGTTTCTGCCTCTCGTCGGTGCCGTCGCAGATCCGCCTCCTCTCCGGAAGCCCTAGGGCCACGGAGGCGTGGTGGATCTCGGCAAGGGCCGGCGGGAGGGCTCTGTTTTTAGTCGTTTCTTTCAATTTTCTAGGGTTTGTGTCCTGCTTAGGAAGACGAGACGACGGCGGCTCCCTGAATATGGAATAAATGTCTCCCCAAGTAGCCCCCGTTTCGGTGGTGCGTCTACCATCGTTGGTGGGCGTGTTGAGGTGTGTCTCCGGCGGATCTATCTTTGGTGGATTTGCTCGGATCTTGTCGTTGTTCGTTTACGTTCGTGTGTCTTCAGGTTAGATCCTTCTGATCTACGTTATTCTTCATCTGTTCTGGTGCGCTGGTCTTATGGGGCCTTAGCACGACAACTTCCCGACTGTCTACTACAACAATTTGTGCCCGACTCCGGCGATGGCGGGGCGATGACGGCGGCGCGCCTTCGGCTCGCTTCAGTGCTTGTAGTCCTCGCTAGGTGGCCTACTGATCTGCATGTAATTTCTATTATTTCTGGTATTTGTTGTACTGCCATGATTGAAGATGAATAGATTGGAAATTTTCTCGCAAAAAAAAGCGAATTATTTTCTCGCACCATCACCCCACATCCACGTGATCCCGAAACCAAATTACATTTCAAAAGAAAACTACTTGACGTATTCACGCTACTCAGGAAATCACCCACAATCTTGTCCCGCGTGCATTTTTTTGGGTTTATTTTTTTTTCAAAAGCTATAACTTTTGATTAGTGTATCAGAATTCAGATGCGTTTTCACGTTGGGTTTCTCACGACGAGTAATTCAAAACTAGATCCCATATGGGTACATTTTGCCAAAAAAATCGCGGACAACTTTGGGTTATATTGAGGCAACTATAGTGATATAAGAAAGCAACTTCTTTTTTGCCTAGTATGACTGCCCATCAACAAAAAAATATCCTTATACACATCTACATATAGTAGTTGTTCTAGCAAACTCTAAGCAACCGTCCCCTCTAGTATAAATCTACACAATTGTTGCAGCAAGATCAAAAGCAATTATTCCTTGTAAAAACTCAAAATATTTATCCTAGCAAACCCAAGCATTTGTATTACCAAAAGACAGTGCAAAACCAAGCAAATGTATTACCAAATCACAATGCAAAACTGTTCTAGCAAAACCGGGCAACTATCCTACAAAACCAAGCAACTATACTATCCAACCCAAGCAACTTCATTACTAAAAACAACTATGAAAAAATTGTCCGAGCAAAACCAAGCAACTGTCCCTAGCATTACTACTTAGCTTGCCTACTTTAGACAGAAAAATGCATGATGAACTTGAATAGCCTTTGTGGACAATAATCTGATGCCTCTCCCCATGCAACTTATCTATTCTAGAAAAAATCCAAAACTACTCAATTACAAAGAAAACACAAAATGGAAAACTGTTGTAGCAAAAAAATCTAAGCAATTGTCTAGCAAAACATAGCAACTGCATTAAAAAACCACATGCAAAAGGCCTGTTCAAAACGAATCCGAGCAACTGCCCCAACAAATCACGAGAGCTTAGCAATGCTAATTAATTGCCTAACAATGAATCTCGATTGCATTTCATTGCTAATTAGTTGGCAATGGTACTAGGAGAAGTTGATTGTCGGTCAAGCTCATGTTGCCTATAATTTGAGACATAGTGTTAGCATACTCGATAGTGGGGTAGACACCTTATATGTGCATTTAGTGAATATGATAGTCATGGGAGGCAACTTATAAGGACTTCTTATTAATAGGCAATCATAGTAGGCAAACTAAGAAGGAGTTGCTTTCCTATAGAACTAAAGTTGCCTCCGCAGCACCCAAAGTTGCTCTAAAAAAAGTTCGTCGAAACATACTCATATGGGATCTAGTTTTAAAGAACTCGTCTCAAGTAACCCAATGGTGAAAACAAATCTAAGTTTCGATACTCGAATCAAAAGTTATGGTCTTTAAAATTTTCTAAAACCAAAATAAAAGCACGTATTTGTCCTTTCTTGACTTGTGCAAAGTAGGGAGCGTACGTTTCAAGGTACAAGGACCATATAGTTTCTATTTTTGTAGTGTAATAATGGCACACGGGATGCTAATTTCCTTTTATGGCAGCTCTGCTCCCCGTGCTGTGTGAATTTTTTGTCGGGTAGCGTGTGCGCTCGGTTAATCCAATTAGTGCGGCTGCACTAATAAGTATCTGGGTTGTTTTAAATCTTATAAACTCGTATGTCATCGGACCCAACCTTCGAATCCCTGAAATCAGTATCCTAAATGATCTGGTCAATATCAACCCTGGGCCTGTTTGGTGCACCAGAAACCCATCCCGCTCGGGACAACATCCCCTACACTCACTGACATAACTACCCCACATGTCATTTCCATCCTCTATCCCAAGCCCCTTCCCCGTGTCTTCTGAAATCATCAAAACCCGCGGTTGTACCGCCAGAAGGCGCGGATGGAGGGCTCATGGTTCTGGCATTTTGTTGGTCTGCATGGCCCGCATGGGGGCATCCATGGTAGTTCGCTCCACACAAAGGACGATCTGGCCAGCGTCAGTGCTGGCGATGAGACGTACTCCATCCATTTACTTATACAAGGTCATTATGGAAAATACACATTGCATCTATACAAGGGCACCAACAATAATCAAAACAGAAATTAATGATATTTTTTCGAACTAGTAATCTATTTAATATTTGCAAGCATGCAGTCATAATGACACTTCAATCAGCTTTCTATCCCTTTCTTGCAAGCATGCGGTGTATTAATGATCCCACTAAACGAACCAAAAAGTGGATTTAGAAAGCAAGAAATTAAATTTTACCTTGATACCTCTAATATGAGTTTATGGCCTTGTATATAAAAATGAAGAGAGTAGGAGGAAGAACCGAAGCTACGAGGTGAAGGACCGCGAGGGCACGCATGGTGTGGAGGTGGCCGGTGTCGGTGGCAAAACCGGCGAATCTCGGGTAGGGGGCCCCGAACTGTGTGTCTGAGGATCGATGGTAACAAGGGACTGAGGACACGATGTTTACCCAGGTTCAGGCCCTCCCAATCGAGGTAATACCCTACTTCCTGCTTGATTGATCTTGATGAATATAGGGTTACACGAGTTGATCTACCTCGAGATCGTAATGGCTAAATCCTAGAAGTCTAGCCTACGATATTGTGATTCTGTCCCTATGGACTAAACCCTCCAGTTTATATATGCACCGGAGGGACCTAGGGTTGTACATGATCATCTTGCAGAGGAAGGAAACATTACACCTGGACTTTTAACCTGCCATTCTACACATATAGGAGTCCTACCCGGATACGGGGGATAATCTTAAGCGATGGTCTTCATGGCCCACCAGTTCGGCCCATAACGAGTAATCCGGCCACCCGAGGACCCCTTAATCCAGGACTCCCTCAGTAGCCCCTGAACCAGTCTACGATGACGATGAGTCTGGCACGTGTACTGTCTTCGACATTACAAGGCGGGTTCTTCCTTCCGAACATATGAAGTGTTATTTCCTGCACAAAGGAATTATATCCGGCTTTGCATGATTAGTACAACCGTTAGCCATGAAGGCAATGTGTCAAAACAAACACTATGTCTTTACTGACAACTTATCTAGCGAAACGTCATGTCTGACCCTTTAATATTTCAGACAATTTTCTTGGCTCTAGTTTTGCGTTTCGAGGCATAGCCTCCATTGGAACGTCTTGTCAAAGCAGAGATCATGCCCGCTTATTATGGGATCCTCATCAATATGACATGGGTAACCCAACCGTGCCTTACACACGATTACGTTGGGAACCGACGAGTTTTACGGCTGGAGTAGGGGACGTTTGGTATTTACCATCTATAAAAGGACACATATCCTTCCCCTTTTACTTCACGCTCTCCTCAAACCCTTGCTCCCCAATCTCTAAGCTTCAGCGCCCGTAACTCCCATCTCCTCCACCACCGCCTCCTTCTCCAGCAATGGCTGGATCCGGTTCCAAGGGCAAGTGGGAGGCCTCTACGGTCATAGAGAAGAACGTGAAGAGTCTCCGGAGTGCGGGCAACCTCGCCGACAACATAGCGCACCGGATTCCTGATGAGGATCAGGTGATCCCCCGTTCCTGAGCCGGGTGAGAGGGTGGTATTCATCCCACACTTTATTCGGGGGCTGGGGTTTCCACATCATCCCTTTGTTCGGGGTGTCCTATTCTTTTACGGGCTAGATTTCCATGATCTGGCCCCGAACTCTATCCTCCACATATCTGCTCTTAAGTCGTATGTGAGGCTTTCCTCCGCGCCCCCCACACTTCGGCTTATGGCTCAAAACCTTCAATCTAAAGTCGAAGGTGGTCGACGCGCAGCACGCGGACTGCGGGGGAGCTATGGTGAGCAAGCTCCCAAACGCAACCTGGCCCAACGGGGCTTTTTTGGAGACCAACAAGATATGGCAGCA
>LR738713.1:577456332-577492866 GCA_902687465.1 Secale cereale | reverse complement strand
GTAAGCACAATTTTTCCGAATACGTATTCTGTCCATATTTCAATTATAACATGAATTAGAACTCTTACGTTCTATTCAGGCCTGGACGAAGAGAGCGGAGCAGATCAACTGTCCGGCTCCGTTGCCCGAAATCCAGCCACGCCCCAACTGACGGTGATGCTGGTTCTGGCGTCGTAAAAGGCGTGGGAGAAGAAGGCCAAGAAGAAGGGCAAGGAGGTCAAGAGCGACCCCCGCCCTAAGGGTACTTCGGACACAGCGTCCGAAGAGACCGACGCCCACTCGTCCCACGACGAAGAAGAAGAGGAGGAGGAAGAAAGCGACTCCTGTTGGAGATATGCCCAAGAGGCAATCATGTATGATGATATTTCCTATGTGTTTATGAATAAAGATAGTCCTTGTATGTAATCAATGATACTTGTTGGCAAGTACGTGACTTGTCTGTGAGATCTTGTGTTGTATGATACATCCTAAATTGTCCCTAGTCGCAAGTGACGTGTGGGCACACGTCGGACTAGACTAGCATATGACACGGTGGATGGCTCGGTCTCACTAGCCATGGAGCATTAGATGCTAAGCGGATAATATGGACTTGGAAAGGTCTGGTCGGATTCGACGTAGTCGGATCCGAGTCGAGATAAGGTCCGAGTCAGACAGACCCAACTATGAGACGCATCGATATGTCATCTGTGAGTCTCTACAACATACGTTCTATGTCCTAAGACCTGAGCTGACGCATGTACTCGGGATGGTGACATACTTGCTTTGGGCCGACCAAACGCTACTCCATGACTGGGTAGTTACAAAGGTAGGTTTCGGGCTTGTCCAGACCCATGCGGCGAGACGTGGGCGAGAAAGATGGGATTTTCCCTTCCGATCAGGAGATATATACTCTGGGCCCCTCGTGTGATCCGACTAGGATAAGCATGGCCATGCGACAAGGATTATGAGATAATCCGGTTTGGGTCGGCATCACTGGAACGAGAAAGAGATCGGGCTAGCACAAGGATGACATACTCACCTTGAGCCCGACAACATATATCGTGTGGCAAAGGGAATGGAAGTGTGACATGTTGTACATGTTCGCTAACCAGCTTCATAGTCTGCTTGGTGGTCGGCACGCCTTGCTAGAGGCCGCTACCAGCCGTATAGGTCGGAGGTGATCCGAACTTTGACCAAGCCGAGTTGAACTTAAGGGGTCGCGCGCTTAAGGGAAGGAACTTGTGAGGTTGGATCCAAATCCATGAGTCAGACTTGGTCCTACTCGGAGTCGGATACGGGCCGAACAGACTCTGGGCTTTAGGGTCTGTGCGAGGCCCAAGTGTTGAGTCCGCGACATATGCCTATATATAGTGGAGGTGCGGCACACTCATTTGTTGATCACTTCGGCGCTGAGACTAGGGTTTGCATATGTTGCGAATAGCCACCTCCACTCGCTGCCGGTTGTGTGATCGGACCTAGCAGTCCACCGCACAACGTTCCTCCTGCACGCGCGGATACTGTTAGAGGCGGTGCACTAGCATCGGTCCGGCGAACCTATTCGCGGATCTAATCGGCTACGTGGGAGATCGACGAGGAGGAGATGACTCCGGAGACGCGCTGCCCCAACTCTACATCCGCTGCACGGCACTGCACGTCTAGTGGTAACGATCTGTGATCCATCTCCCTAGCATGTTCCTGGATGTTCTGCATGTAGGAAAATTTTCATTTGCAGTCCACGCACATACGGTAGAACCCAACAACTCCCCCATCAAGACAAGGGGGAAGAAGAGGGTGGCCCCCGTAGACACGGGAAAGGGGGCGCCTAGGAAGAAGCTGAACCTTCCAGACAGCTCGGACTCAACGTCCAAGGCCAGCTTCCGAGTACAACCTAGGGTCAAGTCCCTGGCCGAATCGTAAGTGTTCAGACTTTCGCTATTATGTTTGGTTTAATCAGCTATCATTGCTTAAGAAATTTTATCCGTTATTTGGCAACCCTCCCCACACACTCCCTGGTGCTTCACTATCATCAGGGAGCTCTCTGCCAGCTGAAATGGTGGAGAGCGATACGCCACCACGGGCCCAATCGGCCATCCTAGGGGTTACCAAAGTGTCTTCCCTATGGGCGTCCCCTGCACAGGGAGGTGGAGGCGGGGCGGATAAAAAGGTGTCCGAGGTGAACACCTCGGCCACCGTCAGCCAAGGAGAGACAGACCCTATGGCGACCGGCGGTGGGGAGCCCAAGCAATCCGGGCCTCTGCCGAACACTATTCCGGAGGCCAGTACGCCTCAGGAATCAGGAAGACAGCGCCCTACGATAGGGGCGGAGCATCAGCTCCAACGACGCCCTCCATCAATTCGGAGGCACCGAACACGCTGGAGGAAGCACCACGAGGTGCTTCCATTATGGTGGAACACCGCACCCCGATGGGTGTGGTCATGGGAAAGATTCAGTACACCAAGAGCGGACTGAATGAAGCCTTCAACAGCCTACTGACAGGCTTCCAGGTATGTCAAATAATATTCTAAAAGAACTTTTACGTTTTATATGTATAGGATAATAAACCTGTATATGGACAGTAGCCCCTGATGCTTTGTTTGATTCTGAAGAGAATCAGACAGAGGATCCATATAGTGTCATCTAATTGAACATACTGTGCCATATATTTGAGCAGGCTTCCCTGATAGCGGTATTTGCTCAGGCCGCAGAGGTTTTCGAGCTCAATCGGAAGCTTCAACTGGCTGATGAGGAGCTCGACCGCGTCAACAAGCGGTTTGATGAAACGCAAGGTATGCGGACTTTCAAAGAATTATTATGTCTTTTTTTTTTGAAATATCAATGACAGTAGGAGAGCATCCTACTGACTTCCCATATATAAACAAAGGTTACATAGTGTCAGGGTGTTCATGCAGGACAAGATGTTGGCCCCTAGGTCAGGGGCCCTCCATCATGCCAAGCACCCCAGATCCAACTGTTTAAAGAAAGGGTTTAGCTTTAGTCTAGTGTTCTTAAGAAGTCTCCTACAAACTGTTCTAGGGAGGGTTTAACCCGATGTACAAGCAAGCCAAAGTCTTTCTTAAACCTCTCCTGCCAGGAGGCAACCGAGGGGGGAGTCGCCCTAAACACCTTGCCGTTGCGCTCCTTCCATATGCTCCAGGCCGCCGTCAGAAAGATCTCCATGAACATGGGTTTGGTCCAGTGCTGCCGCCCGGAGTGCACGATCTGCAGGCGATCTCCATTATGTGTCCAGTCCATTCCCAGCCTCCCCCAGCAGATTCTGCTGAAGTTGCAGCTAAAGAAGAGATGCTCAACGGTTTCTTCCTCTCCACTCGCACAAAGCTCACATGCCACCCCCTCCGAAACATTGTAGTGTTGCCGTTTGAGCATATTTTTGGTGTTCACCCGATCCATCAGCAGCAACCACGCAAATACTTTAATCTTCATTGTGCATCTGCTCTTCCAGATCCATTTGAAAGCCACATCCGCTATCACTTCCTTGAAGTAGTTTGCATAGTATTTGCGCGAGGAGTATCTGTCCCCCCACAAGTAGGTCCAGGAATCATTTAGGTCGTCTACGGGGGTGATGTCCCTCGAGAGGTCTTGCATTTCCAGCACTTCATCCCTGGCCTGTTGAGAGAGGGGCAGATAGAATCCTTGCTGCATGTTTGTGATGGACAGGAAGTCCCTGACAGACGCATCTTCCATCGTAGTGTAGGAAAAGGCCCGTGGATGCGAGAGCTCAAGGGTTTCGGCTAGCCACAAGTCCTTCCAGAACAACACCGATGAGCCATCACCCACCACAACCCTAGTAATACCTCTGTACTTGTCATTTAACTTCATCACGTCTCTCCACCAGAACGAGCCACAGACATCCGTCGCGTGCGGGACTTGGTGTTCATAGTACGCTTCCCAGATCAGGGAGCACCAGGGGGTATCTTTTTTGTTATAAAAGCAGTGAAGGAACTTGAGAAGCAGCCCTTCGTTCTGGATTTTGATGTCAAGAACACCCAGACCCCCATGCTTCTTAGGTCTACACACGAGAGCCCAAGAGGCCAGGGAGTTGCATGTTTCCCCTTGCTCCGTTTTTTGCGCCAAAGGCATCGGCGACGGATCTTGTCCAGATGCTCAATCAATTTGAGCAGGAACTTGAGAGTGCACATGGGATAGATCATGAGGGAGGTAATCATGGAGTTCAGCAGCGTCAACTTACTCCCATAGTTCATCAAGCATAGTGAAGAAGAGAGTCTACGTTCCGCCCTTTCCACCAGCGGCATGAGCTCGCTTACCGTGGGTTTGGTTGTTCCCATGGGCAACCCCAGGTAGGTGAATGGCATCCCCCCAACCGAGCATTGCCAGATTTGCGCTAGATCCGCAGCAAGGCATTCGTCCACGTTAAGTGGCACTAGAAGGGATTTGCTAAAGTTTATTTTGAGGCCGATCGAGTCCGCGTAGTCCATCAGGATTTGCTTCATGGTCTGTGCCTGCGCTAGGTCGGCCGGCATGACCAGGATTGTGTCGTCAGCATATTGTACCACTGGATAATCCATTCCAGTGCGAGAGGGGATCGGCAGCTCGATAAAGCCGTTCTGGTATGCGTCGTTGATGGCAGCCTGTAGCAGATCACCTGCGAGGACAAAAATGAGGGGAGAGAGCGGGTCCCCTTGCCGTACCCCGCAATTGCAGTCAAATTGTCTTCCGGGAACTCCGTTTAAAAGGACCGAGTATTTGCCTGATCCAAAAATATTTTTGATCCACCCCATCCACCGATCATCAAAGCCCATGTATTGCATGATCTCCAACATAGCAGAATGGTTGATAGTGTCAAAGGCTTTCGCAAAGTCCAGTTTGAGCAGCACTATGGGTTTTTTCGATCGCTGGCATTGATAGATATACTCAAAAGCCCATGCCAGGCAGTCTTGAATGGAGCGGCTCTTCAAAAAACCGTATTGGTTTTTATGTATGATCTTGAGGATAACGGTCTGTAACCTGTTTGCAAGTAACTTGGTAATGATCTTCAGACAACAGTTTAAAAGAGTGATTGGGCGGAAGTCATTAGCCGATTCAGGTGAGTTGGTTTTGGGGATGAGCGTGATGAACCCTGTGTTGATGCTGGTGAGGTCAAGGTTGCCGTTGTAAAAGTCCTCGCACAGTTTATAGAAATCCTTCTTGACAATGTGCCAACAGGTTTTGATGAAGTGTCCATTGAAACCGTCAGGGCCAGGAGCACGATCTGCGGGCATGTTTTTAACCACTCCATCTATCTCAGAGTGCGTAAAAGGGGCTGACAGCGCTTCAAGACCATCGATCTTGTTGATGATTGAGGCTAAGTTAAAGTTCATAGCCGGGGTGGAGGAAGCTCCAAGTCTCCCCTTGTATGTATCAAACAGCACCGCCTCCTTCGATTTATGGTCAGTGACCACAGATCCATCTTGAAGTTTGAGTGAGGAGATGAAGTTTTTTCTATAACGTTCAGTCGCCAAAGCATGGAACAACTTCGTGTTTTCTTCCCCAAATTTGATGTATCGAATCGTGCAGCGCTCTCTCCAGTATCGATTCTGGTATTGTAGTAGTTTAAGCAGGTGGGCCTTGATAATTTTCCTGAAGTTTTTCTCAGGCACCGTGAGGGGCCTCCGGTCTTCCAGCCCATCAAGCTCCGCGAGGGCCCAATTGCAGTTTTGAATGAGTATTGAGAGGCGGGAGATTCCTTTACTCCATTTTTTAAGATCATACCTTAGGCGCTTCATCTTTTTGCATATAAGGGCAGAGATATTTTTTGCATAGCAGTATTTATCCCAGGATGCCTGCACCACTTCAAAAAAACCCGGGTGGTTAGTCCAATAATTTTCAAAACGAAAGACCTTGCTCTTGGGTATGGTGGTCTTGATTTCGACCACACATGGTGTGTGATCAGACACAGGTTTTCCAAGTGGGGTGGCTATTGTGTTTGGGTACGATTGGGTCCAATGACACGACGAGAGAAACCAATCTAACTGTTCCAGCAAGGGGTCATTCTGCATATTGCTCCAAGTATAGGATCGTCCTTTAAGAGGGATTTCAACCAAGGCTTGTGTACGTATAATGTCATTGAAAATGAGTATGTCATTGACATCCCCCCCGGCTTATTTTTGTTGTTGGATGATCGAATGTAGTTGTAGTCCCCAACAAGAAGCCAATCTTCAGTATCTGGTATGTTCAATTCATAGAGCCAATCAGTGAACAACACTCGATCATCCCCCCTACATGGCCCGTAGATATTGAATAGCGTCCATGCGTGGTCAGACACCTTCGAAGTTAACTTTACTCCTAAAGCGAAGAAATCCGAGAAAATCCTGTTCCCATCAAAGAGAGAATTATTCCAGACAATGAGAATACCCCCCGAGGCACCACGCGAAGGAACGAAAGCAAATTGATCAAGACGGCGTGGACAGAATGTCTTAATGGAAGCAAGATCAAAAGAAGTGCGTTTAGTCTCCTGAAGGCACACGATATTACAACCCGAAGCTGCAATCGCATTTTTAACTGCTAAGGTTTTATCATCTGAATTTATGCCACGGATGTTCCACACCAGCACCTTCCAATGCACTTGGTGTGCCATGTAGATTAGTTGGTGGGGGTGGTGGTAGCGGGCTCCTCCTCCTCCAGCGGCGCCATGAGCTTGGACTGGGAGAGCTCGGCTGCAGGAATTCCACAGCGCGCCGTGCCGATCATCTGCAGCTGGGAAATAGGAGTTGGTGGCGGGACCTCATCAGCAGCAGGTTTTGCATGGGTTGTAGAGACTCTGAGAGGAGCCAATGGCGCTTGCCGTGGCCTAACCTTGGACTTGTATGGGCGTGCTTCAGCCATGGAGGGGGCCTTGAAGCCATCATATCGGTTATTCCTGGTGCTACGTCGGAGAGGCAGTGAAATCTCGCCTGCCATCTTGTTCTTCTTGACAGAGCGTGCCAGCGCCAGTGAGTCTTCCGCATGTTCAGTGATCACCTCCGCAGTAGCACGGGGCACATCCCATGGCTCCTCAACGGTGACCACAGTGGCATCCAACGACTGGCGAAGTAGCGGAGCAAAGGCTTCATCCCAACTGCGCTTGTCAAGTTTCACAAGGAGAGTGTCTGACATTGAGGCAATTGGGGTATACCAGGACCTGATTGCATATGCCACAAACAGGTATTGGAGCGAGCTACAGAACTGAGTGATCATCTCCAGGGAATCCTCTGCAGGGAGGAGCATGGGGAGCATGGGCTTATAGATGTACTTCCTGAGAAAGGAGATCAAACGCGCGAAAGGTAAAACACGGAGATTTGCCTCCTCCGCCGTTCCTCTGACAAAAGTCAGAGTGCTGTGGTGAGCTCCCAGAACAATGTCATCCACTGCCAGTTCGACCTGCGCAACATGCGCATTCCAGGCCTCCAGACCATCATCAAGAACATTTTCTTCAGGTGTTACTCCGTCCATCATGGACGGACCAGTGTATTCAGTGATCTGACGCCAGCTCTCACCCTGGTACTGCGGTGGGATTTCAGGCCATGGTTGCCATCCATTGGCCAGTGGCTGCTGCGTGGGTGGTTGAAGATCTTGCCCCCAAGCCGCATTCGCCTGTTGCTGCTGTGCAACCATGGCTTCAAAGGAGACTTGTTGGGAAGCTGTCAGGAATGGTAGTTCCCTTGGATGCGGCGAGGCGTTCATCGGTGGCGGCGGCTCCTCTGTGCCCGCATTAGGCGGATTAGTTGGCCAGTTAGTCAGGATATAAACCGGAATTGTCCATGATCTTCCCAGACCTCCAAACACATTGGCTCTTTTAATGATCAGACTATGCGGCACATTAGAGAACTGATTGATAAGAACACGAACAAGAACTCTAGTCTTGACTTGCCCAGGGTTATGCCAAATCTCGAAGTTACCGAAGCAACTGACAGCCTTGTTCACATAATACTCATTCTGGTAATCAAGAGGAAATCCCAGGAACACTACCCATGCAATAGCTTCAAAGATCGGTATGCGCATGTTAGGTCCTTCATCATGGCGGGCGAAGTAAAAGGTCCTATCTTCATCTATCGGATGCGGCCCAGTAATGATAAGAAAATCTCTGACAGCAGCTGATCTAAACCCAATCATCCCGACGCCTAGATGAAAGATATCAGAGTATATCACCTCAGCATTGAAGTCCTCGGCCAAGATTTGTAGGATTTCCGCGAGCACCATAGGACGCTGTAGATCGGGCGTCGGAGGGTTGGTGAGGACGAGCGCATAGTTTTCGTGGTGCAGAGGAGGAGCGCCGACGACCATCATGTTCCTCTGGAGTCTATCAGCGGGGCCATTGAAGATGGCGAGGGGGCCAGGGATGAACTGGAAGGGCATGACTGGGAAGTTCGCCATGGGAGTATGAGTGGAGGTGTTGGCAGGGATGCTAGCGGGCGGATGAGTCGAGAGGCGTTTCTGGCGAGGGGAGGAAGCATTAGCAGGCGGATGAATTGATGGGGGCTGCTGGCGATTTGGTAGTGGGGGTGGCAGGTTGGGTAGGCTAGGGGTGCTCGAGGTGATAGGACGTAGGGTAGGAGGATGCTGACCGTCGCCCCTAATAGGTAGAGCGCGCGTGTCCTGGCGCTGCGAATCGCTTGATTTGATATGCCATTCCATTTTCTGTTTTTTGTTTCCAACACAGCCTCGATAAACCCCAACGGGAGGAGATACTATACTAGTTTTTATCCTCCAAGCCCAGGAATCATTGGAAGGTTGCCGCGGTTTGGAAAACCTCGCCTTATGGAAAGATTGGCTACTGTTGGAAAAGGGTATATCTTTGGTGGGGACATGCAGGGTTTTTGGTTTCCAAAGAAAATGGGGAGAGGCTTCAGCGAAACAAAGTTTCACTACGTGACCGAGAAAACCACAGGAGGAGCACAACACCCGAGCCGGGCATGCAAAGAAAAGGTGGTGGGTAGAGCCACAGGTCGTGCAAACGGATTGGCCCGGCCCAACATGGGGTCGAGAGGTGTTCGCCGGCTTAAGTATTTTGCCCTCAGGACAGATATTCGCAAGATGGCCCAGTTGATGGCAAGCAGCACATAAATTTAAACGTTGGAATATTACCTCCGATGGCGGGATGGATTGTAGATGCCATATTGAGGCAATCTTCTCATCAGAATAGCCAAACACCCGTTGGTCCAAAATATGGAATAACATGAAATCCGGGATGTGTTCCCAATTCTTTGGCTCAAATTTAATGCCCTGAAAAGCTTGATTCCCGGCCGACGGGGGAACATTAAATGCGTTTTGAAAACTGCCAAAAGAGATCCAATCCTTGTCTGGGGGCTGAGCACATGCATCGCTTGAACAATCTGGATCAAAAGTGAGATGCTTCGCAAATGTATGTTTTCCATGGGTGTGCGAATGATTTCCCCGATGATTGTCCATGAAATGAAACCCAAATTTCGAGAGTTCCTCGTTAGCTGAATGATCTTTGCTAGCACTTTTCCGGAGGAAGTCAAGGTTGGGTTTGATTGCAATAGGGGTTCGATCAGCCACCTCGCCAAGCTCATCATCTAAATGCCAACCATTATCCAAACTTGAATAATTCATCAATGGTTTGAACAAGTGAAAATGACAAACAAAATCTGGCCAAACCCGATCCTTCAACTTATAAATGAAATGCCCCACATTGTTAGAAGCAACGGAGAAGCGAAAAGACCGTTTGCCCAATTGAAGAACATTAAATCCCAATGGAGAACCACCAATGCAGCATTGGAGCACTAGGCCAACCGATTCTGTCGTGAGAGGGAAAGATGCCGAGGAGAAGGAGACAACCAAGAAGAACTCCTTGGTATGAGAGGAAGAAGAGAAGTGCACCGATGAACCAAAATTTGTGCGCACCTGTTTAGCCACAGAGATCCCAGGGTTGAGATCCCAATGGAGGAGGCTAGCCATTCGTAGGCTAGTCTAGAGAACGCCATGGGTGATTGCCTGCCGTCGGTGGTGGTGGTGGTGGAGGTGGGAGGAGAGGTGGAGAGGTGGGGAGAGAGCCATCTCGTTGTAAACGATTACGATGATTCAAGCTTTGACAAATGTCAAAAGACAATGTGTTCGATTGTAGGAGTATGAACTCATTGTGTAGTGTGATTATGTCACAGTTGGCGTAGGTGAGGACGAGACCCTCAAAGGCGCTCTTGCACAGGCCAAGAAGGAGGCCGAGATGAACAAGGCAGCCGCTGACAAAGTGGCTGCCGAGCTGGACACCGAACAGGCGTCCCACCGTCAGCATGTGTCGCGAGTCGACCTGGCCATGGGAAGCTTGGCCCGGCCCGACCCTGCCCAAAAAAGCCTGACCCGGCCTGGCCCGACGCTGCTCCCAGGCCGGGCCCGGGCCTAGATTTTGAGCCCGAAGACAAGGTCGGGCCGGGCCCGAGCCCGCTGTTTTTGCTGTTTAGTGAAGAGGCCCGACCCGAGGCCCGGTGTGTTTTTTGCAGTGTCGGGCCGGGCTCGGGCCTGAAAAGTAGGCCCGACGGCCGGGCCGGGCCGGGCTCGGGCCTGAGTTTTCTTCCTCGGGCTTGGTCAGGCCCGACCCGGAGGATGGCTAGGTCTAGTCACGAATGGCCGAAGTCGAACAAGAGCTGCGAGATGCTATTTGCAAGTGCGAAGAGCTGGAGCAGAAGACCTTAGATCAAGCCTCCGAACTCAACAAGGCTGTCAATTCTGCCAAGGAGGCGCATATCGAGTCACGCAGTGCTCGCGAGGAGATCAAACAAGCGCGACAGATAGTGGCTGGTAAGGCCTTTCTTTTGCCGAGTATCTTTGGAGGTTAGAAGTATCTTTCCCTGACACGATTATGGAGTTTCCAGGCACGTTTGCGGATCTCCCAAAGAGCATCATCGCCGCTGCCCAATTCTTTAGAGCCCAGGAGGGGAATAGCACAGAGAAGCTGTTCTGGTCGCAATTCCTTGCACCAGAACATCCAGTACATCTGAACGACCAGTTGAAGCAGCTGGTCGAGCTGCACAACATGGCGGGTGTAGCCATGAAGGACTTGATAGTACGGCTCTGGCCCGTTGAGCCAATCCCGAGTAGCTACTTTGGATTGGTGAAGCGGCTCATCGATGCGAGGCCGCGGGTCGACGTTGTGAAGCGTTCGGCCTGTATAGAAGGTGCGCGGATGGCCTTTAGCCGCGTCAAGATGCACTGGGCGAAGATGAAGGCCGCCGAAGTCGCAACTGCTGGCCCGCCGAAGGGCAAGGATCATCAGAGGCCGGAGAGGTAGTTCGATGACATCCTAGAAGGAGCCCGTATTGTAGAGTGCCAGTGCTCAAAGGACGTATCCTTTGAGTAATTGTATCCAGATTGTAAAGTCTATGCTTATGAACTGAGATGTATATATTTTGGCACCTTATATTTCAAGCGACTTTTCCTCCCGTGCGGCTGTTTATTATATCTGAAAGTTTCCAGTCGTCGGCTTCAGCCCCCATGTAGATACTACATGGGTGTTCAGTATTGCGCGTCATCACTCTTTACCCAATGTCTTGGTCCATGAAGGTGTCCGCGGAGCGAACCAAGCAATCGGACTATACGGCTTTATTGCTTTCACTTAGCCATATGAGTTTGACTTGTGGGGCTAAGTACTAGCCCATGGTGCGTGTGCGGCTATCCGGATTATGGTGCCCACTTTACGTGGCTGGGAAAAGACCAGCCCCTCATATAACACGGAGTAAATCGCAAACGATCATAGTATAACACCAAGTCATCGAATCACCCAGCAGTTCTCGCTTATCATGATAGTCAGTTTTCGGCTTTGTCTACTGAGGTACTTGACCGGATGAACCAGAAATACAATCGCAGTAGTTCTCCCTTTACTACCTTAGCTGAATAATGCGGAACGTAAGGTGGCAAGCACAGGAGCCGGGCAACCCAACTATAGACCCAAGACATGATTCAGAGCCGATGCATATAACGCAATATCCGGGACGCTGAACAATTCCTTATAGGTGTTCGGACTTTTAAGTGTGCCAGGACGAATACAACCTCTAGTGTTAAATCCAGATTTGAAGCACATGTGGCAATCTGAGGAAGGAAGAGAACGTAGATGGGAATAAAATAAACTCCAAACAAATTGGAACCAAACTGCTTCTTTTATATCCCATTTAATACGGTGAGCCGCGTGGTTACATATAATGTGAATAACATCTTGGGCATTTTACACCAACAAAAAGGAAGAGAAGCAATAAAGGGAAAGGTTTATACAAAGCCTAAATTTAACGAAAAAATCTTGATGGGGACCCTGCTGCACGTTTGTGCCGTTTCTCCTTTGTAACACGTCCTTGAGGGGGAGAGGTTGGATGGCTGGCTATGAAAAAGGAAGGGGAACTCTGAGAAAGAATGCCCTGCACAGCTGCAGATAAGGTGGGTTCTTTTAATGAACCTTCAATGAAAATAAGTTTTTAGAGTCCGAATAGGGTCAAGCCGAACTATGGACTGTTTCTATGCTGTGTGCCCCCGACGCTTCCCAAGGTATTTTAAGGGCGTAGTTGTGTACACGAGGTACATGTTCTACCACCTTGTAAGGCACTCGGTGGAGGCGTAGCTGCTAATCAAGCTCAGGTTCTTCTGAGCTGTCGCGTTGTAATGCCGGCCGGACACGTTTAGCAGTGTCTCTGGTCTTGACGACAGATGAATTATTCCGCTTGAATAGGCCACCTTGAACTTCGGCTGCCAGGGCCGTAGTGTCCTCCTTTGTACAGAGGGAGCGCTCCATGTTTCCATTGATCATGATGAAGCCGCATGGTCCAGGAATTTTAAGCTTCAGGTAAGCATAATGCGGGACTGCATTAAAGTGGGCGAAGGCCGTTCTTCCAAGTAGTGCATGATAGCCACTTCGGAAAGGAGCGATGTCGAAGATTAACTCTTTGCTTCGAAAATTGTCTGGAGAGCTAAATACCACCTCTAGTGTTAATGAGCCTGTATAGCGGGCCTCTACACCGGGTATTACTCCTTTCAAGGTAGTGCTGCTAGGCTTGATTCTTGATGGGTCTATCCCCATCTTGCAGACAGTATCTTGATATATCAAGTTTAGACTACTGTCGCCGTCCATAAGGACTTGAGTAAGATGATATCCATCAATTATAGGGTCGAGTACCAGGGCCGCCGAACCTCCATGAAGGATACTGGTTGGGTAATCCCTATGATCAAAGGTGATCGGACAGGCTGACCATGGGTTGAACTTGGGGGCGACGGGCTCTATGGCATAAACGTCCCTGAGTGCGCACTTGCGCTCCCACTTGGGGATATGGTGGCGTAGATCATGTTCACCGTTTTTTACTTCAGGGGGAAATTTCTTCTGCCCCCAGTGTTCGGTTGGTGAGGCTCGTCTTCGTCCTCACTTTGAGGTCCTTTCCCCTTGTGTTCGACATTTAACTTGCCGGCCTGCTTGAAGACCCGACAATTTCTGTTGGTGTGGTTTGCAGGTTTGTCAGGGGTGCCACGAATCTGGCAAGGTCTCTCTAATATGTTGTCCAAGCTGGATGGACTATCTCTATTGCCTTTAAACGGCTTCTTCCGTTGACCAGGCGTAGAGCCACTGAATCCGGCGTTTACTGCCATGTCATCTGTTTCTCCGGCAATGTTCCGACGCTTGTTCTTATTGTGGCGTGGCTTGCCATCGCCGTCCCTGACTTCGGAAGTGCCTGATACGTCTCCAACATATCTATAATTTTTGATTGTTCCATGCTGTTATATTATCAATCTTGGATGTTTTATAATAATTTTATAATGATGTCATATCATTTTTTGGTACTGACCTATTGACATAGTGCCAAGTGCCAATTACTGTTTTCTGCATGTTTTTTACATCGCAGGAAATCAATATCAAATGGAGTCCAAATGCAGCGAAACTTTTTGGAGATTTTTTTGTACCAGAAGAAACCCAATGGGCCAAGGCAGCACCTGGGGGGGGGGGTGCTCTGCTACCTCTTGAGCTTGCGTTGTATTCCCTCAAAGAGGAAAGGGAGATGCAGCACTGTAGCGTAAGTATTTCCCTCAGTTTTTGAGAACCAAGGTATCAATCCAGTAGGAGACCACGCGCCAGTCCCTCACACCTGCATAAACAAATAAGAACTTCACAGCCAACACGATAAGGGGTTGTCAATCCCTTTACGGTCACTGACGATAGTGAGATCTGATAGAGATGATAGTTTATATTTTTGGTATTTTTGGTATAGAAACAGAAAGTAAAGAAAGCAAATAAATAACGGCAACATAAATTGGCTAGTTGACGGGAAAGTAATATGATAGAGATAGACCCCGAGGCCATAGTTTTCTCTAGTGGCTTCTCTCATGATAGCGATATTCTACGGCAGGTAAACAAATTACTGTCAAGCAATTGATAGAAAAGCGAATAATTATGAGATTATCTAGGCATGATCATTGTATATAGGCATCACGTCCGAGACAAGTAGACCGAAACGATTCTGCATCTACTACTATTACTCCACACATCGACCGCTATCCAACATGCATCTAGTGTATTGAGTTCATACGAACAGAGTAACGGCCTTAAGAAAGATGACATGATGTAGAGGGATAAACTCAAGCAACATGATGAAAGCCCCATCTTTTTATCCTCGATGGCAACAATACAATACGTGCATTGCTGCCCCTACTGTCACTGGGAAAGGACACCTAAAGATTGAACCCAAAGCCAAGAACTTCTCCCATTGCAAGAATGATAGATCTAGTAGGCCAAACCAAACCAATAATTCGAAGAGACTTGCAAGGATATTATGAGCACACATAAAAAGTTCAGAGAAGAACCAAATATCTTTCGTAGATAACCTTGATCATAAACTCACAATTCATCGGATCTCGACAAACACACCGCAAAAAGAGATTACACCGAGGAGAACTTTGTATTGAGATCCAGAGAGAGAGGGAAGAAGCCATCTAGATACTAGCTATGGACCCGAAGGTCTGTGGTAAACTACTCACAACTCATGGTGAGGGCGA
Source organism: Secale cereale (assembly GCA_902687465.1). Taxonomy (NCBI): domain Eukaryota; kingdom Viridiplantae; phylum Streptophyta; class Magnoliopsida; order Poales; family Poaceae; genus Secale; species Secale cereale. The sequence continues at coordinate 577,477,913 of LR738713.1, read as the reverse complement.
TGATGATGATGATGAAGGCCTCCGTGATGGATCCCCCTCCCGGAATAGGCTCCAAGATGGTATCTCCACGGGAACAGCAGCTAAGGCGGTGGAATTAGGGTTTTCTCTCTGCGTCTGGAGTTTTTGGGGTACGTACGCATATATAGGAGGAAGAGTGGCAACAAGGGCCACCGGGCCTGCCCACGACGCAGGGGGGTGCGCCCCCCACCTTCGAGGGTGGGCCCCCTGTCCTCTGGCTTGGCCCCGAAGTCTATCTTGCGTGATTTTCTCCAACAATATCTCCTGCGAAGGTTTAATTCCGTTTGGACTTCGTTTGATATTCCTTTTCTACAAAACCCTGAAATAGGCAAAAAACAACAATCTGGACTGGGCCTTTGGGTTAGTAGGTTAGTCCCAAAAATGATATAAAAGTGAATGATAAATCCCATTAAACATCTAAGACTTCATAAATAATAGCATGAAACAATAAAAAATTATAGATACATTGGAGACGTATCATGCTCCGAGAGGAGCACAACGCACCAGGGCGCGCCAGGAGGCCCAGGCGCGCCCTCGTGGGTTGTGCCCACCTCGGGTGCCCCCAGACCGCCTCTTTGCTCTATAAATACCCCAAAAATACCAGAATCCTAGGAGAGTCGACGAAATATTCATGCAGCTGCCACAGAGTCCAGAACCACCAGATCCAATCTAGACACCATCTCAGATGGGGTTCACCACCTCCATTTGGTGCCTCTCCGTGATGCGTGAGTAGTTTTTTGTAGACCTACGGGTCCGTAGTTAGTAGCTAGATGGCTTACTCTCTCTCTCTCTCTCTCTCTCTCTTGATTATCAATACAATGGACTTTTGGCGTTCCATATGACGTAACTCTTTTTGCGCTGTGTTTGTTGGGATCCGATGAACTTTGAGTTTATGATCAGATCTATCTTTTTATATCCATGATAGTATTTGAGTTTCTTTGATCTCTTATAGCCTCGTGTTTCTTCTCCAATATTTGGGTTTTGTTTGGCCAACTTGATCTATTTATCTTGCAATGGGAAGAGGTGCCCGGTAGTGGGTTCGATCTTACGGTGCTTGATCCCAATGACAGAAAGGAAACCGACACGTATGTATCGTTGCTACTAAGGATAGAACGACGAGATCCATATCTAACGCCATAGATAAACGGATCTTTTCTACATCATGTCATCGTTCTTAATGCATTACTCCGTTTTTCCATGAACTTAATACACTAGATGCATGCTGGATAACGGTCGGTGTGTGGAGTAATAGTAGTAGATGCCGGCAGGAGTCGGTCTACTAATATTGGACGTGATGCCTATGTAATGATCATTGCTTGGATACCGTCATAATTATTTAAGGTTCTATCAATTGACCAATAGTAATTTGTTTACCCACCGTTTGCTGTCTTTCTCGAAAGAAGCCACTAGTGAAACCTACGGCCCCCGGGTCTTCTTTCTCATATATTTGCCTTTGCAGTCAACTTTTTTCTTGCAATTATTTTCAGATCTATTAAACCAAAAATACAAAAATACTTTTCTGCATTTTATTTTATTTATGATCTATTATTCCAATCTATTACAAATTTCTGGCATCGTTACCCGAAAGGGATTGACAACCCCTTTAACACGTCGGGTTGCGAGGTGTTGTTATTTGTGTGCAGGTGTTGTTTATGTTGTGTTGGTTGGTTCTCTTACTGGTTCAATAACCTTGGTCTCATCACTGAGGGAAATACCTACCGTCGCTGTGCTGCATCATTCCTTCCTCTTTGGGGAAATACCGACGTAGTCCTAGCAGACATGAGCATTTCTGGCGCTATAATCAAAGAGCAATAAAAAGGAATTTCTGGCGCCGCTGCCGGGGAGCACCTTCAACATATACCAGGTTCCTAATCACAAATCTAATCTCCTCGCAATTACATTATTTACCATTTGCCTCTCGTTTTCATCTCCCCCACTTCACAAAAATTTGCCATTTTTGTTCGCCCTCTTTTTCGTTTGTCGTTTTCTCGTCAGATCTATTTTCGTTTGCCCTTATGTCTTACTTGGTTACTTTGCTTGGTTGTTTGGTATAATTGGGTATTTTATTAGAACTCATAAGGAAAGCATTTAGGGATCCTCATCCACTTGCCAATCTTTTTAAAAGATCCAATTATGTTGGACCAATTGCTAGTGAAATGAGTGCATTAGATTATCTTTATGAAGTTTTGCTTGAGATTCATGAATCTGATAATTGTGATGAAGTGATAAAAGAAGAAATTTATGAAGTGATTCATGATAGCTCCTTTTATGGAAAGCATGATTGCAATGGTGTATTAATAAATTCAATTAATGTCAATTCTGCTAGTAATATGCAAAACTCCAAGCTCTGGGATGCTAATTTTGATATGTCCTCTACTTATTGCAATGATCATGATTGGGGTGATTCTTGTTACGATCTTTGTCGTGGGGTTAACACGGAAGATGTCCTAGTGCATGGACTTAGTTGTGGAGCCATCACGCCGAGGTTAGCTTAAAGGGGTTAATCGGGACAAAGACACGGAGAGCTTATACTGGTTCGGCCCCTTGCGGTGAAGGTAAAAGCCTAATCCAGTTTGAGGTGGAATTACGTAGGTTTAGATTACTAGGGAGCAAATACGTTTGACCTAGCTTTAGATCTCTTCTTTCTCGTCCTAAACCATCGTCGGGTCGTCCCTTTATATACACAGGTTGACGCCCGTCGGTTCATAGAGTCCTTGCCAGCTCATACAATGTGTCCAGCTCGGTGACTAATTATTACGACCTTACAACACAAGTCATACATACATGGCGGTTTACACCTATGGGCCTTTAAGTTGCCTTTGGGCTTCAGGCCCTTAGCAAGCCTGCTTCATGAACCACCATCTTGAACATCTTCATGGGCTGTCTTGGTAACCCGCCAGCAGCTTAACCCGGCCCTCCTGGCCGGGTTATACCTAATAGTTATATCCCCAACATTAGGCACCAGGTTGTTTTGAACTTGTTCATATCAATCTTCAATACCCAGGAAAATCCTTCTTCGTTCACTCTTGCAAAGCACTGTAACCCGCCATGATGTCATCTGTCATTAATATTATACAACGCCCAGATCTTTAATATATCTTCTCTTTCAATGATCCTCCGACAATCAAGGCGTCTGTGCCATTATATATCCATTTTTTGGCTTCCTTGATTCTCGCGCTTGCTGCTTATCCTTTCGACGTTATAAATAGGGCCAAGGGTCCCTTTTCACTTTCCACCTTGCCTCATCGTCTATGTCTTCCACCTCGCACCGCTCTAGCACCCGAGCTCCGTCGCCTCCGTCGATCTTCATCACTGCTTCAACGACGGCCGCTGCATCGACCTGAACCAACCAGATTTCGCCCGCGCGCGTCCGCTGTTCAACATCCCTGGTAAGTTCTCCTCTTTCCTTTCCTCGTAAATCCCATTAGGGTTTTGATGAGTTCGTCGGAGTTCATCTTGGTCGTTCTTTATTTTCACTGCATCTTGTGATTTCGATCCAACCTATGTATTCCTCCTCCGTGAAAACAACCGTAGTATTCCTTTTAGATATTAGAAACATCTCCATTGTATAATAAATCCAATCTAGACACATGAACTGCTCAAGCACTGCAACCTTAGGTCTAAATGTTTTCCATTTATCTGATGCGCCGTAGATCCAAAATCATAGCATTAATTAGCGAAACCTATTTTTCAACACTTGGCAATTTTTCCCTTCTCAAATCTGTATTTCACTGTCCGCGTGGGCGGCTTAACTTGGAAACAGTAATCCGCCAGGTACCATTAGTCCCCTCTTAAGCCGCCGTTAACTTATCTTGAATCTCCGTTGCATGCTTCATTGTTGTCTGCTTTTCATAACCTTTTAACCGGCTTAACTTCATAATTTTAAACTGGCACAATCTTTCTTTTCAGATCATTGAAAAATGGCCAATACATACTCTTCTTGTAACTGGGTCATATCCCGGGTCACTGAAACATACCTGAATAATTTCGTGACCATTGGCGCCTTAGCTAGAAGAAAAGACATCCATTGGAGGGTCCGTTGTGAAGGATGTCCACCTAAACCCAAAGAAGGAGAGGTGATTGTTTTTACTAACCACTTGCAGCGAGGGTTTAGCCCTCCCGGCTCAAAATTCTTCCGCGATTTGCTCCATTTTCTTCAGCTCCACCCCCAAGACATCAGACCCATATTTGTATCCAACATGTGCAATTATCAAGTGTTCTTTGAAGCTTATCTTCAGGAGGAGCCCACAGTCAACTTATTCAGGGAATTTTACTATTTAAACCGCCAGACAGAGTTCGTTGATGGACCCCATACCGAACTTGGTGGGGTTACGATTCAAAAGAGGAAAGATGTCAGTTTTCCTCATGCTAAGAGCATCTCCAGCCGTTCGCCCCCCCAAGGCACCCGCCGACGTTTTTTCGACACTTCCCCCGACGCGAATTTGGCGCTAGGGGCGTTCTCGGCCCAACCACGCCCCCAGCCCCGGCCCCAAAGACGCCCTATTTTTTGAATCTGCAGTTCCCGCTACAAAAAAAACGCCATAGTTCGGCGACCACTCACCACAGCTCCACGATCATCTCAGTTCGCCACATAGTTCGGCGTGGCGAATAAAAACGGGAGGCGAGAGTCCATCAAATGACGGTTGCGTCGATGTCCTCGGTGAAGCCGTCCTGTGTTTCTGCATTGGTTGCGGCGTCAGCGTCAGTGGTGTTGTCCGTAGGTGGCGTCCGCGGGGTGCCGGGCGTTGATGTAGGCGACGCGTCATCACTAGGGCTCACCGGCTCGGTCGACGTGTTGGTTGTGGCAGTGGGCATCTCCGTCGATAGGCCATCTAGGATGAGGCCACTCTCCCGCATGTACCACTCCCTGATCGGCCCGTCCATCGCCAACACCGCCGTCGCGTTCGCCGCCATTAGGAAGGCCAAGTCGGTGTTCCTGTTCTTGGCGGCTACATTTGTTCGGAGCAGGTCGAGCTTGATCTGGCCCGTCGACATGATCGCCGACCAGCGTGCGTCTGCTTTCGCCTCCCTCTCGACGGCATGGTTCTTGGCTCGGCGATGCATTGCTCGATGGACGCCTGCAGACGCTCGGCGTTAGGCGCGGCGTCCCTTGCCGACTTGGTCTTCTTGTGGCCATCCGGGCAGCCGGCCGACGCCCCGGGCGCCGGCTCGTCCGGCTGGTACGTCTCCCTCGCCTTGGCCAGCATGCGCCGGATGTCGGTCCACCTCTCGCACTTGTCGATCTGGGAAAACACATGGAGGTACTTGAAGTCCTGCTCGGGGGTGCTGTCCTGCCGAAACATGGCGAACATGCGCAGCATCTGCGGCGAAAGAGAACAATTGTTGGCGAGGTAGAAGGAATGAAACGAGGCGGCGAATGGCATGTCCATACCTTTCCCTCGACGCTCTCGCCGCTCTTTGGCCGAGCAGCCACCTCCTCGACGATCCCATGCCATTTGTTGCACGCCGCCTGGATGATCGCCCAGTGATTCGCCATGGCCTTCGCGCCGCGTACCATGTGGATGCCGGCGAATTGCGGGTCGACCAACTTTCGCTCGTCAAACTCCGACTTGATGCGCTCCCAGTACGTGTCGGCGCTCTGGTTCGTGCCCGTGATCGCGTCGAGGCAGACGACCTTCCATTCTTTGGTGAGGCATTCGTCCTCTTTGGCCGTCCACTTGACGCGTGGCTCGCCGGTCCTGGGTCCGCGCTTCCTCTTCGTCCTAGTCCTCACCTCCGCAGGCGCCTGCTCCCCCTCCTCTCCCTTGTCGGCGTCCTCCTCCTCCTCCTCCTCCTCGGCGTAGTCATGCTCGGCGCCCGCATCGGCGGCTTCGTAGAGCTCCTCGGAGAATCCAGGGGAAGCGGCGGCCGCAGCCGAGCCGCTTGTGATGATGTCGTCCATGTCGGCCGTCGTGGACTCCTCACCGCTGTGTTGCGACGACGAGACCTGCGAGTATAGCAGGGCACCACGACGCAAATTCAGCGTCGTCGGTGTTGGGGAGGCGGCGTAGTCCGGCAGAGAGTAGTTGTACGGGGGGTACTGGACACCGGCGAACGCGGGAGACGGCGTGCGCTGCCCGTGCGAGAAGGCGGTGTTGGGGTTGTACCGACCGTGGACGTCACCGTCGCCATAGCCAGGGGACGGCGTGCACCCCCACGGCTGGGGCGGAGGCGCAAAGCTGGCTAGCGACCCGATGCTCGGTTGGGTCCAGGCGACCTGATGATGGCCGAGAGGAGGCAAAATCCGACCGTTCGCTGCCGCCGCCGCCGCGGCACGCTCTTGCTACTTCTTGGACCTGTACTGCCGGTCGGTGGTGGTGGCCGCCCGCTGTACGATCTCCGCCTTCCACTCGGCGTTCGATATCCCAGGTGTCTTTGACGGCGGCGCCCTTGGCTTCCTCTGCTTCGGCGGCGGGACATCAGCATCCGCGGCAACGGCGGGCCTGGTGGCGGTGTATTTCTTCGGCGGCATGGTGGCGAGCAGCGAGAGGAATGGCGGGAGAAAGGGGGGAATGGAGGGAAGTGGAGGAGGAAACGACGGGAAAAGGAAGACAATCGCTGACAAGCAGGACCAACGCGCCTTTTGGCTTCGTCTGGCGTCCCCAGGTGCCCCCCAACGCGCCGGGTTTGCCCTGGGTCTGCCGGCGCCAGTTTCGGCCCAATCCAGCGGAAAAAATGAGTCCTGGGGGCGCGGCTTGGCCGATTTTTCGGCGCCGGCGCCGAGAAAGTGGCCAAGGGGGGGGGGGCTGTTGGGGGCGCGGCTGGAGATGCTCTAAGCCTCATAGTCATCCCAAGGACTGGTACCAGACTTGGTTTTATTGTCAAGACACATCTCCAGCTAACAAGAATCCTCTGCCGGGTTTCCGCGATCACCGACTCAGTAGCACACATCCACTCTCCTCACGGCTTAGTGCAAAGGAACGGGCCAAGTATGCACCAGCATTTTCAAAATTCAGAGCCTTTATGGCTAACAAATTAACTAGGGCTGACCTTGTTCGGTGCTGGTTGTCTTGGAGTGTTTTGCCATTAAGTCTCCGTGCCGGCTTGATGTGCGAATACACTGGTGATGTAAAAGACCACCAGCTCCACTACGACGTTCAACTATCTGATGCAGAAATCACTGAGTCTACAAAGAAATTATTGAACAAACCCTTAGCAGAATGCGGCAAAACGGGACTTAGCCCTTTCAACGCCTTGAACAAACCGCCGGCTGTAAGTGTTGCATATCCTATGCCCAACCATATTTGCATTAATTGTTGTTCAACCCTGATCCTTTTAACATTACTAGGGTGATTCTTTCTTTTGGAAAAAGAAGCAGCAAGATAAGCCGGCCAAACTGGTTCGTACCAAATCCAAAGCCGTCAAGAAACCTTCCAAGAAGAAATCTCCTGAACCTGCCGAGTTATACTTGGATGACGATATTGATGATGATGATGAGTCAGAGGTAGAACTTGACTCTCTTGGCTCATTTTTTGTACATCTCATTGACAATGACTGTTATCAGGAAGACGCAGAGGCCAGCCAAGCAGATGACGCAGAGGTAATTATTCTTTCCTCTAGCTCAGAACCTCTGCCAACAGAGAAAACCCGACAAGCAAGCCGGAAAGTAAGCTTTTATCACCCTCTAGCTCACTTGGATCCAAACTTTCTTTTGAAGAAACAACAATTCGAAGCTCGTCGTACCACCCGGCATAGAGGTGGTGTAATCACTTCATCCGGCTTGCCAAACATGCCGGTTCGCAAACGCCGCTTAGAGGTCTTTCACATTTCTGACACTTTTTATTGCAAGGCTGGTTATATCTGACAACCTCTTAACCCGTTTGATTCAAACTAGCAGGGGACTTCACATTCTTCCTCTTGCGAGTCAACGGGGACTCAAATCCTGGCTTTCAAAGCTGTACCTCGGTAAGAGTGCTTAATTATCCAAACTTTATATCTGATCCCTATACTGACCTTTTTACACTTGTTATTTGTAGGGACAAGGCTAAACCTAGCAAGAAAGCCAAGTTGGATAAGCCGGCCGATGATGTCACCCCGTCTGAGCCGGAGAAACAACAATCAAAACCTTCTAACCCAACTGCTGAAGCCAGCCTTGACGATCCACCACCACAAGATCATGAAGCCTCCACAGATCATATGGATACTGAACCGGTTTATGAACCGCCAAGCCCACTCAAGCCTATTGAGGAAAAGAATGATGATGTTGTTATCACTGGAGATGGTTTCACAGCTCCGGGTTAACCTACTGTCTTAAGCAAGCATACTGCTAAAGAAGAACTTTCTGCTCAAGATAAAGGCAAATGGAAGGCAGATTTGGAGAGCTATGCCCATTTCAGTGCCCATGACATGCACTCTGGTTATTTAAATTGTCTGTACACCAGCCGTGACTTTGAAGCCGGCTTAGTAAATCTGATGAAAGAGCGCTATGACGCGTCTCCAACATGTCTATAATTTTTTATTGTTCCATGCTATTATATTATCTGTTTTGGATGTTTATAATGGGCTTTAATATACACTTTTATATTATTTTTGGGACTAACCTATTAACCCAGAGCCCAGTGCCAGTTTATGTTTTTTCCTTGTTTTTGAGTATCGCAGAAAAGGAATACCAAACGGAGTCTAATTGACCTGAAACTGCACGGAGGTTGTTTTTGGACCAGAAGAAGCACACGGAGTACCGGAGATGGACCAGAAGAGTCCCGAGGCCACCACGAGGGTTGGGGGCGTGCCCTACCCCCTGGGCGCGCCCCTTATCTCGTGGCCTCCTCGGGGACCCTCCTGACTTGTTCCCGACTCCAACACCTCTTATATATACCCAAACTTCCAGAACATAACCTAGATCTGGAGTTCTGCTGCCATTCCGGTACCCTGCCGGAGGGGGGAATCCCTCTCCGGTGGCCATCTTCATCATCCTGGCGCTCTCCATGACGAGATGGGAGTAGTTCACCCTCGGGGCTGAGGGTATGTACCAGTAGCTGTGTGTTTGATCTCTCTCTCTCTCTCCCTCTCTCTCTCTTGTGTTCTTAAGATGGCACGATCTTGATGTATCGCGAGCTTTGCTACTATAGTTGGATCTTATGATGCTTCTACCCCTCTACCTTCTTGTAATGGATTGAGTTTTCCCTTTGAAGTTATCTTATCGGATTGAGTCCATAAGGATTTGAGAACACTTGATGTATGTCTTGCGTGGGATACCCGTGGTGACAATGGGGTATTTTATCGATTCAGTTGATGTATGTTTTGGTGATCAACTTGTAGGTTCCGTGACCTTGGAAATCTATGCATAGGGGTTGGCACATGTTTTCGTCTTGACTCTCCGGTAGAAACTTTGGGGCACTCTTTGAAGTTCTTTGTGTTGGTTGAATAGATGAATCTGAGATTGTGTGATGCATATCGTATAACCATGCCCACTGATACTTGAGGTGACAATGGAGTATCTAGGTGACATTAGAGTTTTGGTTGATATGTGTCTTAAGGTGTTATTCTAGTACGAACTCTAGGATAGATCGAACGGAAAGAATAGATTCGTGTTATTTTACTACGGACTCTTGAATAGATCGATCAGAAAGAATAACTTTGAGGTGGTTTCGTACCCTACAATAATCTCTTCGTTTGTTCTCCGCTATTAGTGACTTTGGAGTGACTCTTTGTTGCATGTTGAGGAATTTTTATATGATCTAATTATGTTATCCTTGTTGAGAGAACTTGCACTAGTGAAAGTATGAACCCTAGGCCTCGTTTCAAAGCATTGCAATACCGTTTATGCTCACTTTTATCATTAGTTACCTTGCTGTTTTTATATTTTCATATTACAAAAACCTATATCTACCATCCATATTGCACTTGTATCACCATCTCTTCACCGAACTAGTGCACCTATACAATTTACCATTGTATTGGGTGTGTTGGGGACACAAGAGACTCTTTGTTATTTGGTTGTAGGGTTGTTTGAGAGAGACCATCTTCATCCTACACCTCCCACGGATTGATAAACCTTAGGTCATCCACTTGAGGGAAATTTGCTACTGTCCTACAAACCTCTGCACTTGGAGGCCCAACAATGTATACAAGAAGAAGGTTGCGTAGTAGACATCACGCTATGAGGTACATGCTGCCACTCCTTTTTATAAAACTATGCCTTCCTTAGCCGCCAAGTTTATTGGATATGATAGAAACAAATATGCTGTAAACTTCAATAGTTGCATAGATCAATTGCAGTAGTCCCCAAGGGCCGGCTTATGTTTCCAAGATGAGCCGGGACTTATAATATCGACATTTCTACTTTGCATGCGTAGCCCCCAAGGGCCGGCTTATGTGTGCAAACATGAGCCGGGACTTATAATATTAGTCATCAATTATCCGGGACTAACCATCCTTCTGAGAACCAATATTCCAGCTTGTAGATTCTATAGGTCGAATCGTGTCATTTATCTGGGTTAGCACTTGAGTCTGTCTTAAAAAAGAGCAATATGCATTAGCCCCCAAGTGCCAAGTATAATACTTGTATAGTGCTTGGGACTTTTTAGAAAAATTCAAAAGCAAGTATACATTAGCCCCCAAGTGCCAAGTATAATACTTGTATTGTGCTTGGGACTTTCCAAAAATCTTTGATGATCATAACCCCTTCCATGTTTGCATACATCATAGGCTGAACTGATCGAAAAAGATGCTGGGCTGAAAGATCTTAATGCCAGTTTGACAACTCAGCAAGTCGAGACATCCAAGGATAAGCATCATTAAAAACTGCTTTGGAAAGTATGGACAACTGAAGCAAGATTTTAATGCTGAAAAGACTAGCTGGGAAACTGAAAAGGCGGCTCTATTGAAGAGAGTTGTTGATGCTGAAGAAGCACTTAAGCCGGTTAGTGAAGAGCTGTCCGGTTTAAAGGAACAGATTAGCCTAAAGTCGGCCATCTTTGGTAAGTGTAAAAAATATGTCTCCCTTGGTATTTCCAGAACTATCTTGTCAATATTTGCCGGCTTACTCATAATTTTACTGATGTAGGCTCACGAAGCTCGAAGCTGGGCTCTGATATGCGCGTCCGGCTTAAGGTTGTTTATACTCTTGTGGAACAATTATATACCGGTGCTCAACGTACCATTGCCGCTGCCATGCACAAGAAAACTCCCTCCCCACTTATCAAAGACACTTTGGATAAGTTATCTGTGTTACCTCAAAGGATTGAGGATTTGAAACGGGGGGCTGCTAGAGCTGGTGCCTTGACCGCTTTAAGCCGGGCGAAGGCATGGCTTGCAGATCTTGATCTGGAAGACTTGGCCAATGGATGTCCCAACGTAAAAGAAAATGGATCTGCTTTCATTGCTGATGACTTTGCTGACATAGGAAGAGTAATGCATCCTTTGGCTAATCTGGCTGACGAGACCAACCTTGCCACATACCAAGCGGCTTACAATACTGACAACAGAAAGGTGAAAGCTCCGGTTCATCTGATGACGGATCTCATCTCGCCGACTTGTAAGCATACTTTTGCTCCTGACATTGATCCATCAAACCTCATTGATGATGAAGCTGTGTTTAGAGCGTTGAACGGTATCAACTACGCTACACCTGACTTCTAGCTGGTGGATAACCAAGGAACTCAAGATGAAGAGGAGGCGCAGGATGACCCGTAGGCTTCAACCCGCCAACAATCATAAGCTGATGTTCATTAAGCCGAAATACTTTGCTGTGCTTGATAGTTGCGAAAACACTTATTCTCATTTGGCCATTAGATGCCTTGTAATAGGCTAGTTTAAACTTTTGATCTGACATGCCATCATGCATGCTTTATTGTCTGATACTGTTAATCCGCTAGTTAACGATATGCCACATATGCATACGATATCATTATGTAGAGCAGATTGTATTTCCTTGTTCTGTGACATTTGATCACACTGCCGGCTAATCATACCAGTACAGTAAGGGTGGCAACCAAAAAGGATTGAGCACATAATGCCCTATTTATCATATACTGGCGACTTAGAGTCAAAAGCCAGGCCGGGTTATTGGAAACCACTGATGTACTCAAATATGAGCCATAGAGATTAAGGCTACATGGCCTGAATTGTGTTAAACCATAAGGTATAAAGATGAAACCAAAAGTGTTCAGAACATAATAAACTGGAAAAACATGGCTTTCCTTGGCCACCAAGCCTAAATCTCAAGTCCTTTCATGGGCGCACCGCCACTGAGTTAAACCTTAATGCAAACCTTATAAGTCGGGCCTCACATGACCAATCATCATTTTAACTTCGATAAGTTCAGGGTATTGTATAAGATTGACTGTCAAAAGTACGTCGGGTAATTCCATTCAATCTGGTCGGAGTGGCAGACTTAAAAAGGCAGGATAACCCTGATTTTTAGGTGAATACACATGGCTTCCAAGCCTGGCTTTTAAGCCTATTACTATGGTCATAAAAACTCTTGTCCATTGAACAAAGAGCCCCCAAGTAATATTTTATTAAAGGCATACAAGCCGGATCAAGAGGGTAGTCAAGGCTCTGCTCATTAAGCAGGTTGCCCCCAAATGATATCAAAGCAGGGTACCTATGTTTGAGTTGTGCTTTGCAATAGACTCTCTTTGGTCCCTTTAACCTGGGTAGCAAGCCCCCAAGTATTTTGTAATCATGGCGTATAAGCCGGATCAAAGGGGTAGTCATAGCTATGCTCGTTGAGCAGGGAGCCCCCAAGTAACCATGACAATAAAAACTCATTATTCTCAGAATTGAAATGACAGAGGCCCTGAATTATTAGGGATGCCAGCTTTAATATATTTATCATAATATGTGCATTGTCATAATATGTACATCACAAGAGCCAGTAGCTTAGGTGTAATAAGGCCGAAGATGAGCAATATTCCATGGCCGGCGGGTCTCCTCCTCCGACGTGCGTGAGTCCTTGTGGTCTCGAACATCGATAAGGTAGTATGACCCATTGTTCAGATTCTTGCTGACCACAAAGGGTCCTTCCCAAGGTGGGGATAGCTTGTGCATATTAGTTTGATCCTGGATAAGCCGGAGCACCAAGTCACCTTCTTGAAAGGTTTTGGTCTTAACCCGACGACTGTGATAACGAAGCAGATCTTGCTCGTAAATCACCGAACGAGCCGCCGCAAGGTCACACTGCTCATCTAACAGGTCAAGTGCATCCTGACGTGCTTTTTCATTGTCAGCTTCAACATAAGCCACCATGTGGGGTGAGTCATGACAAATGTCACTAGGGAGAACTGCCTCTGCTCCGTAAACCATGAAGAAAGGCGTTGTCGGGGAAACTGGACGCCCATGAACACCTATGGGACCGGAGCCCCTTCTACGTTGCGGTAAGGGAGCGGAGGGAGCATGGAGAGCAGATCGAGGAGCACACACTGGCAGTTTACCCAGGTTCGGGCCGCGACGTACGCATAAAACCCTACTCCTGCTTTGATTGTATTTAGTTCTTGGGCTCGGGAGCTTGAAGATCTACAGTACTGGCTACACCGAGCGTGGGAGTGAGCGAGTTTCTGGGATCCCACCCCCTCTACGTAGTGCATGGGCCTCCTTTTATAGCTTAAAGGGGTCACCGACAGGTGTCAACGTAGAGGAGGGTAAAAATGTAAAATCGGTGGTAGTTGTAATAGTGTATGAATAGTGTATGAACAGTGGTCTTCACCTAACTTTGATGGTGGGGGACAAAGGCATTGAATGCCCGTCGCCGTCGCCCCAAAAAGCATCCGTCCATGTGTCTCCGTTCGCCACGGCGATAGCTTCATCACCGCAGCTTGCCACCGTGTACCCCAGGCTGCACAGCCATCCGACACGTGCCCCTGGAAGGCCCCAGGGCGACGCGTGGCCAGATGAGCTGGAGCCCAGGCACAGAGCATAAGTTTCCCCGGCAAGCACCTTGCCGGGGTCGCAACCTTGCCGGGCCCGGAAGCTTGCCACTCTCCGGGTCCTGTCGGGGCACATGATGCGCCGCGATATACCTTCTTGAGGTGCCGTTCTTTGGCCTTCCTGGCAAGCACCTCTTGCCAGGGTCTTGTGCTAGAATGATAACTTTGAGCCTGGTGCGGCCTTCCCGGCAAGCTCCTCTTGCCGGGGCCTTGTCTATTAGCTTGAATACTTTGTTCTTGAATGGTTTAAAAGGGGACTAGAGCGGGCTTATGCGGCCGCGCGGTGAGCCAGACCACGGGACGCTGCTACTGCCCGTGCACAAGTCGGGATACTAAGGTACCCCTGCTTTAGTACACCGACAGGAGCCCCCGGGCCTGGGCCACACACGGTGCCGAGCGCTGTTGGGCCAGGCCTAGATTAGTGCATGGGCACATGCGGCCCACGGCGCGCCGCTTCCCACTCTAGATTCGCCGCATCCCTCCCTAACGGCACGCGTCGATTGCGGCGTCGTGGGAGAGATCGTGGCCTGTTTCTTTAATGGGGAAATGCCGAACGTCCCCCACTCCCCCCTTAAAAGCAGAGGAAGCAGGGGCAGTTTCCCCCATTGCCTTCATTGCGCCTTGAGTCCTCAGAAACCCCCGCCGCCCTCTGCCTCCCCTTAGGTTGACAGAGAGCCGAGCTCCATCCTTCCTTCGCCGTCCCCAGCATCCACGGCGCCGTTGACCTTCCCCCTCCCCCCTGCCGCCCCCGCCATGGCTCCGAAAAGCGACAAGGTGAAGAGCGACAAGGCGAAGAAGGAGAAGTCCGAGCAGGCGGCGAAGCTGGCAGCTATGCGGAGAAAGATGGTGGTCTTCCCGCCGAGGCTCGGCCCGAGGGAGCTGCAGGACAAGTACTACTTGTTCTGGGCGAGGGAGACGAAGGATCATCCCCGCACCCAAGTCCTCCCCGCCGTGGCCGTCGACATGTTCCCGGGAGGTTACCACTTCTTCGCTGCGTTCTTCTATTGCGGTCTCTGCCCTCCGTACTCGGAGTTCTTCTGTGATGTGATGAACACGTATGGCTTCCGCCTCTTAGATTTCACCCCAAATGCCGTTCTCACCTTGGCCGTTTTCGCACATCTGTGCGAAAACTTTGTCGGGGTCCACCCAAATATAGCCCTTTTCCGCCACTTCTTCACGCCTAGAGTAGAATCTGGATCCCCACTCTCCGGCGGCATCTCCTGGATCTTTAGGCTGAACAAGAAGGAGGCGTACTTGATTGGGGAGCTCCGCAGCAAGTGGGAGGAGTGGAGGGCTGACTGGTGCTGGGTTCTGGAAGATGAGCCCGAGCAGTTTACCTTGCCGCGCCAGACTGCAATAGTGCGCGGCAAGGATTGGAGCGACTTGGCCCCGGAGGACGACAAGCTACAGATCGCTCTTACTAGGATTCTTCGTCTCCGGGCTGCCAATCTGACTGTGGGTGAAGTTGGGGCTGACTTCCTCCGCAGCCGCATCGCCCCTCTGCAGGAAAGGAAGAGACCCGCTTGGGAGTTCGGCAACGCGGCAGACCGCATGAGGCTGCGCCCCGGGCTGAACTACAATTTCACCGTCCTGGAGCTGAAGGGGATGGTCCGGGAGCTGTTCAAACACGACCCCAAGCACCTGGAGTGGTTCAAACCGTCGACCGGAGTAGTTCCCTTGTGCAACAATACTGCCCTTAGTGCCATCCGCGCGGCAATGCCTGAGTGCGACTCCCACGGGGTCGTCCCCACTTGGCTGGAGCCTTCAGCGGAGACCGTGCAGGCCTTCTTCGACAATTTGGTTGAAAAACCACGCAACGCCGAAGAGAGGAAGGGGCTCACCCGGGAGACCACCGCGCGAGATGTGGCATACATTGCCTCCAGGATGGAGGAGGCCACTGCGGCTGCGGCTGCAGGTGAGTTTGGGTACACCGTGGATGAAGCGGAGGCGGCGGATGCGGTGAGCCAGGCCGAAGAGGAGGAAATCCTCAAGCTGCTGAAGATCATGCCCGAGGAGTTTGCCGGGGAGCCTACCGGGGAGCCTGCCGGGATGGGCGAGGCTGCCGGGCAGGGTACCAAGTCCAGTGGGCCTGCCGAGGAGGAGGAGGAGGCCGAGTCCGGTGATTCCGATGAAGACTCTGGCGGGTCTCTGAATCTTGACGACGACGCCTGCTCATCCTCGGAGAATTCTCCGCCACCACCAAGCCCTCCGCCGCAACAGAAGAAACGCCTCCGCAAGGCCGCCGAGACGGTGAGGCCACAGGCGCCCCGACAGCAACCGAAGCGCCGGGCGACGCGCGCCACCACGACGAGCAAGGTCGTCAAGGAGGCGCCCCGTGCCCGAGCGACAAGCGGAGGGGGATCTTCCCGGAGTGGCTCTGGGGTTCCTTCTGCCCCTCGGTCCTCAGCGACGACCGGTGCCGGGTCTTCACAGCCCGCAGCCCCGCAGCCCTCCAAGCGCCTGAGGGAGCCTTCTCCTCCAGCTCCTCGCGCCGGAGCACACGAGGCGGGGTGCGACTTCTCCAGCCTCAGCTCCGATGAAGAGGAGGAAGAGTAAGTACTTGCAATCTTCATTTCCTTTGATTTTGTCTTGGTTTCTCTTGCTTGGTTCTGATCTTGTTTTGGCTTCTAGGACCTTGACCCAGAGGACGGCGAAGAGGGCCAAGATCCCTGTGGTCGATCTCGAGGACGACGAGCCCGCCGCAGCGACGGGAGATGCGCCAGCGACAGGCCTGCCGGACCAGCCTGTTGCTCCGGAGAGCAGCCCCCAGTGTAAGTCTGGTATTCGTTCTTCTGCTTGACGGTCGCGCTTGAGGCTATTGTCCTTACTGTTGTCTTGTTGTCTTGTGCAGAAGTGGAGCCGCAGCCGCAGGAGCACCAGGAGGTCGCCCCCGACGAGCCGCCTGTTCCACCCTCCCCGCCAAGGATGAGCTCCCCGGCGAGGGACAGCGCTCCGCCAAGGACGGGTACTCTGCCGAGGGCGAGTACCCCGCCAAGGGCAAGCAGCCCGACAAGGGTGAGCACCCCGCCAAGGGAGAGCGCAAGCGGCCCTCCGCCAGCAGGGGCCACTTCTACGCCGCCAAGGGAGAGCTCCCCGGCGAGGGACCCCGTCATCGAAGAGGCCTGCGCAGGTAAACCCTTGTACTTTCTTCTTCTTGGATTCTTCTTTTTGGATATTTGATTGACAAATCTTTCTTTTCTTTTTCTTTTGCTAGATCCGCCCGCCCCGGAGTCGATGGAGACGGAGACCATCACCGAGGAGGAGGTGCGTGGCGACGCTGGCGATGCCACAGCCGCAGAGGGAACGGTTGGCGCCGATGAGCCAGCCGCCGAGGAGACCGTCCCGACCGCTGACGCCGTGGCTGGGGAAGGGACCGGCGACCGCAGTGCTGGCCTGGAGGCCGCAGGAGCGCCTGACGCTACACCGGCCGCCGATCCTTCCGCCTCTGCGGCTGGGTCGGGCGTCTATCTGGAGGCCGCCAACGGGGTCTTTATCCAAGTCCCGTGGGCGTCCTCATCAAGGGCACCCGCGGAGGGAGAGACGTTTGTCGGAGAAGTTCTCGCCTCCGCCGGGTTGAAGGTTGTCGATGCGCCCGGCAGCAGCAACGAGCCCGAAGAGGAGCAACTCCTGCGTCGACTCCTGGCCTTGTACCGGGCGAGGCAGGCGAAGTTGGAGTATCGGGAGACTCTGGCTGCCAAGGCTGGTGCTGATTTGGAGAAGCGCGGCACGGAGCTCCGTGCCGCCAACCAGGCGGCCCTCCGAAACTTGGCGGAGGAGCACGAAGAGCTTGCCGGAGCACACCAAGCATTCCTCCTTGAGAAGGCCAAGGTGGAGGAGCAGCAGCGTCTGGCCGCCGATGAGCTGTCTCGGCGGGAAGGAGAGCTCAACCAGCGGAAGGTCGACCTCGACAGCCACGAGGACGACCTCACCGCTCGGGAGCAGGCTATTGGCGGAGCTCTGCAGGAGGCGAGGGATGCCGCCGCTGCCGCAGAGACCGCCAAGAGGGATCTGGAGGCCAGGGTGGTGCAGATGGAGCTGAACTTGAAGGCGAGTGAAGACTGGGTCGCCGCGCTCAACGTGGCGCGGGAGAAGGATGCCCACACCAACTCGGAGCTGCAAATCCGCCTCTCCGAGAAGGGCAAAGAGCTCACCGACGCCAGGGACTCCATCGCCGACTTGGAAATGAAGGTTTCCACCCTCACCGGCTCGCTCGACGCCGCCCGGGATCGCGAGACGAAGCTGAAGGACGATCTCCGTACCGAGAGGGCCTTGCTGGAGAGCGCCGCCGTCTCGCAAAACCACTTCCAGCGGACGGTGGAGCAGTGGAACGAGGAGCTCGTCGCCTCTGCCGCCAACATCGATATGGAGATGGTGGCGCTGAGGGCGGAGCACCTCGCGTACTCCCCCGACGAGAATCTCCCCCATAGCGCCAAGCTGAGCTTGTTCCTTAGAGGAGTGGCGCCGGCTCTCGCGCGGCTTTGGGCGAAGATTCCCGTGCAGCTGGCCGACGAGGCGCGCCGGCTTTGCACGGGCACTATGGAGCGGGTGTTGTCGAAGATCGTCTACCGCAACCCCGGGATCAATCTTGTCAACGTCCTCCAGACCCTGCCGCCCGAAGCTGACCAGGAGGCGTTGAAGGCCCAAGTTGCCCACATCGTAGCCAAGGTGGGCAAGATCCAGAGGATTGACGGGGACCGGAGAGACTAGGCACCTTGCTTCCCTCGCCGCTGTAAATTAAGTCATAGGCAGTAGTTGTTTAGAACAGCAGCAAGTTATCTCTGTAATATATACTTTTGTTTTGGGTAATCAGTGCAGTGTTATCTCCCTTGCTTTGGTCCCTTCACTTTGTATGCTTTCCACCCTACGCTTTTAGGGAACTTGTCGGCAAAGGGACCCTTGCCGCGAGCGTTGAGTGCGGGACTCTTAGCAACCTGCTGGCAATGCCCTTGCCGGCAAGAAACCTTTCCGCAGCCGGCCGCAGCACACTTAGATTGCTGAGCGAACTCGAAAACGAAGTAAGGGCGCGACACTTGTCGCAGCTCACTTAAGCCGTTGAGCGTGCTTGAAACAAAGTAAGGGCGCGGCTAGCCGCGGGTAGGTTCCTCCGCGCACAGGTTTTCCATACAAAGTGTGGTTGTTCAAGGAAGACAACTAAAATTTTAAAAATTTGAATTGCTCAAATTCTGGCAACTTAGCTTTTATGGATTGTTTGCTTCCCGATAAGGCTTCCCTTTCTTGAACAGCACCTGGTCCATACTTCTATCTCCTTCCCCCCCGGCAAACTTGTGCGCGAGGAACACTCCTTCTGTTTCAGAGAGAAAGGCAAAAGAGGAGGAAATACTCCTTCCCCCCCGGCAAACTTGTGCGCGAGGAACACTCCTTCTGTTTCAGAGAGAAAGGCAAAAGAGGAGGAAATACAAGTACGGAGCCTTGCGGCTTGTTACTGCTTACCGGGGATGTGTGCTGCACAAAATGTCAGATGATACATGCAAGCAAGAAAGAAAAGCATGAAATGACAAATGGTGCGAAGCACAAATGTTTTACTGATGCACGGGGTCTGCGCCCGGCTTTGTACAAAGGTTTACATGCAACAGCGGCAAGACTTGTACAAAAGGTGGTTGTCGGAGCGGATCACGGCAACCGCGCCTTACGGGTGAAACTTGCGAAGATGCTCTATATTCCAGGAGTTGCTCACCGGTAAGCCTTCTTCGGTCTCAAGGCGGACAGCGCCGGGCCTTGTGACTTGTCTCACCCGATAAGGGCCTTCCCACTTTGGCGTCAACTTGTTGGAGTTCTTGGCGGACTGAACGCGCCGAAGAACAAGGTCGCCTTCCTCGAGACTCCTGGCCTTGACCTTGCGGCTGTGATAGCGACGCAAGGCCTGCTGGTATCGAACAGCTCGTACAGCAGCCTAGAGATGGTTCTCCTCGAGGAGCAATGCGTCATCTTGCCGCAGTTGCTCTTGCTCGAGCTCGTCGTAAGCGAGCACTCGAGGAGACCCGTATATGAGTTCCGTGGGGAGAACTGCCTCCGCTCCATAGACGAGAGCAAAGGGTGTCTGTCTGGTGGCTCGATTTGGTGTCGTCCTGATTGACCAAAGAGCCGCCGGCAACTCCTCTATCCAGTTCCTTCCGCACTTATGCAGCCTATCGAAGGTTCTTGTCTTGAGCCCGCGCAGCACTTCAGCATTGGCCCTCTCTGCTTGACCATTGCTCCTTGGGTGAGCAACGGAAGCAAAGCAGACCTTGGCGCCAAGGTCTTGGACGTACTGCATGAAGGTGCGACTTTTGAATTGTGTGCCGTTGTCGGTTATGATCCTGTTAGGGATCCCGAAACGGCAAACTATTGACCTGAAGAACCTGACTGCTGACTGTGCTGTCACCTTTCTCACTGGTTCCACTTCCGGCCACTTTGTGAACTTGTCGATTGCAACGTACAAGTACTCAAAGCCCCCGACTGCGCGGGGAAAGGGGTCGAGGATATCGAGCCCCCAGACCGAGAAGGGCCAGGACAAAGGGATCGTCTGGAGAGCTTGAGTTGGCTGGTGAATTTGCTTGGCATGGAATTGGCACGCTTCACACTTGGTTACTTGTGCAATTGCTTCTTGGAGGGCTTCTGGCCAAAAGAAACCTTGCCGGAACGCCTTCCCGGCAAGTGCTCTTGCGCCAATGTGGTGACCACATATGCCTCCGTGTATCTCTGCCAACAGCTTCTGTCCATCTTCCCGGGATATGCATTTCAACCTGACACCATTAAGTCTTCTTCTGTACAGTTCATTCCCGACAAACTGGTACATACTTGACTGCCTGGTAATCCTCACTATCTCTTCTGGTTCTTCGGGAAGTTCTCTAGTCTAAAGAAAATGGACGATTTGCTGTGCCCATGCTGGAGCTTGAGGCTCGACAATAAGGACTAAAGGCATCAGGGCTGCTGTGGGAATCTCAGCTTCTACGGCGAGAACCCACGGCTCTGCCGGAGCTGAGGGTTCCCCGGCAAGCCTGCCGGGGCAAGGCTTGTCGGGAACGACTGCTTCTACTGTACAGACCCTTGGGTCCGCAGGAGCAGACTGTTCCTCAGCATTTTGGTTGCTGATCTTGGGGACCTTGGCGGTGGCTTCGGGAAGATCCGCCGGCAAGTAGTCGCCGGAGACCAACTTTCTCTTCTTGCTTTGCCCAACTGATGGTGTAACGGATGGCTGAGTTAGCTTGAGCACGAAGACCCCTGGTTCCACAGGTAACTTCATTGCAGCACACTTTGAGAGGCCATCTGCGATATCATTCTGAGCTCTTGGAACGTGTTCCATCTGTAGGCCTTCAAAGTGTTCTTCAAGCTTCCTCACTTCATCGACATAAGCTTCCATCAGAGGGGTCTGGTAACTCTTGTTTACTTGTCGGACCACCAACTGCGAGTCTCCCCGCACAATCAGCTTCTTGATCCCAAGTTCAGCCGCAATTCTGAGACTGGCAAGTAAACCTTCATACTCGGCAGTATTGTTTGTCGCTTACTCCTTGGGAAAGTGCATTTGAACAACATACTTGAGGTGCTCTCTGGTGGGCGCTATGAGTAATACTCCAGCGCCGGCGCCTTGCAGCGAGAAGGCACCATCGAAGTACATTATCCACTCCTTGCTTGCTTCTTGGACGGGGATGTTTGTCTCTGGAACTTCTTCATCTGGTGTTGGAGTCCAGTCTGCTA
>LR738713.1:577407420-577453998 GCA_902687465.1 Secale cereale | reverse complement strand
GACGATCCTGCCTGTTGCTTCTGGATTTTGCAATATCCTCTTCAACGGAAAGCGAGTGACCACTGTTATCTCGTGTGCTTGGAAGTAATGGCGCAGCTTTCTTGAGGCCATGAGGAGGCCGAAAAGCAACTTTTGCACCCCAGAGTATCTTGACCTAGCCCCCTGCAGGAGGGAACTTACAAAATAAACTGGGCGCTGCACCATCTTCTTCCGCACTTCTCCTTGTTCCTGCGCAGACTTGTCTTCGTCGGGGCCAGAGCTTGTCGGGGAGGCTCCTTGCTTGTCGCTGGATGCGCTTGCCGGGGACGTGGGTTCCTCATCTGCCTCCCTCTCCGCTACTAACGCCGCACTAACCACTTGATTGGTTGCCGCTAAGTACAGCAGCAACTTCTCTTGTGGCCTAGGTGCGACAAGTATCGGAGTGGAGGACAGGTATCCTTTCAAGTCCTGCAGCGCTGCCTTCGCTTCCGGAGTCCATTTCATAGGACCCGACTTTTTCAAGATTTTGAAGAAAGGCAGGGCGCGTTCTGCAGACTTTGAAATGAACCTGCTAAGGGCAGCCACACAACCAGCAAGTCTCCTTACGTCCTTGACGCATTTCGGGGCTTCGATCTGCTCGATGGCTTTTATCTTGTCGGGATTGGTTTCAATCCCCCTCTGGGACACAAAGAACCCGAGGAGCTTGCCGGAGGGGACTCCGAAGACGCACTTCTCGGGGTTCAACTTGAGCTGTATCTTGCGCAGATTCTTAAAGGTTTCTTCTAGATCTTGAACCAGGGTATCCTTGCTCTTGCTCTTGACCACTATATCATCCATGTAAGCTTCTACATTCCTGTGTATTTGTGGCTGAAAAGCAGTGTGCACCACCCTTGCAAACGTTGAGCCCGCATTCTTCAATCCAAAGGGCATGCGTATAAAGCAATATGTGCCACATGGAGTAATGAACGCGGTCTTCTCTTCATCTTCCTCGGCCATGAATATCTGGTGGTAACCGGAGTATGCATCGAGAAATGAAAGCAACTCACATCCAGCCGTGGAATCCACAATTTGGTCGATGCGCGGCAAGGGAAATGGATACTTGGGACATGCTTTATTCACATCGGTGAAGTCTATACAAAGTCTCCAATTCCCATTGGCTTTGCGCACGACAACCGGATTGGCCAGCCACGTGGGATGAAGTACACCTCTAACAAGGCCTGCTGCTTCCAACTTCTTGATTTCTTCGGCGATGAACTCTTGGCGCTCGGCCGCTTGCTTCCTGACCTTCTGCTTGACGGGCCGCGCATGAGGACAAACAGCAAGCTTGTGCTCAATTACCTTCCTGGGAACACCGGGGATGTCAGACGGTTGCCACGCAAACACGTCCACATTCGCCCGCAGGAAGGCAACGAGCACGCTTTCCTATTTGGGGTCGAGCGTAGCACTGATGGTAAATGTACCACCAGTGCCGTCCTCCTTGGCGGACACCTTCTTGGTTGCCGGTGGAGCTGCCATTCCTTTCTTACACTTGCCGGTGGAGCTCGATGGTGCGTCCTCGACGGCAGCGCAGCACTCCGAAGAGGTGCGTTTACCGGAGTGGGCCCCAGAGCTCTTGCCGGACTTGGTCTTGGTCTTCCTCCTGGGAGCTTCAGCGGCAAGTATATTGGTGTCTGCCACGGCTGCTGCATCCCGGTAGATCTTGTCGGCGCAGATAAGTGCATCCTTCTTGTCGCCGGGGACAGAGATGACGCTTATCGGCCCCGGTATCTTGAGCATGTTGTACGCGTAGTGGGAAGCTGCCATGAACTTGGCGAGCCCAGGACGGCCAAGTATCCCATTGTATGGCAACGGGATATCGGCAACGTCGAACGTGATCCTCTCCGTCCTGAAGTTGAGCTCTCCACCAAAGGTCACTGGCAGCGTGATCTTCCCCTTCGGCTTGCTCATTCCCGGGTTGATTCCTTGGAACGTCCCGGTTTCCTCGAGCTTGCTGTCGGGGATCTGCATTTTCTTGATCACAGCGGAGGAGATCAAGTTGAGGCCGGCCCCGCCGTCGACCAACATCTTGGTGACCTTGAGGTTGCGGATAGTTGGGGAAACCAACATCGGCAAGCACCCGACCGCAGTTGTGCGGTCAGGGTGGTCCTCAAGGTCGAAGATGATGGGCGTGCCGGACCATTTCAGCAGCCTGCGCGAGTCGACAGGTGGCTCAGCTGCATTCACTTCCCGCACCCATTGTTTGAGTTGGCGGTGGGAAGTGTGCAGAGAGGCACCTCCGTCGACACACAGGACCTCTGTGGCCTTCTGGAACTCCTGCTCGCTGTTGTCTCCTTCATCCATATCCTCGTCATCGTCTTCATCTTCATCCTTGTCGCGGCCCCGGGGAGGTCTGTCTCCTTGCCGCTGCTTGGCCTTGCCGCGGCGTCCTCCCCGGCCATTGAACGGCCGCTTCTTGCTAGGCTCTCCCCCGCCTCCTTGGGCCTTCTCCTTGTCGCGACGCTCGTATTCAGCCTTCTGCTGTTCTACGAGGTACTCTACCCTTTTGCAGTCCTGGAGATCGTGGCCTTTGGTGCGGTCGATCTTGCAGTACTGCTTGTCGGAGCCGTCCTGCTTGTCGGCTGCCGCCACAGGGGCGGCCTCCTTGCCGGAGCCGCCCGCCTGTGTCTTCTTGGCGGTAGCCTCCTTGCCGGACTGCTCGACAACCAGTACCTCCTTGTTCTTCTTCTTCCTGTTATTCCACCGCCGGCCTTTCCTTGCCGGGGCGGTGTCCTCGCTGTCACTTCCTCCTGCATCGGTATCCTCTCCGGGGAGTCTCCACCCCTCTTCAGCGCGTGCACATTTGTCAGCCAAAGCATAAAGCTCGCTGACGTCCCGGATCTTGGTCATGGCCATCTCCTCCCCCATCCGGCGGTTACGCACGTTCTGGTGGAACGCGCTGATAACCGCGGCAGGGTGGACATCGGGGATATTGTGCTGAACGCGGCTGAACCTTTGGATGTATTTGCGCAGGGACTCTCCCTCCTTCTGGACAAGGATGTGGAGATCGCTCTCCTGGCCGTGGGGTTTGTGGCCGCCCGTGAAGGCGCCAACAAACTGGTGGCACAGATCTGCCCAAGAGGAGATGGATTTCTCCGGCAAGTGCATAAGCCAAGACCTGACGTTTGGCTTAAGCACGAGCGGGAAGTAGTTGGCTAGTATCGTCTCGTCGCGTCCCCCGGCAGCCTGCACCGCAATGGTGTAGATGCTGAGGAACTCAGAGGGGTGTGTCTTGCCGTCGTACTTCTCGGGCACGTCGGGCTTAAAGTTCTTCATGCTGGGCCACTGGACTTGCCGCAGCTCTCGGGTGAACGCAGGGCAACCTGCCGCGTACGGCAAGTCACCTGGTTCACCGAGCGCGTGCATGTCGACAGCGGTCCCGGCGCGCTGATCAGACTGTCTTCTGGCTTCTCTTCGACGCTCG
Source organism: Secale cereale (assembly GCA_902687465.1). Lineage (NCBI taxonomy): Eukaryota > Viridiplantae > Streptophyta > Magnoliopsida > Poales > Poaceae > Secale > Secale cereale. The sequence continues at coordinate 577,450,559 of LR738713.1, read as the reverse complement.
ATGCGGGTTCGAGCGTCCTCTTGTCGCCTCTCGTCGAGGACTTGGCGCTGATCGCGGCGAGCCCGTGGATCCAACGATGCCGTGGAGTCGTCATCGACGTTGATCCGGCGGGGCGGCGATTTCTGCTTCCGCGGCGGGGAGTGCACGGTAGTTGCACCCCCGGTGGTCTTGTCTCCATCGGCCTTCGCTTGGTCGACTTGTTGCGGGCGTGATGTTGCCGGCTGCTGCGGCGTGTCGTTGTTGGCGAAGGCGATAAGGCTCTGAATCGTAGCCCTCCAGTCTTCGGCCTTGTCTGCCGCTGGAGGGAAGTCGAGGAGTAGCTGAGCCCTGGCCAAGGCTTCTGCTGGAGAGGAGGGAAACGGTGGCGAACGGTGCGAGGAGCGAGATACGCTCGGACTTCTAACCGCGTTAGAAGGAGCATGTTCCCGCCCCGGCCACCGCGCCTTGCTCGTGCCAGGACGTTGGCCTTGAGTGTCCCGTGACCCGCCGGCCTGGCCACGCCCCAGCAAGCGTATGGTACCTCCGGTACCACGTCGCTGCTGGTCTGGCACCTCCTGAGAAGGACGTGGTGCGTGCACAGACACCGAGGCTTTGGAGTTCGCCCGGTCGTCCGTCTTGTCCTTGGACTTGGTGGCGCCGTGAATTTCTCCACCGGCGTCCACCCTTCCGCCGGCGTCTCCCCCACCCACCGTCGGTTCTGGTGGTGGAGGGACCGACGCGGACGGGCCTCCGACCTCCGAAGCCTTTTTCTTCGGAGGCATGTTGACGTAGCCGATGAAGTTGACGAAGCTGGACAGGTTGCTGAAGGTTGCGCCCGCGTGAGCGCCGGATCAGGTTCGCACAACCTCGACGCCCCCTACCTGGCGAGCCAAAGATGTCGGGGAAACTGGACGCCCACGAACACCTATGGGACCAGAGCCCCTTCTACATTGCGGTAAGGGAGCGGAGGGAGCACGGAGAGCAGATCGAGGAGCACACGCGGGCAGTTTACCCAGGTTCGGGCCGCGACGTACGCGTAAAACCCTACTCCTGCTTTGATTGTATTTAGTTCTTGGGCTCGGGAGCTTGAAGATCTACAGTACTGGCTACACCGAGCGTGGGAGTGAGCGAGTTTCTGGGATCCCACCCCCTCTACGTAGTGCATGGGCCTCCTTTTATAGCTCAAAGGGGTCACCGACAGGTGTCAACGTAGAGGAGGGTAAAAATGTAAAATCGGTGGTAGTTGTAACAGTGTATGAATAGTGTATGAACAGTGGTCTTCACCTAACTTTGACGGTGGGGGACAAAGGCATTGAATGCCCGTCGCCGTCGCCCCAAAAAGCGTTCATCCATGCGTCTCCGTTCGCCACGGCGATAGCTTCGTCACCGCAGCTTGCCACCGTGTACCCCAGGCTGCACAGCCATCCGCCACGTGCCCCTGGAAGGGCCCCAGGGCGACGCGTGGCCAGATGAGCTGGAGCGCAGGCACACAGCATTAGTTTCCCCGGCAAGCACCTTGCCGATGTCGCAACCTTGCCGGGCCCGGAGGCTTGCCGCTCTCCGGGTCCTGTCGGGGCACATGATGCGCCGCGATATACCTTCTTGAGGTGCCGTTCTTTGGCCTTCCTGGCAAGCACCTCTTGCCAGGGTCTTGTGCTGGAATGATAACTTTGAGCCTAGTGCGGCCTTCCCGGCAAGCTCCTCTTGCCGGGGCCTTGTCTATTAGCTTGAATACTTTGTTCTTGAATGGTTTAAAAGGGGACTAGAGCGGGCTTAGGCGGTCGCGCGGTGAGCCAGACCACGGGACGCTGCTACTGCCCGTGCACAAGTCGGGATACTAAGGTACCCCTGCTTTAGTACACCGACAGGCGTGTAACCCGTAGATCTGTTAGGGGTGGTGTTGATACTCCATAACACTGAGGGCAGCTCCTCCACCCAACAACCTGACGACCTCTGCAAAGGGACCAATAGTCGGGGCATGATACCTCTCAAAATTTCTTGATTGGCTCTTTCGGCTTGACCATTAGACTGAGGGTGAGCCACTGAGGACACATCAAGTCGAATATGCTCATGTTGACAAAATTCTTTCATAGCACCCTTAGACAGATTAGTGTCATTATTAGTTATAATGCTGTGGGGAAAGCCAAAACGGAAAATCACCTTTTTGATAAAATGAACCGCTATCGCCACATCACACTTACTGACCGGCTCTACTTCCACCCACTTTGTAAATTTATCTACTGCCACCAAAAGGTGAGTCTTTTTATCCTTGGACCTTTTGAAAGGCCCAACCATATCAAGCCCCCAGACCGCAAACGGCCAAGTAATTGGAATCATCCTCAATTCTTGAGCCGGCACATGAGCTCGTCGTGAGAATTTCTGACCACCATCACATTTACTGACCAAATCCTCTACATCGGCATGAGTCGCTAGTCAATAAAATCCATGACGAAAAGCCTTAACCACAAGATATTTAGAGCCGGCATGATGACCACAGCCTCCTTCATGAATTTCACATAAAATCTCATGACCCTCCTCTGGAGAAACAGACCGTTGAAATGCCCTTGAAATACTGCAATGGTGCAATTATCCATTGACAATTGTCATTGACTTAGACCGCCGGGTTATCTGCCTGGCTAAAGTTTCATGTAAGCCAGATATGGAGCTGTCCAATCAGGAATAACATGAAGAGCCGCCACTAATTGTGCCTCCGGGTCAGGAATAGCAAGATCTTCCTCTGTAGGCATCTTCACTGAAGGGTTGTGCAGAATATCCAGAAAAATGTTAGGGGGCACCGGCTTACGCTGGGATCCTAACCGGCTCAAAGCACCATCCACCTCATTCTTCCTGCGATCCACATATTCAACTTGACAACCTTTGAAGTGACCTACGATAGCATCAACCTCTCGATGATAAGCCGCCATGAGTGGATCCTTAGAATCCCAAGTGCCAGAAACTTGCTGAGCTACCAGATCCGAGTCGCCGAAACACCTCACCTGGCTCAAGTTCATCTCCTTAGCCATCCGAAGACCGTGGAGCAAGGCCTCGTACTCAGCCGCATTGTTAGTGCAAGGGAACATTAACCGGAGAACATAAGAAAATTTATCACCTCGTGGGGAAGTCAAGACAACTCCACCCCCGAGCCCTCCAATTGCCTAGGTCCATCAACGTGAATAGTCCAATATGTGTTATCCGACTTCTCCTCAGGCATCTGAAGCTCCGTCCAATCATTTATTAAATCCACCAGCGCTTGAGACTTAATAGCTGTTTGAGGCATATACTGCAAACCATGAGGCCCAAGCTTAATGGCCCACTTGGCTACCCGACATGTGGCTTCCCTCTTCTGAATAATATCCCCTAAAGGAGCAGAACTAATCACAGTGATACGATGACCCAGAAAATATTGCTTGAGTGTTCGGCTAGCCATGAACACTCCATACACAAGCTTCTGCCAATGTGGATACCTCTGCTTGGACTCAATAAGCACCTCACCGATGTAGTAAACCGACCGCTAAACTGGATGATCCTTGCCTCATTCCTTCCTTTCCACCACGATGGCTACACTAACAGCTGGACTGTTGGCAGCCACGTATAACAACAAGGGCTCCTTATCAATGGGAGCGGGAAGCACCCGGCGGCTCAGCCAATTGTTTTTTCAGGGCCTCAAAGGCCTAATCAGCAGCATCACTCAAAAAAGTGATCTGTCTTCTTCATTATCCGGTATAGAGGGATAGCCTTCTCACCCTACTGGCTTATGAACCAGCTTAAGGCTGCAATACGACCCACCAAACATTGAATATCATTGATACACGCCGGCTTAGCCAGAGATGTGATATCTTCGATCTTCTCCGGGTTAGCTTCAATGCCCCTTTCCGAAACCAGAAAACCCAAATGCTTGCCTGCTGGCACACCAAAGACACATTTGGCCGAGTTAAGCATCATCTTGTAGACCCGAAGATTGTCAAAGGTTTCCTTTAAATCAACTACCAGGGTTTCTTTCTTCCCGGACATCACCACAATATCATTCACATAAGCGTGAACATTGTGCCCAGTCTGACCAAGGAGGCAATTTTGCACACATCGCTGATAAGTCGCATGTGCACTCTTGAGACCAAAAGGCATTGATACTTAACAGAAGGCTCCAAAAGGAGTGATAAAGGTTGTCTTCTCCTGGTCCTTAACTGCCATTTTGATCTGAAGATAACCAGAATAAGCATCCAAAAAACCCAGACACTCACAACTCGCCGTATCATCAATAATTCGATCAATACGGGGGAGAGCAAAGGGATCAGCCGGACACAATTTGTTCAAATTTGTGTAATCCACACACATACGCCAAGTGCCATTCTTCTTAAGTAGAAGCACCAGGTTAGCCAACCAATCAAAGATGAAAAACTTCAACAATGAACCCAGATGCCAAGAGCCGGGCTACCTCTTCACCAATGGCCTTACGCCTCTCTTCATTAAAGCAACGAAGGAATTGCTTGACCGACTTAAACTTCAGATCAATATTAAGAGTGTGCTCAGCGAGTTCCCACGGTACACCTGGCATATCAGAAGGTTTCCATGCAAAGATGTCCCGGTTCTCATGGATGTACTCGATGAGCGCGCTTTCCTATTTTGGATCTAGATTAGCAATGATGCTGAACTGCTTAGATGAGTCGACAGGAACAAAGTGAACTAGCTTGGTGTCGTTTGCCGATTTAAACTTCAACAAAGGGTTATGCTCTGTGGTTGGCTTCTTCAAGGACGTCATATCTGTTGGGTCAACATTATCCTTGTAAAATTTCAACTCCTTTGTGGCACAAACAGACTCCGCGTAAGCAGCGTCGCCTTCTTCACACTCCAAGGCTATCTTGCGACTCCCATGCACCGTTATAGTTCCCTTGTGACCCGGCATCTTAAGCTGCAGATAAACATAACATGGCCTTGCCATGAATTTAGCATAAGTCGGTCGTCCAAACAGAGCATGATATGGGCTCTGGATCTAAACAAATTCAAATGTTAAATTCTTTGCTCTGGCAACGTACTCATCCCCAAAGGCTACCTCCAGATCAATCTTGCCCATTGGGTACGCCGACTTACTAGGCACCACTCCATGGAAAACTGTGTTGCACGGCTTAAGATTTTTGTCAGTTAATCCAATGTGACGGAAAGTATTATAGTAAAGGATATTGATGCTGCTGCCCCCATCCATGAGTACTTCAGTGAATTTGTATCCTCCAACCTAAGGGGCCCCCACCAAATCCAAGTGACCCGGATTATCAACCCGGGGCGGGTGATCCTCATGACTCCGCACAATGGGCTGCTCAGACCATCGCAAGTAACGGGGAACGGCCGGTTCAATGGCGTTCACAACCCTTTTATGAAGCTTCTGACCCCGCATGCATAAACTTGTGGTAAAGACATGGTACTGCCCACTATTCAACTGCTTTGGACTACTTTGATAACCAGATTGCCGCTACTGATTCCCCTGGCCAGACTGTCGATGGAAACCACCTTGATTGCCCTGGCTGCCTTGGCCCTGGAAACTGGAATTAGAACCGCCGCCACCATGACCCAGACCATGAGAGCCGGAACCTGAGCCGCCGCCTGGCCCATGATTGTTCTGAAAAAGACCGGAATTTTTGTATTCTTTCATAATGAAGCAGTCCTTCCAGAGGTGAGTGGATGACCTTTCCCATGAACCATGTTTTGGGCAGGGCCGATTTAACATCTGCTCAAGATTGAAACCCGATCCTCCAAACCAAGGAGGTGGCCTTCCCTTACGATGTTGGCCATTATTCTGCATGTTGGTATTATCCACAAAGTCCAAATTATTATCAGCCTTGCGCTTACCATTGCCCCCCTGATTCGCCGGGTTATGAGGCTGCTGCTTGGCGGTGCCACTCTTCTTTCCCTTTCCCGGTTTTTCATCATCAGACTCGGGGTCCTTAGTACCATCAGAGTCGGCATACTTAACCAATGCCGCCATTAGCTCCCCCATATTGCTGCAGTGGCGCTTGAGCCGCCCTAGCTTCTGTTTAAGAGACAAAAAATGGCAATTCTTTTCTAACATCAAGACTACTGTGTCGGCATCGATGCGATCCAATGAATGCAGGATAGTTGAGACCCAGCGCACCCAATGGGTTGTTGACTCGCCCTCTTCTTGGACACATACATCCAAATCCAAAATTGTCATAGGCTGCTTGCACGTATCTTTGAAAGTCTGGATAAATTGGGCTTTTAACTTAGCCCATGATCTAATGGAGTTGGGAGGCAACCCTTTCAACCAAGTACGGGCCGTCCCCTCCAACAACATGGTGAAATATTTAGCACACGCAGCATCACTAACGTCCAACAACTCCATGGCAATCTCATAACTCTCTACCCATGCTTCAGGGGGTAAGTCAGCTGTGTAGTTAGGCACTTTTCGAGGACCCTTGAAATCCTTGGGCAAACACTCATTACGCAGAGCCGACACTAAACATGGCACACCCAAGGTTCTAGAGGTCACACTTGTCTCCACCGAAGTGGTTGGGTAAGCCAGAGAATGCTGACGAGCCCCTTGCTGAGCTGCCAGCTCAGCCTCCCGACGTGCTCTGCCCTGATCCACCAAAGCCTGAGCACCATCACGCATCGGGTCATGCCCACGAGGCTGGTTAGAGCGCCTGTCACTGCTTGAAACTGCTAGCGAGTCAATGTGTCTGCTATAACTCTAACTCGGGCGAGAGGTTGAATGAATCCTCTCACGACTATAAGAATAAGCTGCCTGCTGGGCCATAGCCGTCTGAAGCAATTCTCAGGCCTATCGTATTTCCATGGCCGCCGGTGATTCTCCTTTGACTGGTAGGGCCGCCAGCCGAGTCGCTGCAGGAATCATATTATCCAATGGGTTAGAATAATGACCCGGCTGTGTGGGTATATGTTGAGGCAGAGTAATATTCAGCTGAAGTGGCTCCGTCGTGCGTGGCTGAGCTAGTATTCCTGCCCCAGGTGCTTCAATCTGGTTTATCACCGGTGGGTTGCTGGTCCCTGCTCAAGGCGTGTTGAAGAGATTCCTTGCCTCGTAAACCGGAGGTAAACGGCTCTGGTGCCTCCTTCTCATGACCTCATTAGGCGCGTTTTGATCCAAGGTGAGCCGGAAAGAGTCCGCCTGAATCCGCTATGCCTGAGCGTTCAAAACAGCCCGCTCCGTAGCCATCCTAGCATTCTCCGCCGCTAGGTACTCATTGGCCTTAGTTATCACATACCTTAGCTTTGCAACATCCACCTTATGGTGTTGTCGGTGTACTAAGATAGGGGTACCTTAGTAACCCAACTTGTGCACGGGCAGTAGCAGCTTCCCGCGGCAGGGCTCACCACGCGCTTGCCGGAAACCTTTCTCGGTCCTTATTAAGCCATTCAAAAACAAAGTATACAAGACAGAAGGTCAAGGCCCCGGCAAGTGGAGCTTGCCGGGAAGGCCGTCCCAGGCTCAAAACTATTATATTTAACACAAGACCCCGGCAAGAGGAACTTTCCAGGGAAACCAGAAGACTGCATCTCAGAAGACATGCCTCGGCGCACTCTGCGCCCCGACAAGATCCGGGGAGCGACAAGCTTCCCGGCCCGACAAGATCAAGACCCCGGCAAGGTGCTTGCTGGGGAAATATGCGCTGTGTGCCCGCGCTCCAGCTCATCGGCCCACGCGTCGCCCTGGGGCCCTTCCAGGGACGCGTGGCGGATGGCTGTGCAGCCTGGGGGACACGGTGGCACTCCACGGTGACAAAGCTATCACCGTGGCGAACGGAGACGCAAGGGCGGGCGCTTTTGAGGTCGATGGCGACGGGCATTAAATGCCCTTGTCCCCCACTGTCAAATTAGGTGATGATCACTGTTCATCCACTGTTCCCGCACTGTTACAACTACCACCAAAGTTACGTTTTTGCCCTTCTTCTACGTTGACACCTGTCGGTGACCCCTTGAGCTATAAAAGGAGGCCCATGCACAACGTAGAAAGGGTTCGGAACCTAGATAGCTCTCTCGCTCGGTGTAGCTAGTTCTTCAAGCTCCCGAGCTCACAAACTCAATACAAACCAACCAGGAGTAGGGTTTTACGCGTCCGCGCGGCCCGAACCTGGGTAAACTGCCCGCGTGCTCTCCTCGATCCGCTCTTTGTGCTCCCTCCGCTCCCTCACCGCAACGTACAAGGGGCTCCGGTCCCATAGGTGTTCGTGGTGGACAGTTTCCCCCGACATCTTTGGCGCGCCAGGTAGGGGGCGTCGAGGTTGTGCGAACCTGATCCGGCGTTCACGCGGGCGCATTCTTCATCAACCTCTCCAACTTCGTCAGCTTCATCAGCAACAGCCACATGGCCCCGAAGAAGAAGGCTTCGGAGGTCGCAGGCCCGTCTGCGTCTGTTCCACCGCCACCAGAACCAACGGTGGGTGGAGGAGACGCCGGCGGAAGGGTGGTCGCCGGCGAGGAAACTCGCAGCACCGCCAAATCCAGGGACAAGACGGACGACCGAGCCTCGGTGTCCGTAGACGCGCCACGTCCATCTCAGCAGACGACCACCCAGCAGCACCGTGATACAGGAGGTACCATCCGCTTGCTGGGGCAAGGGCAAACCGGAGGATCGCGGGATGCTCCAGGCCATCGTCCTGGCACAAGCAAGGCGCGGTCGCCGGGGCGAGACCCTGCTCCTTATAACCCTGTTAGAAGTCCGAGCATATCTCGCTCCTCGCACCGCTCGCCACCGCTCCCCTCCTCTCCAGCAGAAGCACTCGCAAGAGCGCAACTGCTCCTCGATTTCCCTCCAGCGGCAGACAAGGCCGAAGACTGGAGGGCAACCATCCAAAGCCTGATCGCCTTCGCCAATAACGACACGCCGCAGCAGCCGGCGACCTCGCGGCCACGGCAAGTCGAGGAGACGAAGGCCGACGACGACAAGACCGCCGGGGGTGCAACTACGATGCACTCCCCGCCACGGAAGCAGAAGACGCCTCCCCGCCGGATTAACGTCGACGACGACTCCACGGCGTCGTCGGATCCGCGGGCTCGTCGGGACCAGCGCCAAGTGCTTGACGATCGGCGGCAAGAAGATGCTCGAACTACGATCGAGCGCCGGCGAGAAGCCCGGCGACAATCTGATCAGCGTGCTGGGACCGCTGTCGACGCGCACGCGCCCGGTGAACCAGGCGACTTGCCGTACGCGGCAGGTTGCCCTGCGTTCACCCGCGAGCTGCGGCGTGTCCAGTGGCCCAGTATGAAAAACTTCAAGCCCGACGTACCCGAGAAGTACGACGGCAAGACGCACCCCTCGGAGTTCCTCAGTATCTACACCATCGCGGTGCAGGCTGCCGGGGGGCGCGACGAGAAGATACTAGCGAACTACTTCCCGCTGGTGCTTAAGCCGAACGTTCGTTCTTGGCTTATGCACTTGCCGGAAGGCTCTATTTCTTCGTGGGTGGATTTGTGTCACCAATTTGTTGGCGCCTTCACGGGCGGCCACAAACCCCACGGCCAGGAGAGTGATCTCCACATTCTGGCCCAGAAGGAAGGAGAACCTCTGCGCAAGTACATCCAACGCTTCAGCCGCGTGCAGCACAACATACCCGACGTCCACCCCGCCGCGGTTATCAGCGCGTTCCATCAGAACGTGCGTAATCGCCGCATGGGGGAAGAGATGGCCATGACGAAGATCCGGGACGTCAGCGAGCTCTATGCTCTGGCTGACAAGTGCGCGCGCGCCGAAGAGGGGAGGAGACTCCCCGGGGAGGATGCTGGCGCATGGGGAAGCGACAGCGAGGATGCCGCCCCGGCAAAGAAGAGCCGGCGGCGGAACAATAGAAACAAGAAGAACAAGGAGGTGCTTGTCGTCGAGAAGTCCGGCAAGGAGGCTCCCGCCAAGACAGCACAGGCTGGAGGCTCCGGCAAGGAGCCTGCCCCTGTAGCGGCAGCCGACAAGCCGGACGGCTCCGACAAGCAATATTGCAAGATCCACCGCACCAAGGGTCACGACCTCTCAAACTGCAAGCGCGTCAAGTACCTCGTAGAGCAGCAGAAGGCTGAATACGAGCGGCGCGACAAGGAGAAGGCCCAAGGTGGCGGAGGAGAGCCAAGCAAGAAGCGGCCTTTCAATGGCCGGGGAGGACGCCGCGGCAAGGCCAAGCAGCGGCAAGGTGATCGACCTCCCCGGGGCCGCGACAAGGACGAGGAAGAAGAGGACGACGACGACATGGAGGAAGGCGATAACAGCGAACAGGAGTTCCAGAAGGCCACAGAAGTACTGTGCGTCGACGGGGGCGCCTCTCTGCACTCTTCCCACCGCCAACTCAAGCAGTGGGTGCGGGAAGTAAACGCAGCAGAGCCGCCCGTTGAGTCGCGCAGGCTCCTGAAGTGGTCCGGCACGCCCATCATTTTTGATCTTGAGGATCACCCTGACCGCACCACAGCGGTCGGGTGCTTGCCGATGCTGGTCTCACCCACCATCCGCAACCTCAAGGTCACCAAAATGTTGGTTGACGGCGGGGCCGGGCTGAACTTGATCTCCTCAGCTGTGATCAAGAAACTCCAGATCCCAGATGGCGAGCTCGAAGAGACCGGTTCGTTCCAAGGAATAAACCCGGGAAGGAGCAAGCCCAAGGGGAAGATCACTCTGCCGGTGACCTTTGGCGGGGAACTCAACTTCAGGACGGAGAGGATAACCTTTGACGTGGCCGATATCCCATTACCATACAATGGGATACTTGGACGTCCTGCCCTCGCCAAGTTCATGGCAGCTTCCCACTACGCCTACAATGTACTCAAGATGCCGGGGCCGATAAGTGTCATCTCTGTCTATGGCGACAAGAAGGACGCGCTTATCTACGCCGACAAGATCTACCGGGATGCAGCAGCTGCAGTGGACAGCAGCACAGTTGCCGCTGAAGCTCCCGGGGGGAAGAAGACCAAGACCAAGTCCGGCAAGTGCTCTGGGGCCCACTCCGGCAAACGCACCTCTTCGGAGTGCTGCGCTGCCGACGAGGATGTTCCATCGAGCTCCACCGGCAAGTGCAAGAAAGGGATAGCCGTTCCACCGGCAACCAAGAAGGTGTCCGCCAAGGAGGACGGCACTGGTGGTACCTTCACCATCAGTGCTACACTTGATAGCAAATAGGAAAGCGCGCTCGTTGCCTTCCTGCGGGCGAATGTCGATGTGTTTGCATGGCAACCATCTGACATCCCCGGCGTTCCCAGGAAGGTAATTGAGCACAAGCTTGCTGTTTTCCCTCATGCGCGGCCCATCAAGCAGAAGGTCAGGAAGCAAGCCGTGGAGCGCCAAGAATTCATCGCTGAAGAAATCAAGAAACTAGAAGCAGCAGGCCTGGTTAGAGGCGTGATCCATCCGACGTGGTTAGCAAATCCAGTTGTCGTGCGTAAGGCTAACGGGAAGTGGAGGCTGTGTATAGACTTCACCGATGTGAATAAAGCATGTCCCAAGGATCCATTTCCCTTGCCGCGCATTGACCAGATTGTTGACTCCACTGCTGGATGTGAGCTGCTCTCTTTTCTTGATGCATATTCAGGCTACCACCAGATTTTTATGGCCAAGGAAGATGAAGAGAAGACTGCATTTATCACTCCATGTGGCACATATTGCTTCATTCGCATGCCTTTCGGATTGAAGAATGCAGGCTCAACATTTGCAAGGGTGGTGCACACTGCTTTTGAGCCACAGATTCACAGAAATGTAGAAGCTTACATGGATGACATAGTGGTGAAGAGCAAGAGCAAAGATACCCTGATCCAAGATTTGGAAGAAACTTTTGCAAATCTGCGCAAGATCCAGCTCAAGTTGAACCCCGAGAAGTGCGTCTTCGGAGTCCCCTCCGGCAAGCTTCTCGGGTTCTTTGTGTCCCAGAGGGGGATTTCTGGAGGTTGAAGACGGAGTGAATGCGGAGGAGTGAAACTGCCCCTGCTTCTTCTGCTTTTAAGGGGGAAGTGGGGGACGCTCCGCATTTCCCATTAAAGAATGTGGCCACGATCTCTCCCACGACGCCGCAATCGACGCGTGCCGTTAGGGAGGGACGCGGCGGATGCGGAAGGGGAATTACGGCTTGCCGTGGGCCGCGTGTGCCCGTGCACTGTTTTGGGCCTGGCCCAACAGCGCTCGGCACCGTGTGTGGCCCAGGCCCGGGGGCTCCTGTCGGTGTACTAAGATAGGGGTACCTTAGTACCCCAACTTGTGCACGGGCAGTAGCAGCTTCCCGCGGCAGGGCTCACCACGCGCTTGCCAGAAACCTTTCTCGGTCCTTATTAAGCCATTCAAAAACAAAGTATACAAGACAGAAGGTCAAGGCCCCGGCAAGTGGAGCTTGCCGGGAAGGCCGTCCCAGGCTCAAAACTATTATATTTAACACAAGACCCCGGCAAGAGGAACTTTCCAGGGAAACCAGAAGACTGCATCTCAGAAGACATGCCTCGGCGCACTCTGCGCCCCGACAAGATCCGGGGAGCGACAAGCTTCCCGGCCCGACAAGATCAAGACCCCGGCAAGGTGCTTGCCGGGGAAATATGCGCTGTGTGCCCGCGCTCCAGCTCATCGGCCCACGCGTCGCCCTGGGGCCCTTCCAGGGACGCGTGGCGGATGGCTGTGCAGCCTGGGGGACACGGTGGCACTCCACGGTGACAAAGCTATCACCGTGGCGAACGGAGACGCAAGGGCGGGCGCTTTTGAGGTCGATGGCGACGGGCATTAAATGCCCTTGTCCCCCACTGTCAAATTAGGTGATGATCACTGTTCATCCACTGTTCCCGCACTGTTACAACTACCACCAAAGTTACGTTTTTGCCCTTCTTCTACGTTGACACCTGTCGGTGACCCCTAGAGCTATAAAAGGAGGCCCATGCACAACGTAGAAAGGGTTCGGAACATAGATAGCTCTCTCGCTCGGTGTAGCTAGTTCTTCAAGCTCCCGAGCTCACAAACTCAATACAAACCAAGCAGGAGTAGGGTTTTACGCGTCCGCGCGGCCCGAACCTGGGTAAACTGCCCGCGTGCTCTCCTCGATCCGCTCTTTGTGCTCCCTCCGCTCCCTCACCGCAACGTACAAGGGGCTCCGGTCCCATAGGTGTTCGTGGTGGACAGTTTCCCCCGACAGGTGTTCTTGATTATCTGGGGTTATCTCCACCCCCATTAGGGTTGCTAAAGCTTCCAGCAACTCCATCAGAGCCTAAGCCGGCCACGCCGGCTATCGCTGCGGCCGTAGAATCAGAGGCCATAGTAGCAGCAGTCGCAGATCCAAGCGCCGGCTGGGTACCAACCATGAAGATTGTCACCCGGCTTGGTTACTCATAGGGGTCCGCAATACTATCGCCATCAGAACAACCCCCAAGCCGGACGTCTTGTAATTGATACATTCAATTGGTTGATCTGGACGACTCGCCGTTAGAGTATACGGCCGTCTCTCCACTAGATACCGAATCTTCCTCAAATTCCGCTCCATGGATGTGTCCAACAAAGGCGTTCTTCAGAGCGGATCGAACCCGGGCTGGTCATGCACGCTGAGCCGTTTTGATGATATCGGTGCAGATGTCCGGCTCAGAGCCAAGTTCGTCGATCTTGCTGATGAAGACGTGAATTCCACCGAAGGGGACCTGATACCCGTACTCAATTGAGCCGACCTCGGGGCCCCAGCCTGCGTCGTCGATGTAGAGCTTGCCGCGATGACTCTTGGTTATCCGACCCACAGCGTATCCTTTGATCCCTTCAAAGTTGCCCTTTAAGAACTCAAAACCACCGTGCGCAGGACCCACGGTGGGCGCCAACTGTCGTGGGGTTAACACGACAGATGTCCTAGTGCAAGGACTTAGTTGTGGAGCCATCACGCCGAGGTTAGCTTAAAGGGGTTAATCGGGACAAAGACACGGAGAGCTTATACTGGTTTGGCCCCTTGCGGTGAAGGTAAAAGCCTAATCCAGTTTGAGGTGGAATTATGTAGGTTTCGATTACCAGGGAGCGAATACGCTTGACCTAGCTTTGGATCTCTTCTTTCTCGTCCTAAACTGCCGTCGGGTCATCCCTTTATATACATAGGTTGATGCCCGTCAGTTCATATAGTCCTGACCGGCTCATACAATGTGTCCGACTCGGTGAGTAATTATTCCTACCTTACAACACAAGTCATACATACATGGTGGTTTACACCTACGGGCCTTTAAGTCACCTTTGGGCTTCAGGCCCTTAGCAAGCCTGCTTCATGAACCGCCATCTTCAACATCTTTATGGGCTGTCTTGGTAACCCGCCAGCGGCTTAACCCGGCCCCTCCTGGCATACCTAATAGTTATATCCACACCAATCTTTTATTTAAGCCTCATGATGAATATGTTTGCGATAATATTGAAAGTGGGTTTGGAGAGGTCATGACTTTATTTGATGTTAGTCCCACTATCTTGGAAAATTATAAGATTACGCATGTGGATCATGAAAAGAAAATTTTATATGATTCCTATATTGTTGAGTTTGAGTATGATCCTACATGTAATTATTATGAGAGAGTGAAATATGGTTCTAGAAATTTTCATCTTACTAAATCACATCTCGTTATGTTGAGCTTTTCAATGTTTTATTCCTCTCCTTTGCATATGCTAGACATTTCTTGTCTTGATAATTTGTCTGCTTATAAAATTCCTATGCATAGGAAGTATGTTAGACTTAAATGTGTTTGTCACATATTTTATGATGCTCTCTTTGTGCTTCAATTCTTGTCTTTCATGTGAGCATCATTGAAATTCCAGGCCTATCTTAATGGCTATAAAGAAAGAGCTTGTTGGGAAGCAACCCAATGAATAAAATATTTTTTTGCTTTTCATTTTATGTTCTTCTGAAAAAACCCTTTAATATCTCTGTTGAGACGTGTTTTGTGGTTTGAATAAAGGTTGTGCCAAGCAAAGCCTTAGGAACACGTTGGGTGTTAGTAGATTTGATCTTGCTGGAAAAAATAGAAACTTATCCACTCACGAGAAAAATTCTCATTTTTAACAGAAAAGTGATTTTTAGTTGATTCTTTTTGCAGAAGATTAATATACAAATTTCCCACGTGACCCTATTTTGTTCAAGATTGTTAGAGTTCCAGCAGTATTCTAAACTTCCAGATTACTACAGACTGTTCTATTTTTGACAGATCCTGTTTTCTTTGTGTTGTGTGCTTATTTTGATGGCTCTATGGTTTTCTTTGATGAGTTTTTGCCACATAAAAGTTGGAATACATTAGATAAAAAAATATGAATTGGTTTGATACACCACTAATACTAGTGGTTTACTTTCTTATACTAACGGATCTCACGAAGGTTTTGTTGAGTTTTGTGTGATTGAACTTTTCAAGTTTTGGGTTATCTTACGATGGATGAAAGAAGGATAGAAGAGCCTATTCTTGGAGATGCCCCGGCATCCCAAGCTATTATCCAAGAATGAGCAACCAACTAAGCTTGGGGATGCCCCCGAGTGGCATCCCCTTTTTGTTCTAACAACTATCGGTATTTTACTCGAGGCTATATTTTTATTCGTCACATGATATGTGTTTTGCTTGGAGCGTCTTGTACGATATGTGTCTTTGCTTGTTTTATTTTGTGTTTTAAGTCATAAATCGTTGCTGGACACATCTATTTGAGAGAGCCAAAATTATATCATGACTTATTAGAATTGCTTTATATGCTTCACTTAAATCTTTTATGAGCTAGGACTTGCTCTAGTGCTTCACTTATATCTTTTTGAGCATGGTGTGCTTAGTATTTTTGAAGAAATGCTCTCTTGCTTCACTTATATTTATTTGACGGTTAGTAAACTTTTAGATAAATTCTCTCTTGCTTCTCTTAAATTATTTTGAGAGAAAGAAATAAAATTTGTTATGCTCATGATCTTCACTTATATTTGTTTGAGCTTATGAAAAGCAACACCAGAAAAATAGTCCCAAAGTGATAGACATCCAAGAAGGATAAAGAAAAAAAATGTCATGAAGATCATTGGACAAAATAAACTTGATTCTTAGTAATGGTTTTCAGATATGATGATGTGATATGTGAGTTATGTTGATGACTAATTGTACTCTAGTAAAAATATTTGTGTTAAGGTTTGTGATTCCCTATGCATGCACGAAAGTCAATAATCATGCAATAAAATTATATCCTAGTTGTGGTGCATTATTCGGTGTTATTTATGCTTAATGCTTGCTTATGATATTATATGGTTCTTGGTTGGTCGCTTCCCAATCTTTTGCTAGCCTTCATTTTGCACCAAGTATGATCTCTACTTGTGCATCTGAAATCCTTTAAACTAGTTTTGCCACATGAGTTCACTATATCTACCTATATGCGGTATTCTTTTGCCGTTCTAAGCAAATTTTCATCTGCCATCTCTAATTTTCAAAATAAACTTCTCTTTTTGTGTATTTATTTTGCTTGCGGAGCGGTGAGGGGTGGCTAATATTTTCCATGCTGGATGTGTTATTCTTACGATGAGTGTTTATTCACTTGTCATTGCACGAGAGTAAGGCAAAGGTTTTTGGGATGCCCAGTCCCGAAATGAAAAGAAATTTACTTTATGTTATCAAATAATAAATTCCTTGGAAAGTGTTGGTATGGAAGGTAACCGTGGATTCAGCTAGCCATGGCTTGTGAAAGTTTGGTGGAAAAGGAATAAACTTTATTTTCTGTTTGGGAACTGCCTATGATATATCTAGCATGGAAAGTGTTGAGAACTCTTAAGTCGTTTTCGTTCGTGGGATGGATACACCTCAAAAATGTTTTTATCTCTAATTTTTTTTCTTTGAGCTCTGGCACCTCTACAAATTCCTACTTCACTTTGGGAAGGGCCTTTCTTTTACTTTATGCAATTTTTTATTTTTTATTTGAGTCTCTATCTTCTCTTATAAAAAGCACCAACTAAGAGGCAATATGATCATGCTTAAGTATTGGGTGTAGCTAATATTCGAGTGTGTTTCATGAATGGATCAATGTTCGAGCATGATGGGCTAGGGATAACTTGTTTTAGCATTGATATTTCGAAATACATGGTAGATTGTTGCTATGCTTGAGTATCTAAATTATTATATCAAAACTAGACTATTGCTTTGAACCATATAAAAGTCCAAATGTCCATGCTATAAAGAAAAGAATATGATATGACATGATAGGCAGCATTCCACATCAAAAAATATGTTTTTATCACTTACCTACTCGAGGACGAGCAAGAGTTAAGCTTGGGGATGCTGATACGTCTCCAACGTATCTATAATTTTTTATTGTTCCATGCTGTTATAGTATCAATCTTGGATGTTTTATAATCATTTTATACAATTTTCGGTACTAACCTATTAACATAGTGCCAAGTGCCAGTTGCTATTTTCTGCATGTTTTTTACATCGGAGGAAATCAATATAAAACGGAGTCCAAACGCAGCGTAATTTTTTGGAGATTTTTTAGACCAGAAGAAACCCAATGAGCCAAGGTAGCACCTAGGGGGGGTGCTCCGAGGCGAGGACAACCCACCTCGGGTGCCCCCCGGACCGCCTCTTGGCTCTATATATACCCCAAAAATACCAGAACCCTAGGGGAGTCGACAAAATATTCATCCAGCCGCCACAGAGTCCAGAACCACCATATCCAATCTAGACACCATCTCGGATGGAGTTCACCACCTCCATTGGTGCTTCTCCGATGATGCGTGAGTAGTTCTTTGTAGACCTACGGGTCCGTAGTTAGTACCTAGATGCATAAAATGGTTTCTTGGAGATCCATATGATGTAACTCTTTTTGCGGTGTTTGCTGGGATCCGATGAACTTTGAGTTTATGATCTGATCTATCTTTTTATATCCATGAAAGTATTTGAGTTTCTTTGATATCTTATATGCATGATCCCTTATAGCCTCGTATTTCTTCTCCGACATTTGAGTTTTGTTTGGCCAACTTGATCTATTTATCTTGCAATGGGAAGAGGTGCCCGGTAGTGGGTTCGATCTTACGGTGCTTGATACCAGTGATAGAAAGGGAACCGACACGTATGTATGGTTGCTACTAAGGATAAAACGACGAGATGCATATATAACGCCATAGATAAACGGATCTTTTCTACATCATGTCATCGGTCTAAATACATTACCCCGTTTTTCCATGAACTTAATACACTAGATGCATGTTGGATATCAGTCGATGTGTGGAGTAATAGTAGTAGATGCATGCAGGAGTCGGTCTACTAATCTTGGATGTGATG
This sequence comes from Secale cereale, assembly GCA_902687465.1. NCBI lineage: Eukaryota > Viridiplantae > Streptophyta > Magnoliopsida > Poales > Poaceae > Secale > Secale cereale. Next base: position 577,432,367 of record LR738713.1, on the reverse strand, counting down.
CCTATGTAATGATCATTGCCTAGATATCGTCATAATTATTTGAGGTCCTATCAATTGCCCAACAGTAATTTGTTTACCCACGGTTTGCTATCTTTCTCGAGAGAAGCCACTAGCAAAACCTATGGCCCCCGAGTCTTCTTTCTCATATATTTGACTTTACGATCTACTTTTTCCTTGCAATTATTTTCAGATCAATTAAACCAAAAATACAAAAATACTTTGCTGCATTTACTTTATTTAAGATCTATTATTCCAATCTATTACAAATTTCTGGCATCATTACCCGAAAGGGATTGACAACCCCTTTAACACGCCGGGTTGCGAGGTGTTGTTAATTGTGTGCAGTTGTTGTTTACGTTGTGTTGCTTGGTTCCCCTACTTGTTCGATAACCTTGGTCTCATCACTGAGGGAAATACCTACCATCGCTGTGCTGCATCATCCCTTCCTCTTTGGGGAAATACCGACGTTGTCCTAGCAGACATGAGCTTTTCTGGCGCTATAGTGAGAGAGCAATCAGTGCCAGGGTCGGTGGTACTGTTGCTTGTACGAGCTAGCCAGCTGTCTTCACCTTCACAAATGTAATGCCCAAGATGCGATTCTATCCCGATCACATGATACACTCGTGATTGGGGCACAACCGCATTCCGGGCGCTTAGGAAGATGGATATCATTACATCATACCATTACATAAATACATAAGGGATACATACAAGTCATATAAGATCCACTTGAATACAACAACATCACATACAAGCCATCCGACTACGGATGAAAACATGAAAAGCATAACGACATCCATCTGCTATCCCAGGCTGCCGAACGGGAACCTAGCTCAAGACTAAAGAAGAAGAAGAAAGAACTCCAACACAAGTAACATCGCTCTCATGTCAAGTCATCAGAAACCTGCACCTGCAACTGTTGTTGTAGTATCTGTGAGCCATGAGGACTCAGTAATCCCATAACCATGGGTATCAAGACTAGCAAAGCTTAATGGGTATGGAGAGGTAAAGTGGTGAGGTTGCAGCAGCGGCTAAGCATATGTATGGTGGCTAACTTACCAGTACAAGAATAAGGTGAGCATCTACGCAAACGGTCACAAACTAGTAACGATCACTAAGTAATCCTATCTACTTACGAGTCAAGCATAACCCCACCGTGTTATCTTCTCAACATGAAAAGAGACGGTCACGGTTACTCACGCGGTTGGTGTATTTTATTTCGGATCATGTGTCAAGTTCTGTACAATCGGATATTAACAAATTCCTATCTGCCACATAACCGCGGGCACGGCTTTCGAAAGATCATAACCCTGTAGGGGTGTCCCAACTTTGCCCATAACAAGCTCTCATGATTTGCAGAGGTATAATACCCCATATCTTACGGAAGGCCCAAGCGTCCTCGGAATCGCGGTGCACAAGTTCTATGAAGAAAGGAAAACTAGCCCAAGGAGATCTCCCGGTGAGTCGATACCCGTGTCCAGAGCCACGCGCTCTCCATCTATGGACTCATCTGTCTATGCAAAGTGGACGATAGCCGAAAATGCCTCGAGTTGCCCCGAGGTGGCACCGCCGACTGCTAGGTAGGTGGACCAACACTCAAAACGAGCACTAGCCCGGGGGGGGGGTTGAATTAATAATCCTCGGGTTTATAACTCCCTCGGCAAGTTTTAGTTGTTAGGCAAATGGTAAAACCAAAGTTGGATCTCCGCGGGAAAGCTTTACTTTAAGCGAAGAAGCAAGGGGTCCCCATATACCCAACCGTGTAAGGAACGCAAAATCAAGGAACATAACACCAGTTTATTGGTTCTTAAGGCGGCATGAGTGGAACAAAACACCAAGCAAAAGGCAAGCCTTCCACCCATTGCCAAGTATATAGGTGTATTAACTTAATATAAGATATATTATGATATTCAACAATCCAGATGCGACATGGAGCAATCTTCATCTTCACCTGCAACTAACAACGCTATAAGAGGGGCTGAGCGAGCGGTAACATAGCCACACAACGGTTTGTTGGGATGGTGTCAAAGGTTAGAGGGTGTTTCATAGCAACGAAGAGAGGCTGACAACAAATAGATAGGTAGCGCGACATATAGCAATAGCATCGAGACAACTAGCATGGCAATGATAGTAATGAGATCCAAGGTGACGGTCATTTTGCCTGAGATCCCGCTAGGAATAAGAACAAGTCCGTGAAGAAGATGAAGAAGGAGCCACGAAGACGAACCGAGTGTAGTCGAACGAATCCTCACGATCGCAACGAAACAAGCACTAACGGGAAGAAGCAAGCAACACGGTAAACACCCAACACATAAACAAGACAAGATGCTCAACCAAGTATGATGCATGACAAGGATACATGATGCAAATCATGGCAAGGGATGATGCATACAAGAACAACACAACCAAACAAGTTTAAATGAGGCCGGAAACAACATATAACAATTCCGGTAAGTCCCCATATGCACATTTCGAAATTGGTCCAGATCTGAACAAACCTTAAGTTCAAGTTGTTAAAAAGCAAGTTAACATGCACCATGATGATCTACTCGAAATTCTTGTCAAGTTACATATAAAGTTCATTTAATTCGAAGCTACGGCCTAGAAGATATGAGCAAAACAAGTTAAGCATGGCAAGGATGCAAGATGCATCCAAACATCAAGCAAACACACTCCAAACAGGTATTCAATATGTTATTATGCATCTACATGCAAAAACACACAACTTTCATATAGAGCACACTCCCAACAAAGCAACGGTTCAACACATACACACGAAGCAAGTTTAAAACACAATCAGCCCAAAACAGCAAGTAGGCATATAGTTGACATCAAAACAACATGATACAATAACATTTCATGGCAACAAAGGGCATGTCAAGCATGTACATGTCAAGCAGTATAAGCATGATCGCTGAGCTACTACCAAACACCAGTAGAACCTGCTCAAAACATCACGGCAAGATTGCAAAAGATAAAAGTTTCACATACTTAGTGAACTAAATTGAACATGGCAGCAACAACGACAAGTAGGCATGTTTGCAAGCTTGTGCAACTCATCTCCAAGCATATCATGGCATGTGAATATAACCAACAGCAAGAAGACATGTTTATGAAGCTACTCATGGAAAGAACATGGCAATGGGATGTATAGAACACTAGCTATTCACATGGCAAAACTGAACTTAATGTTAACATGCTGACAGAAACATTTTTATAACTATTTGAGAGCAATAAATAAACAAGCTACAGCAACCTATAATTGCAAACAAGTACAAGGATGGATAGAGCATAACATGGACTTCGAGACATGGTCATTGGACATCCCAAAACATTCATGGATTTGAGTGGGGCATGAAACAAACAAGGCATCAGGTTATAATAGCTTCAAACTTAGCAGTTTTCAAGAAGTGTAAGAATTCAGCCAACAGCGTGTAGGTCACTTTGCAATCTTGTTGCACTCACCACAAGGCATATCATGAAAAGTGGATTGCACCACATGAAAGGTGACATGATTGTGCTTCTAAAACATATTGACATGTAGCTCAAACAAAAATCACACATAAAGATATGAAAAATACAAATCAGCATTTTATAACAAGTTTCAGCATTTAACAGCCACATGCACTTTTGCAACAGAGATAAACATGGCAATATGGCACCTAACATGAATGCAACAGCCAACATCATGTAGAGCAATTCACAATGAACATTTCGACATATCATACACTCCATTTGGACCAACATGCACAAAGTTACATCTCACAAACATGCTAACATATTGCTGACAGACAACAAGGAGTGAGCACTAACATCACATAGCAGTTTTACAACGAAGATTAAGACATCAAGATGAACAATAACATGCACGCAAATGAAACTAACATGTAGAGCACTTCGAGACGAACATTTTGACATATAATATGCTCCATTTGGATAAGTGTGCACAAAGATACTCCCATTCAAACGTGCTTACATAAACTTGTTTTCTCAGGGACTTAGTAAAAAAACTACATAGGAGGGACCGGGCGGAAATTGTCCGGCACCGGCCGGACGTGTCCGGGCAGGCTGCAAGCAGGCTCGCGGGCGAGGGGTCGATCCGGCCCGGATCTCACCGGATCCGGGCGCGGTAGCGGCGATTGGCGCCCAGCGGCGGGGAGCCGAGGCTCGTCAGGACACCAGAGGGGCGAGGCGGCGGGGTCGGACGAAGCAGGGGCCGGCCGATGCTTGTGGTCGGCGGTGACGAAGCAGGCCGCGGGGCAAGGCACACGGTGGCGGAGGAGACTGGCGGCGGGGTCGGAATCCGACGGGGAAGCGGGCTCGTCCGGTGGCGACGGCGGTGCTGGTCGGGGCGAGGAGGAGTGGCGGGGTCGGGCGCGGATGCGCGACTCGGGCAGCGGCGGCGGAGGGAGGTGGAGCTCAGGGCTGAACGGGCCGCGGCTCGTGGCGGCGGAGCGGAGCCCGGTCGGGCCCGTCGTGGACCGAGGCGTGCCGGCTACGGGCCGAGCGGCTGGGAGGCGCGGGGAGTCCAGGTGGCGCGCGGTGAGTGGGCAGGGCGACGTGGGGAGGTGAGGTGGCGGCCTAGGAGTGGCTGGAAGGGCGGCGGCGACGGGGCAGCTGATTTGGCGGCGACAAGTGGCGATGGAAGAGAGGGCCAACGCGGAAGACGAGGAGGAAGGAGGAGGCCATTTTTGGACATGGGGAAGTCCATATATAGCAGTTTTGGCTAGGGTTTGGTCTATGGGGGGTTTTAGGACCCTCCGATCACGATCAGATGGCCCGGGTCGAGATGGGAGGTAGGCTGGGCCTAGAGGGGGTAAGTGGGCTATGCGGAGAGGCCTCGGGTTGAGAAGAGAGGGAGATGGCAGCCCGACAACAGGTTTCGGGGCACCGAAATGTCCGACGATTTACCGGCGATAGTGCCGCTATAGTTTAATGGTTGGGTTATCAAACGAGCTCCGAATGCGACGAAATTTGGCAGACAGTCTGTCTACACTATAATTAGACCACACGCCAAGTTCCGCCTCCTTCCGAGAAAATTTTCCTGCCACTTATAAATAAATATTCGGAGGTGCCGCGGGCGCGTGCGAGTGTGTCTGGGCTCAGAACGGGCAACGGAGAGGACTAGGGGACTCGGCTGAATACATGTTTTGAAAACATGCTGATGCACTACACATGATGACATGGTAAAATGCAACACGCAAGCAGATGACATGGCAACAACAACGAATAACTAGAAGACACCTGGCGCATCGGTCTCGTGGTGTCACAACACTCCCCTACTAACAAGACATCTCGTCCCGAGATCTTAGGAACGAGACGGAAGAGAGAAAGGAAGAACAAAGAGTGAAACCAAGGAATCTTTAGAGGTTGAACAACTCGAACGAAAGAATACAACGAAGAAGAACGAAGTTGCAAACACTTCGTTAGACAAGAGGAACAAGGGATACGACGAGAACCAAAAAGGTTGAAGGATATGAAGCAAGAGTTGAAGGTACAGGAATGAATTCCAAACCACTCCGGCTAAAAGAGATAGAAAAAGGAATAAAAGAATAAATTTTAGATATCACTCCGGTTGAATATGGAAGGAATAGGACATGAACTTGAGAAGATGGAATAATACTTGACGAGATGAAACAACACAAATGCCTCATGAATAATGGAAAGAATGGAATGAAAGGAACGGAGAATAAGATGACAGCTTCCACCACAGATGAATTTGAAAGAGCACCTTCGAGAGAAATGCTTGAATGGAATTGTTGAGAAAATCAACAACAAAAGACTTAGCTTGATGTGGACTTACGGAAATCATCCCAAAACTTGAGGTGAAATTCTGTCGGAACGAAAAAATTGATTATCTTAAAATGAAGAAATGCAAAACTCCACTTCAAAAGAATACATAGAATTATTTGCATCTCGAGACGTAAAAGAATAATGCTTGAGCTGCTCCACAAGAATTAGATGAACGTTTGACGAATTAATTAAATCCTGAAGAACCACCATGAAGAACTTCGATAACAAAAGGTTAATGAGATGAAGGATGCACGAACAAGATTAAGGCTTTGCGATGATTTCGATAGAGCTCCGACGAGATTGCTGGGAAAACTTTGAACTCCGGAAAGAAAAGATGAAAATACTTGGGATTAGAATTTATTCAACGTGAACAAACTCCGAAGGAAGGAATTAATCAACTTGAAGAATAAGAATTATGTTATGCTTATCCTTCATCAATCAATTGATGAGAAGCAATGGATTTGTATACCACTTATTCGCGTTGAAGTTTCATAAAGAGGGATATAGCGCAAACTTGAGAAAGTCTTCTTGAACCACCGGTAGGATTGGAAAGAACAAAATAATTGATATGATCACACATGAAAAGAACTCTTGAGCAAACCACCGTGAAGAATTGAAACCAAGTGAAGAAAAGAACGAACCACCGTGATAATTGAAATTGACCGAAGAGAAGATAATGAATCGTCGGGAAGAATTAGAGAACGAACGAAAAGAAGAGAACGAATTGCCGGATAAAATTCGAAAACAAATAAAGAACTTACGGGAATTTAGATGCAAGCGAATGGGGAGATCGCGGACGGATTAAAGAATGCTTGAACGAAGCATCGGAAGAATATGGAGACGAACGAAGATGCATCAATGAAGAATATTTGGAGGACGAAGTTGAAAACTGAGAACGAACAAATCTTCTGAATGATGGCCTTCGGAGGAACACAATGGAAAGAATTCATGAAATGCTCCAGATGGGTACGGCAAATAACTTATCACAAATGGAATGATTCGAGAGGATAACATGAAGCTAGAATCACGAATCTTCGAGAGGACGGACAAGATTTAGAGGAACTCTTCTTCGGTCTTCAAATGTTGAGAAAGACGACGAGATACACCACCAAAATTGTTGAGAGATTCTGGACGAATGAAAAGAGGAGATGTTGAACCAACGATGAAAAGAACTGAAAGCGGTCTTGGAGAAGACATATGACTGATGGAATCCATACTTACGTCACACTTGAAAAGAATTTCGGAACACTCCGAGAAATTAGAAGAGGCAGGTAAGATCCTGGGAAAAGACCTGTGGGTTATGAGCCCACCGAATAGAAAACATCGTTGAAAAGGATTGAAAAGGAGATGATGCACTGGAATGATTAAAAGACTCGAAGGAGGTGACAACCTCGAATTAATTGGAATACAGATGAATCACCTCAGATGTCTTCGGAACTCCGCAACAATTAAATGGCGAGAGGCGAACAAGAGAAGGGAAAAACACTTGAGCAATGAAAAACAATATGAACAACTCCGAGAACAAATTGAATTGGATCCATCGGAGAAGAATAGAGATGAAGAATGACAAGCTAGACGAGAATTCACCAGTTGAAAATACTCGATGAAAGGAATTCAAAGACTTCACACAAGTAGGATGGATAATCAATTAAGGACTCCGGCTTTGGGAAGAAAAAGGGTGGGCGGGTGGGAAAAGAAAAGACCACACCGGACGAGGAAAACGACGCTGGTTGCAAAGAGCTGAGGATTGAACTAGCAAAGATGAAGGGGAATGAATCAACTCGACGAGAAATGCACCGGATGAAAAGAACAGACAACACATCAAATGAAAAACTAACTGCGTGATCCTAAAAAAATTTGAAGGGGGAGAGGAGTAATTCAAAACACCTACGTCAAGATTCCTCACCAGAGCGGCGAAGGGGCTGAGGAGTAAAAAGAATTCCTACTCTCCAATATAACTGGACTCCAAAATAGTTTTCTTCTAGACTCGACAATGGCCAACTACGATCAATCAAGGGGGCTCTTATGGTCGGTCGAGGCTCTGATACCAACTTGTAACGCCCAAGATGCGATTCTATCCCGATCACATGATACACTCGTGATTGGGGCACAACCACTTTTCTGGCGCTTAGCAAGAGGGATATCATTACATCGTACCATTATATAAATACATGGGGGATACATAAAAGTCGTACAAGATCCACTTGAGTACAACAACATCCCATACAAGACATCTGACTACAGATGAAAACATGAAAAGCACAATGACATCCATCTGCTATCCCAAGCTGCCGACCAGGAACCCAGCCCAAGACTGAAGAAGAAGAAGAAGAAAGAACTCCAACACAAGTAACATCGCTCTCACGTCAAGTCATCGGAAACCTGCACCTGCAACTGTTGTTGTAGTATCTGTGAGCCACGAGGACTCAACAATCCCATAACCATGTGTATCAAGACTAGCAAAGCTTAATGGGTATGTAGAGGTAATGTGGTGAGGTTGCAGCAGCGGCTAAGCAAATGTATGGTGGATAACTTAAGAGTGCAAGAATAAGGTGAGCATCTACGCAAACGGTTGCAAACCAGTAACGATCACTAAGTGATCCTATCTACTTACGAGTCAAGCATAACCCCACTGTGTTCTCTTCTCAACATGAAAAGAGACGGTCACAGTTACTCACGTGGTTGGTGTATTTTATTTCGGATCATGTGTCAAGTTATCTACAACCGGATATTAACAAATTCCTATCTGCCACATAACCGCGGGCACGACTTTCGAAAGATCATAACCCCGCAGGGGTGTCCCAACTTAGCCCATAACAAGCTCTCACGATCTGCAGAGTTAAAATACACCATATCTTAGGGAAGGCCCGAGCGTCCTCGGAATCCTGGTGCACATGTTCTTCGAAATAAGGATAACTAGCCCAAGGAGATCTCCCGGTGAGTCGATACCCATGTCCAGAGCCGCGCACTCTCCATCTACGGACTCATCCGTCTATGCAAAGTGGACGATACCCGAAAATGCCTCGAGTTGCCCCGAGGTGGCACCGCCGACTGCTAGCACTACAAGAAATATGTCAACTTATGACCTTTTGTTAGTGACCCTGGAAGAATTGGTCATAGATCTATGACCATTTCAGACCAATTGGTCAAAAGCTGTTCGGGGGGCTCCAAACCCTAAACTATAACGACCATTTTGGTCAGAAAGGTCATAATTTCCTTACACGAAATGGTCATAAAGCAGATAGCACTGGTTCGCTGCCTTATTTTTAGCTGATCATGACCAATATAGATGGTCATAACCTTGTAAATTTTGGTGGGTTGCTACGACTAGGCGCCACCTCATCAGTTTTGCCTATGTGTCATGTCCATGTGGCAGTTTTTGCCCTAGGTTGTGAAGCAACCTATATTTCTGTCATTCCCAAAATTCCCCAAAAAATCTCATAAATTCTTTGGGTCATATCTTCGTCAAATATGTAAAAAACCTTCCTTGCCTAGTTCAAAAATAATTCAAACATATTCATTTTCCTATTCTGTTCAAAAAAACACTTTGTGAAGGAAGTACCACTTTGGCATGTCCAAATGGTATCCATTTTCTACAGTGCTTTCCTATGCCCAAATAACTATCCTCCACCAAATTCCAGCTCAATCGATTCATTATTTTGAGCCCATCTTCAACATTCGTATTTATGTCCAGTGTGGTACTTTGCAAAGCAAGTACCACCTAGACTCCTCCTTTTGAGCTGAAAATTTGTGAAGACGGTCTTCTTAGTAACTGATCATCCTCAACCAAAACTCACGCTCATTAGCCATGTGCATTTCCCGTACCGCTAATCAAACACTTGGCTGCTAATTCATGTTTGAGCATCGATCGGTCTCCTCGTAAGATCTTATGTTGTAATTTTCTTCCTAGCACCTACCTGGGGAGTGGCCAACCCACTAGACATGCCTAGGCCGCCCAGAACACATGGCAACGCCACAGTCACGCGGTGACCACGCGGCGGGCATGCGAGTTTACGCGCTCTAGAGTTGGGGTCCTCGACCACCGCCCAAACCTCGACGTATCGCCACCAAACCATGTATTTATGATTAAATAGGTACTTATGTAACTAGAAATGATTTTTGAAGAAAATAAATAGCAAACTATGAGGCAGCCGCAGTTCAAATTTGACCCGCTTCCAGCTGAATCGGCGGAAATTTGTCTTTTCCAGGAGAGGTGGATCAAAACTTTTTACACCCAACCATTTTGTCAATTGTGCATTAAATATGTCCTAGTATTTTAGAAAATTGATTTGGTCAAATTTTGCAACAATTATTTGGGAGGTCCTTCACAAAAAACCCTCCTTTTGGGCACTCGAAAAATGGAAAATGATTTTTTCGTCCAAAGAAAATGAAAACTTCCTTAAGCAATATTGTTTGCCATTCCAAGATGCACCCTTGTGCACAATATGAGATCATTTGAACAAACTATGCTATGAATGTGGCCATAGAATTGATCATTTGGCTTGAAAGCCATGAATCTTCACGCATTATAGCTCATTTGTGAGAACACTTTTTTAAAAGAATTGCCGTATTACAAGTTTATTATTTTTCCTGGAAACTTGGTCATATATAATGACACAATGCGAAGGTTTTCCAATTTTTTGATTTTTTTATGCCCGTTTCAAAATGCGGACAAAACTTCGGGAATGACCGTTCGTAGCTTGTAGTTGAATCTTGGAATTTTTTTGGTGTTTCTCTGATTAAATAGATAATTATGTACCTAGAAATGATTTTTGTAAAAAATAAAGAGCAAACTACAAGGCAGCTACAATTCAAATTTGACCCGCTTCCAGCTGAATCGACTGAAATTTGTCTTTTTCACGAGAGGTGGATCAAAACTTTTTATACCCAACCATTTGGTCAATTGTGCACTAAATAAGGCCTAGTATTTTATAAAATTGATTTGGTCAAATTTTGCAACAATTATTTCGGAGGTCCTTCACAAAAAAACCTCCTTTTGGGCACTCGAAAAATGGAAAATGGTTTTTTCGTCCAAAGGAAGTGAAAACTCCCTTAGGCAACATTGTTTGCCATTCCAAGATGCCCCCTTGTGCACAATATGAGATCATTTGAACAAACTATGCCATGAATGTGGCCATAGGATTGATCATTTGGCTTGAAAGCCATGAATCTTCACGCATGATAGCTCATTTCTGAGAACACTTTTTTAAAAGAATTGCCGTATTACAAGTTTATTATTTTTCCTGGAAATTTGGTCATATATAATGACACAATGCGAAGGTTTTCCAATTTTTTGATTTTTTTGAATTTTTTTATGCCCGTTTCAAAATGCGCTCAAAACGGCGGGAATGACCGTTCCTAGCTGGTGGTTGAATCTTGGTATTTTTTGGTGTTTCTCTGATTAAATAGATACTTATGTACTTAGAAATGATTTTTGTAAAAAATAAAGAGCAAACTACAAGGCAGCTACAGTTCAAATTTGACCCGCTTCCAGCTGAATCGGCTGAAATTTGTCTTTTTCACGAGAGGTGGATCAAAACTTTTTACACCCAACCATTTGGTCAATTGTGAATTAAATATGGCCTAGTATTTTATAAAAATGATTTGGTCCAATTTTGCAACAATTATTTGGGAGGTCCTTCACAAAAAGACCTCCTTTTGGGCACTCGAAAAATGGAAAATGATTTTTTCGTCCAAAGAAAATGAAAACTTCCTTAGGCAATATTGTTTGCCATTCCAAGATGCACCCTTGTGCACAATATGAGATCATTTGAACAAACTATGCCATGAATGTGGCCATAGGATTGATCATTTGGCTTGAAAGCCATGAATCTTCATGCATGATAGCTCATTTATGAGAACACTTTTTTAAAAGAATTGCCGTATTACAAGTTTATTATTTTTCCTGGTAACTTGGTCATATATAATGACACAATGCGAAGGTTTTCCAATTTTTTGATTTTTTTTGAATTTTTTATGCCCGTGTCAAAATGCGGTAAAAACGGCGGGCATGACCGCTCATAGCTAGTGGTTGGATCTTTGATTTTTTTTGGTGTTTGTCTGATTAAATAGATACTTTTGTACCTACAAATAATTTTTGGCATAAATAAATAGGAAACTACTAGGCAACCGCAGTTCAAATTTGACCCGCTTCCTACTTAATCGGTGGAAATTTATCTTTTTCACCAGAGGTGGATCAAAACTGTTGACACCCAACCATTTGGTCAATTGTGAATTAAATATGGGCTAGTATTTTATAAAAATGATTTGGTACAAAGTTGCAACAAATATATGGTAGGTCATTCACAAAAAAAGCTCATTTCGGGCACTCGAAAAAATGGAAAATGATTTTTTCGTGAAAATAATATGAAACCCCCCAAATCAACATTGTTTGTCATCCCAAGATACACAAATGTGCACTATATTGATTCATTTTAACAAACTATAAGTGGTTAATATGTTGAACGTTTTCCCTGAATAAGAGGATAAAACTATAAGAAAAACAATATTTTTTTATATAACCTTAATTCTGATTGGTGGAATCAGCTAAGGCATGGATCGATGACATGGCGTACATCCGACCATCAACGCGTCCATCCAACCATTCCGAGCCAGATCCGCAGCCACCCCACGACCCCACGTCCAACCGTGACCTAACCTATCCATTCCTCCCCCACCCCACGACCTCTCCTCCCCTCTCCCCCGCCGCCCACAACTCTCCCTGCCCCACCCCAAACCCTACCCATAGTTGCCGCCGTGCTCCGTCACCGTCGACCTCACCGCCGCCGCCCCTCTCCACTCGCCCTATCTCCATACCGCACGCGAGGGAGGGAAGAAGGGAGGCCATGATGGGCCTCGAATCCCTCGTTGGATACCCCAAGTGGAAGGTGTAAGATGAAGTAAGTAGAAGTGTTTTCCCCTAGCAAAGATGCCAAGGATCGAATCCCCAGAGACTCCTAGGTTCAACAGGTAGGTGTCAACTGCTAACGGCGCAATTAGCAATCAACATGGACCTGCACACAGATACAAATAACTTTGCTCCCAACGAGTACAGAGAGGTTGTCAATCTCTCCGGCCTTGTAGTTCACAAAGGGTTAAAAGCAATATGATAGTAGTGATAGATAGTGTTTTGCAATAGTAAATAAAATAGCGAAAAGTAAAATAGTGATGTCTCTCTCCCAAAAGACGATAAAACAGCTATGTGAGGTAAACAAATTACAGCTGGGCAATTGACAGGAGCACAAACGCAAACCAATGCTGACTACATTACAAGAAAGGTTGAGGTTCAAAGCATGGGCGGTACGCCAAAGTAAGTAGACCGAAATCCATCAATATCTACTACTAATCATCCACCTTGAGATATCTATCCAGAACATCTCGCTAGTATTAAGTTGCGAGTCCCACCCATAGTGTAAACTCAATGCAACAGACAACTGCATTAAAAGAACTTTGCGTAAAGTAAACAATCCTTGCACCCGCGGGCACAAGCACCATTGTTTTCCCCCTTGTGGCAACAGCACATCCCCTAGACTCATGTTTCTGTCACTCAAGCTAGTCATCGAGGGGCATGAACCCACAATCGAGCATAACGTTCCCTCTTGGAGTCACTACCTACTACTCGGCCAAAGCAATAAGTAACAACAGAGAACATGCAAGAATTACTTATGAACTAAAATATAAAAGAGGTGAATCGGATATATTACTCAAGATCAATCTGAACATAATCTCATAATCCATCGGATCCCAGCAAACTCAACATAGCAACAGCATAATGATTACATAGGTGCCTCGATCATGTAGGGCAGCTCACGAGGACTAATTAGTGAAGCACAAGAACGGGAGGAGAACATCACATAGCTACTGGTCATGGACTCATGGTCCAAGGGAGACTACTCACGAGTCATACAGGACGCGTCCATGGTGGTGGAGAAGCTCCCGGTGGTGATCCTCCCCTCCGGCAGGATGCCGGGAAGAGTTCTCCTGGTGCTCCCGATCTTGGAAGCGGCGGCGGCGGCGGAACAGAGATGGGATCGCGAAAAGAAGTCCTGTTTCAACGGTTACGGGGGACCCTTTAAATATCTGCCAAAGTAGGGCACCGGGGGGCTCTCGGGGGGCCGAGGCGCCCCCCCTGCGCGGCCCAGGGGGGCGCCCACAGGGCGCCTGGGGCCCCTGTGGCCCCCCCAGGCTCCCCTTCGGAAGCAGTGTCGTTCCCGAAACGCTGATTTTTTATATATTTTTTCTGTATTTTTCTGGGCAGTTCTCGAAACGTGAAAACCTGAAATACAAAAACAGCCGAAAACAGAAACTGGCACTGGGGTGCACTGGATTAGTAAGTTAGTCCAAATATGATCAAAAGTGTATGGAAGTGTATGAATATCATAGCAATATCACCCAAAAGTGGCATGGAGCAAGCAGAAATTATAGATACGTTTTGGACGTATCAACATCCCCAAGCTTAATTCCTGCTCGTCCTCGAGTAGGTAAATGATAAAAAGAATAATTTCTGTGGTGACATGCTATTAACCATATTGGACTTTCTCATAGTCATATGACAAAAGCTTGCTGAGAGAATGATTCTAAAGTAATTAAGTTGTCTCAAGAGAAAATCACAAATGACGGAAAGTTTTACAACATGAAACTGAAACATCAAAAAGATTTGCAATGAACATGATGTGCAAATATGATCAAGTGATATCTAGCTTGCCCCCTTTAGTGATGCAAAACATAAATGCAAGGGCACCTTCAAGGTTTAAGTGATGACTAGATACAATCATTTCAGAATAAACGATATCACAATCATGCAAAAGACAATGCTACTTTGGGACAATGCACATTACACTCAGAGTGACAATCATGCTCTCAGTAGTTGATGCTTGAAGTGCTAGAGCTTTTTATTATGAAACATGGAAGCAATTGTGTCAATGGTAGTAGTACTTCATATGTGTCATGTATAAAACATCTTATAAGTTGCAAGCCTCATGCATCGAATACCAATAGTGCTCGCTCCTTGTCCTAATTAGCTCGGATCCCCATGGGTTATCATTGCATTGCATATGTTTTTACCAAGTGTCACAAAGGGGTACCTCTATGCCACCTGTACAAAGGTCCAAGGAGATAGATCACATTTGATTTCTCGTTTTTGATAAATCTCAACTTCAGGACATCCATACCGGGACAACATAGAAAATAGATGATGGACTCCTCTTTAATGCATAAGCATATTCTCATGAGAGATTGAGGATTAAGGTCCAAGCTAAAACTTCCACCATGAGGCATGGCTTTGGTTGGCGGCCCAATGTTCTTCTCTAACAATATGCATATTAATTCAACCCACTGTAAATCACCCTTACTTCAGACAAGACGAACATGCATAGCAACTCACATGATATTCAACAAAGTGTGACAGTTGATGGCGTCCCCAGAAACATGGTTACCGCTCAGCAAGCAACTCATAAGAAATAAGATACATAAGCAACATATTCTTTACCACAATAGTTTTTAGGCTACTTTCCCATGAGCTATGTATTGCATGGTTAATTTGCTTAGTGCAGGTGGAGGTTAGCAAAAGACTAGGAGCAACCAACTAGGAGAGCAATGACGGTCATAATCATGCAGAGCGACAAAGCAATATTGAATCAGGCATGGTAGTTATATCGCTACTTAGAAATAAAAGATCATCAAGGCTTGACAGGCTTTCTTTACGGTCTTGAATATGCGTGAGCATACGCCAAGTCAATCAAAATAAATTCTCGAAGGAAGATATTACTAAACCATACCACATCATAGGCAAACAAACCAAGTTGGTACTCCAATGGCACATTGGGAACCCCCCAGCTATCTGAGATTAACCATAAGAAAACCTGCACTACTAAGCACCATCATGAAAGTAGCATATTTATCATAGACATATCAACCCATGCAACGGAAGCAAACTCTCTTAATAAGGTGAGCATGGTAATTGAAGAGAGTTCAAGCAACCAACTAAATAAAAGCTCTTTGAAAAGATAAGCATGAATACTAAGAGCAAAGCACGATAGTAGCTATTAAAAGATAAAGAACACACACAGCATAGATAGACATGAAAATTCTATGTAATGTTCTAGGTAGAGGTGGAGCGTGTTTCTCTCCCTCATAAAGGAATGCTGGGTTCCAACTCGTTATGAAAAACTAAAAAGAAAACTAAAAGCAAGACGCTCCAAGCATAGCACATAACACATGAAGTGATAAAAATATAGCGGAACGAAAGACGAACTGATAATGTTGATGGAGAAGGGGATGCACGGGGGGCATCCCCAAGCTTAGACGCTTGAGTCTCCTTGAATATTTCTTGGGGGTGCACGGGGGCATCCCCAAGCTTGAGCGCTTGACACTCCTGAATCTTCTTATCATCTTCCCTCGCACACTTGAAAACTCCCTTCATACATAACTCATTCATAATCTGATTAGCGAGGTTAGTACCCTTAATAAAATAATTATACCTTGATGGAAATAAGGATATTCTTGAAGTTCAACTGTTTCTCAAGATTGCCAAAAGGTTTTGCAAAGAAAAAGCAAGTTCTTAATTTGCAAAGTGAAGGTAAGGCAAAACAGGACAGAATCTGTGAAAAACAGAACAGCAGGCAGTAATTGATCTGTTCGGGATACTTCTGCAACTCAAATCAAAAAACTCAGAACTGACGCACGAAAGACAATTATATAGAGAATGCTGTCGAAAAAATTAAGACCAAAAAGATGATCTGGTGATTTTATACGAATTTTTCTATACAAGGACAAAATCTGTTTCCTTGACAGTACCTCACAACTTTTGAACTTTCTAGCAATCAGAGGCTATACTTGGCACAAATATGAAAAGTAAAGATACAATGATGATGCTACAGCAGTAAACAACATCAAGACACAACAAAAGCAAAAAATTTATTCATGTGGGCTGCCTCCCAAAAGCGCTTTCTTTTATGCCTTTAAGCTAGGCATAATGCATAGAGGAATCAATATTCATCATAATAATCGGAGTTATAAATTGGTTCAAATGATTCCTCAACAAGTTCATTCTTGTTCCTTCTAGGAAAGGGGTACACACCTTTTGCCTTCCCGCGTAAGCGGATTGGTCCCTTACCTATATCAATGAAGCCTTTAACTGCTCGGAGGAAGTCCCTTCCAAGCACTATATTCCCTTGATTTGGCTCCACGATGAAGAAATCAATCATTGCAATCCCTTTAAGGAATTTTACCGGCACGTCTTTAATTTTTCCCTGGATTTCAGAAATATCTCCATTAGTATGTTCATGATAAGATGGTAGTATATCCATATTAAATTTTAAAGAATCATGAACAATTTTTGGCATAGTAGAAACCATAGATCCAATATCACAATAAGCAAGGAAGTCTTGATTAGAGATGCTAATCCTAACAAGAGGTTCCCAGTCATTATCTATTTCCAAAATATCTCTCTTATTGGGTTTGGGTTTCTCTACCTTCGTTAAGTCTAGAGCATCCATTCTTTTCTCAATAGTGGCAAGTCTATCTATGATAGTATCAAATTTATGATCATAAACAAAGTAACTAGATAGACCATGTATAATCTCAAGAGCTCTAGCTTCATCACATTCTAAGAAATCTCCCTCAGCTATAATGTCAAGGGAGTGTTTACACCATTTACAAAGACCATGGTAAAAATTTCTAAGCACAATTTTTATAGGTATCCAAGGCATAATTCTCCTATGTGCATCAGAAATTCTGTCCCATGCCTTCTTCATATTTTCTCCATCCCTTTGATGGAAATCTAGAACTTCTGATTCCCTCAATGCACCAAATCCTAACATGTTTAACTAAACAGATAGGACTACTAACAGGAAGGTAAATAAAATTTTTGTGATTTTTTTAATAAAAGGAACTAAAGCAAAAATGATAAGTAAACTAACAAGACTAACAAGCAAAGGTAAGAGATAGCATGCAACTCCCCTATCCTGAAGAGTGGAGTCCCCGGCAACGGCGCCAGAAAATACTCCTTGATGGGCCTCGAACCCCTCGTTGGATTACCCCCAGTGGAAGGTGTAAGATGCAGTAAGTAGAAGTGTTTTCCCCTAGCAAAGATGCCAAGGATCGAATCCCCAGAGACACCTAGGTTCAACAGGTAGGTGTCAACTGCTAACGGCGCAATTAGCAATCAACGTGGACCTGCACACAGATACAAATAACTTTGCTCCCAACGAGTACAGAGAGGTTGTCAATCTCTCCGGCCTTGTAGTTCACAAAGGGTTAAAAGCAATATGATAGTAGTGATAGATAGTGTTTTGCAATAGTAAATAAAATAGCGAAAAGTAAAATAGTGTATGTGATCAATGATAGTAATATGGACCGGAGTCACATGATGTTCACTAGTGATGTCTCTCTCCCAAAAGACGATAAAACAGCTATGTGAGGTAAACAAATTACAGCCGGGCAATTGACAGGACCACGAACGCAAACCAATGCTGACTACATTACAAGAAAGGTTGAGGTTCAAAGCATGGGCGGCACGCCAAAGTAAGTAGACCGAAATCCATCAATATCTACTACTAATCATCCACCTTGAGATATCTATCCAGAACATCTCGCTGGTATTAAGTTGCGAGTCCCACCCATAGTGTAAACTCAATGCAACAGACAACTGCATTAAAAGAACTTTGCGTAAAGTAAACAATCCTTGCACCCGCGGGCACAAGCACCGTTGTTTTCCCCCTTGTGGCAACAGCACATCCCCTAGACTCATGTTTCTATCACTCAAGCTAGTCATCGAGGGGCATGAACCCACAATCGAGCATAACGTTCCCTCTTGGAGTCACTACCTACTACTCGGCCAAAGCAATAAGTAACAACGGAGAACATGCAAGAATTACTTATGAACTAAAATATAAAAGAGGTGAATCAAATATATTACTCAAGATCAATCCGAACATAATCTCATAATCCATCGGATCCCAGCAAACTCAACATAGCAACAGCATAATGATTACATAGGTGCCTCGATCATGTAGGGCAGCTCATGAGGACTAATTAGTGAAGCACAAGAACGGGAGGAGAACATCACATAGCTACTGGTCATGGACTCATGGTCCAAGGGAGACTACTCATGAGTCATCCGGGAGGCGTCCATGGTGGTGGAGAAGCTCCCGGTGGTGATCCTCCCCTCCGGCAGGGTGCCGGGAAGAGTTCTCCTGGTGCTCCCGATCTTGGAAGCGGCAGCGGCGGCGGAACAGAGATGGGATCGCGAAAAGAAGTCCTGTTTCAAGGGTTACGGGGGACCCTTTAAATATCTGCCAAAGTAGGGCACCGGGGGGCTCTCGGGGGGCCGAGGCGCCCCCCCGGCGCGGCCCAGGGGGGGCGCGCCCACAGGGCGCCTGGGGCCCCTGTGGCCCCCCAGGCTCCCCTTCGGAAGCAGTGTCGTTCCCGGAACGCTGATTTTTTATATATTTTTTCTGTATTTTTCTGGGCAGTTCTCGAAACGTGAAAATCTGAAGTACAAAAACAGCCGAAAACAGAAACTGGCACTAGGGTGCACTGGATTAGTAAGTTAGTCCAAATATGATCAAAAATGTATGGAAGTGTATGAATATCATAGCAATATCACCCAAAAGTGGCATGGAGCAAGCAGAAATTATAGATACGTTTTGGACGTATCAGGCCCCAAATCGAAGCGAGCAGCAGCTTCCGGATCCAGATCGAGAGGCGCCCAAAATCGTCACTGTAATGCCCAGGATGGGACTATACCTCCTACGTGTCGAGGCACGACTTAAAGGTATAATCCCATCCTAGAATGATCTCAAGTTTGGTATCTTTGCACGACTCATGTAAAAGAGGGATTAAATTGCAAAAGGAGATAGTTGGCTTACACTAGCCACTTCACACAATACATTACATAAGCATAACATCATTCAAAACATCACAACCCGACTACGGGCGAAGATCAAAAGAAAGATACCAAAACAACATTAAGCCACAGGTCAGGATCGAATCCTAGTAGAAACCACTACTGATCGTCGAAACGTCACAAACATACGGCCACTCTCTTCATCGAGCTCCCGGTGGAGAACTTGGACCAGCTCCTGCTTCAAACTCGGCTGAACCTGCATCTGGTGTTGTAGTATCTGTGAGCCACGAGGACTCAGCAATCCCATAACCATGGGTATCAAGACTAGCAAAGCTTTATGGGTAGGAAGAGGTAAAGTGGTGAGGTTGCAGCAGCGGCTAAGCATAATATGGTGGCTAACTTACGAGTACCAGAATAAGATGAGCATCTACGCAAACGGTCGCAAAAGTAGTGATCGCTAAAGATCCTGAACTACATACGAGTCAAACATAACCCCACCGTGTTATCTTCTCAAAGTGAAAAGAGATAGTCACGGTTACTCACACAGTTGTGTGTTTTACTTTGGATCCTCTATCAAGTTTTCTACAACCGGACATTAACAAATTCCAATCTGCCACATAACCGCGGGCACGGCTTTCGAAAGATCATAACCCTGCAGGGGTGTTCCAACTTAGCCCATCACAAGCTCTCACGATTAGCTGAAGCGATAAATATAATATCATCACTCCTTATCTTAGGGAAAACCGATCAGGCTCGGTATCCCGGTAGCACAAGATATTTCGACAATGGTAAAACAAGTCCAGCAAGACCTCTCGGCGTGCCGACACCCTGATAGTAGCCGCGCGTATCTCGTCTCAGGCCACCACCGGATGGGCGATGCTACAGGTAAAACCAATCCTCGAGTTTCCCCGTGGTGGCCCCGCAGGACCCCCGTTTGGGACCAACACCATCAGCACTGGCCCCCCCTGCTATGTAGAATTAAGAATCCCCGAGGGAGCGACCCCCTATGCAAATTTAATTATTTAATTAAGTTGTTATTATGAGCAAATTAAAACCAATGTTGGGCCTTGCTGGAGGAGTTTTATTCAAAGTCGAACTGTCAAGGGGTCCCCATCCACCCATCGTGTAAGGAACGCAAAATCAAGGAACATAATGCCGGTTTATCGGCGCCTAAGGTGGCAAGAGTGGAACAAAACACCAAGCAAAAGGCCAAGCCTTCCACCCCTGCCCAGTATATAGGTGTCTTATTAATATATATATATAACATATGTGATATAACAACAACAAGTTCCCTCCTGGAACAAACTTCATCTTCACCTGCAACTAACAACGCTATAAGAGGGGTTGAGCAAGCGGGTAACATAGCCAAACAGTGGTTTTGCTAGGAAGGTGTCAAAGGTTAGAGGTTTCATGGCAACAAGGGTAGCGCGACATGTAACGATAGCATCGAGACAACTAAGCATGGCAATGGTAGTAAAGGTATCCAAGGGTATGATCATCTTGCCTGGGATTCCACAAGGGAGAAGAACAGATCCAGGAAGTAGACGGAGCAACAGTCGAGCGAATCCTCACAACTCCGGAACGAAACCTAAGCTAACAAGAGAAGCAACCGGAAAGAAGCAAACAACACGGTAAACACACAAGCATAAACATGGCATACGATGCACATCCAAGTGTGATGCATGTCCGGTTTAATTATGCATGTCATGGCAAGAGCACAAACAAATACTACAAGTTAAGTGGAGCTCAATATGCAACGAGTTGCATATTGACGAAACACCACATGTTATTTATTTAGTTGACTCTCATTATTTACAAGACAAGTTTAAATGTTTTTAACATGGCAAGAGGTGAAGCATAAGTAAACTAACTATTTCGACATTTTAAATGGGGCCGGAAATAACAACAACATATCCGGAAAATCCCCATGAGCATGTTTAGCAGTTATTAAAGCAACAACAACACACATTTAATGTTGTTAATATGATGATGACATGATCAAGTTTATGCAAGTTTTATTAAAAGTTGACATGAAAAAGATAAGGAGTATTTGTCACCGTGGTGGAAGGAAAAGGGTGCCATGGCAACGATCCGAAAATGATGCAACAGCAACATCTCGGTTCCGGTAACACATTGAGAGACCGGTGCAAAAGCAAAGGTGGAGTGAACGAGACATGCAAGATGATGGGGTGCTCCCGGTTTCCGGGTTCCCACGGGTCGGCGACGAGGCAACCGAGGAACATGACAAAAGGACGAAACGGGCACGGAGCACACAAGGGCAAACAACTCATACATCACACAAACATTCCACGGGCATCGTCTCGGGGTTATACCTTCGAAGCGCTCATTTCGGGGCGGTTCGAGTCGTAGAGGGACGTAGAGGAAGTAGTGGTACACGGCCGTAGAGGAAGTAGTTGTACTCGTTTCTTCACCGAAGGTAGTCGAACACATTCGTAGCGGTCTTGCCGGTCTCGGGTCGTAGTTGAACTCGGTCGTCGTGGTACTTGCCAAAACAGCATCGGATGTAGTCGTACACGCACGTTCCGTAGAGGTACTTGGCGCATCGGTAGTCGTACACGGGGCGACAGTAGTTGTACACGTTGGAGTTTCCGTTTCCGAAGAGGTACTTGTCGTGTCATCTTGTGTCGTCGTTCTCGTATCGTAGATGTTCACGTCACGTGTAGAGGTACTTGACGCATCGCCATGTAGTCGAACTTGGGCATCGGAGAGGAACTTGACGCATCGTCGTGGTACTTGCCGAAGGGGAACTTGGCGGTCTCGGGGTCCCTCGTACATAAGAACTTAGCAAAACAAAATCGGCAGCAAGGTGTAGGCGAACAACATCAGGAACAAAATGAGGTCCCGGTCACGGAGGCGACGCGGCTTGGAAGATGGAGATGCGGGGCGCTGCTGCTCTCCTGGCGCGCGGGAATGGAGGCAGCAGGGGTGCGGAGGGAGACGACGGCAGCAGCTCGAGGGGCCCTGGACGGGGCCGAGCAGAGGAAGGAGGAGGCTGCTTGGTGCTGCTTCGCGAGGAAGCTGCGGTCGGCGCTGCTCCTGGCCGCTGGAGGGAGGCGGCGAGGAGGCAGGCCGCTCCGGCGCCTGGAGGAAGGGCGGGGACATCGCGGCGCTGCCTGGCCGAGGAGGGGGCGCGGGCCATGGCCTGGTCGAAGGGAGGAGGCAGCGGCCTGGGATGAGGCGCTCGGGAGGAGGCCAGGGAGGCGTGGCGCTCGCGGGAAGAGGCCTGGGGCGCTCCTGGTGATTCTGCGACGACGGCGGGGAGGCAGGGGCACGGTGCTGCACCCTGGCGATGCGGGTCCATGAGACGAGAGGGGGAGATCGAAGGCTGGGGTCGGGGGGAACGGAAGAGGGTGAGTGCGGCGGCGCTGGGAGGAAAAACAGGATCGAGGGGATGCGGTCGGGGTCGATCGCTAGCTAGGGTTCGAGCGAGGGAGTTGGGCCGCGGAGGGAGATGGGCCTGAGGGATGGGCCGCGCCTAGGGAGGCCTGGGCCTACGGCTAGACTGCCGGTTTGGCATCCAATTATCCAAAACAGAAAAAAAAATAACAAGAAAGAAAGAGAGGGAGAAAAAGAAAGAGGGGTTAGGAACATAATTTTTGGCAGGAGGCCAATCTTCTTAGACTCATAAAAATATGAGGAATTTTAACAAAATGGCCTGAAGTTTTTTAGAGGAAGTAAAATCCAAACATGTTGAAAATAACTCGACATGTTTGAATTTTTAAACCCATCCAAAAGAACCTCAAAAGAGTTGAAAATATAGAAGGTGACCCTACACACTAAATGTGATTTATGGGCAGATTTGGAACATTTGTGGAAGAAGTAAAATTGCAACACAATCTTTACTAAAAGGCCTCAGAGGAAGAAATGAAATTGAATTGGATAAAGAAAATTGAGGAATGGTGCAATTGCGTTATAGGTGATTCCAAGGAATGGAATATTTATTAATATAGCTCCCTAATATTGGGAGGATATGTTTTAAAGAGAAGACACTTCCCTCGATTTAAATGGACCGAAGGTCCACACGATTTATTTGGTTGGGATGCAAAATAAATAAGACATGATGGCATGATGACATGATGCAATGCAAAAATAAATAACACAAGCACAAATAACACACGGGAGAACCCGGGACATCTGGAATCTCTGGAATCTTCTGGGACGCCGGTCTTCGGGCGTCACAACTCTCCCACACTAACAGAGGATCTCGACCCGAGATCCTAGAGATGGCACCGGTAAAAATGGAAGAAGAAGAGGTAAAACAAAGTTGCTTCTCTGACAGACGAGTGAAACCAGGAACCTGAGAGGTTTAACAATCTTGAAGAAAGAATTCAACGGAGATGAACGAAGTTAAGAGCACTCCGGTAAAAGGAGGAACAAGGAACATTATGAGAAACGTTGTAGATTGAAAGACATGAAACAAGAGCTCACGGACCAAAAGAATATGAAACTGTAACGGTATAGCCAAGGAATAAGAATGACATAATTCTGACAGCACTCCGACTGAAAATGGAAGGAATTAAGAAGAACTTGCCAAGTTGGGATGATACTTGATGAAAACAACAACACACAGCCTCCGGAATGAAAGAATAGAAGCAAGATCGTTGGGAAGAAAGAACGGAGAAGAAAATGACAACTTCTCTCAAAATTGAATTGAAAGAGCATCCTTACGAAGAAGGGTTGAACGGAGTTGTTGGAAAACTCAACAACGAAAACGAATAAGCTTGATGTGGGCTTATGGAAAACATTTCAAAATTAAGAGGTGACAACCAGCCACTGACGGAAACATTTAATTGGATTGAGATCAACAAGGAGACGATAAGTTATTTCACAGGAATGATGATGAAGAACTTGGGTCATTAATAAGCACCATAATAGCAGCAATTCTCAGGGAAAGCTTTTAGGTGAAATACAACCCAAGATAACTCCAACAAATAAATAGAATGGTTGGAAAGATCTCCTGAACAAAGAAAAATGATGGTTTAAATATCCCATTCTTGACAACTTGTGAATCATCAAACATGAAGGGAAATTGTCAAAAATGACATACCACCATCTGAAAAGATAAGGAAGAAGGGATTGCAATTGGAATGCAAGAAGAAGAAATATTTGAGCTCCTCCAACAAGAATCTTGATGAAGACTTCGAGGATGAATTAAAATGATGATGAACCACCATGAAGAACTCCGGTAATGAAGCATGAGACGTGAAACATGAAAGAATAAGATTCAAGGCCTGCGATGAATTAGATGGAGCTTTGAAATTATAATATAGAAATAACTTGGGGCTCC
>LR738713.1:577367894-577399771 GCA_902687465.1 Secale cereale | reverse complement strand
CAAAAATAAATAACACAAGCACAAAGAACACACGGGAGAACCCGGAACATCTGGAATCTCTGGAATCTTCTGGGACGTCGGTCTTCGGGCGTCACAGTCACCTTCCTTGTCCCCTTGGCTCCTTTGTGTCGCCCTACCTCGTGGCTCCCGCGACGCGGAGGCGGACGGGAGGAGCCACCACCCTGCAGCACGGACGCGCCGGTAGGGAGAGGGGGTCGATGGCGATGTTGTACCTGGGGGTCAGGACAACAACTCTGTCCACCCCGAGCAATCCATGCACCCCACCCCCCTTTCTCCTCCCCGGCGGATCCCCACCCGACCTCGGCAATGGTACGTCCTCCTCCTTGCCCACCCTCCTCCCCCGCGCCGCGTCTGCGGTCTCCGCGCGCCGATCCCGCCGCCTGTCCCGCAGATCGGCGCGTGCTCTCCCTCCCCGTAGTTCAATTTTCCTCTGCTCTTCGTTCGATCTGGTCCACGGTAGAAGAGTACTGGCCTGGACGCCTGGATCGGCAGAGACCGAGGTCGGGCCAAGGTTTGCTCTCCTTTTTTTCCGCGTCGCCAGTATAATTTCCACTCGGCGGAGTCCTGTCACCAAGTATAATTCATAACCTTTTGAGCACCAGTTTTGTCTCCAAGAGATCGCTAATCCATGTTCTTGACTAGTTTGTTGACAAGGGTAGAGATCTGGTAGTGTGTGTCAAGTTGATGGATAAGTCTGACTCAGGTGGATGCGAGTGGAAATTGTCTGCCGTACACAAGATTAACAAAATTTAGGACATGTAGCTCCTGATTACAACATGTTGCAAAGTTCAGGGTCTTTTACTATCTGAATCTACTGCTGAATCGACCGATGAGCACAAGTAGCACTTGTCGTTAGTAGTAACAGTTGTCAGTTGCTGATTAGTATATGCTTTGCTTGCTTGCTGATCAGTTTAATGTTCTTCCAGGAGGAGTTTGAGGAGTACGCGGAGAAGGCCAAGATGTTGCTCGACACCACCACCGACTAGAGCTTGCTCTGCCTCTACAGCCTCTACAAGCAGGCACTTGTCGGCCCCGTCAACACAGGCACACACACACACAGACACATCTTATTTTCATCATTATCACCATTACTAGAAAGTGAATTGTCAGGTCAGATGTTTACTGTTGAGGTGCCAAGTTGTTTTGCCCTGCTTATGGTGGCTCTATTTGATTGTGTGTGCTTGTGCTTAATTATGAACTCAAGAGATGACAATCTATGCTTTCAACTAGTGCAGCCCCATGTGATCATTAGTCTAGATCTACATCTGCAAGGGTCATCTTTTTTTACTCATATTCTAATCACAGTGCTCTGTAAGTGTTTGCTGATAATGAAATGCATTTAATTATAGCATAGTGAGAGTGCTCTCAAATGTCAGAAGCGTTGCTACTGCATTTACACTCCTGGCAGTGTCCTGCATTGACTGATGGTACAACCATATACCCCTGCCAGTACCTGATTGTTCTCATTCATTATTGTGCAGCTAATTTGCCATAGATCACACTCGTATAACAGGAGAAACTTCTTGCTTGAAGAGTAGAATATCTTGCATTTGTGTGTTCATATGAAGCGGGATATATATTGGTGGATTATGCGAAACCTTCAATTCCAGCAGCCCATGCATGTAGGTGCATCAGGAAATGGATGTGACGTTTCAAGTGCAGATTAACATCGACCGCTAAAGTTACACATAAATAAATACTCTAGGACATGATTTGAACATGTAAAGGCGTACGGAGAGCACCGATTTTTTCTTTGCGATTTTTTCTATTGTGTGCCTTGAAAAGCATGGTTGCAACCATTCCTAATTTTTTGTTCTTGTTCGATTTGTGTTTGGATGCAGCAGGTGCTCTGCTCTTGCGCATATCTAGTGGCGTCTCCGGCGCAGCGGTGCTTCTTAAGGTGACTGGCGTGACGGCGGCTGTGTATGGCGGTGACCACAAGCTCTCCGGTGAGCGGCTCCCTCTCCTACCTCTAGTTCTCTTTTCTACTCCTATAGCATTGCTCTGTTGGTTTAGAACACTAGCAACAGGAGTACTAAAAGCTTACTGATGTAGGAGTAGTGAAAGCTTCATGGTTGATCCTCATTGCTGAACATGGGACATGTATCTTCTTTTGCATATCAATTACATAGCAGTACTATGTAATGGTACAGTCTGTGTACTGTTATTTTTAGGTTAGGTTGAAGTGATTGGTAGGCCTTCGTTAACAAGCGAGCTTCTTTAAATTTCCGTTGTTATTTGCACTATATACCACGCACGGCTCATGTGAATCTATGATCGTATCCATAGACCAGTGAATTTATTGCACTATTTGCATGATGTGAAGTATCCAGTATTTGTTACATTATGTCTTTAAGTAGTAAAATTGAGAATGGCAAGCTAAATTCTTCAACTGAACTGCTCTTTCATTGTACCACGAAATCGGAAATACTGAAGTTTTGCTATGTATAACATTGCTACATGTGCAGGTCCGGCTTGTGGGGATGGTCAGCGGCAAGGCGGAGCGGAACACGGACGTGTCCTTCACGCTCGACGACGGCACCGGCCGTATCGACTTCATCAGATGGTGAGCGCATCACCGCAAACCGCTTGCTTTTTTACTTCAGTGTCAGATGTATTCTAGGGGTACATTCTTAGACTTTTGTTTGGATTCCATTGCTAGATGTTGACTGGATGTGCGATTTGCCTACTGTTGCAACTTCAATCTTCACTACTAGATAGAAATACTGTTGGTTGTGAAGAAAATACGCCCTAGAGGCAATAATAAAGTTGTTTTTATATTTCCTTATATCATGATCAATGTTTATTATTTATGCTAAAATTGTATTAACCGGAAACTTAGTACATGTGTGAATACATAGACAAAACAGAGTGTCCCTAGTATGCCTCTACAAGACTAGCTCATTGATCAAAAATGGTTATGTTTCCTAACCATAGACATGAGTTGTCATTTGATCAATGGGATCACATCATTAGGAGAATAATGTGATGGACAAGACCCATCTGTTAGCATAGCACTATGATCGTTTAGTTTTACTGTTATTGCTTTCTTCATGACTTATACATGTTCCTATGACTATGAGATTATGCAACTCCCGAATACCGTAGGAACACCTTGTGTGCTATCAAACATCACAACGTAACTGGGTGATCATAAAGATGCTCTACAGGTGTCTCCGAAAGTATTCGTGGTGTTGGCATAGATCAAGATTAGGATTTGTCACTCCGAGTGTCGGAGAGGTATCTCTGGGCCCTCTCGGTAATGCACATCATGATAAGCCTTGCAAGCAAATGACTAATGAGTTAGTCATGAAATGATGTATTACAGAACGAGTAAAGAGACTTGCCGGTAACGAGATTGAACTAGGTATAGAGATACCGATGATCGAATCTCGGGCAAGTAACATACCGATGACAAAAGGAACAACGTATGTTGTTATGTGGTTTGACCGATAAAAATCTTCGTAGAATATGTAGGCGGCAATATGAGCATCCAGGTTCCGCTATTGGTTATTGACCGGAGATGAGTCTCGGTCATGTCTACATAGTTCTCGAACCCGTAGGGTCCGCACGCTTAACGTTTGATGACGATCGGTATTAAGAGTTTATGAGTTTTGATGTACCGAAGGTTGTTCGGAGTCCCGGATGAGATCACGGACATGACGAGGAGTCTCGGAATGTCCGTGACATAAAGATTGATATATTGGACGACTATATTCGGACACCGGAAGTGTTCTGGAAAGTTTCGGAATTTACCGGAGTGCCGGGGGGTTACCGGAACCACCCGGGGGAATGATGGGCCCTGGTGGGCCATAGGGAGAGAGAGGGCAGCAGCCAGGAGTTGGCGTGCCCCCTCCCTAGGAGGAGTCCGAATAGGACTAGGGGAGGGGGGCGCGGCCCCTCTTTCCCTCTCCCTCTCCCTCTCTTTCCTTCCCCCCCTTTCCTTCATTGGTGGACTCCTACTAGGAATAGGATTGCAATCCTATTCCTAGTAGGATTGCTTCCCTAGCCGCACCATAGAGGTCCGGCTGGCCTCCCCCCCTTGCTCCTTTATATACGGTGAAGGGGGGCACCCAAAGACACACAAGTTGAATTGTTCTAGCCGTGTGCGGTGCCCCCCTCCACAGAAACACACCTCGGTCATACCGTCGCAGTGCTTAGGCGAAGCCCTGCGCCGGTAGATACATCATAACCGTCACCACGCCGTCGTGCTGACGAAACTCTCACGTGAAGATCAGCTGGATCAAGAGCTCGTGGGACGTCATCAAGCTAAACGTGTGCTGAACGCGGAGGTACCGTACGTTCAGTGCTTGATCGGTTGGATCGCGAAGAAGTTCGACTACATCAACCGCGTCACTTGACGCTTCCGCTCCCGGTCTACGAGGGTACGTAGACACACTCTTCCCCTCGTTGCTATACATCTGGTAGATAGATCTTGCATGATCGTAGGAAAATTTTAAAATACTACGTTCCCCAACAGTGGCATCATGAGCCAGGTCTATGCGTAGATGATATGCACGAGTAGAACAGAATGAGTTGTGGGCGATACTAGTCATACTGCTTACCAGCATGTCATACTTTGCTTCGGCGGTATTGTGAGATGAAGCGGCCCGGACCGATATTACGCGTACGCTTACGCGAGACTGGTTTCACCGTTACGAGCACTTGTTGCTTAAAGGTGACTGACGGGTGTCTGTCTCTCTCACTTTAGCTGAATCAAGTGTGGCTACGCGCGGTCCTTGTGAAGGTTAAAACAGCACATACTTGACGAAACATCGTTGTGGTTTTTGTATGCGTAGGTAAGAACGGTTCTTGCTAAGCCCGTAGCAGCCACGTAAAACTTGCAACAACAAAGTAGAGGACGTCTAACTTGTTTTTGCAGGGTATGTTGTGATGTGATATGGTCAAGACATGATGAGTTATACGGTTTTGTATGAGATGATCATGTTTTGTAATGTTATCGGCAACTGGCAGGAGCCATATGGTTGTCGCTTTATTGTATGAAATGCAATCGCCATGTAATTGCTTTACTTTATCACTAAGCGGTAGCGATAGTCGTAGAAGCAATAGTTGGCGACACGACAACGATGCTACGATGGAGATCAAGGTGTCGCGCCGGTGACGAAGGTGATCATGACGGTGCTTTGGAGATGGAGATCAAAAGCACAAGATGATGATGGCCATATCATGTCACATATTTTGATTGCATGTGATGTTTATCTTATTATGCTTCTTATTTTGCTTAGAACGACGGTAGCATTATAAGATGACCCCTTACTAAATTTCAAGGTATAAGTGTTCTCCCTAAGTATGCACCGTTGCGAAAGTTCGTCGTGCCGAGACACCACGTGATGATCGGGTGTGATAAGCTCTACGTTCAAATACAACGGGTGTAAGCCAGTTTTGCACACGTAGAATACTCGGGTTAAACTTGACGAGCCTAGCATATGCAGATATGGCCTCGGAACACTGGAGACCGAAAGGTCGAGCGTGAATCATATAGTAGATATGATCAACATAAGATGTTCACCATTGAAACTACTCCATCTCACGTGATGATCGGACATGGTTTAGTTGATTTGGATCACGTGATCATTTAGATGACCGGAGGGATGTCTATCTAAGTGGGAGTTCTTTAAATAATATGATTAAATTGAACTTTAATTTATCATGAACTTAGTCCTGGTAGTATTAGCATATCTATGTTGTAGATCAATAGCTCGCGTTATAGCTCACCTATGTTTTTGATATGTTCCTAGAGAAAACTAAGTTGAAAGATGTTAGTAGCAATGATGCGGACTAGGTCCGTGATTTGAGGATTATCCTCATTGCTGCGCAGAAGTATTATGTCTTTGATGTACCGCTAGGTGACAGACCTATTGCAGGAGCAGATGCAAACGTTATGAACGTTTTGACAAAAGCTCGGTATGATGACTACTTGATAGTTTAGTGCACCATGCTTTACGGCTTATAACCGGGACTTCAAAAACGTTTTGAATGCCACGGAGCATATAAGATGTTCCAAGAGTTGAAATTAGTATTTCAATACTCATGCCCGTGTCGAGAGGTATAAGACCTCTGATAGTACTTTGCCAACAAGATGGAGGAGAATAGCTCAACCAGTGAGCATGTGCTCAGATTATCTGGGTACTACAATTGCTTGAATCAAGTGGGAGTAAATCTTCCAGATAAGATAGTAATTGACAAAGTTCTCTAGACACTATCACCAAGTTAGTAGAACTTCGTGATGAACTATAATATGCAAGGGATGACGAAAGTAATTCCCGAGCTCTTCGCGATGCTGAAATCGGCGAAGGTAGAAATCAAGAAACAACATCAAGTGTTGATGGTTAACAAGACCACTTGTTTCAAGTAAAGGGCAAAGGGATAGAAGGGGAATTTCAAGAAGAATGACAAGCAAGTTGTCACTCCCATGAAGAAACCCAAAGCTAAACTCAAGCCTGAAACTAAGTGCTTCTACTGCAAAGGAAATGGTCACTAGAAGTGGAACTGCCCTAGATACTTGGTGGATAAGAAGGATGGCAAAGTAAACAAAGGTATATTTGATATACAGATTATTGATGTGTACTTACTAGTGTTCATAGCAACCCTTGGGTATTTGATACTAGTTCAGTTGCTAAATATTAGTAACTCGAAACAAGAGTTGCAGAATGAACAGAGACTAGTTAAAGGTGAAGTGACAATGTGTGTTGGAAGTGGTTCCAAGATTGATATGATCATCATCGCACACTCCCTATACTTTCGGGACTAGTGTAGAACCTAAATAAATGTTATTTGGCATTTGCGTTAAAGCATGAATATGATTTGATCATGTTTGTTGCAATACGGTTATTCATTTAAAGTCATAGAATAATTGTTATTCTGTTTACATGAATAAAGCCTTCGATGGTCATACACCCAATGAAAATTGTTTGTTGGATCTCGATCGTAGTGATACACATATTCATAATATTGAAGCCAAAAGATGCAAGGTTAGTAATGATAGTGCAACTTATTTGTGGCACTGCCGTTTAGGTCATATTGGTGTAAAGCGCATGAAGAAACTCCATAGTGATGGACTTTTGGAATCACTTGATTATGAATCACTTGGTGCTTGAGAACCATGCCTCATGGGCAAGATGACTAAAACTCCGTTCTCAGGAACTATGGAGCGAGCAACAGATTTGTTGGAAATCATACATACTGATGTATGCGGACCAATGAGTGTTGAAGCTCGCGGCGGGTATCGTTATTTTCTGACCTTCACTGATGATTTAAGCAGATATGGGTATATCTACTTAATGAAGCACAAGTCTGAAACATTTGAAAAGTTCAAAGAATTTCAGAGTGAAGTAGAGAATCATCGTAACAAGAAAATAAAGTTTCTACGATATGATTGTGGAGGAAAATATTTGAGTTACGAGTTTGGTCTTCATTTGAAACAATGTGGAATAGTTTCACAACTCACGCCACCCGGAACACCACAGCGTAATGGTGTGTCCGAACGTCGTAACCGTACTTTATTGGATATGGTGCGATCTATGATGTCTTTTACCGATTTACCACTATAGTTTTGGGTTATGCATTAAATACAGCTGCATTCATGTTAAATAGGGCGCCATCTAAATCCGTTGAGACGACGCCATATGAACTGTGGTTTGGCAAGAAACCAAAGTTGTTGTTTCTTAAAGTTTGGGGCTGCGATGCTTATGTAAAAAAAGCTTCAACCTGATAAGCTCGAACCCAAGTCGGAGAAATGTGTCTTCATAGGATACCCAAAAGAGACTGTTGGGTACACCTTCTATCACAGATCTGAAGGCAAGATATTCATTGCTAAGAATGGATCCTTTCTAGAGAAGGAGTTTCTCTCGAAAGAAGTGAGTGGGAGGAAAGTAGAACTTGATGAGGTAATTGTACCTTCTCCTGAATTGGAAAGTAGTACATCACAGAAAATTGTTCTAGTGATTCCTACACCAATCAGTGAGGAAGCTAATGATGATGATCATGAAACTTCGGATCAAGTTTCTACCGAACTTCGTAGATCAACCAGAGTTCGTTCCGCACCAGAGTGGTACGGCAACCTAGTTATGGAAGTCATGTTACTAGACCATGATGAACCTACGAACTATGAGGAAGCGATGATGAGCCCAGATTCCGCAAAATGGCTTGAGGCCATGAAATCTGAGATGGGATCCATGTATGAGAACAAAGTATGGACTTTGGTTGACTTGCCCAATGATCGGCAAGCCATCAAAAATAAATGGATCTTCAAGAGGAAGACCGACGCAGACGGTAATGTTACTGTTTATAAAGCTCGACTTGTTACGAAAGGGTTTCGACAAGTTCAAGGAGTTGACTACGATGAGACATTCTCACCTGTAGCGATGCTTAAGTCTGTCCGAATCATGTTAGCGATTGCCGCATTTTATGATTATGAAATCTGGCAAATGGATGTCAAAACTGCATTCCTAAATGGATATCTCAAAGAAGAGTTGTATATGATGCAACCAGAAGGTTTTGTTGATCCAAAAGATACTAACAAAGTATGCAAGCTCCAGCGATCCATCTATGGACTGGTGCAAGCATCTCGGAGTTGGAATATACGCTTTGATGAGGTGATTAAAGCATATGGTTTTATACAGACTTTTGGAGAAGCCTGTATTTACAAGAAAGTGAGTGGGAGCTCTTTAGCATTTCTAATATTATATGTGGATGACATATTGTTGATTGGAAATGATATAGAATATTCTGGAAAGCATAAAGGAGTGTTTGAAAGGAGTTTTTCAAAGAAAGACCTCGGTGAAGCTGCTTACATATTGGGCATCAAGATCTATAGAGATAGATCAAGATGTTTGATAAGACTTTCGATGAGTACATACCTTGATAAGATTTTGAAGTAGTTCAAAATGGATCAGTCAAAGAAGGAGTTCTTGAGGTATGAAGTTGAGTAAAGACTCAAAGCCCGACCTCGGCAGAAGATAGAGAAAGAATGAAAGTCATTCCCTATGCCTCAGCCATAGGTTCTATAAAGTATGCCATGCTGTGTACCAAACATGTTGTGTACCTTGCCATGAGTTTGTCAAGGGGGTACAATAGTGATCCAGGAGTAGATCACTGTACAGCGGTCAAAATTATCCTTAGTAACTGGATGACTAAGGAAATGTTTCTCGATTATGGAGGTGATAAAGAGTTCGTCGTAAAGGGTTACGCCGATGCAAGCTTTGACAATAATCCAGATGACTCTAAGTATCAATCTGGATGCATATTGGAAGTGGGAGCAATTAGCTAGAGTAGCTCCATGCAGAGCATTGTAGACATAGAAATTTGCGAAATACATACGGATCTGAATGTGTCAGGCCCGTTGACTAAACTTCTCTCACAAGCAAAAGATGATCACACCTTACTACTCTTGGGTGTTAATCACATAGCGATGTGAACTAGATTATTGACTCTAGTAAACCCTTTGGGTATTGGTCACATGGCGATGTGAACTATTTGTATTAAATCACATGGCGATGTGAGCTAAATTATTGACTCTAGTGCAAGTGGGAGACTGAAGGAAATATGCCCTAGAGGCAATAATAAAGTTGTTATTTATATTTCCTTATATCATGATAAATGTTTATTATTCATGCTAGAATTGTATTAACCGGAAACTTAGTACATGTGTGAATAGATAGACAAAACAGAGTGTCCCAAGTATGCCTCTACTAGACTAGCTCATTGATCAAAAATGGTTATGTTTCCTAACCATAGACATGAGTTGTCATTTGATCAATGGGATCACATCATTAGGAGAATGATGTGATGGACAAGACCCATCTGTTAGCATAGCACTATGATCGTTTAGTTTTACTGTTATTGCTTTCTTCATGACTTATACATGTTCCTATGACTATGAGATTATGCAACTCCCGAATACCGTAGGAACACCTTGTGTGCTATCAAACATCACAACGTAACTGGGTGATCATAAAGATGCTCTACAGGTGTCTCCGAAAGTATTCGTGGTGTTGGCATAGATCAAGATTAGGATTTGTCACTCCGAGTGTCGGAGAGGTATCTCTGGGCCCTCTCGGTAATGCACATCATGATAAGCCTTGCAAGCAAATGACTAATGAGTTAGTCACGAGATGGTGTATTACAGAACGAGTAAAGAGACTTGCCGGTAACGAGATTGAACTAGGTATAGAGATACCGATGATCGAATCTCGGGCAAGTAACATACCGATGACAAAAGGAACAACGTATGTTGTTATGCGGTTTGACCGATAAAGATCTTCGTAGAATATATAGGAGCCAATATGAGCATCCAGGTTCCTCTATTGGTTATTGACCGGAGATGAGTCTCGGTCATTTCTACATAGTTCTCGAACCCGTAGGGTCCGCACGCTTAACGTTTGATGACGATCGGTATTAAGAGTTTATGAGTTTTGATGTACCGAAGGTAGTTCGGAGTCCCGGATGAGATCACGGACATGACGAGGAGTCTCGGAATGTCCGTGACATAAAGATTGATATATTGGACGACTATATTCGGACACCGGAAGTGTTCTGGAAAGTTTCGGAATTTACCGGAGTGCCGGGGGGGTTACCGGAACCACCCGGGGGAATGATGGGCCCTGGTGGGCCATAGGGGAGAGAGAGGGCAGCAGCCAGGAGTAGGCGTGCCCCCTCCCTAGGAGGAGTCCGAATAGGACTAGGGGAGGGGGGCGCGGCCCCTCTTTCCCTCTCCCTCTCCCTCTCTTTCCTTCCCCCCTTTCCATCATTGGTGGACTCCTACTAGGAATAGGATTGCAATCCTATTCCTAGTAGGATTGCTTCCCTAGCAGCACCATGGAGGTCCGGCCGGCCTCCCCCCCTTGCTCCTTTATATACGGGGCAGGGGGGCACCCAAAGACACACAAGTTGAATTGTTCTAGCCGTGTGCGGTGCCCCCCTCCACAGAAACACACCTCGGTCATACCGTCGCAGTGCTTAGGCGAAGCCCTGCGCCGGTAGATACATCATAACCGTCACCACGCCGTCGTGCTGACGAAACTCTCACGTGAAGCTCAGCTGGATCAAGAGCTCGTGGGACGTCATCAAGCTGAACGTGTGCTGAACGCGGAGGTGTCGTACGTTCGGTGCTTGATCGGTTGGATCGCGAAGAAGTTCGACTACATCAACCGCGTCACTTGACACTTCTGCTCCCGGTCTACGAGGGTACGTAGACACACTCTTCCCCTCGTTGCTATACATCTGGTAGATAGATCTTGCATGATCGTAGGAAAATTTTAAAATATTACGTTCCCCAACAGGTTGTTGGTATGACAGTGCTAGATTTGCCTACTGTTGGATGTTTATGATTGTCCAGTACTTTAAATGTTTTAATCGGGGTCAATGTAATCACTTGTTGCATCCTGTTTGTTTGACCGGAGATGCTAATAGGAAAAGCATGTGTTGCTGCTTTCATGTAGACTTGCTCTAGCTCTTCTTAATTTTCATGCATGTTTCTTTCCAGACTTGATCTTACTACAAAATAGCACCCCATCACATGTTGTTGTTGTTGTTGTTGTTGTTATTAACCCTATCCTTGCTGTTCTGTTTTCTTGTTGGCAGATATTTTGTGTAAATTCAAGACGAAAGATGTTCAAAGAAGCTCCAAGACATTCTTATATAGCAAGTTATGTAATAATAGCTGGGTTGTCTGTGAATTTAATGTATCTTCGCTCTGTTTGTGAATGAAATAGTAATTATGTATGTGATTTAATGTATCTTCTCTTTGTGAATTTCATGTATGTTTCAGAATTACAATTTCTGTTACATATGAAACAGTAATTATGTATGTGGTTTGAAAATGTGTGCAATGGAAACATGACTCATGTGACCCACTTATCAAAATAATTTGAGCACATTTGAAATTTCTGACGTGTGGGACCAGTGTATGATATTATGATATTCGGGACAAATGTAAAAAAATGGAAAATAAAATGGCAAAAAATAAAAGATCATACTGTAAAAGGCCGCATTTAGAAATAAAAAGGCCGAATTATTGAGCCTGACCCATGTAGCTAGCGAAAATTAACAGAAAAAATAAATATTAGAAAGGTTGAATTGTTGGGCTAGGCCCATGTAGAACAGCCAATTGTACCGGGCTGATTCTTGTGCCACATCAGCTTGCCACGCTGGATGCCTGCGTGGTCTGGGGAGGCTGCTAGTGACCAAAACACGACAGTAGGCATATTTTGGTCATAAACGTCTATGACCTTCTCACAGAGAAGGTCGCTATAGTCAGTTTATGACGGCCAGCTTTTGACCTTATGTTTTTGGTCACAAAAAGGTCACAAATTATTCAGTGACCAATAGTGGTGGTCACAAGTTGACATATTTCTTGTAGTGTAGGTAGGTGGACCAACACTCAAAACGAGCACTGGCCCGGGGGGAGGGGGTTGAATTAATAATTCTCGGGTTTATAACTCCCTCGGCAAGTTTTAGTTGTTAGACAAATGGTAAAACCAAAGTTGGATCTCCTCGGGAAAACTTCACTTTAACTGAAGAAGCAAAGGGTCCCCATATACCCAACCGTGTAAGGAACGCAAAATCAAGGAACATAACACCGGTTTATCGGTTCTTAAGGCAGCATGAGTGGAACAAAACACCGAGCAAACGGCCAAGCCTTCCACCCATTGCCAAGTATATAGGTGCATTAACTTAATATAAGATATATTGTGATATTCAACAATCCAGATTCGACATGGAGCAATCTTCATCTTCACCTGCAACTAACAATGCTATAAGAGGGGCTGAGCGAGCGGTAACATAGTGATGACCCACAAGTGTAGGGGATCTATCGTAGTCCTTTTGATAAGTAAGAGTGTCGAACCCAACGAGGAGCAGAAGGAAATGATAGGCAGTTTTCAGTAAGGTATTTTCTGCAAGCACTGAAATTATAGGTAACAAATAGTTTTGTGATAAGGTAATTGGTAGCAAGTGACAAAATGTAAAAGTAAATAAAGTGCAGCAAGGTGGCCCAATCCTTTATGTAGCAAAAGGACAAGCCTGGACAAACTCTTATATAAAGGAAAGCGCTCCCGAGGACACATGGGAATTATCGTCAAGCTAGTTTTCATCACGATCATCTGATTCGCGTTCGATACTTTGATAAGTTGGTATGTGGGTGGACCGGTGCTTGGGTGCTGTCCTTACTTGGAAAAGGCTCCCACTTATGATTAACCTCTAATGCAAGAATCCACAACTACAAAAGAAGTATTAAGGTAAACCTAACCATAGCCTGAAACATATGGATCCAAATCAGCCCCTTACGAAGCAACGCATAAACTAGGGTTTAAGCTTCTGTCGCTCTAGCAACCCATCATCTACTTATTACTTCCCAATGCCTTCCTCTAGGCCCAAATAATGGTGAAGTGTCATGTAGTCGACGTTCACATGACACCACTAGAGGAGAGACAACATACATCTCATCAAAATATCGAAAGAAGACCAAATTCACATGACTACTAATAGCAAGACTTCTCCCATGTCCTCAGGAACAAAAGTAACTACTCACAAGACATATATTGTTCATGATCAAAGGGGTATTAATATGCAGATGGATCTGAACATATGATCTTCTACCAAATAAACCAACTAGCATCAACTACAAGGAGTAATCAACACTACTAGCAACCCACAGGTACCAATCTGAGGTTTGGGTACAAAGATTGGATACAAGAGATGAACTAGGGTTTGAGAGGAGATGGTGCTGGTGAAGATGTTGATGAAGATAGCCCTCCCCAAGATGGGAGAGATGTTGGTGATGACGGAGGAGACGATTTCCCCCTCCCGGAGGGAAGTATCCCCGGCATTACAGCTCTGCCGGAGCCCTAGATTGGTTTCCGCCTCGATTCCGCCTCGAGACGGCAGCGTTTGGTCCTGAAAGCCTCCTTATGATTTTTTCCAGGTCAAAACACCTCATATAGGAGAAGATGGGCATTGGGGGACCTTCGGTGGGCCCACGAGACAGGGGGGCACGCCCTAGGCAGGGGGGCGCGCCCCCACCCTCGTGGACAGCCGGTGGCCCCCCTCGTGAACTTCTTTCGCCAAATATTTTTTATATTTTCTTAAACGGAGTTCTGTTGAGTTTCGAGGCTTTTGGAGTTGTGCAGAATAGGTTTCCACAGTTTGCTCCTTTTCCAGCCCAGAATTCTAGCTGCCGATATTCTCCCTCTTCATGTAAACCTTGTAAAATAAGAGAGAAAAGGCATTAGTATTGTGAAAAAACAAGTAATAACAGCCCATAATGGAATAAATATCAACATATAAGCATGATGCAAAATGGACGTATCACATAGCCACATAACGGTTTGCTGGGATGGTGTCAAAGGTTAGAGGGTGTTTCATAGCAACAAAGAGAGTCTGACAACAAATAGATAGGTAGCGCGACATATAGCGATAGCATCGAGACAACTAGCATGGGAATGATAGTAATGAGATCCAAGGTGACGGTCATCTTGCCTGAGATCCCGCTAGGAATAAGAACGAGTCCGTGAAGAAGATGAAGAAGGAGCCACGAAGATGAACCGAGTGTAGTCGAACGAATCCTCACGATCGCAACGAAACAAGCACTAACGGGAAGAAGCAAGAAACACGGTAATGTCAGGCCCAAGATGCGATTCTATCCTGATCACGTGGCGCACTTGTGATTGGGGCACAACCACATTTTGGGCGCTTAGCAAGATGGATATCATTACATCATACCATTACATACATACATCGAGGATACAACAATTCATACAAGACACATGAATACAACAACATCAATACAAGGCATCCGACTACGGATGCAAACATGAAAAGCACAACGACATCCATCTGCTATCCCAGGCTGCCGACCCGGAACCTAACCCAAGACTGACGAAGAAGAAGAAGAAAGAACTCCAACAAAAGAACATCGCTCTCACGTCGAGTCGTCGGAAACCTGCACCTGCAACTGTTGTTGTAGTATCTGTGAGCCACGAGGACTCAGCAATCCCATAACCATGGGTAACAAGACTAGCAAATCTTAATGGGAAAGGAAGGGATAAGTGGTGAGGTTGCAGCAGCGGCTAAGCAATATATGGTGGCTAACTTACGAGTACAAGAATAAGATGAGCATCTACGCAGACGGACGCAAACTAGTAATGATCGCTAAAGATCCTAAACTACCTATGAGGCAAACATAACCCCACCGTGTTCTCTTCTCAAAGTGAAAAGAGACAGTCACGGTTACTCACACGGTTGTGTGTTTTATCTCGGATCCTCTGTCAAGTTTTCTACAACCGGACATTAACAAATTCCAATCTGTCACATAACCGCGGGCACGTCTTTCGAAAGATCATAACCCTGCAGGGGTGTCCCAACTTAGCCCATCACAAGCTCTCACGATCAGTAGAGATAATAATAATATTACCCCTTATCTTAGGGAAGGCCCGATCAAACTCGGAATTCCCGGTGCACAAGACATTTCGACAATGGTAAAACAAGTCCAGCAAGACCTACCGGCGTGCCAACACCCTAATAATAGCCGCGCGTATCTCGTCTCAGGCCATGACCGGATGGGCGATGCTACAGGAGCCAGATACCTCGATTTCCCCGTGGCGGCCCTGCAGGACCCCCGTTTGGGACCAACACCATCAGCACTGGCCCCACTGTTATGTAGAAAGAATCCTCATGGACGCGACCCCCCTATGCAATTTAATTAATTAATTAAGTTGTTATTATGAGGCAAATTAAAACCAATGTTGGGCCTTGCTAGAGGAGTTTTATTCAAAGACGAATTGTCAAGGGGTCCCCATATACCCAACCGTGTAAGAAACGCAAAATCAAGGAACATAACGCCAGTTTATCGGCTCCTAAGGTGGCATGAGTGGAACAAAACACCGAGCAAAAGTCCAAGCCTTCCACCCATTGCCAAGTATATATGTGTGTTAATATATATAAGATATATTGTGATTTTCCAACAAGCCAAGCTCCAACATGGAGCGATCTTCATCTTCACCTTCAACTAGCAACGCTATAAGAGGGGCTGAGCAAGCGGGTGATGGCTTCTCGCCCCTCGTTGGTTACCCCAAGTGGAAGGTTTGAGATGCAGTGTAGCGGAAGTTTTCCCTTGGCAAAGATACCAAGGATCGATTTCCCCT
This sequence comes from Secale cereale, assembly GCA_902687465.1. Classification (NCBI taxonomy): domain Eukaryota; kingdom Viridiplantae; phylum Streptophyta; class Magnoliopsida; order Poales; family Poaceae; genus Secale; species Secale cereale. The sequence goes on along the minus strand of LR738713.1, from coordinate 577,383,590 downwards.
GAGACTCCTAGTTTCAACAAGAAGGTGTCAACTGCTAACGGCGCCAGATATTAGCAATCAACGTGGACCTGCACACAGATACAAATAACTTTGCTCCCAACGAGTATAGAGAGGTTTTCAATCCCTCCGGCCTTGTCGTTTACAAAGAATCAAACCCAAGTGATAGTAGTGATAGATATTGCTGCAATAGTAAATAAAAGCGGAAAGTAAATAGCGGATGTGATCAATGATAGTAATATGGACCGGAGTCCCATGATGTTCACTAGTGATGTCTCTCTCCCAAAAGATGATAAAACTGCTATGTGAGCTAAACGAATTACAGCTGGGCAATTGACAGGACCATGTGCGCAAACCAATGCTGACTAAGTTGCAAGAAAGGTAGAGGTTCAAAGCATGGGCGGTACGCCGAGGTAAGTAGACCGAAATCCATCTGCATCTAATACTAATCATCCACCTTGAGATATCTATCCAGAACATCTCGCTGGTATTAAGTTGCGAGTCCCACCCATAGTGTAACCTCAAAGCAACAGACAACTGCATTAAAAGAACTTTGCGTAAAGTAAACAATCCTTGCACCCGCGGGCACAAGCACCGTTGTTTTCCCCCTTGTGGCAACAGCACATCCCCTAGACTCATGTTTCTGTCACTCAAGCTAGTCATCGAGGGGCATGAACCCACAATCAAGCATAACGTTCCCTCTTGGAGTCACTACCTACTACTTGACCAAAGCAATAAATAACAACGGAGAACATGCAAGAATTACTTATGAACATAAATATAAAAGAGGTGAATCAAATATATTACTCAAACACAATCTGAACATAATCTCATAATCCATCGGATCCCAGCAAACTCATCATAGCAACAGCATAAGGATTACATATGTGCCTCGATCATGTAGGGCAGCTCACGTGGACTAATTAGTGAAGCACAAGAATGGGAGGAGAACATCACATAGCTACTGGTCATGGACTCATGGTCCAAGGGAGACTACTCACAACTCATCCGGGAGGCGTCCATGGTGGTGGAGAAGCTCCCGGTGGTGATCCTCCCCTCCGGCAGGGTGCCGGGAAGAGTTCTCCTGGTGCTCCCGATCTTGGAAGCGCGGCGGCGGCGGAACAGAGATGAGATCGCGAAAAAGGGTTCCCGTCTCGAGGGTTTCGGGACACGATATAAATATATGCCAAAGGGGGGCATCAGACGAGGCTCGGGGGGCCTAGGCGCCCCCCCCGGCGCGGCCCAGGGGGGGCGCGCCACAAGGGCGCCTGGAGCCCTGGTGGCCCCCCTCCGGTTGTGCTTCGGGTGCCTGGTAGCTTCTGGAACGCTAATTTTTTATATAATTTTTCCGGAATTTTTCTGGCAGTTCTCGTAATGGGAAAACCTGAAATACAAAAACAGCTGAAAACAGAAACTGGCACTGGGGTGCACTGAGTTAATAGGTTAGTCCAAATATGATCAAAAGTGTATGGAAGTGTATAAATATCATAGCAATATCACCCAAAAGAGGCATGGAGCAAGAAGAAATTATAGATACGTTTTGGACGTATCAACATCCCCAAGCTTAATTCCTGCTCGTCCTCGAGTTGGTAAATGATAACAAGAATAATTTCTGTGGTGACATGCTATTAACCATATAGGACTTTTTCATAGTCACATGACAAAAGCTTACTGAGACAATGAATCTATAGTAATTAAGTTACCTCAAGAGAAAATCACAAAGAACTGGAAGTTTTACAATATGATACGTAAACATCAAATAGATTTGCAATGAGCATGGTGTGCAAATATGATAAAGTGATATCTCGCTTGCCCCATTTAGTGAAGCAAAACATAAATGCAGGGGAACCTCCAAGGTTTAAGTGATGACTAGATACAATGATTTCAAAATAAACGATATCACAATCATGCAAAAGACAATGCTACTTTGGGACAATGCACATTACACTCAGAATGAAAATCATGCTCTCAGTAGTTGGTGCTTTAAAAGAAGGTGGAGACTCTCGAACCGTGGCTTTTGTTGGCAAGGTTGAAAACCCGTAGTCGGAAACAAAGACAAAACATGTACCAGAGCTCTTGGTTTTAAAAACAGAGGTAATAATTATTTTTTTAGATCATGCATGTTTCGTCAACGAATGCTAGCAGACAACTCAATCACTTCTTGAGATGGACAAGTTTCGAGGAATGGCTCCCGAATGAGGACGATCACATCCTCTTAATCTCCTTTGTTTATCACTGCCAAAGTTTTCTGATTTCTCATGAACAAAGCGTGAAGGAGGGTTTGTTTGTTATATTATCTTTTTGAGCCGGGCGCACTCAATGCCAGTTCCTTCTCGTATTATGGGTTTGCACATTATACATGCAATCCCGGGGTGAAGCTTGTCCAACTTAAAAAGATCATGAATTAACCACTACTTCCTCATGAACTTAAAACAGAGGCACAAAATAGGAATGCTTTTTCTTTGAATAGTTTCGAGATGGTACATGCAAGTCTCCGTTAGGAATGGCAGGTAAATACCATGTAGGAAGGTATGGTGGACTCATATGGCATATCTGGTTTAAAGGAATTTGGATGCACAAGCAGTCAGTCCGCTTAGTACAGGTGGAGGTTAGCAAAAGACTGGGAGCGACCAACTAAGAGAGCAATGACGGTCATAATCATGCAGAGCGACAAAGCAACATTGAATCAGGCATGGAAGTTATATCGCTACTCAGAAACAAAAGATCATCAAGGCTTGACAAGCTTTCTTTACAGTCTTAAATATGCGTGAGCATACGCCAAGTCAATCAAAGTAAATTCTTGAAGGAAGATATTACTAAACCATACCACATCATAGGCAAAACAAATCATGTTGGTAGTCCAATAACACATTGGGAATCCCCCAGCTATTTGAGACTAACCATAAGAAAACATGAACTACTAAGCACCATTATGCACGTAGCATCTTTATCATAGACATATCAACCAATGCAACGGAAGCAAACTCTCTTAATAAGATAATCATGATAAATAAAGAGAGTTCAAGCAACCAACTAAACAAAAGCTCTTTAGAAAGATAAGCATGAAAGTTAAGAGCTAAGCATGATAGTAGCTATTAAAAGACAAAGAACATACACATCAAAGATAGACATGAAAATTCTATGTTATGTTCTAGGTAGAAGTGAAGCGTGTTTCTCGCCCACATAAAGAAAGCTGAGTTCTGACTCGTTATGAAAATCTAAGGGAAACTAAAAAGGAAAACTAAAAGCAAGACGCTCCAAGCATAGCACATAACACATGAAGTGATTAAAATATAGTGGAACGAAAGATGAACTGATAATGTTGATGGAGAAGGGGATGCACGGGGGCATCCCCAAGCTTAGACGCTTGAGTCTCCGTGAATATTTCTTGGGGGTGCATGGGGGCATCCCCAAGCTTGAGCGTTTGACACTCCTGAATCATTTTATCATCTTCCCTCGCACACTTGAAAACTCCCTTCATACATAACTCATCATAATCTGATTAGCGAGGTTAGTACCCTTAATAAAATAATTGTTCCTTGCTGGAAATAAGGATATTCTTGAAGATCTACTGTTTCTCAAGATTGCCAAAAGGTTTTTGCAAAGAAAAAGCAAGCTCTAGGTTTGCAAAATGAAGGAAAGGCAAAACAGGACAGAATCTGTGAAAAACAGAACAACAGGTAGTAAATGATTTTTTCGGGGTACTTCTGCCACTCTAATCAAAAAACTCAAAACAGACGCACGAAAGACAATTATATAGAGCACGCTGTCGAAAAAATTCAGACCAAAAAGATGATATGGTGATTTTATACGAATTTTTTTATCCAAGGACAGAATCTGTTTCCTGGACAGCACGTCACAACTTTTGAACTTTCTTGCAATCAGAGGCTACTCTTGGCACAAAATTGAAAAGCAAAGATACAATGATGATGCTACTATAGTAACAACATCAAGACACAACAAAAGCAAAATAAAATTTATTCATGTGGGCTGCCTCCCAAAAGCGCTTTCTTTTATGCCTTTAAGCTAGGCATAATGCATAGAGATCAAGTTTTATCAAGAGTAAAAGAATAGCTAGCCCGTACAACGGACTCAAAAGGTAACTTAATCTTCTTTCGAGGGAAGTGTTCCATCCCTTTCTTGAGAGGAAACTGGAATTTTATATTCCCCTCTTTCATGTCAATGATAGCACCAACGGTGCGTAGAAAAGGACGTCCCAAAATAATTGGACAAGAAGGTTCACATTCAATGTCCATAATAGTAAAATCAATGGGAACATAGTTGTCATTGACAACGATAAGAACATCGTCGATCCTCCCCAAAGGTTTCTTTATGGAAGAATCAACGAGACGAACACCAAAAGAACAAGAATCAAAAGGTTTCAATTTAAGCATATCATATATTCTTTTGGGCATAACAGAGGTACTAGCACCAACATCACATAAAGCATAGCAAGAGAAGTTATTCAACTTAATTTTAATCATAGGATCCCAACCATCTTCTAGGTTTCTAGGTATGGAGGCTTCTACTCTAAGTTTCTCCTCCCTAGCTTTGATAAGAGCATTAGTGATATGCTCTGTGAAGGCAAGGTTAAGCGTGCTAGTGCGGGGATCTCTAGACATCTTGCGAAGGAAATCAATAACTTCGGTAAGAGTGCAATTATCAAAATCAAGGTCCCAACTATCAAGTAAGGTGGTAGTGGTGTCCTTTAGGTTCACTTGTTTGGTAGTTTCTATAGTCATAGCATCACCATTAATAGGTCCATCGGGACAAGGAGTGCATTGGGTGCTAAGAGTTTGGATATCCTCAACAACTTGGATAGTAGCAACAGTGTGGTCGGTAGGAAGGCTCTTAATTCTATCTTCTTCCTCCCTTTCTCTAGCCCATCTCTCTTTAAGTTTAGCCATCATCCTAATATTTTCATTAATTTGCACTTGAATAGCATTCATAGGAGTGACCTTCCTCTCCTCAAGAGGAGAAGTTCTAATTTTAAGCAATTCTACTTCATTGGCTAAATTGTCTACCTTCGAAGAGAGATCACCTAGTTTGTTTAGTTTTTCTTCTACACTATTATTAAAAGCTTTTTGGGTAGTGATGAAATCCTTAAGCATAATCTCTAGTTCAGTAGTGGAGTTATTGGTGCTAGGATAAGCATTGTTGTTCCCATAAGAATTAGAGGGGAACGGTCTAGGATTGCTATGAAAATTACTCCTATAAGCATTGTTATTAAAATTGTTTCTAGAGATAAAATTCACATCTACTTGTTCTTGAGCAATCAAAGAATTTAAAGGAACATCACGAGGAGCAACAGAAGATTGCTTCGAAAGTAGAGACATAATCAAGTCAACTTTTTCATTTAGGGAGGAAATCTGCTCGACAGAGTTTACCTTCCTACCTATTGGAGCGCGTTCGGTGTGCCATTGGGAATAGTTGGTCATCATCTCATCGAGAAGTTTTGTGGCAGCACCAAGTGTAGTTGACATAAAGGTTCTTCCCGCGGCCGAATCTAACAAGTTCTGCGAGGTAAAGTTCAAGCCTGCATAAAAAGTTTGGATAACCATCCAAGTAGTCAAACCATGAGTAGGGCAGTTCTTGATAAGAGATTTCATACGTTCCCAAGCTTGGGCAACGTGTTCATTATCCAATTGTTTAAAATTCATTATGTTACTCCTTAGTTGGATAATTTTAGCAAGTGGATAGTATTTTCCAATAAAAGCATCTTTGCACTTGTCCCATGAATCTATGCTATTTCTAGGCAAAGACTGAAACCAAATTTTAGCTCCTCCTCTCAAGGAGAAAGGAAAAAGCTTAAGCTTAACAATATTACCATCTATTTCTTGGTACTTTTGCATATCACGGAGTTCAAAAAAATTGTTTAAGTGTAAAGCAGCATCATCTCCAGCACCGGAGAATTGATCTTTCATGACTAGATTAAGTAAAGCAGGTTTAATTTCATATGAAGGTGCTGAAGTGGCAGGTGTAGTGATAGGTGTGCAGATAAAGTCATCGTTGTTGTGACTAGTGAAGTCACACAACTTGGTGTTCTCGGTGGAACCCATAGTAGCAAGCAAGAAAGATAACTATTTTTGTGATTTTCGATAAAAGATACTAAAGCAAAAACTGAAAGGTAAACTAACAAGACTAAAAAGCAAAGGTAAAAGATAGCGTGCAACTCCCCTATCCTGAAGAGTGGAGTCCCCGGCAGCGGCGCCAGAAAACTTTGCTTGATGGCTTCTCGCCCCTCGTTGGTTACCCCAAGTGGAAGGTTTGAGATGCAGTGTAGCGGAAGTTTTCCCTTGGCAAAGATACCAAGGATCGATTTCCCCTGAGACTCCCAGTTTCAACAAGAAGGTGTCAACTGCTAACGGCGCCAGATATTAGCAATCAACATGGACCTGCACACAGATACAAATAACTTTGCTCCCAACGAGTACAGAGAGGTTGTCAATCCCTCCGGCCTTGTCGTTTACAAAGGATCAAACGCAAGTGATAGTAGTGATAGATATTGCTGCAATAGTAAATAAAAGGGGAAAGTAAATAGCGGATGTGATCAATGATGGTAATATGGACCGGAGTCCCATGATGTTCACTAGTGATGTCTCTCTCCCAAAAGATGATAAAACTGCTATGTGAGGTAAACGAATTACAGCTGGGCAATTGACAGGACCATGTGCGCAAACCAATGCTGACTAAGTTGCAAGAAATGTAGAGGTTCAAAGCATGGGCGGTACGCCGAGGTAAGTAGACCGAAATCCATCTGCATCTACTACTAATCATCCACCTTGATATATCTATCCAGAACATCTCGCTGGTATTAAGTTGCGAGTCCCACCCATAGTGTAAACTCAAAGCAACAGACAACTGCATTAAAAGAACTTTGCGTAAAGTAAACAATCCTTGCACCCGCGGGCACAATCACCGTTGTTTTCCCCCTTGTGGCAACAGCACATCCCCTAGACTCATGTTTCTGTCACTCAAGCTAGTCATCGAGGGGCATGAACCCACAATCAAGCATAACGTTCCCTCTTGGAGTCACTACCTACTACTTGGCCAAGCAATAAATAACAACGTTGAACATGCAAGAATTACTTACGAACATAAATATAAAAGAGGTGAATCAAATATATTACTCAAACACAATCTGAACATAATCTCATAATCCATCGGATCCCAGCAAACTCATCATAGCAACAGCATAAGGATTACATATGTGCCTCGATCATGTAGGGCAGCTCACGAGGACTAATTAGTGAAGCACAAGAACGGGAGGATAACATCACATAGCTACTGGTCATGGACTCATGGTCCAAGGGAGACTACTCACAACTCATCCGGGAGGCGTCCATGGTGGTGGAGAAGCTCCCGGTGGTGATCCTCCCCTCCGGCAGGGTGCCGGGAAGAGTTCTCCTGGTGCTCCCGATCTTGGAAGCGCGGCGGCGGCGGAACAGAGATGAGATCGCGAAAAAGGGTTCCCGTCTCGAGGGTTTCGGGACACGATATAAATATATGCCAAAGGGGGGCATCAGACGAGGCTCGGGGGGCCCAGGCGCCCCCCGGCGCGGCCCGGGGGGCGCGCCACCAGGGCGCCTGGAGCCCTGGTGGCCCCCCTCCGGCTGTGCTTTGGGTGCCTGGTAGCTTCTGGAATGCTGATTTTTTATAGAATTTTTCCGGGATTTTTCTGGCAGTTCTCGTAATGGGAAAACCTGAAATACAAAAACAGCTGAAAACAGAAACTGGCACTGGGGTGCACTGAGTTAATAGGTTAGTCCAAATATGATCAAAAGTGTATGGAAGTGTATAAATATCATAGCAATATCACCCAAAAGAGGCATGGAGCAAGCAGAAATTATAGATACGTTTTGGACGTATCAGCGGGTAACAAACAAGGGCATGGATGGATAGAGCATAACAAGGACAACAAGACATGATCATTGGACATACTAAAACAAGCATAGATTCGAGTGGGGCAACAAGCAAACATAGCATCAGGTTTAACAGTTTCAGACTTAGCAGATTTTCAACAAGTCCTAGAAAACGACAACAACGAGTAGGCTACTTTACAAGCTTGTTGCAAACACCACAAGGCATATCATGAAAAGTGGATTGAACCACAACAAAGATGACATGATTGGGCTTCTAAACATGTTGACATGTGGCATGAAAGACAAACACACCAACAGCTATGAACAAGACAAAACAACATCTCATAACAAGTTTCAGCACTTAACAACCACATGTACTTTTGCAACAGAGATTAACATGGCAATATGGCACCTAACATGAATGCTACAGCAACCAACATGTAGAGCACTTCACAATGAGCATTTTGACATATCATATGCTCCTTTTGGACCAACATGCACAAAGTTATCACATCACAAACATGCTAACAAAATTACAGCTAACAACAGTTTTAAACATATAGCACTCTTGCAACGATGATTAGAGCATCAAGATGAAATCAAACAAGCATGACACTGTGGAACAAAATAAAGAGAATATCACAACGAATATTTTGACATATTATATGCTCCATTTGGATCACCACACAAAAAGTTATAAGCATACAATGATGCATACATATTTGCACTAATTAGGGACTTCGTGAAAAAAAACAGACGAGTGGCCACAAAATACTATCTCACGCTCGGGGCAGGGAATGGTGGGCTTACCACTGGGCTCGGCCCAGGTTGGCAGAGAGTAGGCAGGCCAAGGCAGAGCCGGGCCGAACGGGCTGGGGATGCCGGCCCACACTCCAGGAGGCGGACTGGGCCGCGGCTACTGGCCCATGAGGCCGGGTGGCCCACGTGGCCGACGCGCCCGTCGTCCCCTCGAGCGCACGCTCGAGCAGGAGAACATGGGCGGCGGCTGCCGGCGTTGGCCGGTCTCCGGCGAGCGAGGGGACGCCCGAGGAGGCGGGTCCAGGTCAGGAACGACCGGATCTGGGGCAGGGAGGTTGGATCCGGGCGGATCCGGCGAGGAGAGGGCGCGGGCGCCGGCTGGGAGGAGCTCCGGCAGCGGGGTCCCGTGGATAGGCGGCGACGGCAGCAGTTTGGAGGATGCGGTGCGGGAGCCGCGGCGGCGAGGAGGTGCAGCCGGCAACGGAGGAACGGCCGCGGTGGCCGGCGGGACCGTCGGCGGTCGGAGCGGGAGGGTTCCGGCCGGCGGCGGGGCGGAGGTGACGAAGGCTGGCGGCGAGCGGCAGAACGGCGACGGGGACGGAGGCTAGCGGCGGCACGGGCAACTCGGGCCCGGCGCAGCCCGGGGACGGGCCGGAGATGGGCGCCACGGGCCCGGCGGCGAAGTGGGCGCGGGGTGGCGACGTGGCAGCACGTGATTGGGCGCGGGATGGCGATTGCTGAGGTGGCGGCACGCGGTTGGTCCGAGTGACGTGGAGGTGGGGGTGGACATGTCCGGCGGCGCGAGGGGAGCGGGGCTAGGGTTTCATCTGCGAAAAATTTCGGGGGGAGACACATATTTATAGGTGGAGGGAGCTAGGAGTGTCCAAATGAGGAGCGGTTTTCGGCCACGCGATCACGATCCAACGACCGCGAGCATGGAGGGGGTTAGGATGGGCTAGAGGGCTGTTGTAGAGGGGGGCTGGGCCAAAAGAGAAGGGGCTTCCGACGGTTAACACGGTTAACCGTTGGGCTACCAAACAAACTCTGAACGCGACGAAACTTGACATGCGGTTTACCTATGCTATAATAAGACCACACGCCAAGTTTCACCCCATTCCAAGAACGTTTTTCGGCCACTCATAAAATAAATATTTGGAGATGCCGCGGGCGCGTGTGACTGTGTCTGGGCCCAGAACGGACAACGGAAAGAACGGGCGAACTCGGACAAATGCAAGTTTTGAAAATATGATGATGCAACACACATGATGACAAGGCAAAGATGCAACATGCAAGCAGATGACATGGCAACGACGATGAATAACTGGCTGACACCTTTTGCATCGGTCTCGGGGTGTCACAACACTCCCCTACTAACAAGAGATCTCGTCCCGAGATCTTAGGAACGAGACGGAAGAGAAAAAGGAAGAAGGTGAAACTGAAGAACCTTGAGAGGTTGAGCCACTTGAAAGAACCGATACAACGGAGATGAATGAAGTTGCAAACACTTCGTTAAATAAGAGGAACAAGGAATACGACGAGAATCAAGGAGGTTGAAGGAACAAGAATAAGTTCGAAACCAGTCTGACTAAAGGAGATAGAAAAGGAATTCGAGCGAATATCCGGTTGAGCATTAAAGGAATATGACATGAACTTGAGAAGATGAAACGAAACATCACGAAATGAACAATACATGCCTCCGGAAGAATGGAAAAAATGCGATTGAAAAGATCGAAGAAGAAGATGACAACTTACACCACGAAAGAATTTAAAAGAGAATCCTCAAAGAAAGACTTCAACAGAGTTGTTGAGATGATCAACAACAAAAGAATAAGCTTGGTTTGGACTTATTTAAACATCTCCAAACTTGAGGTGAATTATGCCACAACCAAAAGATTGAATAGATGAGAATGAAGAAAGAAATGCAAAACTCCACTGAAAAGAATACGGAGGATTATTTGCACTTCAAGACGCGAGGAGAAGAATACTTGAGATGCTCCAGAAGAATTATTGATGAACACTCGAAGAATGATTTGAATCACGATGAACCACCATGGAAAACTCCGGTAACGAAAAGATGATGAAGGATGAAAATAATAAGAATAAAGCCTTGCGATGACTAGTCGGGGTTCTGACGACATAGCTAGGAAACTATGAACTCCGGAAGGAAAAGGTGAAGACGCTTGGGAGTGGAATTTATTCATCAAGAACAAATTCCGAAGGAAAAAGATCAAATCACCTGATGAAAAATGAATAAGAATTATGTTATGCTTATCCTCCACCAATTAAATTTATGAGAAGCAATGGACTTGCATACTACTTATTCTTGTTGAAAAATAATATTTAAAGAGGGATATATCGCGAACTTGCGAAAATCTTCATGAAACACCGGTAGGATTGGAATAAAAATGGATAGATTGATCTGATAACACCGGAAAAGAACTCTTGAGCGAACCACCGTAAGAATTGAAGCCGAGTGAAAAAAAACGAACCATCGTAAAAATTGAAATTGAACGAAGAAAAGAGAACGAATCACCGGGAAGAATAAAGCACTTGGGAAATTAAGATACAAGGGAACAAAGAGACCGCGAACTGATTAGAGAATGCTTGAACGAAGCACCGGAAGAATGTGAGACGAACGAAGACGCATCAATGAAGAATATTTGGAGGACGAAGTTGACAACTGAGAACGAAGAATCTTCTGAAATGATGGTCTTTGGAGGAACACAAAGAAAAGAATTCATGAAATACTCCGGAAAATTAGAAGAAGTAAGGTTGAACCAATGATGAAAATAATTAAAAGCGAACTTTGAGACGGCATATGACTGATGGAATGCATACTTACGTCACACTTGAAAAGAATTTGGGAACACTCCGGGAATATTAGATGAGTCAGGTAAGATCCTGGGAAAGACCTGTGGGTTATGAGCCCACCGAAGAGAAACACCGTTGAAAAGGATTGAAAAGGAGATGATGCACCGGAACGATTGAAAGGCTCGAATGAGGTGACAACCTCGCATTAATTGGAACACGGACAAATCTCCTGAGATGTCTTCGGAACTATGGAATGATTAAATGGCGAGGGGTATACGAGCAAGGGGAATATCCGAGCCGAGGGAAAAGAATAGGAACAACACTGAAATTGAGTAGGATCCATCGGAGAAGAAAAGGAGATGAAGAAGGACGAACTAGACGAGAATTCATCAGTTGAAATAATTGAGGAAAGAATGCAAAGGATTCACACGAGTAGGATGGATACCCGATTAAGGACTCCGACTCCGAGAAGCAAAAGGGTGGGCGGGTGGGAAAAAGAAAGACAACTTCGGAAGGGGAAACAACATCAATTGAAAAGAACTGAGGGTTGAACTTGCAAAGAAGAAGAGGGTCGAATCCACTTGACGAGAGATGCACCAGATGAAAAGAACTGACAACACAACGAACGAAACTAATTGCGTGATCCTAAAAAATTTTGAAGGGGAAGAGGAGTAATTCAAAACACCTACGTCAAGATTCCTCACCAGAGTGACGAAGGGACTGGGGAGTAAAAAGAATTCCTACTCTCCGATATAACTAGTCTCCGAAAGAAAAGTTTTTGCTAGAATCGACAACGGCCAAGCTACGATCAATCAAGGGGGCTCCTATGGTCGGTCGAGGCTCCGAAATGCGGTTGTGCCCCAATCACGAGTGCGTCACGTGATCGGGATAGAATCGCATCTTGGTCCTGACTAGTTGGTATAAGAGCATCGTAGCATTACATACACACATGGGGGATACAACAATTCATACAAGACACATGAATACAACAACATCAATACAAGGCATCCGACTACGGATGCAAACATGAAAAGCACAACGACATCCATCTGCTATCCCAGGCTGCCGACCCGGAACCTAACCCAAGACTGACGAAGAAGAAGAAGAAAGAACTCCAACAAAAGAACATAGCTCTCACGTCGAGTCATCGGAAACCTGCACCTGCAACTGTTGTTGTAGTATCTGTGACCCACGAGGACTCAGCAATCCCATAACCATGGGTAACAAGACTAGCAAAGCTTAATGGGAAAGGAAGGGATAAGTGGTGAGGTTGCAGCAGCGGCTAAGCAATATATGGTGGCTAACTTACGAGTACAAGAATAATATGAGCATCGACGCAGACGGACGCAAACTAGTAATGATCGCTAAAGATCCTAAACTACCTACGAGGCAAACATAACCCACTGTGTTCTCTTCTCAAAGTGAAAAGAGACAGTCAAGGTTACTCACACGGTTGTGTGTTTTATCTCGAATCCTCTGTCAAGTTTTCTACAATCGGACATTAACAAATTCCAATCTGCCACATAACCGTGGGCACGACTTTCGAAAGATCATAACCCTGCAGGGGTGTCCCAACTTAGCCCATCACAAGCTCTCACGATCAGCAGAGATAACAATAATATTACCCCTTATCTTAGGGAAGGCCCGATCAGACTCGGAATTCCTGGTGCACAAGACATTTCGACAATGGTAAAACAAGTCCAGCAAGACCTCCCGGTGTGCCGACACCCTGATAGTAGCCGTGCTTATCTCATCTCAGGCCACGACCGGATGGGCGATGCTACAGGAGCCAGATACGTAGAGTTTCCCCGTGGCGGCCCTGCAGGACCCCCGTTTGGGACCAACACCATCAGCACTAGCACCCCCTGTTATGTAGAAAGAATCCTCGGGGATGCGACCCCCTATGCAATTTAATTAATTAATTAAGTTGTTATTATGAGGAAAATTAAAATCAATGTTGGGCCTTGCTGGAGGAGTTTTATTCAAAGACGAACTGTCAAGGGGTCCCCATATACCCAACCACGTATGGAACGCAAAATCAAGGAACATAACGCCGGTTTATCGGCTCCTAAGGTGGCATGAGTTGAACAGAACACCGAGCAAAAGGCCAAGCCTTCCACCCACTGGCAAGTATATATGTGTGTTAATATATATAAGATATATTGTGATATTCCAACAAACCAAGCTCCAACATGGAGAAATCTTCATCTTCACCTGCAACTAGCAACGCTATAAGAGGGGCTAAGCAAGCGGGTAACATAGCAAAAAGGAGAGAGGCTGACAATAGATATGTAACGTGACATATAGCGACATCATCGAGACAACTAGCATGGCAATGATAATAAAGCTTTCCAAGGTGATGATCATCTTTCCTGAGATCCCGCAAGGAATAAGAATGAATCCATGAAGAAGATGAAGAATAAGCCTCGAAGATGAACCAAGTGTAGTCGAAAGAATCCTCACGAACGCAACGGAATATGAACTAGCGAGAAGAAGCACACAACAAGGTAAACACAACACTCAAGAACATGACAAGATTCTCAACCAAGTATGATGCAAGACAAGTCTATATGATGCAAAACATGGCAAGGGATGAAGCATACAAGAACATCACAAAACAACATTTTAAATGAGGCCGGAATCAACATATAACAATTCCGGTAAGTCCTCATATGCACATTTAGAAATTGGTCCAGATCTGAAAAAACCTTAAGTTAAAGTTGTTAAACAGCAAGTTAACATGCACCACGATGATCTACACGAAATTCTAATCAAGTTTCATATAAAGTTTGTTTAATTCGGAGCTACCGCCTAGAAGATATGAGCAAAACAAGTCAAGCATGTCAAATATGCAATATGCATCCAAACAACAAGCAAACACACTCCAAGCATGTAAACATCATGATATTATGCTTCTACATGCAAAATCACACAAGTTTCATATATAACACGCTCAAAACGGAGCAAGGGTTCAACACATACACATGAAAGAAGATACAACAACAAGCTGTACAAAAGCAGCAACATTGCAACTTTGGAGCAAAGTAAATATATGCTACAGCACCCAAACATGATAACAAGAGGCATGTATGTGAAATAGACATGATACTTAGCAAGCATGAACTTAGAGCACACCCAAAAACTTACTGGAACACAATTAAACAAGCATGGCAAGATGCAGTAAATTTACCCAGACTTAGTCAAAATCTGGGAAGGCAAAAACATCATCACGATGCTGTCTTCGGAGGCACAAAACAACAAACAACTCTACTAAGTATATAAATATTATGGGCATGTAATAGACATAGCATACATCAAAAAACTCCATTGGAACAACTCCATAGGAGGCATGGATCAATAACAACAAGCTTCACCAAATTGATCATGCTGAGAACAGTCTGACAGGTACATTTATAGCAACTTGAGAGCAAGAAATATATAATCTACAACAGGCTATATAAGCAAACAAGGGCTTGGATGTATAGAGCATAACATGGACAACAATACATGATCATTGGACATACTAAAACAAGCATAGATTTGAGTGGGGCAACAAGCAAACATAGCATGAGGTTTAACAGTTTCAGACTTAGCAGATTTTCAACAAGTCCTAGAAAACAACAACATCGAGTAGGCTACTTTACAAGCTTGTTGCAAACACCACAAGGCATATCATGAAAAGTGGATTGAACCACAACAAAGATGACATGATTGGGCTTCTAAACATGTTGACATGTGGCATGAAAGACAAACACACCAACAGCTATGAACAAGACAAAACAGCATCTCATAACAAGTTTCAGCACTTAACAACCACATGCACTTTTGCAATAGAGATTAACATGTCAATATGGCACCTAACATGAATGCTACAACAACCAACATGTAGAGCACTTCACAATGAACATTTTGACATATCATATGCTCCTTTTGGACCAACATGCACAAAGTTATCACATCACAAACATGCTAACAACAGTTTTAAACATAGAGCACTCTTGCAACGATGATTAGGGCATCAAGATGAACTCAAACAAGCATGGCACAGTGAAACAAAATAAAGAGCATACCACAACGAATATTTTGACATATTATATGCTCCATTTGGATCATCACACAAAAAATTACAAGCACACAAAGATGCATACATATTTACACTAATCAGGGACTTAGTGAAAAAAAATAGACGAGTGGCCACAAAATACTATCTCACGCTCGGGGCGGCGAATGGTGGGCTTACCACTGGGCTCGGCCCAGGTTGACAGAG
>LR738713.1:577345743-577367884 GCA_902687465.1 Secale cereale | reverse complement strand
TGTAGAGCACTTCACAATGAACATTTTGACATATCATATGCTCCTTTTGGACCAACATGCACAAAGTTATCACATCACAAACATGCTAACAACAGTTTTAAACATAGAGCACTCTTGCAACGATGATTAGGGCATCAAGATGAACTCAAACAAGCATGGCACAGTGAAACAAAATAAAGAGCATACCACAATGAATATTTTGACATATTATATGCTCCATTTGGATCATCACACAAAAAATTACAAGCACACAAAGATGCATACATATTTACACTAATCAGGGACTTAGTGAAAAAAAATAGACGAGTGGCCACAAAATACTATCTCACGCTCGGGGCGGCGAATGGTGGGCTTACCACTGGGCTCGGCCCAGGTTGACAGAGAGGAGGCAGGCCGAGGCTAGAGGAGGCGGAGCCGGGCCGAACGGGCTGTGGAGGCCGGCCTACACTCCAGGAGGCGGACTGGGCCGCGGCTGCTGGGCCCACGAGGCCGGGCGACCCACGTGGCCAGCGCGCCCGTCGTCCCCTCGAGCGCACGCTCGAGCAAGAGAACAGGGGCGGCGGCTGCCGGCGTTGGCCGGTCTCCGGCGAGCGAGGGGACTCCGGAGGAGGCGGATCCGGGTCGGGATCGACCTGATCTGGGGCGGGGAGGTTGGATCCGGGCGGATCCGGCGAGGAGAGGGCGCGGGCGCCGCCTGGGAGGAGCTCCGGCAGCGGGGTTCCGCGGAGAGGCGGCGGCGGCGAAGGTCTGGATGATGTGGTGCGGGAGCCGCGACGGCGAGGAGGCGAAGTCGGCGGCGGAGGAATGGCCGCGGTGGCCTGCGGGACGGTGCGGTGGCCGGAGCGGGAGGGTTCCGGCCGGCGGCGGTGACGAAGCCTGGCGGCGGGTGGCAGAACGGCGACGGGGACGGAGGCTGGCGGCGGCACGGGCAACTCGGGCCCGTCGCGGCTCGGGGAAGGGCCGGAGATGGGCTCCGCGGGCCCGACGGCGAAGTGGGCGCGGGGTGGCGACATGGCAGCACGGGATTGGGCGCGGGACGTCGATTGCTGAGGTGGCGGCACGCGGTTGGTCCGGGCGACGTGGAGGTGGGGGTGGATATGTCCGGCGGCGCGAGGGGAGCGGGTCTAGGGTTTCATCTGCGAAAATTTTCGGGGGGAGACACATATTTATAGGTGGAGGGAGCTAGGAGTGTCCAAATGAGGAGTGGTTTTTGGGCACGCGGTCACGATCCAACGACCGAGAGCTTGGAGGGGGTTAGGATGGGCTAGCGGGCTGTTATAGAGGGGGGCTGGGCCAAAAGAGAAGGGGCTTCCGGCGGTTAACACGCTTAACCGTTGGGCTATCAAACAAACTCCGAACGCGACGAAACTTGACAGGCGGTCTACCTATGTTGCAATAAGACCACACGCCAAGTTTCACCCCATTCTGAGAACGTTCTTCGGCCACTCATAAAATAAATATTCGTAGATGCCGCGGGCGTGTGTGAGTGTGTCTGGGCTCAGAACGGACAACGGAAAGAACGGGTGAACTCGGACGGATGCAAGTTTTGAAAACATGTTGATGCAACACACATGATGACAAGGCAAAGATGAAACACGCAAGCAGATGACATGGCAACGACGACGAATAACTGGCTGACACCTGGCGCATCGGTCTCGGGGTGTCAGAGGTAAACACCCAACACATAAACAAGACAAGATTCTCAACCAAGTTTGATGCATGACAAGGCTACATGATGCAAATCATGGCAATGGATGATGCATACAAGAACAACACAACCAAACAAGTTTAAATGAGGGCGGAAACAACATATAACAATTCCGGTAAGTCCTCATATGCACATTTCGAAAAAACCCTAAGTTCAAGTTGTTAAACAGCAAGTTAACATGCACCATGATGATATACTCAAAATTCTAGTCAAGTTACATATAAAGTTCGTTTAATTCGGAGCTACGGCCTAGAAGATATGAGCAAAACAAGTTAAGCATGGCAATGATGCAAGATGCATCCAAACATCAAGCAAACACACTCCAAACAGGTATTCAACATGTTATTATGCATCTACATGCAAAACCACACAAGTTTCATATGGAGCACACTCCCAACGGTGCAACGGTTCAACACATAGACATGAAGCAAGTTTGAAACACAATCAGCCCAAAACAACAAGTAGGCATATAGTTGACATCAAAACAACAAGATACAATAACATTTCATGGCAACAAAGGGCATGGCAAGCATGTACATGTCAAGCACTATAAGCATGATCACTGAGCTACTACCAAACACCACTAGAACCTGCTCAAAACATCATGGCAAGATTGCAAAAGATAACAGTTTCACAGACTTAGTGAAATAAACTGAACATGGCAACCAAAATGACAAGTAGGCATGTTTGCAAGCTTGTGCAACTCATCTCAAAGCATATCATGGCATTTGAATATAACCAACAGCAAGAAGACATGTTTATGAAGATACCCATGGAAAGAACATGGTCATAGGATGTATAGAACACTAGCTATTCACATGGCAAAACTAAATTAATGTTAACTGGCTGACAGAAACATTTTATAGCAATTTGAGAGCAAGAAATAAACAAACTACACCAACCTATAATTGCAAACAAGGACGTGGATGGATAGAGCATAACATGTACTTCAAGACATGGTCATTGGACATCCCAAAACATTCATGGATTTGAGTGGGGCATCAAGCAAACATGGCATCAGGTTATAACAGTTTCAGACTTAGCAGTTTTCAACAAGTGTAAGAATTTAACCAACAGCGAGTAGGTCACTTTGCAAGCTTGTTGCACTCACCAAAAGGCATATAGTGAAAAGTGGATTGCACCACATCAAAGATGACATGATTGTGCTTCTAAAACATATTGACATGTAGCTCAAACAAAAATCACACATAAAGATATGATAAAGACAAATCAACATCTTATAACAAGTTTCGGCACTTAACAACCACATTCACTTTTGCAACAGAGATAAACATGGCAATATGGCACCTAACATGAATGCAATAGCCACCATCATGTAGATCACTTCACAATGAACATTTCGACATATCATACACTCCATTTGGACCAACATGCACAAAGTTACAACCTCACAAACATGCTAACATATTGTTAACAGACAACAAGGAGTGAGCACTAACATCACATAACAATTTTACAACGAAGATTAAGACATCAAGATGAATAGTAAAATTCATGCAAATGCAACTAACATGTAGAGCACTTCGAGACGAACATTTTGACATATAATATGCTCCATTTGGATAAGTGTGCACAAAGATACACCCATTCAAACATGCGTACATAAACTTGTTTTCTCAGGGACTTAGTCAAAAAACCTACCTAGGAGGGGTCGGGCGGACATTGTCCGGCACCGGCTGGACGTGTCCGGGTAGGCTGCAAGCGGGTCCGTGGGGGAGGGGTCGATCCGGCCCGGATCTCGCCGGATCCGGGCGCGGCGGCGGCAATTGGCGCCCAGCGGCTGGGAGCCGAGGCTCGTCGAGACATCGGAGGGGCGAGGCGGCGGGGTCGGAGGAAGCCGGGGCCGGCCAATGCGGCCCGGTGGCGGGTTCGACGGAGCTCCAAGGGGGCGGCGGCGTTCTTGTGGCCGGCAGCGACGAAGCAGGCCGCGGGGCAAGGCACACGGCGGCGGAGGAGACTGTCGGCGGGGGTCGAAATTCGGCGGGGAAGCGGGCTCGTCCGGTGGCGCACGGCGGCGCTGGTCGGGGCGAGGAGGAGTGTCGGGGTCGGGGCGAGGAGTGGTGGCACGACTCGGGCGGCGGCGGCATTGCGCTCCTCGGTGGTGGAGGGAGGAGGAGCTCGGGGCAGAACGAGCCGCGGCTCGCGGCGGCGGTGCGGGGCCCGGTTGGGCCCGTCGCAGCCTGGGGCGGGCCGGCTCCGGGTCGAGCTGCTGGGAGGCGTGGGGAGGCTAGGTGGCGCGCGGTGAGTGGGCAGGGCGACATGGGGAGGTGAGGTGGCGGCCTAGGAGTGGCTGGAAGGGAGGCGGCGGCGGGGCAGCTGATTTGGCGGCGACATGTGGTGGTGGAGGAGAGGGCCGGCATGGAAAACGAGGAGGAGGAAGGTAGAGGCCATTTTTGAACATGGGGGAGTCCATATATAGCAGTTTTGGCTAGGGTTTGGTCTAGGGGGGGCTTTAGGACCCTTCGATCACGATCGGATGGCCCGGGTCGAGATGGGGGGTAGGCTGGGCCTAGAGGGGGTAGG
Organism: Secale cereale; assembly: GCA_902687465.1. Classification (NCBI taxonomy): domain Eukaryota; kingdom Viridiplantae; phylum Streptophyta; class Magnoliopsida; order Poales; family Poaceae; genus Secale; species Secale cereale. The sequence goes on along the minus strand of LR738713.1, from coordinate 577,363,632 downwards.
TGGGCTGTGTGGAGAGGCCTCGGGCTGAGAAGAGAGGGATATGGCAGCCCGGCAATAGGTTTCGGGGAACCGAAACGTCCGACGATTTAGCCGGCGATAGTGCCGCTATAGTTTAATGGTTGGGCTAGCAAACGAGCTCCGAATACGATGAAATTTGGTAGACGGTTTGTCTACACTATAATAAGACCACACGCCAAGTTTTGCCTCATTCCGAGAAAAAATTTCGGCCACTTATAAAATAAATATTCGGAGGTGCCGCGGGCGCGTGCGAGTGTGTCTAGGCTCAGAACGGGCAACCGAGAGGACGAGGGGACTCGGCTGGATGCAAGATTTGAAAACATGCTGATGCAATGCACATGATGACATGGTAAAATGCAACACGCAAGTAGATGACATGGCAACGGCAATGAATAACTGGAAGACACCTGGCGCATCGGTCTCGGGGTGTCACAGCAAATGCGGGTCATAAGTGTAGTAAGGGCTGCCATTGTCTTCGGCTTTTCCTGGCTGAGGTGTCTTGCAAGCCATTCGTCTCGGACGCTGTGTTTGAATGCCGGTAAGGCTTTGGCATCCGGATAGTCCACAATTTGGTTCTTTTCAGTTAAGAACCGATTCCAAAGCTTGCGGGCTGACTCCCCAGGTTGCTGGATTATGTGACTTAAATCATCAGCATCCAGTGGCCAGACATAAGTCCTCTGAAAGTTAGCCCGAAAAGCGTCCTCCAAATCTTCCCAGTTTCCAATGGAGTTCTCTGGGAGGCTGTTCAACCAGTGCCGAGCTGGCCCTTTCAACTTTAGAGGGAAGTATTTGATGGCATGGAGGTCATCTCCACGAGCCATGTGGATGTGAAGAATAAAGTCTTTGATCCATACTGCGGGATCCGTCGTTCCATCATATGCCTCGATGTTTACGGTTTTAAACCCTTCCGTAAATTGGTGATCCATCACCTCATCTGTAGAGCAAAGAGGGTGAGCAGTGTCCCTATATCGTGACGTAGTTCGGACGGCATCTGTGTTCGATGTTGACGCCGAACTTGATTTTATCCAGCGTGCTTGGCTTGATAGCCACCGTCCCGCATAGGAGCATGTTCTCCTGATCCGTTGATCGATCTGGCCTGACCGGCTTTTTTCTTCAGGTCCTGACGTAGATCGTACTTATGGCCCTGAGCCGCTGTATCCTTTCCTTTACGGTGGGGAGGTGCGGGCTGGTGTACGACATTGCTAGCCGCTTTGTCCCGTCCACAAGGTGGTCGGTCCGGTTGATCGGCCTGACCATGCCTCGATGGAATTGGCACAATGGCCTCCTCGTCGAATTGTGGCAGCAAGTTGCGCTTGGGATAGCTATTTGTTTGGCGCTCACGGTCGTATCTCTCTTCAGCATCTAGCACTTCGTTCCATCTGTTGTTGAGTGTATCCTGCTCGGCTTTAAGCCCTTGCCGGTGTTTTTTCAGGCTCATTCCAATGGTAATAAGCTATTGCGGAAAGCATTTTTGTTCGAGGGGTTCCTCTGGGACAATGAATTCCTCGTCTCCCAGGCTGACATCCTCTTCAGAGACAGGTAGGTAGTTGCTATCTTTGGAATCATTGTGATCGGTGAGTTGTTCGGGACTGTATTGACCATCTTCCCACTGGTGCTACTCGAACGCTGGCTCTACGGGGTCTTCGGCTTCATCCGGGTCCTCATTGTCTCCGGTGCCGGTGTTACTTTCCTTCCCTCGACGCGATCATGAGCGGCCCCGCTGGGGCGGCGCTTAGGAGGTTCGTCGATGGGCTTATCATGCTTTGGATCCTTATCGTTGTCGTCATCTTTTTCCTTGGGGGTGTCCACCATGTATACGTCATAGGTAGAAGTGGTCGTCCATCGCTGGTGATAGGCGAGTTTTGACCTAGATCGGCTAGGCGTCGTGGTCCATCCCATCGTAGTCTTCGGAAGCATAGTCTAGTACGTCGGTTAAGTCTTTTGCTACTTCTCGAGCTTGCGTCGTATTCCCTCGAAGAGGAAAGGGAGATGCAGCACAGTAGCGTAAGTATTTCCCTCAGTTTTTGAGAACCAAGGTATCAATCCAGTAGGAGACCATGCGCGAGTCCCTCGCACCTGCACAAACAAATAAGAACTTCGCAGCCAACGCGATAAGGGGTTGTCAATCCCTTTACGGTCACTTACGAAAGTGAGATCTGATAGAGATGATAGTTTATATTTTTGGTATTTTTGTTTATAAGAACAGAAAGTAAAAGCGGTAAAAGTAAAGTAGATGTATATTGATATGTTGAGAATAGACCCGGGGGCCATAGTGTTGTCTAGTGGCTTCTCTCATGATAGCGATATTCTACGGCGGGTAAGCAAATTACTGTCGAGCAATTGATAGAAAAGCGAATAGTTATGAGACTATCTAGGCATGATCATTGTATATAGGCATCACGTCCGAGACAAGTAGACCGACTCCTGCCTGCAACTACTACTATTACTCCACACATCGACCGCTATCCAGCATGCATCTAGTGTATTGAGTTCATAAGAACAGGGTAACGCCTTAAGCAAGACGACATGATGTAGAGGGATAAAATCAAGAAATATGATATAAACCCCAAATTTTAATCCTCGATGGCAACAATACAATACGTGCCTTGCTGCCCCTACTGTCACTGGGAAAGGACACCGCAAGATTGAACCCGAAGCCAAGCACTTCTCCCATTGCAAGAACTCTAGATCTAGTAGGCCAAACCAAAGCAATAATTCAAAGAGACTTGCAAGGATATTATGAGCACACATAAAGAGTTCATAAAAGAACCAAATATTTCTCATAGATGATCTTGATCATAAACTCACAATTCATTGGATCTCAACAAACACACCGCAAAAAGAGAATACATCGAATAGATCTCCATGAAGACCGAGGATAACTTTCTATTGAGATCCAGAGAGAGAGAAGAAGCCATCTAGATACTAGCTATGGACCCGAAGGTCTGTGGTAAACTACTCACAACTCATGGTGAGGGCGATGACTATGATGTAGAAGTACTCCGTGATGGACCCCCCCCCCCTCCGACGGAGCTCCGGAACAGGCTCCAAGATGGGATCTCACGGGAACAGAAGGTTACGATGGTGGAATTAGGGTTTTCTGTTTGTCGCTGATGGTTTCGGGGTACGTAGACTTATATAGGAGGAAGGAGGACACCAGGGGACGCTTGAGGGGCCCACGAGGCAGGGGCGCGCCCTGGGAAGGGGGGCGTGCCCCGCACCCTCGTGGGCACCTCGAGGCTCCCCTTCCGTGGTTCTCAAGTCTCCCGTGCGTGATTTGTCCAAAAATAACTCCCCCGAAGGTTTCATTCCGTTTGGACTCCGTTTGATATTCCTTTTCTGCAAAACCTTGAAATAGGCAAAAAATAGCAATCTGGACTGGGCCTTTGGGTTAATAGGTTAGTCCCAAAAATAATATAAAAGTGTATGTCAATGCCCATTAAACATCCAAAACATCATAAATAATAGCATGGAACAATAAAAATTATAGATACGTTGGAGACGTATCAAGCATCCCCAAGCTTAATTCCTGGTCGTCCTCGAGTTGGTAAATGAAAAAAAACAGATTTTTTGATGTGGAATGCTAACCAACATAGTTTTTCAATGTAATTATCTTAATTTTGGCATGGATGTTCAGATCTGAAAGATTCAAGATAAAAGTCTATATTGACATAAGAAATATTAATACTTCAAGCATACTAACAAAGCAATCATGTCTTCTCAAAATACTATGGCTAAAGAAAGTTATCCCTACAAAGTCATATAGTCTGGCTATGCTCCCTCTTCATCACACAAAATATTCATATCATGCACAACCCCGATTTCAGCCAAGCACTTGTTTTCATACTCTATTTTTTCAAACCTTTCAACTTTCACGCAATACATGAGTATGAGCCATGGACATAGCACTATGGGTGGAATAGAGAGGTGGTCGTGGAGAAGACAAAAGGAGGGAGATAGTCTCACATCAACTAGGCGTATCAACGGGCTATGGAGATGCCCATCAATAGATATCAATGTGAGTGAGTAAGGATTGCCATGCAACGGTTGCACTAGAGCTAAATATATATATGAAAGCTCAACAAAAGAAACTAGTGGGTGTGCATCAAACTTGCTTGCTCACGAAGACCTAGGGCATTTGAGGAAGCCCATCGTTGGAATATACAAGCCAATTTCTGTAATGAAAATTCCCACTAGTATATGAAAGTGACTAAACATGAGAGTCTCTATCATGAAGAACATGGTGCTACTTTGAAGCACAAGTGTGGAAAAAGATAGTAGCAATTGTCCCTTCTCTCTTTTCTCTCTCTTTTTTTGGCGGGGCTTTCTCTTTTTTTTTATTAGCCCCTCTCTATTTTTTGGGCCATCTCTTTTTTATTGGTCTTTCCTCACATTGGACAATGCTCTAATAATAATGATCATCACACTTTTATTGATTTACAACTCGATACTACAACAAGTATGACTCTATATGAATGCCTCCGGCGATGTACCGGGATGTGCAATGAATCAAGAGTGATATGTATGAAAATTTATGCATGGTGGCTTTGCCACAAATACGACGTCAACTACATGATCATGCATGGCAATATGACAATATGATGCGTGTCATATGAACGGAATGGTGGAAGTTGCATGGCAATATATCTCGAAATGGCTATGGAAATGCCATGATAGGTAGGTATGGTGGCTGTTTTGAGGAATAATATGGTGGCTGTTTTGAAGAAGGATATATAGTGGGTTTATGGTACAGGCGAAAGTTGTGCGGTACAAGAGAGGCTAGCAATGGTGGAAGGGTGAGAGTGCGTATAATCCATGAACTCAACATTAGTCATAAGAACTCATATACTTATTGCAAAAATCTACGAGTCATCAAAACAAAGCAATCAACGCATGCTCCTAGGGGGGAGGTTGGTAGGAGTTAACCATCGCGCGCCCCCGACCTCCACACGAAGGTTGACACTTTACAAATACCTCATGCTCTAATATCATCACATAGCGGTTCACCATATGTGCATGCTACGGGAATCACTAACATTAACACAAGTATTTCTCAATTTCATAATAACTCCACTAGCATGACTCTAATATCACTATCCTCATATCTCAAAACAATTATCAAGCATCCAACATCTCATCATATTCAATGCACTCAGTGTGAAAGTTTATACTACATTGATATTGGATGTCTATCATGTAAAGACTAGTGTTATAGCCTAAACACATTACCATGCTGTTTTAATAGACTCTCAAAAGGATATAAGTGAAGCATGTGAGTTCAACAATTTCTTCAAAATATTATCACCATCGTGCTCTAAAAGATATAAGTGAAGCACTAGAGCAAAAACTATTCAACTCAAAAGATATAAGCGAAGCACATAGAGTGTTCTAACAATTCCTAGGCCATATTTAACTCTCTCAAATAGGTGTGTCCAGCAAGGATGATTGTGGCAAACTAGCAAGCAAAGACTCAAAATATACAAGACGCTCCAAGCAAAACACATATCATGTGGTGAATAAAAATATAGCTCCAAGTATAGTTACCGATGGATGAAGACGAAAGAGGGGATGCCTTCCCGGGGCATCCCCAAGCTTAGGATTTTCATTGTCCTTGAATTTTACTTGGGGTTCCATGGCCATCCCCAAGATTAGGCCTTTGCTACTCTTACTTCCATAGTCCATCAAAGCAATACTCAAAACTTGAAACCTTCACAACACAAAACTTAGACAAAACTTCTCGTGAGCTCCGTTAGTATAAGAAAGCAAACCACTACTCAAAGGTACAGCAATGAATTCATTCTTTGTTTATATTGGTGTTAAACCTACTGTATTCCAACTTATCTATGGTTCATACTTCAGAATATTACTCATAGATGCATTGAAATAAGCAAACAAAACACGAAAAACAGAATCTGTCAAAAACAGAACAGTCTGTAGTAATCTGCAGGTTTCGCATACTTCTGTAACTCCAAAATATTCAAACTAAATTGGGAAAGGTGAGTAATTTGTCTATTAATCATCTTCAAAAAGAATCAACTAAATAGAACGCACCAGTAAAATCTGATGACCATTTTAGCGAGCGCTAACGATTCTGTTTTTCACAGCAAGATCACATAAACTTCACACAAGTCTTCCCAAAGGTTCTACTTGGCACAAACACTAAACAAAACATGAAAACACATCTAAACAGAAGCTAGATGCAATATTTATTCCCTAACAGCAACAAAAACAAAAAAATATAATTGGGTTGTCTCCCAACAAGCACTATCGTTTTACGCCCCTAGCTAGGCACGATACAAGATAGATCTAGGTATTGCCATCTTTGGAAGGCAATCCATAAGTGGCTCTCATAATAGATTCATATGGTAATTTGATTTTCTTTCAAGGAAAATGTTCCATGCCTTTCCTTAACGGAAATTGGAATCTAATATTTCCTTCCTTCATATCAATAATTGCACCAATCGTTCTAAGGAAAGGTCTACCAAGAATAATAGGACATGAATGATTGCAATCTATATCAAGAACAATGAAATCTACGGGCACATAATTCCTATTGGCAACAATAAGAACATCATTAATCCTTCCCATAGTTTTCTTAATAGTGGAATCCGCAAGATGCAAATTTAAAGAACAATCATCAAGTTCATGGAACCCTAGAAAATCACACAAAGTTTTTGGGATAGTGGAGACACTTGCACCCAAATCACACAAAGCATAGCATTCATGATCTTTTATTTTTAATTTAATAGTAGGCTCCCACTCATCATAAAGCTTTCTAGGGATAGAAACTTCTAACTCAAGTTTTTCTTCATAAGATTGCATCAAAGCATCAACTATGTGTTTGGTGAAAGCTTTATTTTGACTATAAGCATGCGAAGAATTTAGTACGGATTGCAACAAGGAAATATAGTCAATCAAAGAGCAATTATCATAATTGAATCCCTTGAAATCCAAAGTAGTGGGTTCATCACTATGCAAAGTTTTAATCTCTTCACTCCCACTTTTAACAATTTTAGCATCAAAATCTAAAAACTCCGAATCATTGGGACACCTTAAGGCAGAATCATCTCCAATCCTATCTTCAAGATTTATACTAGCAAACAAGGATCTAATAGGAGACATATCAATAACTTTCAGATCTTCATTTTTATTTTCATGATAACTAGAAGAACATGCTTTAATGTAATTCTCTCTTTTAGCACGCATCCTAGCGGTTCTTTCTTTGCATTCATCAATGGAAATTCTCATGGCTTTGAGAGACTCATTGATATCATGCTTAGGTGGGATAGATATAACTTTCAAAGAATCAACATCAAGAGTAATTCTATCCACACTTCTAGCCAATTCATCAATCTTAAGGAATTTCTCTTCAAGCATAGAATTGAAATTCTTTTGCGAGATCATAAACTCTTTAACACTAGTTTCAAATTTAGAAGGCATCTTTCCATAAGATTTGTTGTAGGAATTACCATAATTATTAGAGGAATTACTAGGAAAAGGCCTAGGATTAAAATTCCCTCTATAAGCAATATTACCAAAATTATTCCTACCAACAAAATTCACATCCAAAGATTCATTGCTATTTTCAATCAAAGTGGACAAAGGCATATCATTAGGATCAGAAGAAGCACTCTTAGCAACAAATAATTTCATAAGTTCATCTATCTTTCCACTCAAAACACTAATTTCTTCAATAGCATGCACTTTTTTTACTAGTAGATCTTTCGGTGTGCCATTGAGAATAATTAACCATAATATTATCTAGGAGTTTGGTAGCTTCTCCTAAGGTAGTTTCCATGAAAGTGCCTACTGCAGCCGAGTCTAAAAGATTTCAAGAAGCAAAATTCAAGCCAGCATAAAAGTTCTGAATAATCATCCATAGATTCAAACCATGTGTAGGGCAATCACTACTAGGAAAAGGCCTACTAATGGCGCACCTATTTTGGCCATTAATGGCGCATTAGTGGTGCGCCATTAGTGCCACGCCATTAGTATATTTTACTAATGGCGCACCACAGATGCGCCATTAGTATATACAACAGTGCGCCATTAGTATGCCTCCCAGGGGGCCATATATACCCAGGTGCTTTGGCATACTAATGGCGCACTACTGCCAGATGCGCCATTAGTAACTTTGGCATACTAATGGCGTAGTGTTTAGTGATGCGCCATTAGTATCCTTTGGCATACTAATGGCGCACTGTGGTTTGATGCGCCATTAGTATGAATATTAGGTTTTTTATTTATTTATTAATTTTCTGTTTTTTGCACAGGTTACAAAATGTATTATTGGACAGAATATAGACAGCACACATCAACAACAGATTCATCGAATACAATAGAAGATTAGTCTCTGAATACAATTCATCATATTAGTCTCCGAATACAATTCATCATATTAGTCTCCGAATTGTAAAGACCGAACAAATATAGAAAATTATATTACAAGTCTCGAGACCGCGAGTAGCGAGTTTGTCTTCACATTACAAGTCGATATCGATCATCTAAACTACCATCACATAGAAGAGAGCTGCGGTCATCACGATGAGCATCATCACGATGAAACTCGTCTTCATCCGGTTCCTCCAACGCTCCCTCCCCTCTCCCGCTAGATAGCGGGCGTATCTAGATTCCGCCTCGGCCCTAGTGGTGTACCCTTTGTAACTGTTACCGCTGAATCGGTGAACCTGTCTCCGACACTCCTCCCAGTCGTCGTAGACTCCGGGAACCTTACCCTTGTACACGACATACGACGGCATCGCTATGCACTAGCAAAACGAAACGTTAGTACCAATTCACAGACAATACATAAGCAATATATAAGTATGCAACAGAACGATCGGAAGAGAAAAGCAAGACATTAATAGCATCGATTACATATAAGTTGAACGACTCTCGAAACCAAAGAGACATACTACAAGTTCATTAAAGTTTAATTACAACATGAGCCAATCGATGTTTCAGAACTAGACACAGCATCACTACTTTCGACTCGACTCAAGGGACCGGAGCGTGGATGAAGCCGCCGTCTATCGTGGGAGTCATGAAATCACGGGCGTTGTCAGCCTGCATTTGTAGCATTCTGTCGATATCACTGTTGGACGGTTGATTTCTAAGGTAGAACTGCCCCGAGGTACGAAGGGCATCTTGATGGATGATTTCCGCAAACTCCGACTGGATGCGAAAGAATTCTTGTCTGATGTCCACATCCTGGATTGCCGACACGCTCGTGGTCCAATCTTTGAGTTTACTCGGTAGCAGAAGTTGATGATGGTCCCGTACGATCGCCCGCATGTGATGGATGGCGTAGTAGGCACCCTTCTGACCGCCAGGCGGCTGCTTGACGCAGCAGAACATCGTATTGTGGGAGAACACGTGCTTGCCGTACTTACGAATAGGCCTGGTGAAGGTGCCTCCAGATTTGGCGTAGCCGGGGAGAACATCATCAAGAACCTTCTTGACATTTGTGTAGTCTACGTTCGACTGACGGTCCGGGTCGAAATACGTGGCCATGGAATATTTGGGGCTTAGGAGGATGAGCGTGCAATGTGTGTCACTACAGAAAACACGGAATGTTAAAAGAAAAATGATCGAAATATAAGAATTCATATGTTACGGGGCGGTTGAGGGGAGGACTTACTCGGGAAAGTAAGGCACGAGGAAGTTATCCTTATCTCGGTTTGCCAGAATGACGCCTTCGAGGTAAGATCTCGCGACTTGCCGGTCCCCAGTGCTGCCCAAGATCTTGGCACGCATGTAGAAGGGGTCGACTATCACGATATTCAGGGTCTTGTCGCGAATGATCCGCATCTCCATACTCAGCGAAAATAACCGAATGAAGCTGTAGTGCAGCGGATGAAGGTTCAACATACCGTAGATGTCATCAAACCGCAGGACGATCGTACCCCCGATGGAGTTATCCACAAAGCCCTTGCCCTCTGGCACCTTGGCCGCGAAAACCGGGTATGCCACATCCTTCTCTCTGAGACGCCGCTTCTCCAAAGAAAGAACACTGTCATGCAGTCTCCGCATGGCACCGGTTGCAGCATTGAGAATATTTCTCGGTAGCATCGGCCTACCCGCCACATGCACCCTCCTCATTACATCCTTAGGTGAAGGTGGCCCGTCCTGAGCACGGATCGTACTCGGTGCCGGCTGGCTCGCACCCTTGTTGGTCTTTCTTTTGCGTGCCTTCTTCTTCTCCTGTAATGGGACCAAGTTCTACTCACAGACCGCCTTCTTGAGTGTGTTGGGGCTGATAATATTTCGCACCTCGCCTATCTGAGGCTCGGTGAAGTCGGCAGCTGGAGGCGTCTCCTGATAGCTGAACGGCAGACGACGCCTATTGCAACTTGGCTTCTCCGCGGTACCAGCTAGATCGCGCAAGTCTTTTGTTGGGTTGGGTTCTTGAGAAGGAGGCCCCATGAAGTCGCCACCGTACCCATGATCGGCAAAGTACTGATCGACGTTGGCAAATGCATCGTCGTTGTCGTAGGTCTGATCCTCTGCCATATGCATGTTTGGATCCAGTAGCATAGGGATGTCCGGCACCGTTGCGGCGGTCTTGCCATGGGGCCGACTTGGCGCCTGCACGACTGGCGGTGTTGTCTTTGGGGTGGTGTCCCCCGCCCCCAAACGAATCTGGCTCTTCGGCCAAAGCAGGGGCCAGCTCAGGCAGGCGCTGAGGGTCATCACGTCATCATAGTCGGCCCCGACGGGTCGAATCGGAGGTAACAACTGGTCGCAGCCTGGCAGCACCCGAACCAGTTGAACCCTAAACAAGTTGGGTGGCATCTGGGAACCGTGGAACACGGGGTTGCCCGGTTGAACGATTTTGCCCTTGGCGACATCGACCAACTCGTTGTTCACGAAGTGCATGAGAGTGCACGGAACGTCGGCGGTGCCCTGCGAAAACATGTAGGGCGTCAGGGATGCACAGTCAAAGGCAAGGAGATGAAGTCCTCGGCCGAGAGAGGCTTAATTAGTTACCGTGATGATGGTGTCGAGCTCGGCTAATGTCGAGGCACCGCCAACGGCGGGCGTGCAGTTGACGGAGGGGCCGCTTGCTGCAGAGGTGCCGGCCGGCGTACACCCGGGTGCATTAAGCTCCCGTGCCGGCGTCAGAGACACCAATGCCGCCTCCGCCGGAGACACCAATGGCCCCGCCATCACGTTCTGCGAGTTGTTGGCCGTGAAGCTAGGAATCGGGGGCGGCCCCTGTTGGCCGCCCGCAATCCACGCACTCAACCCCTCGATCAAGGTAGGCACAATGGCGGTGATCGTCGCTCCGAGTTGTTGTTGCACTTGCTCTTGGACAATCTCCGGAATCCGCTCCACCTGTGCCTTGATTTCTTGAACCTCGCGTGCCTGGCTTTCCGAGCAGGTCTTTTTCTCCTTTCGCACACCAGCGTTATAGTATGACGACCATTTTGTCGACAAGCCTTTGCCGTCCACACGACCAGCTGACGTCGGCTAACTGAGTTTATCCTTTTTCTTCATTACATTCAATGCCCTATTTAGAGTGGTGTCCCAAGGGTTGCTCTTAGTCGACCCCGCGCTACTGCTTTCAGTCGCCTGCGGAAGGAATGTGAACCATTTAGAAATTTGGCTTCATTAATTAGAATGCAACCATATGGAGCTAATTACGCAGGGGTGTGGGGTGTATTCCTTACTAGAACAAGCTCAAGCGCCCTGGTCTTCGGATCCGTGGTAAGCTCCTTTGTTTTCGGGTCCTTCTTGTACCGGGCCCTGACAAAGTTCCTGGTCTGCTTGTCACCGTATTTTTCGAAGAGGGGCGGTAGGCCATGCTCGGCACGGTCCGCCTCCTCCTTGTCCCATATAGGCTCCGCCACTCTGTAACCGCCGGGACCGAGTGTGTGTTCCCCTAAGTTCAGCTCCCGCATTTATTTACCCCACTGACTTGATTCGGAGTTTGCGGTGCTCGAGCAATTGATCTTGAAGTCGTTGTAGTCATCTTCGGTGATCGAAGGATTTTTCTCCTTGATCTTCTCATAACTCTCACCTTTCTTGATCATTCTCTTCACCTTGCTTTTCCAAGTAGTGAGGGCCTTGCTCATCTTCGTGAGGGCAGCATTGTTCACTTTATTCCCTTTGAGGCTTGTGTTTCCAAATTCAGCGGGGAACTTGTATCGTTCGTGCAGCTTCGTGAAGAGGAGGTTGCGCAAATTCCCTCGGTCAGGATGCCTTAGGTTCTCGGTGTTGATCGAGACGATGCTCCGGAGAATGCACCCGAGCTGAAGCGAGTACCCCTTGACTATTCGTTCGGCCGCTGTTGGATTCTCGTCGAAGTCCACTTCAGTAAATTCCTCCTTGAGGTTGCGGAGCACGGTCGGGCGCCGGTCTTTGCGTTGCCTATTCGGTTGGCTGCCATCTGTGCCTGCGCCGCCATCATCAGTGGTGGCATCCTCGGCGGCACCATCAGTGGTGGCATCCTCGGCGGCACCATCAGTGGGGTCATCCTCGGCGGTACCATCAGTGCTCTCAGGATCGATGGGGAAGGCGGCGTCCTCATACAAGTGAGGTTGTTCCTCCATCTCCTGGGACAGCTCCCAGAATGCCTTGCCGCCCGACCCCCGGCCTCATTGTTGTTGGCCATGTTTCTCTCTAAATAGGAAAAAAGTTTGGTCAAAAAGTTGGTTATTGTCAAGGAACAAGATCATGGTCTCATCATTTAGGGTTTGTCGACACCGAGGCATCCTAAAAGCAAAGCTTTTATCATTGAGGGTTTTTCGACGCCGAGGCACCCTAAAAGCCTAAGCTTTCATCATTTCGGTTTTTATCGACACCGAGGCACCCTAAAAGCCAAGGTTTTATAATTTATGGTTTGTCGACACCGAGGCATCCTAAAAGCTAAGCTGGGAAGGAGAATTCTAAGTTGGGCCTAATCACTTGGCTCTATTGCCGCCTATGGTTTAATGCAGCTAGAATAAAGGGGCACTTCATCCTACTTAATTAACTACTAAGATACCCCGGCCCATGCATTAGTCACAAGTACCCCATATGTCCTATTTTTAGCAAAGTCATGCTAAAATTCACGGAAAATTTCAGCATGACCTTTGCTGAAAATAGGACATATGGAGTACCCGAATTTGCCGGAATGGAAGTTAATCGACATTCCAGCAAACTCAAGGGCCTCTCGGGTGGACAAGGCAAAATCATTATCACAGGTGGATAAGGCAATGTGCTACTTGCTTAAATCTCTGTCCAATGCTATTTACAAGACAAACAACAGGTGGCAAAGCCCAGTGTTAAAAAAAAGGCCTCCATCACAACATGGAAAATACATTGGCATGTGAAGAGGTGAAACAATATATGCATCTCCAAGCAGTATCATTCAACATTTTGGACAAACCACTACAAGCAATACTGGGTCAGATACAAGAAGAATGTGAGAAAATGCAGACAAATACTAACAGATTGAGGTGTTTAACTTGTGGTGCTCTCTGTGCTATTAACATTTCAAGTCAAAACCTTTTTTGGTTAGTAAGTGTTTCTTGAGCATATGTATGTAGTAAGTGTTTCTGCTCTCAGTGTTTCAGAACACATATTTTAGCTACCTAGTACCAGTGCTATTACCAAGCAGTTAATTAGCTTTTGCTTTTGTTTTTCAGTGCCTAATTCTAGCTAGTACCAGCAAATTAACATGTAGCAGCAATCATTTTCAAATATGTATACACTGGACATTTTTATATTAACCTAAGGAAAAATGAATAGTTAGGTTAATTACCCACTGTTAATAACAGCACATATATAAGAGAAACAACTTGAAGACTGAATAAGGTCAATTTGTTAGAAAGATTTTGCTTCTGAATCTGAGGTACAACAAAACTTGCATTAGGGCTTCAGTTTTTGAAAAAAAAATACATTCAGTCTGATGCTTTGTTCTACACTTTGATGCAAATTAGTATATAGAAGAAGCTATTTACTAGCAGTACCATATATAAAAGACATTCAGTCTGATGCTATTTACTAGCAGTACTAGCAGTTATTTTTCTTCTTCATTAACTGTATTGGCCATCAGACTGTATTGGCCATATATAAAAGACATTTAGTCTGATGCTGTTTACTAGCAGTACTAGCAGGTTTTTTTTCTTCTTCATTAACTGTACTAGCAGTTTTTTTTCTTCTTTATTAACTGTATTAGCTATTTACTAGCAGTACTAGCACTTGGATCATTACCGGTGTAGGATTCCATCGTTACCCCAGAGTTCTGATAACCATCGCTCTTCATGTCCTTGGCCTCGGTGTAGAATATGTAGCCGTTGATATCGTACGCCTCATAGGTCATCAGGTTGTGCTCGGCGCCCTGTGACAAGGCGAATATGAGTTGTTCTTCCGCGGAAGAATCCTCATGTAAAGGGTACGACAAAAGCTTCTACTTGAACCAACGCGTGAAACATGAGTTGTGCTCTTTGATTATATCTCCGTCCGTCCTCTGTTGGCCTCGGTCATTGTACGTCTTCTCAATAAAGGTTTTGTGCTCTACCACCCAAGGATCGACCACGTCTATGTGTTGTAGCGCGACTAGGTTTGCTCTTTCAAAGTCGGTGAGTCGATCCTCGAAGTCGACATGCATTTCGCGGCGACCCTCACGGTGACCCCATCCAGCGAGCCTGCCGAGGTGCCTGTTGATGGGTAGACCAACGGGGTTCTCGATGCCTAGATAATTCGTGCAGTAGGAGATGCACTCTTCGGTCAGAAAGCCCCTAGCTATGCTTCCCTCTGGACGTGACATGTTGCGAACGTATCCTTTGATGACACCATTCATCCTTTCGAATGGCATCATGCTGTGCAGGAACGTCGGCCGAGTTGGATGATATCGTCCATGATATGGACCAGCAGATACACCATAACGTCGAAGAATGCGGGCGGGAAGTACATCTCAAGCTCGCATAGTATCACCACGATCTCTTCCTGTAGCCTTCTGAGTTGCCTCACGCCAACAGACTTCCGAGAGATGACGTCGAAAAAGTTGCATAGGCCAAATAGGGTTTCACGGACGTGCGTGTCCATGATCCCACGGATTGCAACTGGAAGTATCTGCGTCATCAGCACGTGACAGTCGTGAGACTTCATCCCGCTGAACTTCAGCTTCGCTGGGTCTAGGTATCTGGTTATCTTCCCCGCGTAACCGTAAGGAAGTTTTACTCCTACGAGGCAGGTGAAAAACTGCTCGATCTCCTCCTGACTTAGAGTGAAGCACGCGGGAGGGTAGTCATTTCCGGTCTTCTTGGCCTCTTTGCCTTTGCGACGACTTTCCGTGTCCTGCTTCGCCTCATCATAATCATCATCATCATCATCATATATAGCGTGAAGCTCCTGCCTGATGCCCATTGATTTCAAGTCTGCCCTTGCTTTCGGCCCATCTTTGGTCCTCTCTGGCATGTTGAGCAGGGTACCAAGCAGACTCTCGCACACGTTCTTCGTGATATGCATTACATCAAGGCTGTGAGGCACACAGTGGATCTTCCAGTACGGCAAATCCCAGAAAACAGACCTCGTTTTCCATACCTTCAGCAATGGCTCTGGCGCCTTTCGCTTCTTTCCCGGCTCTGGCGCCTTTTGCTTCTTTCCCGGCAGTGGGCAATCTTTCCAATTTTTCAACAGCTCGTCTATTTCCTCGCCGCTCCTCGTACGCGGGCGTCCTCGGGGTTTGGTTTCACCATCGAACAGATCCTTGCGTTTTCTCCATAGGTCATCGTCGCGAAGCCACCTTCGATGTCCCATGAACACGGTTTTCGAAGACCCGGGATCTCTATCTAGCTGGCGATACGTTGTGTCATCCATGCACCTGACGCATCCAGAAAATCCGTGGACCACCTGCCCCGCGACATATCCGTAACCGAGATAGTCGTGCACCGTCGTGAGCAGCGCGGCTCTCATAGGGAAATATTCTTTCTCTGCGGTGTCCCACGTATTGGCTGGCGTTTTCCACAGCGTGTCAAGCTCCTCTTTCAGCAGCCCCAGATACAGATTGATGTCGTTTCCTGGTTGTTTCGGTCCTTCAATTAGCATACTCATGTGAATGTACTTCCTCTTCATGCACAACCAGGGGGGAAGGTTGTACATCCACACAAACACAGGCCAGGTGCTATGTGTGCTTCTCTGGCTGCCAAACGGATTGACTCCATCGGTGCTCGCGCCCAGCATGATGTTCCTTGGATCGTTCCCAAATTCTAGTTCTTCGAAGTTCAACGCTTGCCACTGGCTCGCATCCTTACGGTGAATCAGCATCTTGTCTTTTTTATCTATCTCCGGATCATTTGCGTCATCTTCTCGCTTCTTCTCCTCCCTATCCGCGTGCCAACGCAGGAGCTTTGCTACCTTAGGGTCCGCAAAATACCGCTGTAGACGAGGAGTGATCGGAAAGTACCACACCACTTTTCGAGGAGCTTTCTTCCTCTTCTTGTATCGAGTGACGCCGCACACCGAACATATGGTAGAATCCGCGTGCTCGTCCCGATAAATGATGCAATTGTTCATGCACACATGGTATTTCACGTGCGGTAAATCCAGAGGACACACGATTTTCTTCACCTCCTCGAAACTGGTCGGGCACTTGTTCCCCTTGGGAAGACGTTCGTGCCAGAATGACATGTTCTCGTCGAAGCATGCGTCGGTCATTTTGTGTTTTACCTTCATCTCCAGAGCCATGAGCGTTACTTTCAGGCGGGTATCCTCGGGCCTGCATCCTTCATACAATGGAGTAACCGCGTCTAACTCAAGTTGATCCATCTTGGCTTTCTCTCGGGCGGCAACTCTTGCGTTATCCGTCTGCTTGAGAAGCAGCTCTTGAATATGAGGGTTCTGCACCCAGCCCATCGATGGTCCAGCGTCGTTTGCTCCGCCGGCATCATCATCTTCATGATCATGCCCGTCGTCTGCTCCGGCATCTTCCTCATCATCATGTCCTGCATCTTCTACATGATGACTGTGTACAGCATCACCGTCGTGATCATCTCCTGGGGATTCTTCGTCTTCTCGCCCGCCCGAGCCGCGGTGGTTGTCTTGCTGCCCTTCCTCATTTCTTGCCCGGCCCCCATGGACGACTTCGTAGTCATCTTCATCACCTTGCCACCGATAGCCATCCATGACACCACGCAAGAGCACGTGGTCCCGCACCTGCCCGGAATCCGGGTCCGCAATAAGGCTCTTCAGCTTGCATCTTCGACACGGACATATTATCTCCGTCTCGTTCTTTTGAAGCATCTCGGCCTTCGCGGACCTCAAAAACCTATTCACAATGCCTTCGGTCATCGTGCGGACCATGGTCGCCTGCGGGGTAGAGCAAAACGATATTTTAGAACCAAGAAAAAATTTGGCATGACTTTCCCTAAAAATAGGACCAAAAAGAATGCTTAATGCCAAAATTCTCGCCGAAAAGGAAATGAATCAACATTCCGGCCAAATATTGTCAACTATCGCATTTCAAATACCGGTACACCTCCAAACACAAACACATATGCAACACCACAAACATATGCAACACCACGAACATACATAGATCTAGCTAGGCCATAAAAAGTGCATGTGCACATTGTTGTAGGGAGAACAACATAAATATAGCTTCCCCCCTTACTTACCTATCAAAACAAGGTAATTTAACCACTTAATTTGAATGAATCTATGGTGGAAATGAGGTGAAAAAGAGGAGGCACCCGAGACAAGGAGGAGGTGGAGAGAATGAAGTGGGGAGAAAGTGAGTGTGGGTAGGAGAGGCTGTCCAAAATATCTTGTTGGTGCCCACTTACTAATGGCGCACCAACTCTAAATGCGCCATTAGTAATCCAGGTTACTAATGGCGCACCTTCTGGTGGTGCGCCATTAGTAGTTTTGCAAAAAAAAACATAC
>LR738713.1:577294924-577345733 GCA_902687465.1 Secale cereale | reverse complement strand
CCATTAGTAATCCAGGTTACTAATGGCGCACCTTCTGGTGGTGCGCCATTAGTAGTTTTGCAAAAAAAACATACTAATGGCGCACTGTTCCACAGTGCGTCATTACTAGTTTAAACTAGTAATGGCGCACTGTGGAACAGTGCGCCATTAGTAGTTTTGCAAAAAAAAGAATAAAAAATATAATAAAAAAACAACATTAGTGGCGCACTTTCCGATAGGTGCGCCATTACTAGTTACAACTAGTAATGGCGCACTGTGTCTGTATGCGCCATTAGTATGTTTGGACAGGCGCACTAGTTCAAAAAAAAATTGATACTAATGGCGCACCCTGGGCCAGGTGCGCCATTAGTAGTTTCAACTCTAATGGCGTATCAGAAGGTGGTGCGCCATTAGTATATACTAATGGCGCACCGCTTGTCTGGTGCGCCATTAGTGTCAATCTCATCTATAGCCCTTTTTCTAGTAGTGAATTACGTATCATTAATTTTATTCTCTCCCAAGCTTGTGCAACATGCTCATGATCTAGTTGCTTAAAATTCATAATATCGTTTCTAAGAGAGATGATCTTAGCAGGAGGGAAATACTTAGAGATAAAAGCATCTTTGCACTTATTCCATGAATCAATACTATTTGTAGGCAAAGAAGAAAACCAAGTTTTAGCACAATGTCTAAGTGAAAACGGACATAACTTGAATTTAACAATATCGTTATCCGTATCCCTTTTCTTTTGCATATCACACAAATCAACAAAGTTGTTCAGATGGGTAGCGGCATCTTCACTAGGAAGGCCGGATAATTGATCTTTCATGACAAGATTCAACAAAGCAGCATTGATCTCACAAGATTCAGCATCGGTAATAGGAACAATCGGAGTGCTAATAAAATCATTGTTGTTGGTATTGGAGAAGTCACATAGTTTGGTATTGTTTTGAGCCATAGTGACAAGCAAGCAATCCAACACACACAAGCAAACAAGAAGCAAGCGAACGATAAACACACAGCAGAAGAAGGGCAAATAAAACGGCAAGGGTGAAGTGGGGGAGAGGAAAACGAGAGGCAAAAAATGTAATGCGAAGGATAAGGGTTTGTGATAGGTACTTGGTATATGACTTTTGCGTAAGCCTCCCCGGCAATGGCGCCATAAATTCTTCTTGCTACTTCTCGAGCTTGCGTTGTATTCCCTCGAATAGGAAAGGGAGATGTAGCACAGCAGCGTAAGTATTTCCCTCAGTTTTTGAGAACCAAGGTATCAATCCAGTAGGAGACCACGCGCGAGTCCCTTAATCCTGCACAAAAAATAGGAACTTCACAGCCAACGCGATAAGGGGTTGTCAATCCCTTTACAGTCACTTATGAAAGTGAGATCTGATAGAGATGATAGTTTATATTTTTGGTAGTTTTGTTTATAAGAACAGAAAGTAAAAGCGGTAAAAGTAAAGTAGATGTAGATTGATATGTTGAGAATAGACCCGGGGGCCATAGTGTTCTCTAGTGGCTTCTCTCATGATAGCGATATTCTACGATGGGTAAACAAATTACTGTCGAGCAATTGATAGAAAAGCGAATAATTATGAGACTATCTAGGCATGATCATTGTATATAGGCATGACGTCCGAAACAAGTAGACCGACTCCTGCCTGCATCTACTACTATTACTCCACACATCGACCGCTATCCAACATGCATCTAGTGTATTGAGTTCATCAGCAAGATGACATGATGTAGAGGGATAAACTCAAGGAATATGATATAAACCCCAACTTTTTTTCCTCGATGGCAATAATACAATACGTGCCTTGCTGCCCCTACTATCACTGGGAAAGGACACCGCAAGATTGAACCCAAAGCCAAGCACTTCTCCCATTGCAAGAACTATAGATCTAGTAGGCCAAACCAAACCAATAATTTGAAGAGACTTGCAAGGATATTATGAGCACACATAAAGAGTTCAGAAAAGAACCAAATATTTCTCATAGATAATCTTGATCATAAACTCACAATTCATCGGATCTCAACAAACACACCGCAAAAAGAGATTACATCGAATATATCTCCTCGAAGACCGAGGAGAACTTTGTATTGAGATCCAGAGAGAGAGAATAAGCCATCAAGATACTAGCTATGGACCCGAAGGTCTGTGGTAAACTACTCACAACTCATGGTGAGGGTGATGATGATGATGTAGAAGTACTCCGTGATGGACCCCCCCCCCTCCGGCGGAGCTCCGGAACAGGCTCCAAGATGGGATATCACGGGAACAGAAGGTTACGGCAGTGGAATTAGGGTTTTCTCTCTGTTGCTGATGGTTTCAGGGTACGTAGACTTATATAGGAGGAAGAAGGACACCGGGGGACGCTCGAGGGGCCCACGAGGCAGGGGACGCGCCCTGGGAAGGGGGGCGCGCCCCCACTCTCGTGGGCACCTCATGGTTCCCCTTCCGTGGTTCTCAAGTCTCCCGTGCGTGGTTTTCTCCAAAAATAACTCTCCCGAAGGTTTCATTCCGTTTGGACTCCGTTTGATATTCATTTTCTACAAAACCCTGAAATAGGCAACAAAACAACAATCTGGACTGGGCCTTTGGGTTAGTAGGTTAGTCCCAAAAATGATATAAAAGTGTATGACAAAGCCCATTAAACATCCAAAACATCATAAATAATAGCATGGAACAATAAAAAATTATAGATACGTTGGAGACGTATCATCTTTGACCGAGGCTACCAAGTGGGTGGTGGGTGGGAAGCAAAATTCCCTATTCTCAGCCCCCAGTTTTAACTAGGCATAGTTTGGCGGAGAGTCCACCGTTATGGCGAGAGATTGTAGCAAGTCCAGTGCCTTGTTTAAGAGCGAGAGCTGGATAGTAGTTTGGGGGTCAACGGAACCAGGCTCGGCGATGACCGCTTGGTCGAGCTCGAAGAGTGCAGATCCCAAGAGTTTGTAGCTCGTGATTTGAGACGAGTTCGGTTTCTAGTGGCGGGGAGGATCCCGCTCGATTCTGGGTATGTGAGCGGCACAACCGCCGTTAGGTCTCCAGTTAGAAGTTCATTGGAGGGGGAGAGTCCGGCGGAGTTTACCCTCCCGTCTTCGGACGAAGCGATCTGCTCCAGATCTAGGGCCAGAGCGGTCGCAAGTGTTGACCCCTGGATGGGATCTGATTATAGATCTGAGATGTCTTCATCGTGTAGGCAGGGAGTGATCGCCGTGGGTGCGAATACTTCGAAGGTCAAGTCTCCCCGGATATCAGCAACATAATTCAAACTTTCAAACCTGATCTGATGACCAGGGGCGTAGCTGTCAACCTACTCAAGGTGGCCATCCGAGTTGGCGCGTAGCACGAAGTGGCCGAACACGAAAAGCTGACTGGGAAGGAGAATCTCCCCGGGGGTGGCGCTGTCACTGATGATGAAGTGAGCTATCAATCCTTCTGTCGACGACACAGTGGAACTCTCAATGAAAGCACCAATGTCAGTGTCCTCTTTATCGAGGTAATACCCTACTTCCTGCTTGATTGATCTCTATGAATATAGGGTTAGAAGAGTTGATATATTTCAAGATCGTAATGGACACACACTAGAAGTCTAGCCTATGATATTCTGATTCTTTCTCTACGGACTAAACCCTCCAGTTTATATATGCACCGAAGGGACCTAGGGTTGTACATGAATGATGTCGCTTAAAGCTGCGTTGGGTTTTCACCAAAGAGGAAGGGATGATGCAGCACTACGGCAGTAGGTATTTCCCTCAGATGTGAAACCAAGGTTATCGAACCAGTAGAAGAACCAAGCAACACAACGTAAACAACACCTGCAGACAAATAACAACACCTCGCAACCCGACGTGTTAAAGGGGTTGTCAATCCCTTTCGGGTAACGAACGCGAGAGAGATAAATATTGGTTGATTGGTTGATAAATAAGATAAATTGCAGCAAGGTATTTTTGGGTTTTTGGTTTAGTAGATCTGAAAATAAAAGCAAAGGCAAATAGATCGCAAAGGCAAATATATGAGAAAGAAGACCCGAGGGCCGTAGGTTTCACTAGTGGCTTCTCTCGAGAAAAACAGCAAATGGTGGGTGAACAAATTACTGTTGGGCAATTGATAGAACTTCAAATAATCATGAAAATATCCAGGCAATGATCATTAGATAGGCATCACGTCCAAGATTAGTAGACTGACTTCTGCCTGTATCTACTACTATTACTCCACACATCGACCGCTATCCAGCATGCATCTAGTCTATTAAGTTCATGGAAAAACGGAGTAATGCATTAAGAACGATGACATGATGTAGACAAGATCCATATATCTATGGCGTTAGATATGAATCTCGTCATTTTATCCTTAGTGGCAACGACATACGTGTTGGTTCCCCTTCTGTCACTGGGTTCAAGCACCGTAAGATCGAACCCACTACCGGGCACCTCTTCCCATTGCAAGATAAATATATCAAGTTGGCCAAACAAAACCCAATATCGAAGAAGAAATACAAGGCAATAAGCAATCATGCATATAGAGATGAACGAAACTCAAATAACTTTCATGGATATAAAAAGATAGATTTGATCATAAACTCAAAGTTCATCGGATCCCAACAAACACACCGCAAAAAGAGTTACATCATATGGTTCTCCAAGAGACCATTGTATTGATAATCAAAAGAGAGAGAGAGAGAGAGAGAGAGAGAGAGAGAGGAAGCCATCTAGATACTAACTACGGACCCGTAGGTCTACAAAGAACTACTCACGCGTCATCGGAGAGGCACCAATGGAAGTGGTGAACCCCTCTGTGTGGGTGTCTAGATTGGATCTGGTGTTTCTGGACTCTACGGCTGCTGGATGAATATTTCATCGACTCTCCTAGGGTTTCTCGAATATTGGGGTATTTGTAGAGCAAAGAGACGGTCCGGGGGCACCCGAGGTGGGCACAACCCACCAGGGCGCTCCTGGGCCTCCTGGCATGCCCTGATGGGCTGTCCCCTACTCGGGACTCCCCCCAGGTGCCACCAGGGCCCATAGTGTTCCTTCTGGCCCGGAAAAAATCTCCAAAAAGTGTCGCGGTGTTTTAGCTCCGTTTTATATTGATTTCCTGCGATGTAAAAAACATGCAGAAAATAACAACTGGCCCTTGGCACAATGTCAATAGGTTAGTACCAAAAAATGATATAAAATGACTATAAAATGATTGTAAAACATCTAGAAATGATAAAATAACAGCATGGAACAATCAAATATTATAGATATGTTGGAGATGTATCAATGATCATCTTGCAGAGGAAGGAAACATTACACTCGGACTTTAAACTTACCATTCTACACATATAGGAGTCATATCCGGATACGGGGGATAATCTTCAGCGATGATCTTCATGGCCCACCAGTCCGGCCCATAACGAGTAATCTGGCCACCCGAAAACCCCTTAATCCAGGACTCCCTCAGCCGGCGCGCACCAACGTTGTGGAATAACGTCTACCCAACATGGATACGAGAGAGCGGCCCAGCGCGAGCCGTTAGGTCGTGGCGAGGTGACGACCCGTGATGGTGCGCATGGCGTGGAGGTGGATGGCGACCTGCGTGATGGCGATGGCCGGCTAGAGGTGGCCAAATTAACTGTTTTGACCCTTTTGCTCTCTTTTAGCCGCATCTGGCCCCTGTCTGATTTTTTCTGGATCCGAGCCTTTTCCTACCCCCACCCGAGCGGGCAGTAGGCTAAAATGTCCTACCGCCACATGGTGGGGGTTGGGACCGGGACAACATCGACGGCGTCGTCTGCCGTGCTGACGTGGATAAGTGGCTACCGCCATAGATCGTGGCGGTAGGCTGTCATTACCTACCGCTAGATGGGGTGGCGGTAGGTGCCGAACATGCTATTCCATGCTTGGTGGCTGCGGGCGGGCCCCACACACCCACCAGCCCTTCTTCCTCCTCTCCTCATCTTGAACAGAGGCCAGTGGCGGCTGTTGATAACCCACAAGTATAAGGGGTCGCAACAGTTTTCGAGGGTAGAGTATTCAACCCAAATTTATTGATTCGACACAAGGGGAGCCAAAGAATATTCTCAAGTATTAGCAGTTGACTTGTCAATTCAACCACACCTGAAAGACTTAATATCTGCAGCAAAGTATTTAGTAGCAAAGTAGTATGGAAGTAACGGTAACAATGGCAATAGTAG
The DNA here is from genome assembly GCA_902687465.1 of Secale cereale. Classification (NCBI taxonomy): domain Eukaryota; kingdom Viridiplantae; phylum Streptophyta; class Magnoliopsida; order Poales; family Poaceae; genus Secale; species Secale cereale. The sequence continues at coordinate 577,339,569 of LR738713.1, read as the reverse complement.
CGGTAACAGTTTTGTAGTGATTGTAACAATAGCAGCGGTAAAGTAACTAAGCAACAAGCAATAAATGAAAAGCTTGTAGGCATTGGACCAGTGATGGATAATTATGTCGGATGTGATTCCTCCTGTAATAGTTATAACATAGAGTGACACAGAACTAGCTCCAGTTCATCAATGTAATGTAGGCATGAACTCCGAATATAGTCATACGTGCTTATGGAAAAGAACTTGCATGACATCTTTTGTCCTACCCTCCCGTGGCAGCGGGGTCCTATTGGAAACTAAGGGATATTAAGGCCTCCTTGTAATTGAGTACCGGACCAAAGCATTAACACATAGTGAATACATGAACTACTCAAACTACGGTCATCACCGAGAGTGGACCCGATTATTGTCACTTCGGGGTTGCCGGATCATAACACATAGTAGGTGACTATTGACTTGCAAGATAGGATCAATAACTCACATATATTCATGAAAACATAATAGGTTCAGATTTGAAATCATGGCACTCGGGCCCTAGTGACAAGCATTAAGCATGGCAAAGTCATAGCAACATCAATCTTAGAACATAATGGATACTAGGGATCAAACCCTAACAAAACTAACTCGATTACATGGTAAATCTCATCCAACCCATCACCGTCCAGCAAGCCTACGATGGGATTACTCATGCACGGCGGTGAGCATCATGGAATTGGTGATGGAGGAAGGTTGATGATGACGACGGCGATGATCTCCACTTCCCGGAGCCCCGAACGGACTCCAGATCAGCCCTCCCGAGAGAGATTAGGGCTTGGCGGCGGGTCCGTATAGTAAAACATGATGAATCCTTCTCTTTGATTTTTCTCTCCCCGAAAGTGAATATATGGAGTCGGAGATGAGGTCGGTGGAGCATCAGGGGGCCCACGATACAGGGGGCGCGCCCAGGGGGCGCCCCCACCATCGTGGACAGGGTGTGGGCCCCTGGTCTTGATTCTTTCGCCAGTATTTTTTATATATTCCAAAATAATTCTCTGTTGATTTTCAGGTCATTCCGAGAACTTTTATTTCTGCACAAAAATAACACCATGGCAGTTCTGTTGAAAACAGCATCAATCCGGGTTAGTTCCATCAAATCATGCAAGTTAGAGTCCACAACAAGGGTAAAAGTGTTTGGAAAAGTAGATACGTTGGAGACGTATCAGCTCTCTGGTGCTCCCGATCCCCTCGCTCGATCTCCCTCTTTCCTCCACCATTTTCGTGGATCTTTCGGGAAAATCGAAGAGGCCGGTAAGCTCCTCCAATCCCTCCAATCACTTTCGCAATGCTTTTTTATTTTCGAAGCTATTTTTGGCACTAGGTGCAACCTAGGTTTAGTATTGATGCCATGACAATTGCATGCTTCCATGTGTTGATGCTATGAGTATATGGGGCTTGACCTAGAGGCCATGTAGTGCAATATGTTGATGCCATGTGTATATGGGGCTTGACCTAGGTGCAACCTAGGTTTGGTATTGATGCCATGTAGTACAATGTAGACGCAAAAAAGAAACTATGTATGAATTGAATGACAATTTTCCATATGTTGATGCCATGTGTTGATGCACTTCTAATGATATACGGGCCATAATGATATATAGTACGAAGCAAAGACTATGTTACTTAAGCTCCATGTTACTTAAGAAGCCATAATGGTGAATGCACAATAGTATTGATGATGGAAAATGCATTGCAAGATTATGAGTATGATTGTATTGCAAAATTGCAAGATGGTGGGATCACATGCTGTAAATTTGTGTATTTCCTACATAATGCATATTAGTTGATTGTTATTTTCCCAATGTTTGCAATTGTAATTGATGATGTATATAAGTTCTTTCCGTATAGTGGCCTATAGTTTCTTTTTCTATTCATATGTATAGACGATGTAGTCTAATAATTGAATATATATATATATATATATATATATATATATATATATATATATATATATATATAGGGTCACGCTATTCGTCACCCTGAGTGAGGAATTCTTATTCCTCACCCCACGCAGCCGGTGCGCCGCGCAAACCAGTCCGCACGCTTCCATCCATGGAGCACCGATGTAATAATCTCTGCATGCAACGTAATCTTATGGTGTGGAAACGACGGACATGAGAGACATGCACGCACCCACCATGCATGCCCGTAAATTTATGGCCAAAGATTAGGTAAATTAGCACTGTGTAGTACATTGGCTCTACTGCATGGATGAGCTCTACTGCATCGACTTTTGTTTGGCTGACACATCGATCAAACTTTTAAACGTGCTCTACTGCAGATGTCTCTTTATAATCAGTCTATTTTTTTTTGGGAAAAAGGGAATCTTGCAGCCATTCCTTAGCTACTACAAAATTTAGAATCAAATGCAAACGAGAAACATATTCTACTAATTCAGTTGAGAGCCGTAGGAATTTGGCAGCCCACGTAGGAAATTTAGGAGGAGACGTAAGAGCAACTCTAGCAGACCCCGCATCCGGCGCAAACCCGCATAATTCCGACGATTATACGGGCTTGGCCCATTTTTCTGGCCAGACCAGAGCCCGCATCGGTGTCCGGCCCGTAATTTTTTTTGCCGCGGCCCACAAACGCAACCCCGAGCCACTATAACTGCGGGTTTGCGGGGCAGATGCGAGTCGAAACCCTATCTTCCCACCGCCCGTTCCCCTCCAATTCCCCACCGCGCCGCTCGATTTCTCGCCGCCGGCGAGCCTTCAACAACAATGGCCGACTCGGGGGATGAGGCGGAACGCCGCCGCCGCGCATCCGTGGGTAGCTCATCTGCGGGCGCATCGAGCTCGTGGCTTGTTCCGGTGAAGAGGGAGCCGGAGGAGGCCGTGCTCGATGCGCCGCCGCGCCGAGGGGTCATCGGACCCGAGGACTACCTCCCACCGGGGCAAGAGGAGCTCCTCGAGCGCGTCGTCCTCGAGCGGTCGGCGAGGGGTCTGCAGGAGATGGAAGAGCGCATCCGGCGCGAGCTCGAGTACGAGCGGCTCTTCCTCGAGACAGGCCTCACGGCATCGCAGGCGCAGGCATCGAAGGAGGCCGACCTGCGCGTGATGAAGGAGGATCAGGCGAAGCTCTTCGTCGACCTCGGCTCCGACACCTCCGACTCCGACTGATCGCCGCCGGTGGGCAGCTACCGCAGGAGCTCCGATGAGCTCAGTTTTGTTGCAGTGATGCGGTAGCGTAGGCCCTGTCTAGCATATCTAACCTCTATGTATGTATGTGGCGTGTATGAACTTATTATGCGAAGAAGAACCATGTATGCGAGCGACCTCTGGCGAGCTGTTGCTTAAATTTCTCGCGCGAAACAACTTTTTTTTTTTAAATTGACAGGTTTGTTTGCGGTTTCTAGTCTGCCGCCGCAAATTTCGACCTGCATAACCGCCCCCGTGCGACCTGCAAACACATTTTACGGGTCGGCAAAATGCGGGGTCTGCTAGAGTTGCTCTAAACAAGAGTATATCAACGCATGGTCCACCAATTGAATGCAATGTCAGTGTAGGAGTTAAATCGTGAAACGGATGCCAAATATATTAAATTACACAGCATATTCCAAACTATTTTGTTACATTATTTCCAAACGATCCTGAAGGCCATCTCGTGAGCCTCCTCGGTGGCTGACTTGCTCATACTGATCTCAAGATTCTACCTTACCAGAGGATCAAGGATAAAGTAAATAGTTGAGTTAGGATGAGTACTGTAGAAACATTCATCTCACAGAGTCTTAATTCCAAGGACAACCATAGTCTTCACCCTCCTGCGTTTATCACAAGATAAATTCCTTCACTAAAACATAATTAATGGAGGCAATATCTCAGAAAAATCCCATATGCACGCGTGGTAATTTATAATATGTATTCTATTAACCATCGAGTTCTTCATTTTCGACGATGGCAGCAGATGCTCGACCAAGCACTCATAGTCCCGTTCTACACCTCGCCTTGGTCACGGCTTGTAGATTTTGATTGGAGACTCTGCTACATGCCCAAAATACTGAAGTCACCTTTCACGATTTATAAAACGTAACACCGAAGACCCATTGCTTACATGAAACCCACGCCCATACTTGAAGAACCTTAGTTTCCATTCTGAACCCTTCTGTTCAACACGACATCATGTTGTCAATATACTGGGAGAATCAGCTTATATGATATTGAAAGAAACAAATTAAGATGAAATAACTAAACAAGTTATACAGGAAAAAAATGCTACAATTTTACTATTTTTCCTTAGTATAGTTGGGACGTTCAGGGACAATGTGAATGTTCAATATAAAAATTCAAATGGACAGAGAAGATGAGATTCAGCTTGTAAGAAACAGGGAGTAGTGTCATCCACAACAGAAAATAAGGCAACATAAAAAATAATAACAGCTCGATGTTCCAAGGAAGCAACTTCGGAAGACCACAAAAAACAGAAGTGCTGGCAGCATATATTCTTATAGACAGGCGGATGACCATATTAACTGATTGTGGGAACTCTCATGTCGTGCAAATGGTAGGCATAGGCACACACACCCAGTTTCTAGGACACACTTCTACCTAAAAACGTAAAGTTGAAGGAGGGAGCTTCCCACTTTAACCACTTTTCCTTTTCATATTTACTGATTTTTAGGCAACTATGCAATTATTTCTGAATACAAAGCCTGGAAGATTATGATACATTTTCTGGTTGACATTAATTGCACCCGACAATTATCAAGTTTTTATTGACAAGCAGATGTTTATTTCATTCATGTACTAGCAACAATCATGAAGAAAACCGCGCATTGCTACTACATAGTGAAGGTCCTTTCCACACCCGCGCATTGCTACTACTGTACTGACAAAATCTTACCATTACGTAGGAGTTGATGCTTCTAATCATATAGCACAAGAAATCTACACAAGCGCTGCTGCATCACAGCATGGACGGATGGACTGGAACAGGCAGCAGATAGAAAATTCCCAGTCTAAAAAGACATTCGCCCAAACTACCTGGAGATAGAAACCAAACAATAATCAGAGTTTTCCTTAGAAAAACTAATTAGTGTTAAATTCACAAATGCAAACACGTACAAGCATATACGGGTAAAATTCAGATTATCTCTTCAGGCGTACAGTCTTGTGATCTCTCCGGCCAGCAGCCTCCACAAAAACTGAAAACCAAATTAACAATTCGGGAAGAACACGACACAACAAAACGAAGTGAAAATTGACTGAAACTAAAAGGATTAGGATCGGGGCTGCTCACCTCCATCCGTGCGATTCTCACCTGCACACATCCAACCAAATCAAAGCCAAACCCGGCGAGAATGTTGTCGCTGCGAGCAGGGGAAGCTGACAAGCCACGGCCACCCACGACAGCGCCGCCGTCCGCCCCCAGAAACTACAGCACCGCTCACCACGTAGCCCGCCTGCCCGTCGGCCACCGCACCAGGCGCCACTCGGCTCAACACGCAACCCGCCTGCCCGTCGACAACCGCACGCTCGAACCCAACAGCCGCCGCTCACCATGGAAGTATTCGCCGTCGAATCTCGAACGGCTCGCATCGCGTGAACAGGGAGGTGGGCTGGCTAGTCCCACGATCAGCTAACTGTATCGTTTCTCCTGGAGAGATCCCGTCTGTTTCCTAAAAAAAGTATCGTAAAATGACGTGGCAAGCACAAATGTAAAATTACCTATCGGAGGGGTGAAAAATTACGGTCGCGCAAGGGGAAAAGGTTTGACAGTGACGGAAAATGTTACGACTTGCTCGGTCGAACGACTGGGGTGAGAAATAAATTATTCTTCACCCTGGGTTACTAATAGAGTTTAACATTATGAGAATAATATTCTCATAACACTTCCGCACTGCACGCATAACACGAGGGCACTGCACTCTTAATACAACACAACAAAAGGTGAACTTCGTCTCGAAAAAACTGTACGTGTTGTTTTTTGTGTACTTTTTTCGCTATAGTTTTTTAACCGTTTATCGGAATTATGCGTGTAATATACCGTTGAGAAGCTATGGAGTAGACGCAACTTTGCCATGTTGAACACTTTTCAAAATTCATCACAGTTTAAGAGCAGTTTCGAAAATCGTGCGTCTCACAACGAATGACAGCGAGCGTTTTTTCACGTTTTCTTCTAAACCGCTCGCCGGAATGAATCAAATGATATACCGTTGGATAGATATCGTCAAGGCGCATACTTTTCATATGTATTATTTTTTCTAATTCGCTACGGTTTAAGAGCAATTTTGAATTTATTAAATCGCGGAATTGTGTTTTTTTCGAATTTTTTGCAATTTTCGGTACTGTTTTAGCGTCAGTTTGGTAACCGTTTGTCGAAACGAGGCGTATGATATGCCGTTGGAAAGCTACCAACGAGGCGCAACTTTCATATGTTGAAATGTTTTTGAGATTCCTTACGATTTTTTGTTAATTTTGAAAATCGTGCGGCTGACTACGAGAGGTAGCCGCCGTTTTTCGTGAATTTTTTACAAACCGCTGGTCGAAATGATCCAAACGATACATGGTTGGAAAGATATCGTCGAGACGGTACTTTTTGATGTAGAACACTCTCTCTAATTCATTACGGTTTAAGAGCAGTTTCGAATTTACCGAAATGCGGACACTCTGTTTTTTCGCGACACCAAAATCATCGTGTGTGCTGCATCAGACAGAAGAACACACTGCTTCGGACTGAAAACTGCACTGCATCAGATGGAAATGCGGATACTCTGTTTTTTTTTTTGCGACACCAAAATCGTCGTATGTACTGCATCAGACAAAAGAACGCACTGCTCCGGACTAAAAATCGCATCAGACGAGCAAAAGAACTTCATGATTTCAAGCGAACTTCTCAGACGAGTTTCTGTGAGTTTTTGTTGTCTTTTTCCTACTTTTTTTATAAACAAGAGTGGACCGCAGAGATGAGGCAAGTGAACCGCGACATATATCAAAGTGAGCCGCATTACTATCTTGTTGTTTCGCTTTTTTTTTGCTTTTCGTGTTCGGCACAAGTGAACAACATCACTCTCAAAAGTGAATCACATTCGAAAGCCAAACGCACTTCAAGTGTTGATGTAGTCGATAGAATTTTGAGAAACACAAAACAAATTGCACTTGTCATCGAGTGGTTATGAGGTGTTACACAAATTGGAGTGAACCATTTTTTGTCTTCTTCAAACACTTGGGTGTCCTGCTGCACTGCAAGTTCGGGACGCCCGGACTGCAAGGGGGTCGGGAGGGGTCATCTTGTCGAGCCGTACTGCATGGACACAATGATGAGTAGTGAACAGGATGAGGCACGTCGCTAAGTTGCACAAGAAAAAAAATGGCGCGCCACCAAGCATGCCAAACACTGCACTACATGACTCGCCGAACCGCACAACGCACCTTGCCGAGCTGCATAGTCGTTCTGGCAAGGAAGGCGCACCGCACTAGAGCTGGAGGAGACTTCAGCCTTGATGCCAAATTTCAATGGAAAGCCAGCCCAGCACTTGCGCCGGCCGCCACAGATGTGCAGCCCGCCACCAGCACCACCCAGTCGTAGAGGACCCAAGCGAACCGCTCCTACAGAAAGCATACAAAATTTTGAAGAAACACAATGAGGCGTCCACTACATACTGAACTTGTTAATGTTGACCAAAGCACCGAACCGCCTGGCACAAGTTTTTGAGCTGCACCGCAGCGGATGACCACCCGCCGCCATGAAGGAGAGCGCCCTAGAGCAGTGCACTTCTCTCCTGCTGCCGGGGAACCGCAACGAGTTAAGGAGAGAGCTGCTTCTGGACGCACGTTTATCGCCATACACCCGTGGCAGAAAAGTGCATTGAACACACAAACCAAGCTGAAGGCAAAATGTGGGAAACACACAGTTGAATTGCACACCGCATTGCATGGCAAAATTTGAACATTTTTTCTGAACTAAAGGCGAACACTGCAGTACCTGAAGGAAATAAATGAACTGTCTCGCTGCCACAACCGTGCTGCACGCGCGCACATGCCAGACTGGCCTACTGTTGATCCATGACAGAGGGAGGAGCTGAGATCCCACGGCCAGAGCTAGTGCTCACTGGGAGGCGCTCCCTGTGCTCAGTTGCAGAGAAGCTCGAGAGAGGTGATGAGAGGATATGGTGGATCCTATGGGAGAGAGGAGAGTGGGAGAGTCTGGATCCCGTGGAAGACGCGGCGGATCTTGCTAGAATCTAGCAGCACCGATGCAGCTATGTCTTGAGGACGATGGGATTCAGGGGTTGACTCCATGGATCCAGCCGCGGCTCGGGACCTCTGGCACGCTCCTGACGGATCTGGGTGGGGGTGGTGGTTGCTGGGGCGCAGCTCGGCTGAATCCCGAGAGGAGGACGGAGGTAGCAGGGGGCGGTGCATCAGGGCGTGGTTGTGTGGGATGCGTGCAACAGCGGTGGTGGGCCGCAAGGAGGTGGGGTGGGCATGGCGGGGGAGAAAGGTGGATGGAGCTGAGGCGTGGCAGCGCGCCGCCGGGGAGAAAGGTGGGGGTGGGGGTGGGCGCAGCGGGGCGCCACCCGGGGTTGGAGGCAGTTAGGGCGGGGGGAGTGAGGCGTAGATGGAGAGGGCACCATGCGGTGGGGGTGGGTTACACGGGGAGGAAGAAGGTGGAAGGTGGGAGGTGGGTTGCACGTTTGATTGTTTGGTTTGCGGTACGGGAGTCAGGTGTTAGGAGAATATGGTTAGGTGTTATGAGAATAAGGTCTTAAGGGGTGTTATGAGAATAGACCCACCATATATATATGTGTGTGTGTGTGTGTGTGTGTGTGTGTGTGTGTGTGTGTGTTAGGATGGCCGAGGATGAGGACAATGGGCGTTTGTATACGGGGCTTGACCATGCTTTTGACAAGGATCATTTTTCCCGTGCTATCGAGCGTGGAGAGGTAACAATTTTGACAGACTTGCTTTTGTCACTTTCATGTTATTTTTTTAATAAAGGAAGCTATTGACATATTTCCTCTTTTTTTTACTGAAACTTGTTGCCGTACGCTTTAGGAGCCACACGACGGAAAACCAGATGCAATATGACATGCGCTACGAGCCATACTTTGAGCGTGCCCTGGCTCCTACCGTTTGTTCTTCAGTTCAAGCATGTGCCACCATCGATGTGCCATTCAGCTCTCACCCCCCTCGTTGATCGTTGGTGGATGGAGACACACAACTTCCATCTCCCTGGTGGCGAGCTGACGGTGACGTTGGAGGACTTTGCCATGATCATCGGGCTTCCCATTAACGGCAAGGCTCTCACCGGACGAGTGGAAAACAAGCACTGGCGTGGGAGGGTTACTGCTCTCATCGGTGACTAATACGTCTCCAACATATCTAATTTTCCTAATGCTTTTCCTCTTGTTTTGGACTCTAATTTGCATGATTAGAATGAAACTAACAACGGACTGATGCGGTTTTCAGCAGAACTACCATGGTGTAGTTTTTGTGCAGAAATAAAAGTTCTCGGAATGAAACGAAACTTTGCGAGGATTTTTTATATGATAAAAGAAAAATACCAAAGCCAAGATCCACCGGAGGGGGCACCTGGGTGGGCACAACCCACCAGGGCGCGCCCCCCTCCTGGCGCGCCCAAGTGGGTTGTCCCCACCTGGTGGCCCCGCAGACGCCAACTCTGATCTTATAAATTCACATTTTCGGGCAAAAAATCAGGGAGAAAGATTTATCACTTTTGGCGAGAGGGAGCCACCGCCACCTCCTGTTCTTCATCGGGAGGCTAGATCTGGAGTCCGTTTGGGGCTCCGGAGAGGGGGAACTCCGTTCTTCGTCATCACCAACCCTTTTCCATCACCAATACCATGATGCTCCACACCAGGAGTGAGTAATTCATTCGTAGGCTTGCTAGTCGGTGAGGAGTTGGATGAGATTCATCATGTAATCTAGTTAGTTTTGTTAGGGTCGATCCCTAGTATCCATTATGTTCTGAGATTGATGTTGCTATGACTTTGCCATGCTTAGTGCTTGACACTTTGGGCCCGGGTGCCATGAATTCAGATATGAACCGTTTATGTTATCATCATTATATCCATGTTTTAGATCCGATCTTGCAAGTTATAGTCACCTACTACGTGTTATGACCCGGCAACCCCGGAGTGACAATAACCGGAACCACTCCCGATGATGACCGTAGTTTGAGGAGTTCATGTATTCACCATGTGTTAATGCTTTGTTCCAGTTCTCTATTAAAAGGTGGCCTTAATATCCCTTAGTTTCCATTATGGACCCCGCTACCACTTGAGGGTAGGACAAAAGATGGCATGCAAGTTCTTTCCATAAGCACGTATGACTATTTACGGAATACAAGCCTATATTATATTTATTAACTGGAGCTAGTGCCGTATCGCCCTAGGTTATGACTGTCCCATGATGAATATCATCCAACAAATCAGCGATCCAATGCCTACGAATTTATCTTATATTGATCTTGCTAAGTTATTACTGCTATTGTTACTGCTGCACTTGCTACAAAACTATTGCTATCACTATTACTGTAACTATTGCTGCTGTCACTACTATCAAAACTATCATATTACTATGCTACTGATCACTTTGCTGCAGATAATAAATCTCCAGGTGTGGTTGAATTGACAACTTAGCTGCTAATACTTACAAATATTCTTTGGCTACCCTTGTGCCGAATCTATAAATTTGGCTTGAATACTCTACCATCAAAAACTGTTGCGATCCTCTATACTTGTGGGTTATCAAGACCTTTTTCTGGCGCCTTTGTCGGGGAGCATAGCTATATTTGTTGAGTCAGTTGGGATTATTATCAATCTATCACTATGAATAATTTGAAGGATGCTAAGACTACGATTTTTCCCTCTAAGACGAGGGGAGGGAACGAACTATTGGACAGGCTGAAGAACTATTGAATAACATATTGATAAATTATGATGATTAGACTCTTCCTGAACCACCACCTAAGCCTACGCCGAAGAAGAGGGTATATTATATCTCAGTCCTGAAGATATGCAAGAGGAAAAGAAATCCATGAAGGAAAAAGGTATTAAAGCTGAGGATGTTAAAAATTTACCTCCTATTGAAGAAATACATGGGCTTAATGCACCACCACTGCCTAAGGTGGTAGAGGGGCCGTTATTGATTGTAAGAAAAGCAAGGTCACTTTTCATATCAATGGTAATGAGCATATGGTGCATTTTCTGAAAAAACAATTCCAAGTGAATGGTGTTAATGTTATTGAAAAATCTCCGACAATCACTATTGGAAGTTTTCAAATACCTTTACCTATTTTTAAGTAGAAATATGAAATGCTTATGGTTGGGGACGTTCATATCCCCGTAGAGGTAACTTAGTGATTTACGAAAATTCTTCGGTTTTATGCTAATCGAAAGTGGTTGTTAATAAGACTTGATCAACCTTATTAATGGATAATTTTTGAAAGGTATGAAGTTGATGAATTTAATAAGCACTACCTTCTATCCCTACTTTTTATTTTTCTTTGTCCCCACTAGTCAAATAAAATAAAATGCCATGTTTTATCTGTTTTCTGAGTTTCTCATACAATAAAAAATGACCCAAAAAAAAAAGTTCTCAGAATTCCCTGAAAACTTAACACGATTATTTTTCCGAATATTTAAGAATTTCTAGTGCAGATAATATCAGAGGGAGGTGCACCAGGTGGTCACAACCCACCTGGGCGCGCCAGGACTCCCAGGTGCGCCCTGGTGGGTTGTGGTCCCCATGTGGTCCCTCTCACTTATCTCTTTACACCACTTCATCACCTACCTCCACAAATAAATCACTATTGCTCTTTCTCCCATGTTCTTGCTCTCAAACCCATGGATTTCGATCTCCTTGCTCGAAGCTCCGTTTCCGAAACTATTTCGAGGGATTGTTGCTTGGTATGTGACTCCCCTATTTGTCCAATTAGTTTTTGTTTTAATGGTTTATATTCAGAATAATTAGCTACTCTTGGTGCTGCTGTAGATGAGCTTGCATATTGAATTTTAAAGTTTTAAGTAGTTTGAATGCTTGCTATGGCCTCTATGTATTGCCATGAGTAGTTTCTATCAATCTTAGGAAATTTTGTTAACAACTTTTTGTGGACTAAAATTTCAGAATTTTGTTCATAGGAAAGCATTAGTATTTTTAGGAAGTTTGCTCCCAAGAAGAACTCCAAGGGAGTTATTGGGGAGTCATCTGACAGTGATCTTCGCTTCCGGAGAATGGCGGAGGTACGGCCGTGCGAATGGCCGCATACTCCGTTCATGGAAGGTGTTGGAATCCTTCACGAGGTTGCACAACATGCTGATAATGGCGGACTTACCGAATTCATCACAGCTGAATGTGAAAAGTATCATCTCCTCACAAATTCTTTTGTGCAAAGTTTTCAATTCTTACCTAGGAATAATCCCCCTGATGTGCAGTTTAACTTATATGCCAAACCCCATCAGATACCATTGACTGAATTTTGCGAAATATGCTTGCTTCCTACAGATGGTAGTTTGGCAGAGCCTAGACCCGTAGAGTTTGGATTTTTTTTACCGTACCTTGACGATGGGTGATGAGAGAGGAGTGTCGAGTATCACTGTCGCTGGCTTGCATTTTCCTGTTGTTCGTTATTTTGCTCTTTTTATTACGAAATGCCTGCTAGCTAGAGAGAAGGTGGGTGCACTCAGTTCACTAGACCTTGCTATTTTGCGTCGCGCACTAGAGGGCGTCAATACTTATAGCCTGGGAGCTATTGTGGCACGCAGACTCCACATTCATAGGTCTAAGGGTAAAATACATGGAGGTATTTATGCCACTCGTTTAGCAACTCGCTTTAATGCTAAGATACGCCTCCATAATTTTCCTTTATCCAAGGTCTACCTAGATCGTGTAGCTATGGATTACCACCAATTTACTGCTGCCGACTATACTAATATTCATATTCCCTACAATCTAGTTTTTTGCGTGACTATTCGTGATATTATCCCATTGCCTGCACCTGCTTTGTTTGATCCTATTGGCAGGGGCGGATATAGGATTATGTCTGAGGACATCGTCACCTACCGGAACAACCAAGCTGCAGCACAGGAGGAGCCTTGAGAGTGGGATCCTCAGGTGCCCACTCCTCATTAATTCAACATGGGACCCCATGGTTTCTTCGAGTGGTGATTACCAAGCCAGGCCAAAAGTCTAAGCTTTGGGGAGTACGTGTTTCTCACCGACTTTACATTCATGTTCACACATTTTAGTTGTCGATGTTCACACTTTTTCATTGTATTATCCATGCTTAATTTTATTTTCTCGCTTTCTTCTTGTGTGTTTGAAAAACTTGAGAAAATACAAAAATATTTCCTTCTTCTATTTTCTTTTCTTTCTAGAATAGTTTGTAGAAGCACTAAAAAGAAAACCCAAAAAGATTTCCCTGTTCTTCTTTTTTGCTTTCATATGCATAATTTTTGCTTTCCCTCTTTATTTTCTTGTTCTAGAAAACCCAAAAACTCCAAAAATATTTTAGTGTGTTCCTCTGAATTTATTTTCTGTTTATTGAGTCGTACCAAGGAGAAGACCGCGACGAAAATGTTGAGTGGCTCTCATATGCATAATTTTTAATCTAACAAGAGCTAATTTTACCTTGTCTTCTACTGTTGAATAAAATGTCTGCAGATTCCAGCTTAGTCCACGACACTCTTGCACTATTATTATTTTCATATCGTTCGGTCGTGCAAGTAAAAGGCAATAATGACGATATTCGATGAACTGGCCGTGGCAGAGAGAAACGGATATGAACTCGACTTATTTTTGTTTATGTAAATATGTTTAACCTAGTGTCCATGATTCAAATCATTATGATTAAACATGTTTGCAATGAAAATTAGAGATGATAGTTTCTCATGCCATGCATAAGTAGCTATGAGTGAATAATGATTTATCTTGGATATCAACATTGCATTAAAATGATTGTGATGTAGTATGATGATATGGTATCCTCCTCTGAATGTTCGAGTGGCTTGACTTGGCACATGTTTATGCATGTAGTTGAATCAAAACCAACATAGCCTCTATGATATTTATGTTCATGGTGTCCATATCCTACTCATGCTGGTATCCCATGTTTATTATGCATAATGTATGTTCACGACTGTTGTTGCTCTCTAGCGGTCCGCTTCTCAATCTATTTGCTAGGCGTCACCTGTAGTAAGTGGGAATTCTGCTTGTAGATCAAAATCCTAAACCCAAGTTATTCCATATGAGTCCACCATACCTACCTATATGCGGTATTACCCTGCCGTCCTAAGTAAATTTGCATGTGCCATCTCTAAAAACTTCAAATAAATATCCTTTTGTGTGCCTGGATCGTTCATGGAACGACAGGAGGTGGTCGGTATCTTTCATGCTAAGTGGGTTATTCTTAGGTTGAGTGTTTATTCACTCGTTATTGCACGAGAAAAGGGAGGTAATAGGGATTCCCAATCCCAAATTACAACAATAAAATAGCTTACAAATAAACAAAAAAACTCCCAATGGAGTCAAAACCTTTACTTTTCCGCTTGGGAACCGCCACTAGCCTGTTTAGCATGGAGGATATTGATAACTGATAGTCATGAAGTAATGATAAGGGTGCATGATGTCTCAAAATATCATTTACCTCTGTTTTCAAAAACTTGAGCTCTGGCACCTATGCAAACCACTGCTTCCCACTGCGAAGGGACTATCTATTTACTTTTATGTTGTGTCATCACCTTTTAAAATAAGAGCCAGGTCTGAAAGCACTACTATCATGCCTATGCATTGTGTGTAGTGAATGTTGGGTGTTAGCATGACTAGATCTTTTCTACCATTAATTACAATGTTTAGTCGCTGCTTGAACTTTGGAGGTGCTCTGCATTTATGTTTTGCGGTCTCAGAAAGGGCTAGCGAGATACCACTATTGTCATATTATATCATGGTTGTTTTGATAACGTGTTGCCATTTGAGATGACTTATTATTGCTCACTAGCTGATTATGTCATTGATATGAGTTAATATAATTACTAAGAGTTATTTTTGACACGCTTAGCCATGATCTTTGCTGAAAGCCCAGATGCTGTTTAAGCCTATTTATGTAAACAAGAGTAAAAGAGTTCGTAAAAGTTTTTCTTTCTCACTTTCAGTTTATCAACTGAATTGCTTGAGGACAAGCAAAGGTTTAAGCTTGGGGGAGTTGATACGTCTCGAACGTATGTACTTTTTTTTTGAACACTTTTCCTCTTGTTTTGGACTCTAATTTGCATGATTTGAATGAAACTAATCCCGGACATACGCTGTATTCAGCAGAACTACCATGGTGTTGTTTTGTGCAAAAATAAAAGTTCTCGGCATGAAATGAAACTTTGCGAGGGTTTTTTTACATAATAAAAGAAAAATACCGGAGCCAAGATCCACCGGAGGGGGGAACCTGGGTGCGCACAACCCACCAGGGCGCGCCCCCTCCTAGCGCGCCCAGGTGGGTTGTCCCCACCTGGTGGCCCCGTAGACGCCAACCCTGATCCTATAAATTCACATTTTCGGAGAAAAAAATCAGGGAGAAAGAATTATCGTGTTTCGCGAGACGGAGCCGCCGCCACCTCCTGTTCTTCATCGGGAGGCCAGATCTGGAGTCCGTTTTGGTCTTCGGAGAGGGGGATCTCTGTTCTTCGTCTTCACCAACCCTTTTCCATCGCCAATTCCATGATGCTCCCCACCGGGAGTGAGTAATTCCTTCGTAGGCTCGCTGGTCGTTGAGGAGTTGGATAAGATTCATCATGTAATCTAGTTAGTTTTGTTAGGGACGATCCCTAGTATCCATTATGTTATGAGATTGATGTTGCTATGACTTTGCCATGCTTAATGCTTGACACTTTGGGCCCGGGTGCCATGAATTCAGATCTGAACCGTTTATGTTATCATCGTTATATCCATGTTTTAGATCTCATCATGCAAGTTATAGTCATCTACTACGTGTTATGACCCGGCAACCCTGGAGTGACAATAACCGAAACCACTCCCGGTGATGACCATAGTTTGAGGAGTTCATCTGTTCACGATGTGTTAATGATTTGTTCCGGTTCTCAATTAAAAGGAGGCCTTAATATCCCTTAGTTTCCATTATGGACATGATGTCGCTTAAAGTTACGTCGGTATTTCCTCAAAGAATAAGAGATGATGCATCACAGTGGCGGTAGGTATTCCCCTCAGATGTGAAACCAAGGTTATCAAACCAGTAAGAGAACCAAGCAACACAACGTAAACAACACCTGCACACAAATAACAACTTCTCGCAACCCGACGCGTTAAAGGGGTTGTAAATCCCTTTCGGGGTACGGCACCTCAAGATTGGCAAAACGGACGTGAGAAATTTGTAGTAGATTGATAGATCGAATGCCAAATAAAATAAATAAGAATAAATTGTAGCAAGGTATTTTTGTATTTTTTGCTTAGTAGATCTGAAAATAACTGCGGGAAAAAGTAGATCGCAAAGGCAAATATATGAGAAAGAAGACCCGGGAGCCGTAGGTTTCACTAGTGGCTTCTCTCGAGAAAAATAGCAAATGATGGGTAATGTAAGAACCTAAAATAATTATGACGATATCCAGGCAATGGTCATTACATAGGCATCACGTCCTAGATTAGTATACTGACTCCTGCCTGCATCTACTACTATTACTCCACACATCGACCGCTATCTAGCATGCATCTAGTGTATTGAGTTCATGGGAAAACGGAGTAATGCATTAAGAACAATGACATGATGTAGACAAGATCCGTTTATCTATGGCGTTAGATATGGATCTCGTCATTTTATCCTTAGTGGCAACGATACATACGTGTCGGTTCCCCTTCTGTCACTGGGATCAAGCATCGTAAGATCGAACCCACTACCGGGCATCTCTTCCCATTGCAAGATAAAGAGATCAAGTTGGCCAAACAAAACCCAATATCAAAGAAGAAATACGAGGCTATAAGCAATCATGCATATAAGAGGTCAAAGAAACTCAAATAACTTTCATGGATATAAAACATAGATCTGATCATAAACTCAAAGTTCATCGGACCCCAACAAACACACCGCAAAAAGAGTAACATCATATGGGTCTCCAAGAGACCATTGTATTGAGAATCAAAAGAGAGAGAGAGAGAGAGAGAGAGAGAGAGAGAGAGAGAGAGAGAGAGAGAGAGCAAGCCATCTAGCTACTAACTACGGACCCGTAGGTCTACAAGGAACTACGCACGCATCATTGGAGAGGCACCAATGCAAGTGGTGAACCCCTACGTGATGGTGTCTAGATTGGATCTAATGTTTCTGGACTATGCGGTGGCTGGATGAATATTTCGTCGACTCCCCTAGGGTTTTTGGAATATTGGGGTATTTATCGAGCAAAGAGGCGGTCCAGGGGGCATACGAGGTGGGCACAATCCCCCAGGGTGCGACTGGGTCTCCTGGCGCGCCCTGGTGGGTTGTCGCCTCCTCGGGAGTCCCCCCAGGTGCCACCACGGCCCATAGTGTTCCTTCTGGCCCAAAAAAATCTCCAAAAAGTTTCGCGGTGTTTGGGCTCCGTTTGATATTGATATCTTGCGATGTAAAAAACATGCAGAAAACAGCAACTGGCACTTGGCACTATGTCAGTAGGTTAGTACCAAAAAATTATATAAACTGACTATAGAATGATTGTAAAACATCCAAGAATGATAATATAACAGCATGGAACAATAAAAAAGTGTAGATATGTTGGAGACGTATCAGCATGCCCAAGCTTAACTCCTGCTCGTCCTCGAGTAGGTAAGTGATAAAAAAAGAATTTTTTATGTGGAATGCTGCCTATCATGTCATAGCATATTCGTTTCTTTATAACATGGATATTTGGACTTTGATATGGTTCAAAGCAAAAGTCTAGCTTTGACATAATGATTTGTATACTCAAGCATATCAACAA
This sequence comes from Secale cereale, assembly GCA_902687465.1. Lineage (NCBI taxonomy): Eukaryota > Viridiplantae > Streptophyta > Magnoliopsida > Poales > Poaceae > Secale > Secale cereale. The sequence continues at coordinate 577,321,640 of LR738713.1, read as the reverse complement.
GCAATTATGTCTTTCAAAATATCAATGCCAAAATAAGCTATCCCAACAAAATCATATAGTCTTGTCATGCTCTGTCTTCCCTGCTCAAAGGATAAATCTTGTACTACCCCAGTGTTAGCCAAGCAATTGGTTCATACTTTTTAACGTGCTTCATCATTTTCAACTCTTACGCAATACATGAGTGTAAGCCATGGATATAGCAATATAGGTGGAATAGAATGCGGTGGTAGTTGACAAAACAATGGAAGAAAGTCTCACATCAAATAGAAAAATTAATGGACAATGGAGATGTTCATCAATCGATATCAATGTGGGGAGTAGGGATTGCCACGCAACGGATGCACTACAAGCTATAAGTGTACGAAAGCTCAATGTGAAACTAAGTGGGTATGCATGAAACTTTTCTACGGAAAAATTCCCACTAGTATATGAAAGTGACAACATAGGAGACTCTCTATATGAAAAACATGGTGCTACTTTGAAGCACAAGTGTGGAACTAGCATGCCCCTTCTCTCTTTTTTTCTTTTTTTTTTCTTTCTATTTTTTTCCTTCTTTTTTTCTTTCTCCCCTTTTTTTATTTTCCTTTTTTTCTTTGCCTTTTTTTCTTTGCCTTTTTTTTCTTTCTCTCATTGTCCGAAGTCTCATCCCAACTTGTGGGGGAATCATAGTTTCCATAATTCTTTCCTCACGGGGACATGCTCTAATAATGGATAATGATGATCATCACACTTCTATTTACTTATAACTCAGAAAGAGATAAAAATTACAACTCGATACCTATGACATAGAATGACTCTATATGATGAAAATGAATGCTCAAGTCAACTATATAATGGAAGTGCATGGGAATATATCTCGGAATGGCTATGGAAATGCCATAATAGGTAGGTATGGTGGTTGTTTTGAGGAAGGTTTAATAAAGTTTATGCACCGGCGAAAGTTGCGCGGCACCAGAGAGGCTAGCAATTATGAAGGGATGAGATTGCGTATAATCCAAGGACTCACATTATTCATAAAGAACTCACATACTTATTGCAAAAGTTTATTAGCCCTTGAAGCAAAGTAATACTACGCACGCTCCTAGGGGGGAGGTTGGTAGGAGTTAACCATCATGCACCCTCAACCTTCACACAAAGATCGGACAATCAAGGATAAATTGTGCTAAGACTTCCCGGCATAATGAGAGACCATACGTGCATGTTTCGAGAATCACAAGCCTTAACTTGAATATTCTTACTAAGGCATAATTATTCATTAACATGACTCACATATCATATCATCATGTCTCAAAACTATTACAAGGAATCAAGTTTATTTTGTCCAATGATCTTCATGATTTTTTATTATTATTTCCTTCTTGGATATCTATCACTCTGGGACTAATTTTCATGTGTTGCTTTTGATAAGCTCAAACAAACATAAGTGAAGATCATGAGCATAATTTATCTTTCTTTCTTTCTCTCAAAATAATATAAGTGAAGCAAGAGAGAATTTATTTTAAATTTTTACTAACTCTCAAATAAATCTAAGTGAAGCAAGAGAGTATTTCTTCAAAAATACTAAGCACACCGTGCTCGAAAATATGGAAGTGAAGTACTAGAGCAAGTCCTAGCTCAGAAAAATTTAAGTGAAGCATAGAAAGCTATTCTAACAAGTCATGGCATAATTTTGGCTCTCTCAAATAGGTGCGTACAGCAAGGATTGATGACTTAAAAGAAAAAAAAAACAAGCAAAGACTCATATCATACAAGACGCTCCAAGCAAACCACATATCATGTGACGAATAAAAAATATAGTTTCAAGTGAAATACTGATAGTTGTTTGAAGAAAGCGGGGATGCCACTCGGGGGCATCCCCAAGCTTAGTTGGTTTCTAATTTTTGGATAATAGCTTGGGATGTCGGGGCATCCCCAAGCTTAGGCTCTTCCATCCTTCCTTCATCCATCGTAAGATAACCCAAAACTTGAAAACTTCAATCACACAAAACTTCAACAAAACCTTTGTGAGATCTGTTAGTAAAAGAAAGCAAACCACTACTATAAATACTGTATCAAACCAATTCATATTTTGTTTTTGTATTATATCTACTGTATTCCAAATTTTCTATGGCAAAAACTCATCAAAGAAAACCATAGAGCCATCAAAATAAGCACACAACACAAAGAAAACAGAATCTGTTAAAAATAGAACAGTCTGTAGTAATATGGAAGTTTCGAAAACTTCTGGACATCTAAACATCTTGAAACACATAGGGCCACATGATCAATTTGTATCAATCTTCTGCAAAAAGAATCAATGAAAAATCACTTTCCTGTTGAAAATGAGAATTTTTCTCGTGAGCACAAAGTTTCTGTCTTTTTCAGCAAGATCAAACAACTATCACCCAAGAAGATCCTATCGGTTATACTTGGCACAAACACTAATTAAAACACAAAAAACACAATCATACTAGTAGCATAATTGTGGAAACTCTCAAGAACAGCAAACAAAAAGCAAAAATAAATTTTATTCATTGGGTTGCCTCCCAACAAGCGCTATCGTTTTACGCCCTTAGCTAGGCATAATACTAATATTTCAAGTATTGTCATCCTTGTTGGATGTTCCATAAGTTGCCCTCATTATAGATTCATAAGGCAATTCGATATTGGTTCTAGGGAAGTGTTACATGCCCTTTCTCAAGGGAAATTGGAATTTAATATTACATTCTTTCATGTCAATCACCGCGCCAATAGTGCGCAAAAACGGTCTACCAAGTATAATAGGGCAAGACGGATTGCAATCGATATCAAGAACAATAAAGTCTATGGGTACATAGTGCCTATTTTCAAGAATAAGAACATCATTGATCCTTCCCAAAGGCTTTTTAATTGTGGAATCCGCCAAAGACAAATTGAGAGAGCAATCTTCAATATTGGTAAGACCAAGAACATCGCAAATAGATTTCGGAATAGTGGAAACACTAGCACCCAAATCACACAAAGCAAAACACTCATAATTTTTAATTTTGATTTTGATGGTATGTTCCCATTCATCATGCAACTTCCTAGGAATTGAAACTTATAATTCCATTTTTTCTTCAAAAGCGTTCATCATAACATCAACAATATGTTTATTAAAAGCTTTCTTTTGTTCATAGGCATGGGGTGAATTAATCATGGATTGCAACAAAGAAATACAATCAATCAAGGAGCAACTATCATAATTAAAGTCTTTGTAATCCAAAATAGTGGTTGCATCACTAGTTAAAGTCTTGACCTTTCAAAACCCACTTTTATCAAAAATTTCAACAAGATTTTCACCCTCCGAAATATTGGGACGCCTTCTACTTAAAGTTGACTCTTCTTCAGTCCCTTTTTCATCAAGTTGAACTTTACTAAACAAAGAATCAATGGAAGAAGCGCCAATAATTTTAATGTCTTCATCATTTTTATGAAAGCAATCACTAGAAAACGCCTTTTCTAAAAGTTCTCGTTTAGCTATAAGCATGGAGGTTCTTTTCTTACTATCAACCATAGAAACATCAAGAGCTTTAATTGATTCTTCAACTTTAGGCAAAAAAATAATTAAACTTGAGATTTTCCCCATCATGAGAAATCCTATCAATACTCCTAGACATATCATCAATCTTATTCAATTTTTCTTCTATGGAAGCATTGAAAACCTTTTGAGTATTGATAAATTCTTTAATATTAATCTCTAGATCAGAGGTATTCCTATTATTATTGTAAGACTGATTTCCATAGGAATTACCATAATTATTAGAGGAATTACTAGGAAAAGGCCTAGGATTAAAATTACCTCTATAAGCATTGTTATTAAAATTATTTCTAGAGATGAAGTTCACATCTATAGCATCACTAGTTTGCTCAATCAAGGTAGACAAAGGCATATCATTAGGATCAATAGGAGAACTTTTACTAGCAACCATTTTCATAAGAGCATCAACTCTTTCATTCAAATAATCAATCTCAACCGCATTAATCTTTTTGCTTGTCGGCGCCCTTTCGGTATGCCATTGTGAATAATTCACCATAATATTATCAAGCAATTTGGTGGCTTCACCCAAAGTGATTTCCATAAAGGTGCCACCAGCGGCGGAATCCAAAAGATTTCGAGAAAGAAAATTAAATCCCGCATAAAAAAATTATGGTCATCCAAAGATTTAACCCATGAGTTGTGCAATTTCTTAGCATCATTTTCATCCTTTCCCAAGATTGTGGAACATGCTCATATTCAAGTTGCTTGAAATTCATGATTTGGGTTCTAAGGGATATAATTTTTGCGGGCGAAAAATATTTAGTGATAAATGCATCTTTGCATTTGTCTTAAGAATCAATGCTATTGTGAGGTAAATAAGAAAACCAATTTTTTGCATGATCTCGCAAAGAAAACGGAAATAATTTTAATTTCACAATATCGTTGTCCACATCTCTTTTCTTTTGCATATCGCATAATTCCACGAAGGTATTGAGATGTGACGTGACATCCTCATTAGGAGTGCCGGAAAATTGATCTTTCATGATAAGATTCAGCAAAGCGGTATTACTATCAGAAGTCTCCGCACTAGTGGTGGGAGGAGCAATCGGAGTGCCTATTAAATCATTGTTGTTGGTATTGGAAAAATCACACAACTTTGTGTTCTCTTGCGTCATTTTTGAGCAATTGTAAACAAGAACACAAGTGGCGATAGATCCGACCGGAAAAAGGGCAAACATAAAAAAGAGGGCGAGTAAAACAACAAATATTGGTGAAGTGGGGGAGAGGAAAATGATAGGCAAATGGAAAATTATGTAAATTGCAAGGAGATGAGATTTGTGATTAGGAACCTGGTATATGTTGAAGATCCTCCCTGGCAACGGCGAAAGAAATTCCTTTTGATGTCGCTTAAAGCTACGTCGATTTTTCCCCAAATGATGCAGCACATCGACGGTAGGTATTTCCCTCATATGTGAAACCAAGGTTATCGAACCAGTAGGAGGACCAAGCTACACAACGTAAACAACACATGCACACAAATAACAACACGTCACAACCCGACGTGTTAAAGGGGTTGTCAACCCTTTCGGGTAACAAACATGAGAGAGATATAAATATTGGTAGATTGGTTGATAAATAAGATAAATTGCAGAAAGGTATTTTTGGGTTTTTGGTTTAGTAGATCTGAAAATAAAAGCAAAGGCAAGTAGATCGCAAAGGAAAATATATGAGAAATAAGACCCGGGGGCTGTAGGTTTCACTAGTGGCTTCTCTTGAGAAAATAGCAAACAGTGGGTAAACAAATTACTGCTGGGCAATTGATAGAACTTCAAATAATCATGACGATATCCAGGCAATGATCATTACATACGCATCACGTCCAAGATTATTAGACCGACTCCTACCTGCATCTACTACTATTACTCCACACATCGACCGCTATCCAGCATGCATCTACTGTATTAAGTTCATGGAAAAATGGATTAATGCATTAAGAACGATGACATGATGTAGACAATATCCGTTTATCTATGACGTTAGATATGGATCTTGTCATTTTATCCTTGGTGGCAACAATACATATGTGTCGGTTCCCCCTTCTGTCACTGGGATCAAGCACCGTACGATCGAACCCACTACCGGGTACCTCTTCCCATTGTAAGATAAAGAGATCAAGTTGGTGAAACAAAACCCAATATCGGAGAAGAAATACGATGCTATAAGCAATCATCCATATAAGAGATCAAAGAAACTCAAATAACTTTCATGGATATAAAAGATAGATCTGATCATAAACTCAAAGTTCATCGGATCCTGACAAACACACCGCGAATAGAGTTACATCATGTGGATCTCCAAGAGACCATTGTATTGAGAATCAAAAGAGAGAGAGGAAGCCATCTAGCTACTAACTATGGACCCATAGGTCTACAAGGAAGTACTCACGCATCATCGGAGAGGCACCAACGGTAGTGGTGAACCCCTCTGTGATGGTGTCCAGATTGGATCTGGTGTTTCTGGACTCTGCGGTGGCTGGATGAATATTTCTTCGACTCCCCTAGGGTTTCTAGAATATTGGGGGTATTTATAGAGAAAATAGGCGGTCTGGGGGGCACCCGAGGTGGGCACAACCCACCAGGGCGCGCCTGGGCCTCCTGGCGCGCCCTGGTGGGTTGTCCCCTCCTCGGGAGTCCCCCCAGGTGACACCAGGGCCCATAGTGTTCCTTCTAGCCCAAAAAATCTACAAAAAGTTTCGCGGTGTTTGGGCTCCGTTTGATATTGATTTCATGCGATGTAAAAGACATGCAGAAAACAACAACTGGCACTGGCACTATGTCAATAGGTTAGTACCAAGAAATTATATAAAATGACTATAGAATGATTGTAAAACATCCAAGAATGATACTATAATAGCATGGAACAATAAAAAATTATAGATACGTTGGAGACGTATCACCAGGCAGTAGTGGTACACGAGGACGTGGTGGTGCACACACATCTAGGCGACGGCGACCTTGGGTCGAGACCCGGCACGAGCGCGGGTGTATTAGATATCAAACCCGACCACCTTGTACTTCTCCTTGGCAAGCAAAAGCTCCATGATGTGGATGGAGTGCTCCACCCAGACCGGGTCGTTGGTGCACACCACCGAGAGGTCCATGAACCTTTTGTGGGTGTCCACCATGGCACGCATGGTGAACTGCTGCTCGTCGTAGGCAGCCGCTCGGAGCGACATTGGAGCCACGCAGGATACCCTCTAAGATTTTCTCGTGGTGGGTGTGCCTCTTGCAATGGTGGGGCGCGATAGAAAGGTTGGCCGCTGTAATAAATGGGGTCCGGTCGGCCTATAATCGTCACGTCTTGTTATGACGTTCATAGCATAGGATTCCAGTGCACGCTAGACAACACCGCACCACACATGTGGGCTCGAAGAGGCACCAAATGTATCGTCGGTGAGCCTATTCCTATGCTACCGCGTAGTTTACCGCGCAAGATTCCTGCCCGGCTAGTTTGGCCACGCGTCGGCTAGAAGTGGAAGAAACCAACTGTGTGCAATAATGTCGAAGATCGCAGTCGAGTTAGCTATACATATCGTGTGCTGTGAGATCGACAAGGTAAACAAATTCGAGAATGGTTAATAAAATCTAAGACCATTGCATATTAAGGTCAAAATAGTGCTACCAATATAGGAGTCTCATATGATGCCATTTGAATGATTGTACCACAAAAACTTGAAATATTACAAGGTTGAAATTCCAGAGTTATATGGCTAAAATTCAAAGATTACAAGGTTCAAACTGATATTAAATGAAATTCAGCTCATCAGATGCAAACGCTCGCGCTGATCCGCTGAACATGGATATCAGAGAGGTTCAAACTAATATTGCCACTTCTTAGTCTGGTTTCGAAACCTCACAATTTTTTCAAAGGGGTCAGCCACTAAGAAGTCATGTATGGAGTTGAGACGATGACTTCTGGTTACTCTGTCATTTGAAGTTCCAAAATGAAATTCAGCATTTTTGGAGCCTATTCCATTTTGCCGTAGGCGCCGGCGCTGATCAACAAACCATTCATTTTTTGCGAAATAAATGGAGGGCAGACCTCATTTCCTTCAGCACCCTTGCTCCGAGAACAAAGATCCTAGCAAATATAATCTCCGGTAAGGTCCCTCGGTAGGAGTTCAAAGTAATTTCTGAGAGACGAAGATCTAGGTATTCTACGTAATTGTTATATTCTATCACATTATCCACCACTGGGCCTAATCATATCTGTGAAAGAAGAAAACGTGTTAGTGGCTATTCGGTTTGCAGGATTTGTAAAATGCACTAACATGCCATCTTCGATCTGACATGATTAACATGGGCAGATGAATCCAAAGGAGAAATGCTTATTGACTGTAACCATATGGATCAAGCAACCAATATGGGGGGGGTGGAACATGTATGTACTGAAATCCTCCAAAAGAATCCTTCAGTGTCATTGTAAACTTGGAAAAAGGTGTCACAAATTCAACTCCCTTATGGTTAACATTTAACAGGAAAGGAACATCACCTCGATATAGAGCTTCTCCAGGCACGGGAAGCACATGAGGAAACTGACAACTTGCTCCAGGTTCGGACCGATAGATTCTAGTGCCAAGACCTTCACTGTGCGCATTTTTGGGGTCAAGCTTGTCGGAATCATTTTCTGAATGACAGACGAACAAACATCTTCAAAATTACAAATGGTGTTAATTTGTAGAAGGAGAGGTAGAAGGCGATTGTTGTACCTGAACGGGTGTGGATCCAATAACAAGTTCGGAGTATTTGTCGGACGAGTAGCCTACCACTCTCAATTTCGGCGCAGAAATGACATTGATTCTTGTTGGACCTTCTTGATCAACTACAAGTAATATCTCAAGTGCAGGTGTCTCATCAATGAGCATACCGTGGTACACATCTTGTGATGTCTTCCTGCCACACCAGCAACACACATAAATAGTCCGGAGAGTCATGGAGGTGATGTGGAAGGTACTCAACCCATTGATCGCCTGAAGATGAAGGTACTCGAGCGTAGTACATCCATGGAGCAGGCGCTCCATGCCACCGTTTGAGAGGCAGACGGCGATGAGCTCGAGGTGCTTCAGTCGTGGTAAAATAAGAGCGGGCGCGCCATTAGGGGGGATGGCAGTTCCCGAACTTTTCAACGCGCATCGTGGGCGCGAGGCGGACTGCGGATGTTGGCAGCGACCGCATATGCCCATCGTCAAAAGTGAGCTCCTTGAGCTAATCTAGGGCGGGGGATCGGAGTTAGTCGTCAAGCTTGGCTTGGTCCTTGCCGTTGGAACGGAACTTGCCCATTCTAAGGCCTCTGGTTGGGCCAAGGTGACTGCCGAGGATCTTGGAGAACGCATCCAAGCTTTTGCGATAGCCATGGCAGAGCTTGTGGGTGTCGATGAGGTCGAGAGGGCTGGAGTTCCATAGGGGGAGCCACCGCCAGGAAAGGACGGTTGTCCGTGCCCCATATTTGATCAGGAGGAGGGAGATGATGACTGCCAACATATCATCGGGGAGGTTGCTGATGAAGTCTAGGCCTACTGGAGTCTCTTATGGTTCTAGCTCGCCCCGCCTCCGCTTGTTGGCAGCCCCGTTCTCCACCTCCGGAGTCTCCCTGTCAGTGGCGCTTTTTGATAGAAATGGGAGTACAGGGAATATTTAGTTAAAATAGGGCAATAGAAAAGTGTATTGGTAACTAGACACTACAAGAAATATGTCAACTTGTGACCACCACTATTGGTCACTGAATGGTCACAAATTTCCATTTGTGACCTTTTTGTGACCAAAAACATAAGGTCAAAAGCTGGCCGTCATAAACTGACTATAGCGACCTTCTCTGTGAGAAGGTCGTAGACGTTTTTGACCAAAACAAAAGGTCGTTGAACCAATGACCTTTTGTTTTGGTCATTGGATGTCTGCCCAGGCCACGTCGGATTCGACGTGGCAAAATTGCGACCAATTGACAAGGTCACTCATAAGATTCAGCCCGGTCCGTTTAGGTGTTTTACATGGGCTGGGCCCACTAATACAGCCTTTTTACTGTATATTTGTTCCGTTAATTTTCTCTAGCTACATGGGCCTGGCCCAACAATTTGGCCTTTTTATTTTCTGGGCCATGGCCTTTTTGTACAAACATCTTAAGTTTTCTTTTTTTTTTAGAAAATGGGTCCACAGGTCCCACTTGTCAGGTTCTGATAAGTGGTTCCCAACTATTAGGCTGAGATTCTTCATATTTCAATTTGATAGTAAAACAATAACCAATATTTAAATTGGCAAGCAGAAAACACACAAAATACTTCAAATAACAATAGCCAGATTCAGTACAAGCTCTACAAATAACACATAATACAAGCTTTAACATATACCCAGATTCAGTACAAGCTCTACAAATAACACATAATACAATACTTCACAAGCTCTACAAGTGTAATAACTAGATACAAGCTCTACAAGTACGGGGATCACAGTTACAGGCTCTACGAGTGTTCTCTTCTTCAGCATGGAGCTCCTTCAACATTGATCAAATGTCGGACTCGCGGACAGCCAGTTAGGACTGGGCTAACAGAACGACAACATGCCTTCCACGGTCGCCCAGTTACATGAATCGGCTAAGAAGAATCAGAAAAACTGGAGCCAATATAATATGAACATTCCATTAAAAAAGTAGTAAAGGAGTACAGGACAATTCTTTATATAATGATAAACACACTTCAGCTAGTACCGAGCTTTTTTAGCCGAGCTAGTTAAAATGAGATATTCATACAAGACAATAGAGACAATATGAATATGCATGGCACAAGTGCAGGTCCTAGTTACTGGCTACACATGTACCATCAATAAAATGGATAGAACAATAATGGGAACAACTCAAGATTACACACAAAGCTCTATCCATAGTGCCAGCTATGGATAAAATCATGCACACTCCCAAAAGAACTTAGTTACACAGTATAATTCTGACTATACTATAACCAGAGAACTAAATATTGTCACACATTATAATTCTGACTATAATATAACTAGAGAACTAAACATTCTACGTACTTAGAACTTAACTAATAAGTGAGAATGATCTGATTGTGTGCAAATGATCTTTTTTTATTTGTTTATATTACTAAAGCAGACATATCTTGTGTGAACTAAACCTTCGCATTGTGTCATTATCCTACTATCACTAGCACAACAAGCTGTAGGTTTGCATACTTCATGAACCATGTACATCATGACAGATACAATATCATCCAATGCTCGACTATGACAAAAATTGAACAATTAAACCTCATAAAGGCAGAGCATAGAATCATAGAGCAAGTAGGAGGGGTAGAAGGGGAGCTGAGGATCTCACTGGAAGGGGTTCTAGCCTAGGCTCAGCTTCATCACCATGATGGCGGCCAGGGGAGGCAACCAAGCCTACCAGCGCATAGCTACCACCACAGCCGCCGGAAGGAGTGAATCGCCATCACATGGGTTACCGCCACCAAAGAATCTGGAAAGGGGTGAAGTATGCACATTTTAGTAAAAAATATTGGCATCAAGAACCAGGCAGTAGCAAGCATAAGCTAAATTATAGTAAACGATGATTAGTATACAAACACAGGCACATTAGTATACAAACACTGCCAGTACCTGATGGACTGTAGCACTGAACTGACAGTCCAGCACAACAGCACTAGCATAAAAACAAGTTCAGAACTCCATAATCCATATGCAATTGCAAACATAGCAGAACACCTTAGCGTGACAACTTCAGAAGACCGACATAAGGTTCAACATGTATTCCAACATCAAGGTCTGAATTACAAAAGAAAGGTTCAACAACACCACAAGCAACAAGTTCCAGTCCAGCAAAAGAAATCTTGTAGCCTTAGCCCTCAAATCAATCCAGAAATCTTGTAGCCATAGCAGCACCAGTAGCACCAGCAGAAAGCATAGCAGCACCAGCAGCAACCATAGCAGCACCAGCAGCAAGCAGAGTAGCACCAGCAGCGAGCGGAGCAGCACCAACAGCAAGCAGAGCAGCACCAGCAGCGAACAGAGCAACAGCAGGTCCAGCAGCGAGGCAGAGCAACAGCAGGTCCAGCAGCGAGGCAGGTTTTTTGAGTCGCTTGACTCAAACCAGTCGACTAGTCTAGACTAGTCGTCGACTAGTCGATACTTGGTTCGACTTGACCAAGTAGTCTACACGAGAAACGTAGTCGGACACAACTATGCGACTCATAGACTAGTCGAGCGACTAGTCTAGACTAGTCGTTCGACTCATAATCCTTGCGTCATAGTAATTTCCAAGTACTTGCAGCTAGAGCAAGTATGCAATGGAAGCGACTGCATTACTCATGATTGCTGTCTCTGAAGATGAAGTGCAGACAGAGAAAGAGACTAGTATCTCATCACAAGTAACTGCAAACTGACAAAAATGCTTGGGGAACAGAACTACCAAAGTGTTTTATTAACCTCTAGGTTAAAACAACCACATTTTTATTATCACTAGTTGGAAAATCTACCTATCTCTCTTTTGTAAATATGTACATGTTGGCATTAATTGAAACAAATGGATTTGAACAAGCAATCACTGCTGCACAATAATGAATGAGAACAATCAGGTACTGGCAGGGGTATATGGTTGTACCATCAGTCAATGCAGGACACTGCCAGGAGTGTAAATGCAGTAGCAACGCTTCTAACATTTGAGAGCACTCTCACTATGCTATAATTAACTGCATTTCATTATCAGCAAACACTTACAGAGCACTATGCTATAATCAACGTTGAGGTTGTTCTTGGCGAAGAAGTCGTGCTTGATGGCCGTCGTGCTGGCCACCACGAAGTCGACGCCGTAGTGCTTGCTAGAGAAGAAAATAACAAGTCAAGATACATATTATATCTGTCAAAAGAAGGACCAATATCAATCAGACCCTTTAAGTTTAAAGAACATGGTTTCATTTTATGGTTGTTGGAGTAGTTGCTTTGGTTTACACTATAAGAAACCTATAATATCAGTTTCTAACTTTCTAACTGTGGATTGGATCCTCAGGTGGTGCTAGGTGTACTAGACAAAATGCTACACCCGTGGACTCCATCTGCTAAATATGATGAAGTTCTACCAACAAGTTCGTCCTCTCTGTACTTTCTGTTAGTTTCCAAATGGATCAAGAAATAAATGTTGTGACTCATCTATACGGAATGGAACCTACATAAAAAGCTGATGTTCCATGCATGGAGAGATCGGCAACCATTTATACATCACTAACTCTAGTCTTGCATTGCATCACCATACAATAGCCGAATGGCAGTTACTCTACCACAATGCCCTAGATTATGAGTTCACATTTATTTCTATAAGGCCAATCAATCCAGAACGATCTACCATGTCAATAGGCAGTCAAGACACATGTAACACATGTATATATTAACAAACATAGCATTAGATGCTCACGTCCTTGATGTTGTCATCAGATCCAGGCATAATTGTGCATCTATTCCAAATCACAAGAGCAATGAAGTTGCAGGTAGAAAATTACCTTTGGAACGAGCGGGGAGAGGGGGGTGAAGGCCTCGGAGGAAAGGGGCAGCGCGAAGGCGAGGAAGACCGCGATGTAGGGGGCGGCGAGACGGCGGCCCAGGCCGACGGTGAGGCGGACGGTGCGGGAGATCCGGCGGACCTCCTTGGTCAGTGACCCCGCCTCGACCACGGACGCAATCTCCTTCAGATCTGCAGCCACAGAGAGGCAGACACACGTGAGCTACCGCCCGCTGAGCGCCCACGATGCCGGAAGCTGAGCTAGCGGTCGAGGATCTGGCCGTCGTCTCGCCGCACGGCCTGGATCCGCCCGTCGCGTCGTGGGCGGAGTGGAGAAGATGGCGAGGTCGGTGGCGGAGCCGAAGGGGCCGGAGACGGAGGCTGGCCGCGCCGGGGATGCCATGAGATGCTCTGCGATCCGCGGGTGAGGAGCGAGGCGATGAGGAGCGGGCGCGAATGGCGGAGTAGGCGGTTGTCCACGAAGGCGAGGAGGAGCGGCTTGAGGTGGGAGGGGAGGGGAGGTCGCGGCGGGATCGGCCGCAGTAGGTGGCGGCGGCGGTCGAATAGAGGGAGAGGGGAGAGGGGTTAGGGTTTGGGGAGGAGTGGTGTGCGGGGGAGAGGGGGGAGGGGGGAGGAGTGACGTGCGGTGGGTGAGTGGTGTGCGGTTGGTGGGAGAGGGACGCTGGATCGAGGGAGTGAGGAGAGTGTGGACGGCTCAGATCGACTACAGTGGGGGGTGATCCCTGGGCTGCTTCCTGATTGGTTCCAATCATGAGGTATTTATTAAAATTATCTCTTAGTGCTAAAAATAGGGGGTTTTGTAAAGCAGCTACCAAAATTATTTTGGAAAATGGCATCACTAAAATTTACAATTAATTTAGACCACATTTTATGGAAGATCACCAATTTGTATGCATTTCCGATCCTAATAGCTATTTTTGGCCATTTAAAAAAAAATTCGGCCGATTCAGCTGGAACCGGGTCAAATTTGAACTGCAGCTGCCTTGTAGTTTGCTATTTATTTTTTCCAAAAATCATTTCTAGGTACATAAGTACCTATTTAATCAGAGAAACACCAAAAAAATTACAAGATTCAACCACTAGCTAGGAACGGTCATTCCCGCCGTTTTGACCGCATTTTGAAACGGGCATAAAAAATTCAAAAAAAATCAAAAAATTGGAACATCTTCGCATTGTGTCATTATATATGACCAAGTTACCAGGAAAAATAATAAACTTGTAATATGGCAATTCTATTAAAAAACTGTTCTCAGAAATGAGCTATCATGCGTGAAGATTCATGGCTTTCAAGCCAAATGATCAATCCTATGGCCACATTCATGGCATAGTTTGTTCAAATGATCTCATATTGTGCACAAGGGTGCATCTTGGAATGGCAAACAATGTTGCCTAAGGAAGTTTTCATTTTCTTTGGACGAAAAATTCATTTTCCATTTTTCGAGTGCCCAAAAGGAGGTTTTTTTGTGAAGGACCTCCCAAATAATTGTTGCAAAATTTGACCAAATCAATTTTCTAAAATACTAGGAAATATTTAATGCACAATTGACAAAATGGTTGGGTGTAAAAAGTTTTGATCCACCTCTCGTGAAAAAGACAAATTTCCGCCGATTCAGGTGGAAGCGGGTCAAATTTGATATGCGGCTGCCTCATAGTTTGCTATTTATTTTTTCCAAAAATCATTTCTAGGTACATAAGTACCTATTTAATCAGAGAAACACCAAAAAAATTCCAAGATTCAACCACTAGCTAGGAACGGTCATTCCCGCCGTTTTGACCGCATTTTGAAATGGGCATAAAAAATTCAAAAAAAATCAAAAAATTGGAACACCTTCGCATTGTGTCATTATATATGACCAAGTTACCAGGAAAAATAATAAACTTGTAATACGGCAATTCTATTAAAAAAGTGTTCACAGAAATGAGCTATCATGCGTGAAGATTCATGGCTTTCAAGCCAAATGATCAATCCTATGGCCACATTCATGGCATAGTTTGTTCCAATGATCTCATATTGTGCACAAGGGTGCATCTTGGAATGGCAAACAATGTTGCCTAAGGAAGTTTTCATTTTCTTTGGACGATAAATTCATTTTCCATTTTTCGAGTGCCCAAAAGGAGGGTTTTTTGTGAAGGACCTCCCAAATAATTGTTGCAAAATTTGACCAAATCAATTTTCTAAAATACTAGGACATATTTAATGCACAATTGACAAAATGGTTGGGTGTAAAAAGTTTTGATCCACCTCTCGTGAAAAAGACAAATTTCCACCGATTCAGTTGGAAGCGGGTCAAATTTGAACTGCGGCTGCCTCATAGTTTGCTATTTATTTTTTCCAAAAAACATTTCTAGGTACATAAGTACCTATTTAATCAGAGAAACACCAAAAAAATTCCAAGATTCAACCACTAGCTAGGAACGGTCATTCCCGCCGTTTTGACCGCATTTTGAAACGGGCATAAAAAATTCAAAAAAAAATCAAAAAATTGGAACACCTTCGCATTGTGTCATTATATATGACCAAGTTACCAGGAAAAATAATAAACTTGTAATACGGCAATTCTATTAAAAAAGTGTTCTCAGAAATGAGCTATCATGCGTGAAGATTCATGGCTTTCAAGCCAAATGATCAATCCTATGGCCACATTCATGGCATAGTTTGTTCAAATGATCTCATATTGTGCACAAGGGTGCATCTTGGAATGGCAAACAATGTTGCCTAAGGAAGTTTTCATTTTCTTTGGACGAAAAATTCATTATCCATTTTTCGAGTGCCCAAAAGGAGGTTTTTTTTGTGAAGGACCTCCCAAATAATTGTTGCAAAATTTGACCAAATCAATTTTCTAAAATACTAGGACATATTTAATGCACAATTGACAAAATGGTTGGGTGTAAAAAGTTTTGATCCACCTCTCGTGAAAAAGACAAATTTCCGCCGATTCAGCTGGAAGCGGGTCAAATTTGAACTGCGGCTGCCTCATAGTTTGCTATTTATTTTTTCCAAAAATCATTTCTAGGTACATAAGTACCTATTTAATCAGAGAAACACCAAAAAAATCCAAGATTCAACCACTAGCTAGGAACGGTCATTCCCGCCGTTTTGACCGCATTTTGAAACGGGCATAAAAAATTAAAAAAAAATCAAAAAATTGGAACACCTTCGCATTGTGTCATTATATATGACCAAGTTACCAGGTAAAATAATAAACTTGTAATACGGCAATTCTATTAAAAAAGTGTTCACAGAAATGAGCTATCATGCGTGAAGATTCATGGCTTTCAAGCCAAATGATCAATCCTATGGCCACATTCATGGCATAGTTTGTTCAAATGATCTCATATTGTGCACAAGGGTGCATCTTGTAATGGCAAACAATGTTGCCTAAGGAAGTTTTCATTTTCTTTGGACGAAAAATTCATTTTCCATTTTTCGAGTGCCCAAAAGGAGGTTTTTTTGTGAAGGACCTCCCAAATAATTGTTGCAAAATTTGACCAAATCAATTTTCTAAAATACTAGGACATATTTAATGCACAATTGACAAAATGGTTGGGTGTAAAAAGTTTTGATCCACCTCTCGTGAAAAAGACAAATTTCCGCCGATTCAGCTGGAAGCGGGTCAAATTTGAACTGTGGCTGCCTCATAGTTTGCTATTTATTTTTTCCAAAAATCATTTCTAGTTACATAAGTACCTATTTAATCATAAATACATGGTTTGGTGGCGATACGTCGAGGTTTGGGCGGTGGTCGAGGGCCCCAACTCTAGAGCGCGTAAACTCGCATGCCCGCCGCGTGGTCACCGCGTGACTGTGGCGTTGCCATGTGTTCTGGGCGGCCTAGGCATGTCTAGTGGGTTGGCCACTCCCCAGGTAGGTGCTAGGAAGAAAATTACAACATAAGATTCTCACGAGGGGACCGATCGATGCTCAAACATGAATTAGCAGCCAAGTGTTTGATTAGCGGTACGGGAAATGCACATGGCTAATGGGCGTGAGTTTTGGTTGAGGATGATCAGTTACTAAGAAGACCGTCTTCACAAATTTTCAGCTCATAAGGAGGAGTCTAGGTGGTACTTGCTTTGCAAAGTACCACACTGGACATAAATACGAATGTTGAAGATGGGCTCAAAATAATGAATGGCTTGAGCTGGCATTTGGTGGAGGATAGTTATTTGGGCATAGGAAAGCACTGTAGAAAATGGATACCATTTGGACATGCCAAAGTGGTACTTCCTTCACAAAGTGTTTTTTTGAACAGAATAGGAAAATGAATATTTTTGAATTATTTTTGAACTAGGCAAGGAAGGTTTTTTACATATTTGACGAAGATATGACCCAAAGAATTTATGAGATTTTTTGGGGAATTTTGGGAATGACAGAAATATAGGTTGCTTCACAACCTAGGGCAAAAACTGCCACATGGACATGACACATAGGCAAAACTGATGAGGTGGCGCCTAGTCGTAGCAACCCACCACAATTTTCAAGGTTATGACCATCTATATTGGTCATGAACAGCTAGAAATAAGGCAGCGAACCAGTGCTATCTGCTTTGTGACCATTTCGTGTAAGGAAATTATGACCTTTCTGACCAAAATGGTCGTTATAGTTTTGGGGTTTGGAGCCCCCCGAACAGCTTTTGACCAATTGGTCTGAAATGGTCATAGATCTATGACCAATTCTTCCAGGGTAACTAACAAAAGGTCATAAGTTGACATATTTCTTGTAGTGAGAAGTCATTAGGTAGGAATATAGTAAGAAAAGGGGATAACAATTGGTTGCTTAAATAATACATAATTCGTTTGACATTGCTGGGTAAGTCAACATGCAGATAGTTGAAAAGAAAACTTACTTCGAACAAAGTCTGGACGGAGGATTTTGTCGGGGAAGTTAGCATATATCTCATGACCATGCCCTTTTTTGTGAAGTGCAATTTTAGTGCCAGCTTTCAGTACATAAAACTCAGAAATTTCTTTCCAAAAGCTAGTGCCAAAATAGGAGTCACCATGTTCATCAAGTCTTACAGTAGAAACGATTGTAAATCCATGGTTTGTGTGTAGTAGGACATCCGTGCAGTCTTGATCTATGTAAAGGGAAAGATTGTGCACTACATAATTTGTTCCATAGCAAGGGATGCGCTGCAGAAAATGGTAGGACTGTTAAAGAAAATATGGTAACATGCAAATATGGGCCCAAATTGAAAGAACTGTACACAGTTGAAATAGAAGGACAAAAATCAATAACTAAACAGATAGGGTAAACATGATGTCATGGAAATATGAGAGGAATCGAAAGAACAATAGACCATTAATTTGCCTAATATAGAAAGAAGAGGGAGAAAATCCCCTTTGACGTATATGGTGCATGTGGCACCTTTTATCCAAATGTAGCAATATTTAGAATATGTTCAGGAAAGTAGGCCATGCCAACCGATTTAGGGAGAGATTGAACATACCGCACGCGTCATCAAGAGATTTGGTATGGTGAGATGGAATCTCTGGCAGAGGTAGCAAAGTCCTGATGTGTCGGCGCCTTGTACATTCTATGAATGAAAGAAAACCCTCAAATCATCTCGAATAAAAATGAATTCATGGCGATTTCCGCCGGGTGATTAAAGGAGGCATATGAACTGGGATAAGAGATGAGATAATATCTCATTAAAATAGTTACCTTGTCGTCCATGAGAAAGAACCCTCAGTACGGCAGATTCCCCAACCGAGCTGAGTAGGGTCGACCACGAGCAGCATCGAGAAAGTCGATGGAGATAGGCGACGGCAAGCAGAAGTGGCAAAATGCGGTGGGCTTTGCCGGCGGCTTGGGAGCGGCGGAAGGCATTGAGCTAAGTGTTTACCGCCGTGATAGGCGGTGCCATGGCATAGACGCGAAGGAGCTTGTGCAGGTGTGAATGGGGACCGGAGGAGGTGGCGGGCGGGGGTGCGGGTTTTTGTGACGTGGGGATGGTGAGGGTTTTCTTTTTTCTTTTTTGAATTGGGTGGTGAGGGTTTTCTGTCCCAGAAAGACTTTTGGAGGCGACAGTTTGCTAGAGCGAACCATGTGGTATTGACGCAATAGGCAAAATCAAAATCATTGCACACGGTACCATTTTTGTGAACCGTGTGTGATTTACGCAACAGGAAAAATGAAAGTCATTGCACACGGTTCCATTTTTGGGAACCGTGTGTTATTTACGCAACAGGCAAAATGAAAGTCATTGCACACAGTTCCAATCTTGGAAACCGTGTGTGATTGAGGTACTACCTCCGTCCTGGTTTATTAGTCTCCCTTTGTAATTTTGACCAAATATTTAACTAGAAAATGTTTATGCATGTCACCAAAAATCATATCATTGAACACTATGCTCAAATACCCATCCAACGATATAATTTTTGCTGTCCTGCACTAACATTTTGTCAGTTAAACCTTTGGTCAAAATTTAACACAAATTACAAAGGGGACCAATAAACCAAGACGGAGGTAGATTCCATCAACCAAACAGCTTGCATCCATATCCCACGGTTAGACATAAGTAAACATAGATTAAACATACTCAGACATAGATAATAAGCACAAGCATATATAGTTCAACCGTCATTAAACATTGCTCAAGCGTACATAGTTTGATCCCACATCTCATCTCACATGCCGACACGATCCTGAAGCTTCTCCAGGTACTCGGCGTACGCGCCGTGCTCCATCCTGCGAGAATACTTCTCCTTGAAGGAGCTAAGGATCCGTCCTCTTGCATGCGCCAGAACACTTTGATACGTGTCATGAAGCTTGTGGTAGCAAAATTGGCATTGATAGCCGCCATTCCAAGTCCTAATACGCTTGTTAGGCATTCCCATATAAAGCTCCCTCGGGATATGTATCTTGTACCTCCTATGGACATCTTCATCCTCACCGTGAACATCGTCAGACAACACCTATACAAATAGTAAAAAAATGTGGCGTCAAATTAATGGCTACAAACTAATCTCTAGCGAACATTTGGCAGTTGCCAAAAATTGGCATCAAATCAACGATTACATGCCGTGAAGTAGGATTAGGAATTTATGGCTATTTATTTATACATATCCAGAGATTATGGTCTGATTTTCAAGCACGTTTGTCTATGTACAGACCAATCTTGAAGAAAATAATGGCACAAACATATGTAGGTCATTCAAAATCAATTGTCAAGTCCTGGCTAGGAATTATTTGCACGAACACTAACCCTAGTCGGATCACTAGTAGAAATCATTTGCATAGATGAAACAACTAATCACTTATCACTTGTACCATTCAAACAATCAATACACTACACGGATCTGACGAAACTTACTCAGATTTCATGAATTGGGAGAACATAACCATATGATTTCTATTCCAAAAAGGGGAAGGCAGGAGTAACTAGAGAAACCATATGTTCTATTTGACACATAAATGGGTATAGATGACTAACCAGCTGTTCGTCGTCATCAGAGTCGTCGCCAGAGTGGTCGTGGCCCAAGTCGTCGCCAAGGTCATCATCAGAGTCAGTGTGGAATTCCGCCTCTGGCTGTGGAAGCTCGACGCCGTCGACGATGTCAGGGTGCAGCGATAACTCGCCGGCGGAGACGGCAACCACTGTCTCCATCTCCACGCCTTGCTCCCGTGCTTTAGCAGCCCCGCCGTCGCCACTCCCTCCGATGGGGCACTTCGGCGGCATCCTCATACACTGACGGCTTTGAGGACTGAGAGCGGCGTCGAGGATGCAAGCGGAAAGAGAGGATTGTGTGTGTGTGGTGAGGATGGGGGGTTCGGCCGCCCGGGCGCACCATTAATATGGAGTAGCGGGAGTTGTGGGAGAGAGGCGGGCGGCGGTCAAGCCGATGGCTCGCCTCCCGATGAGCCTATGCACCGGACTGCTGGCATGCCTACCAAAGTTTCACACATCTACTCGCACCTCCTGATGACACTGCGCAGCGAGCATGCCTCCGTCAATTCATACACCTGCACGCACGCTTCCCCATCCGCCTGCGTGGCGGACTGCTCGCATGCGTCCCGTCAACTCACGCATGCTCGCACAGCACACGGGTCGCGCGGCGGCACGTATATTGTTTTTCTATTTGGATGATTAATGCTATCTCTTTATTGCTTAACCGAAGCATGACACATATCCATTGCTGGTCTAACGCTCACGGTTCGAATAAATAATCCATTTGGGATATTGGTTCCCAATTATTAATAATCTTCCGTTTGTAATTAGATAAAGATTACATCAAAACTGGTCTCAAATTTGACAAAAAAAGTACAATGCCACTATGTATTGGTGTCCATATGACAACACGATAAATTTCATGAATTTCAAATAAGTTTTGGATGTACTAGAATTTAAAAGTCGAGATTCTCAATGTTTGAAATTTGTTGCACGGGGAGTAAACATGCACCCAATGAGACACATGTGTTTTTGCAATCCATTTAGGTGCACTGTCACATGTGCATGTAGCTCAAATTTTATTTTTGCACACTATACCCGTAGAAAATCAATCAATTAATGTACTAAAATGTCTTAATGACCTCTGTGATTTTTTTGAAATTAAAACGCCCCTCCTTTGGTAACATATGTTCACCGCGGGATAATTAATTTAACATGAATCGTAGTTGCGGTGGGGATTCGTTGTGTGCGTGTGGCTGTGTGCGTCTGGGGGTGGCCGGTGGCTTGCAATACACTACAAGTTGTGAGCCGCCGTGTGGGTTGGCCATTTTGTTAGGCAGGCCGGTGCCACATCAGAGTCGTGAAATCGTTATTTAAAACATTACACAACGCTTCCATACATACATGTTTTGGCCATATGCAGTCGATGGTTGTCCTACACGACACTCGATACTCGTGTGTGACGCTTTGTGAGGGCCCGCGAGGTCGTCGTCCATCACTCTGACGAACAGCCGACAGTGAGGTTAATTTGACCAGCAAGGTAGAATATTTTTTGTTCGTGTTACGGTGCGATATAGTATGCGTCGAAGAGGTGGGAGGGGACTATCATATATACTATACATACGCATCCGTGAACAAGTACACCTCACTTAGTGTCGGGAATTTTTGGTTTTCAGCGCACGTGCCACATCAAAATGGTGAAATTGGCTATTCAAACATCACACAACACCTCCTTGGGCCACATGCATGCACGCGGTGGATATCCTAGCTAGCTAAGACACTCGCATGTGACGCTGTGGGCCCATGGGGCCATCGTCGATGCATGCATGCATTACTTTGACCTACATCGGGAGAGGTTAATTAATTTCAGCATCGATGAGGATTCTTTTGGGTTGTACATATTACGGCAGGAGCATATAGTATGCGCGGTGAACAGGGGGGAAGGGGACCATCATATATAGTACGCTTCATGAACCTCGCTCTGTGTGGGTGCATGGTTTACGATTTTTTAGGCATGTGGCACATCAAAGTTGTGCATTTTGGGTATTCAACATATATATGTTTGGCCCTGCTACCTCTTGAGCTTGTGTTGTTTTTTTCCTTGAAGAGAAAAGGGTGATGCAGTAAAGTAGCGTAAGTATTTCCCTCAGTTTTTGAGAACCAAGGTATCAATCTAGTAGGAGACTACACGTGAGTCCCTCGTACCTACACAAACAAATAAGAACCTTGCAACCAACACGATAAAGGGGTTGTCAATCCCTTCTCAGCCACTTGCAAAAATGAGATCTGATAGAGATAATAAGATAAATATTTTTGGTATTTTTGTTATATAGATTGAAAGTAAAGATTGCAAAATAAAAGTAAAGTAAAGATAAATAGTTGATGGAAGATAGACCCGGGGGCCATAGGTTTCACTAGTGGCTTCTCTCAAGATAGCAGATTTCTACGGTGGGTGAACAAATTACTGTCGAGCAATTGATAGAAAAGCGCATAACTATGAGAATATCTAGGCATGATCATTGTATATAGGCAGCACGTCCGTGACAAGTAGACCGAAACGATTCTGCATCTACTACTATTACTCTCCACATCGACCATTATCCAGCATGCATCTAGAGTATTAAGTTCATAAGAGTAGAGTAACGCTTTAAGCAAGATGACATGATGTAGAGGGATAAACTCACGCAATATGATATAAACCCCATCATTTTATCCTCGATGGCAACAATAAAATACGTGCCTTGCTGCCCCTGCTGTCACTAGGAAAGGACATCGCAAGATTGAACCCAAAGCTAACCACTTCTCCCATTGCTAGAAAGATAAATCTAGTAGGACAAACCAAACTGATAAATCAAAGAGACTTGCAAAGATATTTAAATCATGCATAAAATATGTCAGAGAAGAATCCAATATTGTTCATAGATAATCTTGATCATCAACCCACAATTCATCGGATCTCGACAAACACACCGCATGCCGTGGTTTTGTCACGGCAGATGTCCTAGCAAAAGGACTTAGTCGTGAGGTCGTCGCTACGGGTTAGCTTAAAGGGGTTAAAGCGGACAGGGACACAAGGTTTTTATACTAGTTCGGCCCCTTCGATGAAGGTAAAAGCGTACGTCTAGTTTGGTGTAATATTGCTAGGGTTTCGATGACCAGGGAGCGAATCCGATTTGCATGTGTCTCGAGCTATTGTTTTCTGTCTCTGAACCGTCGCTGGGTCGTCCCTTTATATACAAGAGGTGACGCCCGGTTCGGTTTACAGAATCCCGAGGCCGGCTCATAAACGTGCCCGGCTCGGTCTCTATCCTTCCTATCTTACATCACAAGTTACACACAGTATAGCGGTTTACAAATCATGGGCCCTAACACTTGGGCTCTAAGCTTCCTAGGCTAAAGCGTCTTGCTCCATGCTCTGCTGGGCTTTAGTAAAAGTAATCTCGATAGGCATAAACCGGCCCCTCCTGAGGCGGTCTATACCTGGTAGTAATATCCCTGACATTAGGCCCCTGATTGATTTGAACCTGTTAATGTCAATCTTCAACGTCTTGTAAAGATTTCCCCTACCGCAGCTTCAAGTGCTTCATAAACCGGCGTGACGTCATGTTCCCAGATCGCATTAAACCGTTGTGACGTCATTTTCCCACTTAACACTTGTACCTGTTTTTTATCTTTTATTCATTAAAGGCTTCGAAGATCGAGGCAACAGTATCTTGCCATATCCGCTTTTTTGGCTCCTTGATTCCCGCGCCTGTCATTTCATTTTGCGGCTTATAAATAGGGCAGAGGGGTATCTCCTTTTCCCCCTTGCTCCTTTGCCTCCTCTTCTTCCTCGCTCCCGTTCGTGCTCAAGCTCCGCCGCCGCCGTCAAGCTCTGCATCCTCGTCGAGTTTTGGCCGCTGCATCAACCTGATTGGTTCAGAAACTCATCGGCGCTTCTCCGCACCCGTCGACTCGGGTACATCTTCTCCTTATCCCGCACATAGATCTTGTTTAGGGTTTCCTCATACGAACTTGCGGGTAGGCGCTGTTCTTCATAGTTCTTCCTCACGGCCCCATGAATCAATGTAGATCTAGGATTCTTGTCTCCCCGTCGTAGCAGTAATCCCGCTTCATTAGTATACTCTTATTTCTCCGAATAATACTAGTTTAGATTGCATCTGCTAGAGATTTCATCACGTCTGTTGAATATAAACTGAATATCTCCGAATTTCCAGCATGATGTAGATCCATTTTTTCATTGCTGCCCGTGCGAAAACTATTTCTTCATTACTTCAGATATGTATCTTGTATACTCTTGTTGGCGGTTTAGTTGTTTCAGATATTACAAACCGGTAGATACCATTAGGCCCCTGCCTAAATCGCCGTTAGACAAGTACCTTTCTAGATGCTGCCGGTATAAGCTTGCTTAGATCATAAATCGGCTCTTCATTATATTTTCAGACTTTCCCTTCAAAAATAACCACTCAAGCCAAGCAGTTTAATTCCTGCAACTGGGTCCAATCCCGGGTTACTAAGGAGGACTTACAGAAACTGGCCGAAATTGGCGCTTTAGGCCCAAAAAATGTCCTTCACTGGAGGGTCCCCGGATTAGAATGTCCTCTAGAGCCCAAAGAGGGAGAAGTTGTCGTCTTTCTTGATCACTTAGCCCGGGGATTCAATCCTCCCGGGTCGAAGTTCTTCCGTGATGTGCTAGACAATTTTCGACTTCATCCGTAAGATATTGGTCCCAAGTCTTTGTCAAACATTTGCAACTTCCAAGTCTTTTGTGAAGCTTATCTGCAAGAGGAGCCGTCAGTTGAGTTGTTCCGGGATTTCTTTCATCTAAATCGTCACATAGAATTTCATGACGGTCCAGACACTAAACTCGGTGGGATGTCTATTCAGAAAAGAAAGGACATTAGTTTTCCTCATGCCAGTCTCCATAGCCATCCAAAATAGTGGAATCAGACTTGGTTCTACTGCCTAGATACTTCCCCGGAAGATGAGAATCCGTTGCCGGGTTATCGCTCCCACCGTCTTTTGGAGAACCACCCTTTTCCACAGTGGCTAAGTGCCCAGGAACGAGTTCGTTACGCTCCTTAGCTCTCAAAGCTCAGGGCTTTTACGGGCAATGGTTTGACAAGGGTTGACTTTGTCCGCTGCTGGATTTCTTGGAGTATTCTCCCGCTAAGTCGGCGTTCCGGTTTAATGTGTGAGTATACTGGGAACCCCAAAGATCCTTTGTGCCATACAGAGGCGGTGCTATCAGAAAATGAGATCAATGAATCTGTCAAGAAACTACTGAATGAACCTATAGAAGCTTGTAGTCAAACCGGATTGGCTCCCTTCTGTGCGCTCAAAAAACCACCATCGGTAAAAAATTCTTTCATATTGCTTTGCTTTGTTTTAATCCGTCTTCAGTACTTGTCTTTTGAATGTCTTCATTTCTTCAACAGGGCAATGATCCATTCTGGAAGAGGAAGGCCTAGGATAAACCGGCGAAGGTGCCTCGCCAAAAAACCAAGGCTATTAAGAAGGTCGTCAAAAAGAAAACCCCTGGCGCATCTGGCTCCAACCCGGAAGATGATGAACCGGCCTCCGAGGTACTACCTGATTCTCTTGATTTCTTTGGCTTTTCTTTATCTACATTTTATTAACAATGACTGTACCCAGGGATGCGCTGAAGGCAGCAAAGCGGATGATGTTGAGGTAATTACTCTTTCTTCCGGTTCAGAACCGCTGCCGCTACCAAAAATTCGTCGAACAAGCCGGAAAGTATAGTTTTCTCATCCTTTCGCTTATTTGGATCCTAACTTTATTTTGAAGAAACAGCAACATGAAGCTCGCCGCACCACACGGCATAGCGGTCACTCTATTGAATCTACCGGATTACCGCACACTCCAGCTCGGAGGCGTCGTTTCGAGGTTTTACACACTCCAGGCGCTCTTTATCCCAAAGCAGGTCTTATTCGACAACCTCTTAATCCGTCCGATTCGAATTATCAGGAAACTCCTCATTCCTCTTCTGGCGAATCAACAGCCACGCAGATTCCTCCCCTCAAGATTGTTCCTGGGTAAGTTGTTTTTCACTTGGCCGGTTTAACTTCTGTCTTGGCTCTTCTGATTTTCTCCATCTTTTAACTTTCACAGTTAACCCAGGCCTAGCAAAAAGGCTAAGCAAAATAAACTGGCAGGCGATAACACAATTCCTGAACCAGGAAAAGACCCTGAATTTGTTGAACCCTCTGAAGACAATCCTGATATTGTGCATGATGATCCTCCTCCCATGGAT
>LR738713.1:577280405-577293914 GCA_902687465.1 Secale cereale | reverse complement strand
AGTCCACGAAACGGGTTAGAATCGACAGAATCCGCGAGTGTTGATGAATGACACATAAACGCACCCCTGGGTTCGTAAATACTAGAAATCACTGCGGGACCCCAAAACAGTGATTAATAGTCCACAAAACAGGCCTGAGTCGGCCAAAACCACGAGTGTTGATGACTGACACGGAAAGGCACCCCGGGGTTCGTCAATATTGAAAATCACTCCGGGACCCCAAAACAGTGAGTAATAGTCCACGAAAGAGGACAAAATCGGCTAAAACTGCGAGTACTGATAACCGACACGTAAGTAAACCTTAGGGTTCAACAACTATGGAAATCGCTTCGGGACCCCAAAACGGTGAGTAATAGTCCACTAAACGGGTCAGAATCGACAAAAACTGCGAGTGTTGATGACCGACACGTAAACGCACCCCGGGGTTCGTCAATCGTGGAAATCACTCTCGAACCCCAAAACGGTTACGAAACGGGTCAGAATCGACAAAAACCGCTAGTGTTGATGAACGACACGTAAACGCACCCCTGGGTATGTAAATCCTGGAGATCACTGCGAGACCCCAAAATAGTGATTAATATTCCACAAAACAGGCCAAAATCGGCCAGAACCGCGATTGTTGATGACCAACACGTAAAGGCACCCCGGGGTTCGTCAGTATTGAAAATCACTCTGGGACCCAAAACAGTGAGTAATAGTCCACGAAAGAGGCCAGAATCGGCCAAAACTGCGAGTAGTGATAACAGACACGTAAGCGCACCTTGGTGTTCAACAACTATGGAAATCGCTTCGGGACCCCAAAACGGTGAGTAATGGTCCACGAAACGGGTCAGAATCGACAAAAACCGTGAGTGTTGATGAAAGACACGTAAACGCACCCCTGGGTTCAGTGATTAATACTCCACAAAACGTGCCAGAATCGGCCAAAACCGCGAGTGTTGAATAAGGATGGTAATTTTATCCATGGACATGGATATCCATGGATATTCGACCCGAATGGATAGGGTTTGGATATGCTTTTGTGTCCATGGCCAGCGCCCAAACCCGACCCGATTACACGTGGGTAGGGCATTGATAAAATCTTGGACCCATGGGTATATCCAAACCCGATCCGATAGTATGACTTAATGGGCAAAAATCTTCTATCCCTACCCCGCAGTCACATGTCCCACTACAATTTTACACTTTGCTATCCAAAACATGCAAAAGAAATTACACAATCCCTGTCATAACTTTTATTAGTTGACATTCAATCCCCTCTGTAACATACCCCAACGCCCTTCCCTTATTTTTATCTCCTTGTTAAATGACTCATCATTCTCATCTGTTAGAAAAATACTAAATGATCTTATGTTGTTACTCTACGTTGATTTACCATAAGTCAAGCGTAGCCTGCCACGAAGTGAAGAATGGAAGAGCTTATGTTAACATTGTGTTATGTCATATTTATACGTCTAGAGAGGACCCAATGGATATCCAGTGGGTATGGATATCCATCGGGTTTGGACATGGACACAATTTTTCACCCATGGATTTTTTCATGGGCGGGCAAAGACTGTCTTCATGGATATGGATATGGGTTTGATATTGTTCAACCCGATCCAAACCCGACCCATTGCCATCCTTACTCCTGCTAGTCCGGCTAAGCAAACGGCCGCTTCAACTGAAGATGTTGAAATCACTGGGATTGGCTATACTACTCCTGATGAGCATGTCGCTTTGTCCAAGCATAATGCCAAGGATGAAGTTCCCGGCAAGGACAAAGGAAAATGGAGAACTGATTTGTCCAGTTATGCTCAGCTCAGCGCCCAAGAACTCCATTCCGGCTATCTAAACCAGCTATACACCAGCCGTGATCATGAAGCCGGTTTGGTAAATATGACGAAGGAGCGCTATGAGGTAACCTTTCTGCTTTTTGACTTGTACTCTATTCCTGCTTATTTCTTGTAGCTTGTCTTTACTCCATCGTAGCCCCCAAGTGCCGGTTTAGCCCTTTAGGGTGAACCAGGACTTTAGTAGATCCAGTAGATAATTTGCTTTTCACATGTGTAGTCCCCAAGGGCCGGTTTACTCCTTTAGGATGAACCGGGACTTCAACTTGTATTCTGGTCTGAACAATGCCGCATTAGCCCCCAAGTGTCAAGTGCATAACTTGTTATGTGCTTGGGACTTGACTGAGAAAGGTCTGTTTAACTGCAAATACACATTAGCCCCCAAGTGTCAAGTGTATAACTTGTTATGTGCTTGGGACTTTTTTGAAAAAATGTCTCATGAATATATAATGTGCTTTCCTTTTGGCAGACTGGCTTAAACCGGAAAACCTCTGAAGTGACCGAGCTCCAGGATACTTTCAAGTTCCAAGAAACTGCTGCTATCAAAGTCAAAGACGAGCTGACACTTGCTTTAGCAAACATAGAAAAGCTGAAGAAAGACTTTGAAAAGGAACGGTCAGATTGGGATGCTGAGAAATCTATCTTGGAGAAGAGGGCAGCTGATGCAGAGGCTGCTCTTAATCTGGTGACAGAAGAATTGTCCGAATTAAAGCAGCAGATTAATGCCATGACAACTACTATTTTTCATAAGTGTTGTTATCATAGCCCTGAATATTCTGTCCTGCACCTTTCTGGCTTAACTCATACTTTTTGATGCAGGAAAACTCATTGCTCATCTTGGCAATGATATGCGGAGAAAGTTGAAGGCGGCATATACTCTGGTAGAGCAACTATATTCCGGTGCCCAGAGGATTGTCTATGCTGCCTCGCACAATAAACCGGCTCCCACAACAATCCAGGGTACTTTGGAAAAATTATCCATTCTACCTCGTCACCTTGTAGAACTGAAGAAATCTTCTGCACGGGCCGGTGCTCTGATGGCCCTAACTCGAGCGAAAGCTTGGGTGCCTGACTTTGATCTGGCGGAAGTAATGAATGGCTATCCCAGCATGAAGGAGGACAGATCAGCTTTCAGAGACAATGATTTGCGTGCGATGACGAAGGAAATGCGGCCTCTGGCCAGCAAACTGTCTGATGAAGCTGATCTGTCTCGTTATCATCCGGGATACAGCGCTGAGAATGTGTGGGCCGACCCTTCGGCTTATGAGATTGAAAATCTTATTCCGCCCGTCCGTAAGCACACTTTCGCTCCTGAAATTGATTCGTCTGAACTCGTGAACAATGAAGTTGTTTTCCGTGCACTGACCAAGATTGATTGGACAACCACTGACTTCCAGTAGCTGGAAGAGATCGTTGAAGAACCGGAGCGAGCCGATCCACAACCTTCACACCAAGCTGACGCAGAGGCCTAAGCCTGTGCCGGTTTAAATTTTATGGCCCAGTACTTTAGGAAAAAACTGATATTCTTCTAGGCTCTCCAGCACCTTGTAATAGGGTAGCCGAAATACTTTATGTTGTCACGCACTGTCCCTTGTATGAGATTGCTTCAATTGGCAACTGCATAATTATTTCTTTCTTATAATGCCTTTGACGGTTTATTCCACCTTCTTGTGCATAAAACAAATTTTAAAGCGTCCTGGCGGTTTATCGTCGGGCGGGTCATGATGCCCAAACACATGGTCTAGGTTTATAACCGGAACTGTATATAAAATATAAATCATATGTCAAACCTGTGATTAAGTGTGTCACGATTAACCTTAATCAATAGTCGGTAGCAAAGATAATGATCCAAGTTTGTAAGTGTTGATGACTCCCTTGATCATTTTGCCGGTTCATGATGAAACCGTACCAGGTTATGTAACCTCCGGTTTAACTGTAGATAGTACTGGTGATTTTATAATCAAAACCAGACCAGGTTCTGTAAACGCAGGTGTAGTGGCAACTTATAGTCGTCCACTCCCTGAATCAATGGACTTGGATAAACACCAATGACCTTGAAATTTTTTTTAGTAAAAAATCAAAAAGAAATTTTGGGCAAATAAGATCGTGTAGTCGAGGCTTTTTACGAGCTACCAGGCTGCAAATTTGAGGCTTTTTATGAGCTGCCAGGCTACTGTCATTAACCATTTCACAAAGCCTATTAAGATGGTCCTCCATCCTTAACCAAATCATCAATGTTAATGTTACCAAGTTCAGGGTCTGTGAAGATTGACTTGTGTAAACACTCGATGATCGTCAATTTAACGTTACCAAGTTCAGGGTCTGTAAAGATTGACTTGTGTATACGTTCGACGGGTCGTACTAGGTTTACCTGGGCGGAGTGACTTACTTAATGTAGGCAGGCTAATCCGGGGTTTTAGGTGTATACACCAGGATTCCAAGCCATGGCTTGATAGCCTACTACAAGGGTTGTCAACTCGTTGATGCTATGCATCAGGAGCCCCCAGGTAGCATTTGAGCTATGCTCGTCGGGGCCTATGTTTGAGTTGTGCTAGGCATCAAAACTCTCTTTTGCCCCTCATCATCATGTGGGGATTGCCGAAGCAACCAGAGCTATGCTCTTATGATGGCTTTGACGTGACCGCTGGTTTAAGAGGCCATAGGAACCCCCTTGCACACGGAAGCCCCCATGTGAAAAACTCTTATGAAAAAAGGCGGTTGATACCCCGCTTTATCGGGGACGCCGGTTTATTATATTGATCATAATATATACATTGCATATATATGTACATAAAGTGGAGCCTATGGATCAGGTGTAGTAAGGTCGAAGAAGAGCGATGTTCCACGGCCGTAGGGTCTCCTCCTCCGCAGTACGTGAGTCCTTATGTTCTCGAACGTCAATGAGGTAGTATAATCCGTTGTGCAGGTTCTTGCTGACCACAAATGGTCCTTCCCAAGGCGGGGATAACTTGTGCATGTCTGTCTGGTCTTGGATGAGCTGGAGCACCAGATCTCCTTCTTGAAACGTTCTGGTTTTAATCCGGCGACTGTGGTACCGCCGCAGATCTTGTTGATAAATCGCCGAGCGAGCTGTTGCCGTGTCCCGTTCCTCATCCAGCCGGTCTAATGCATCTCGCCGTGCCCTTTCGTTATCAGTTTCGACGTAAGCCGCCACTCGTGGCGAATCATGACGGATATCACTAGGGAGGACCTCTTCAGCTCCATATACCATGAAGAAAGGCGTGTACCCTGTAGATCTGTTAGGTGTAGTGTTGATGCTCCATAACACAGAGGGTAATTCCTCCACCCAACAACCTGGTGTCCTCTGCAAAGGGACCATAAGCCGGGGTTTAATGCCTCTCAAGATCTCTTGATTGGCTCTTTCAGCTTGACCATTAGACTGAGGGTGAGCTACTGATGATACATCAAGGCGGATGTGCTCTCGTTGACAGAACTCTTCGATAGCCCCCTCGGATAGATTGGTACCATTATCAGTTATAATACTGTGTGGAAAGCCAAACCGAAAAAATCACATTTTTGATGAACTGAACCGCCGTTGCTACATCACACTTATTGACTGGTTCGGCTTCAACCCATTTGGTAAACTTATCCACCGCCACCAAAAGGTGGGTCTTCTTATCTAGGGATCTCTTGAAGGGTCCGACCATGTCAAGCTCCCAAGTCGCAAACAGCCAAGTAATTGGAATCATCCTCAACTCCTGAGCTGGTTTATGAGCGAGCCGTGAGAATTTCCGGCAAGCATCACATTTTCTGACCAAGTCCTCCGTGTCAGCATGAGCCGTCAACCAGTAGAACCCATGACGAAAAGCTTTAGCCACCAAAGATTTTGAACCGACATGATGACCACAATCTCCTTCGTGGATCTCTCTAAGAATATCATGGCTTTCAACTGGTGACACACAACGTTGAAACGCCCCAGAGAGGCTGCAATGATGTAGTTCTCCATTGACAATAATCATTGACTTGGAACACCGTACTATCCTACCGGGCCTCGACTTCGTCCTCTGGTAACTCACCTCGGTTCATGTACGCCAGGTAGGGGAGCGTCCAATCCGGAATAACATGAAGCGCCGCCACCAATTGAGCCTCCGGATCAGGAACGGCTAAGTCCTCTTCTGAAGGTAACTTTATCGAAGGATTATGTAATACATCCAGGAAGGTATTGGGTGGAACCGGTTTACGTTGTGAACCTAGCTAGCTTAACGCATCAGCCGCTTCATTCTTTCGCCGGTCTATATGGTCCACTTGATAACCCTTGAAATGTCCAGCAACAGCGTCTACCTCTCGTCGATATGCTGCCATAAGTGGATCTTTGGAATCCACTTACCAGACACCTGTTGAGCCACCAGGTCCGAATCACCGAAACATTTAACCCGGCTTAAATTCATCTCTTTAGCTATTCGCAGCCCATGGAGGAGAGCTTCATACTCAGCTGCATTGTTAGTACAAGGGAACATTAAACGGAGGACATAACAGAACTTATCACCTCGTGGGGAAGTTAAGACGACTCCAGCCCCCGAGCCCTCCAATTGCCTGGATCCATCAAAGTGAATAGTCCAATACGTGTGATCCGGCTTCTCCTCTTGTGCTTGTAGCTCCGTCCAATCGTTGATGAAGTCCAGCAGTGCTTGGGATTTGATTGCAGTACGGGGCACATATTTCAATCCGTGAGGACTAAGCTCAATGGCCCACTTTGTAACCCGACTAGTCGCTTCTCTGTTCTGGATTATATCGCCCAGAGGGGCTGAACTAACCATAGTGATTGGATGACCTTGAAAGTACTGCTTCAGCTTCCGGTTTGCCATGAAGACTCCATACACCAATTTCTGCCAATGCGGGTATCTCTTTTTTGATTCAATGAGCACCTCGCTGATGTAGTAAACCAGCCATTGAACCGGATATTCTTTGCCTTCCTCCTTGCGCTCTACCACAATGGCAACGCTTACTGCTCGGGCATTAGCAGCCACATATAACAACACCGGCTCATTATCAACTTGCGGCAAGGACTGGCGGTTCTGCCAATTGGTTCTTCAAATCTTCGAACGCAGCATCAGCAGCATCACTCCAGATAAAGCGATCTGTCTTTTTCATCATCTGATAAAGTGGGATGGCCTTCTCCCACAAATGGCTGATAAACCAGCTGAGCGCCGCAATGCGGCCCGCCAAGCGTTGGACATCGTTGATGCACGCCAGTTTGGCCAAGGATGTAATCGCCTTGATCTTCTCCAGATTAGATTAAATTCCCCTGTTTGATACCAAGAATCCCAGGAGCTTGCCTGCCGGAACACAAAAAACACATTTGTCCGGATTAAGCATCATTTTGTAAACACGGAGATTATCAAAGGTTTTTTTCAAGTCTATTATTAATGTCTCCTCCTTTCTGGATTTCACCACAATGTCATCCACATACGCATGAACATTCCGCCCAATCTGTCCATGAAGACAGTTCTGCACACAACGGTGATAGGTCGCCTGGGCACTCTTAAGCCCAAATGGCATAGATACATAGCAGAAGGCTCCAAAGGGAGTTATAAAGGCCGTATTCTCCTGGTCCTTAACTGCCATTTTGATCTGATGATAACCTGAATATGCGTCCAAAAAACTTAGGCGCTCGCAACTCGCCGTAGCATCAATGATCTGATCAATATGGGGGGGCAAAAGGATCAGCTGGGCAAGCCTTGTTCAGATCTGTGTAATCAACACACGTTCGCCAAGTGTCATTTTTCTTAAGTACCAGCACCAGATTAGCCAGCCATTCCGGATGAAACAACTCAACTATAAAACCTGCCGCCAAGAGCCTAGCCACTTCTTCACCAATAGCCTTGCGCCTCTCTTCATTGAAGCGGCGCAGAAATTGTTTAACCAGTTTAAACTTAGGATCAATGTTGAGAGTGTGCTCAGCGAGTTCCCTTGATACACCTGGCATGTCAGAAGGTTCCATGCAAAAATGTCCCGATTCTCACGGATGAATTCGATGAGCGCGCTTTCCTATTTTGGATCTAGGTTAGCACTGATGGTGAACTGCTTGGATGAATCGCCAGGAACAAAGTCAACCTGCTTGGTCTCTTCAGCTGATTTGAACTTCAAGGCCGAATCATGCTCTGTGGTTGGCTTTTTCAGCGGAGACATATCTGCCGGATCAACATTATCTTTATAAAACTTCAGCTCCTGAGTTGCACAAACTGCCTCAGCATAAGCTGCATCGCCTTCCTCGCACTCCAAAGCAATCTTGCGGCTCCCATGGATCGTAATGGTTCCCTTATGGCTCGGCATCTTGAGCTGTAGATAAACATAACAAGGCTTCGCCATGAACTTAGCATAAACCGGCCGCCCGAACTGGGCGTGATACGGGCTCTTGATCTTTACCACTTCGAAGGTCAAAGTTTCAGATCTGGAATCATGTTCATCTCCAAAAGTGATCTCCAAGTCTATCTTACCAACTGGATATGCTGATTTATGGGGCACCACGCCATGAAAGACTGTGTTGGACTGCCGAAGCTTTTTATCTGTCAGTCCAATGCGTCGAAAAGTCTCGTAATATAAAATGTTGATGCCGCTACCTCCGTCCATAAGTACTTTGGTAAACTTATAGCCCCCCGCTTGAGGTGCCACAACTAGAGCTAGATGACCTGGATTATCAACCCGGGGCGGATGATCCTCCCGACTCCACACAATGGGCTGTTCTGACCAACGCAGGTAGCGTGGCACCGCCGGTTCAACAGAGTGTACTGCCCTCTTGTAAACTTTCTGATCACGTTTACATAAGCTCGTGGTGAATACGTGATACTGCCCATTACTCAACTGTTTCGGATTACTCTGATATCCGGACTACTGCTGTTGTTGATTGCCCTGATTGTTATAACCACCCTGGCCATGCTGCCAGTTATGGTGATTGTGCCTATTCTGGTTAATTTGATTACTCTGGTTACCTTGGAACCCTGAACCGGATCCACCACCTTGATAACCTGGCCCGTGAAAACCAGGCCCTGAACCTCCGGACGGTCCATGATCATACTGGGACCGGTTCATGATTTCCTTCATAATAAAGCATTCCTTCCAGAGGTGCGTAGCTGGTTTTTCCGCCGTACTGTGCCTTGGGCAAGGTATGTTCATCTGGCGTTCTAGATTTATAGGCGGCCTCCCATTCCGTGGGGGTGGTCTACCCTTGCGGTGCTGGCCATTCTCCTGAGCATTGGTGTTAACCATGAAATTCGAATTACTATCCGCTTTACGCTTACCGCTGTATCCTTGATTCGCGGGGTTAGGCTGTGGTGCTTTACCACTCTTCTTTGCTTTCCCTGACTTCTCATCATTAGAATCTAGGTACTTTGCACTATCTGAATCTGCATATTTCACCAAGGCGCCCATGAGCGTCCACATGTCATCACAATTATGTTTGAGTCATCCCAACTTCAGTTTCAGAGGCTCAAACCGGCAGCTGCCTTCCAAGGTTATAACTGTTGTGCCCGGGTTGATGTTGTTGGAAGAATGCAGGATCTCCGACAATCGATGCACCCAATGGCATGTTGACTCGTGCTCTCCCTGAACACATGCAGCTAGATCAACGATAGACATTGGTTGTTTGCATGTATCTTTGAAGTTATTAATAAACCGGCGGTGCAATTCAGCCCATGATCCGATGGAATTTGGTGGCAAGCTTTTCAGCCAAGTGCGAGTTGTACCCTCCAACATCATAGTGAAGTACTTAGCGCATGCTGTATCATCTACGTCCAGCATCTCCATTGCCATCTCATAGCTTTCAACCCATGTCTCAGGGGATAAGTCCGCAGTATAGTTAGGCACCTTGCGCGGTCCCTTGAAATCCTTGGGCAGTTTTACGTTGTGTAAAGTGGGAGTAAGACAAGGCACTCCCAAGGAGCTAGACATAACCCCCGGTTCAACTGAGGTAGAAGGACGAACCAGCATCGGATGACGGGCTTCGTATTGTGCTGCTAACTCGGCCTCCCGGCTGCCTGCCCTGATCCACCACGTCCTCAGCATTCGCATCTCCCCCTGCCGGATCATCCCTCCACGGGGGGTTACGTCTTCGCGCGCTGCTTGACACAGCCGGTTCATCCAGGTGCCTAGTATAACTCCGACTTGGGCGAGGGTTGGAGTGAATCCTCTCACTGTGAGAATAAGCTTGCTGTTGGGTTAGCGCCATTTCCAGAAACTCCCTGGCCCGTCGTGCCTACACCGCTATGGGGGACGTTCCTTCAATGGGAAGGGCGGCCAGTCGTGAAGCAGCGGCAAGTATGTTATCCAATGGATTGGAGTAATGACCGGGAGGGTAGGTACATGTTGTGATGGGACAACCTGGTGGGTTGGTTCCACCGCCTGCGGCTGGACTGACGCTCCTCCCCGGTTTACCTCCGGCTGGTTACTGGTTCCTGCTCCTGGCGTGCTAAAAAGGTTCCTTGCTTCGTAAACCGGCGGCAAGCGAGATCGTTGCCTTCTCTTCATTACCTCGTGTGAAGCGGTCTGATCCAACATGAGTCGATAAGCCTGAGCATCCAGCTCGGCCTGCTTCACAGCCATCCTGGTTTTCTCAGCAGCTAGGTCCAATTTGGCTTGATCTACCCGGCTTTTCACCTGAGCGACTTCCGCATCATGTTGTTCCTTATTGGCCTGGGCTACCTCTGCTGTTAACAGTGATGTCAAAGTATCGACCAAGGTGGACAAAGTTTCGGCCGGCGACGGATCAGAACCTCCAGCCCTAGCTCCCGCCGTGTCCGATTTTAACGCCACTGTAGTTGATGACTGCTGCATAGGTTGTGATCCGACCATGAAGACGGCAACCCGGTTCGGCGGATCAAGGGGGTCCGGAATACTATCACCATCGGAACAGCCCTCAGACCGGCCATCCTGCAACAGGTATAAAGATTATGTCTCTCCAGAGGACGACTCATCGCCAGAATAGAAAACAGTCTCACCGCCGGAGTCCGATTCATCTTCAGCTTGTACTCCATGAACTGCTCCAACGAGGACGCGCTTCACGGCGGGCCGAATCCGGGCACATCTCGCATGCTGAGCCGGCTCGACGGGGTTGGGGAAGAGGTCCGGCTCAGGGCCCGGTTCGCCGATCTTGCCAATGAAGACGTGGATGCCCCCAAAGGGGACCCGATACCCGTATTCGATTGAATCGGCCTCGGGACACCAGCCTGCATCGTCGATGTAGATCTTGCCGAGTCGACTCTTAGTCATCCGGCCCACTGCGTATCCCTTGAGTCCTTCAAAGCTGCCCTTCAAGAACTCGAAACCATCGTGCGATAGCCCCACGGTGGGCGCCAACTGTCGTGGTTTTGTCACGGCAGATGTCGTAGCAAAAGGACTTAGTCGTGAGGCCATTGCTACGGGTTAGCTTAAAGGGGTTAAAGCGGACCGGGACACAGGGTTTTTATACTAGTTGGGCCCCTTCGATGAAGGTAAAATCCTACGTCTAGTTTGGTGTAATATTGCTAGGGTTTCAATGACCAGGGAGCGAATCCGCTTTGCCTGTGTCTCGAGTTGTTGTTTTCTGTCCCTGAACCATCGCCGGGTCGTCCCTTTATATACACGAGGTGATGCCCGGTTCGATTTACAGAATCCTGAGGCCGGCTCATAAACGTGTCTGGCTCAGTCTCTATCTTTCCTATCTTACATCACAAGTTACACGCAGTATGGCGATTTACAAATCATGGGCCCTAACACTTGAGCTCTAAGCTTCCTGGGCTAAAGCATCTTGCTCCATGCTCTGCTGGGCTTTAGTAAAAGTAATCTCGATAGGCATAAATCGGCCCCTCCTGAGGCGGTTTATACCTGGTAGTAATATCCCTGACACCGCAAGAATAATTACATCAAATAGATCTCCAAGAAGACCGAGGAGAAGTTTGTATTAAGATCCAAAGAGAGAGAAGAAGCCATCTAGCTAATAACTGTGGACCCGAAGGTCTGTGGTGAACTACTCACAACTCATCGGAGAGGCTATGGTGTTGATGTAGAAGCCCTCCGCGATCGATCCGCCCTCCGGTGGAGCTCCGGAACAGGCCCCAAGATGGGATCTCATGGGTACAGAAGGTTGCGGCGGTGGAATTAGGGTTCTGTGTTTCTCTCGAATGTTTTCAGGGTAAATGGGTATATATATGATGAAGAGGCATGTCGGTAGAGGTACGAGGGGCCCACGAGGGTGGGCGCGAGCCTACCCCCCTGGGTGCGCCCCCTGCCTCGTGGCCACCTCGTGGCTTCCCTGGCGTGTACTCCAAGTCTTCTAGGTTGCGTTTGTTCCAAAAACGATCCTCCCAAAGGTTTCATTCCATTTGGACTCTGTTTGATATTCCTTTTCTACGAAACACTGAAATAGGCAAAAAAAACAACAATTTGCATTGGGCCTTGGGTTAGTAGGTTAGTCCCAAAAATAATATAAAAGTGTATAATAAAGCCCATTAAACATCCAAAACAAATAATATAATAGCATGGAACAATCAAAAATTATAGATACGTTGGAGACGTATCAGGCCCACATGCAAAGATGTGGTGGTTGTCCTCTCGCACCCACTTAAACGGTTATCAGCGATATCCATGCTTTCCATCTGTGGGCCCGCTTGGTCCATCACTACTTTTTGCCTGACAACAAGAGAGGTCAATTAACTTGACGTAGGAGGGGATTATTATTTTTGCTTGTAATACGGTATATATGTAGGTCACGCTCTAGGATGACATGCATGCATGATACAGTTTGAGCACACACACATGCATGTGTACGCATGAATCCCTCCCATCGAGTCGAAGTGGATAGTACAATGACATGTCATGAACCGATCTCGCTCTGTGTGGGGAGCCAGTGTACGATTTTTGACGCACGCGCCACATCCAAGTTGTGAAATGGTATTCAAACATGCACACGCATCACGTCCATACATATGCATGTAGAGGTTGGCTTCGAACGGTACACTCCCTTGCGTGGTTATCGGCGACAAGCCTATATATTCAGGGGCCCGCGTGGACATCCATTATCACCCTGACCAACAACAAGATAGGTTACCATGGCGGATTCTTCATTTGGTCCGTGTTATCATAGTATAGGTCATGGCGAGATTCAGACCTTAAGTTTGAGCGCATATACTATGCATGCATGCGTGCATGAATCCCCGTCATTGGATTAAAGTGTGGTGTAACATACATATGCATCGTCAACCTAACCCTCACTCAGTGTGGGGATTTCTAGTTTGAAATCACGGTGCCACATCAAAGTTGTTCCATTGTTACTAAAAACACACCTCTTCATACATATGTTTGGGCCACACGCATGCAGTGGTTGTATTCGAGGACTAGCTACTTGCGTGATTATTGCCGAGCTAGCCCATCTCCGGGGTCGCATGGACGTCCATCACTTTGACAAAGAACAAGAGAGATGTTGTACGACCAAGGTGCATTATTCTTGGTCCGTTTTACGATCCATCTTGGTGAGATATGCCTCTCTGGCCCGCCGACTGAAAGTGTGTGTGGGAGGGGGTTGCTACTTCGCACTTTGCTAGGTGAACCTCGGTTGGGGGGCATGCATTCATATCTTAGGATTCCCTTCATGCCAACACGAGGGAGGGGGCTGCTAGCTACTTTGCACTTTCCTAGGTGAACCTCGGTTGGTGGGGGGACATGCACTCATAGCTTAGGATTCCCT
>LR738713.1:577263393-577280264 GCA_902687465.1 Secale cereale | reverse complement strand
GGGGGCATGCATTCATAGCTTAGGATTCCCTTCGTGCCGACACAAGGGAGGAGGGGGCTGCTAGCTAATTCGCACTTTGCGAGGTGAACCTCGGTTGGGGGGAGGGGGCCTACATTCATAGCTTAGGATTCCCTTCGTGCCGACACGAGGGGGGGTGGGGGCAAGCAATACCGTGCGCTTTGCGAGATAGGTGTGCCACATCGAAGTTGCATTTGGTATTTGAAAATCAAACCACCCTTTTCATACATAAATTTGGTCCACATGCAATTGTGTTCGTGTTTTGACCCTCTCCCACTTCATTTTTCGCTAAATTTATGAACATTTTAGACAAATCGGATGAAGCAATAGACACAGCTCACTCAAACTAACAGTGTGCCACGCCGGTACGCCTATCACGCACACATCCGCACAGTACGTTGGGCTCCACAAGGCTCCGCCTCTCAAAAGTATATGCCCGCCTCGAGGGGTTTTCTGTTTCATAACACACGATTGTTATCTCCGGACCGTGTGCGGTGCTTCTTGTTCCCAATCCCGCTTGTAT
Organism: Secale cereale; assembly: GCA_902687465.1. Classification (NCBI taxonomy): domain Eukaryota; kingdom Viridiplantae; phylum Streptophyta; class Magnoliopsida; order Poales; family Poaceae; genus Secale; species Secale cereale. The sequence goes on along the minus strand of LR738713.1, from coordinate 577,279,723 downwards.
CCCTAGAAAATATCTACCCGCCTCGAGGGTTTTTCTGTTTTATAACACACGGTTGTCATCTCCGGGCCGTGTGCGATGTTTCTTGTTCCCAATCCGCCTGCATCCCTAGAAAATATCTACACGCCTCGAGGGTTTTTCTGTTTCATAACACATGGTTGTTATCTCTGGACCATGTGTGATGCACTATCACCAAAATTTTCAATAGCCCCGGCATTTCACTCTCGCGTTTGACTCCAGCGTAGTAAAATTTTCAGTACCCGCGTAATTTCCTCAAACAGCCCCCTCCACACACACACACACACCAAAACCTCCTCGGGCGTGCGCGCGCACACAAACACACACACCCTCCCTCGCTCGAAACCCTTGCAAGGTCCCCGCCGCCGCCGTTGCCACAAGGCATCCATTGTCAACATCTTCCGGTTTGCTTGTGCAGCTTACCCACCGATCTCCATACCCAGGCCGCCCTGAGTTTCTTAGATGACACCTACCAAACGCCCCCTTTCCCACAGATCCCCATCCCCCACTCCAGAGCATCGCACCCTAAGCCCAGCTACGCTTCCCGTGGAGCTCGAGGAGCGACTGGCCCAAAAGAGGTGTATCGCGGTCTCTTCGCCCGATGTCTCTGAGGAAGCCGACGACTATTACTGGCGGCAGGCACTCAAGCAGCGGGCTAGAGTATGCGGGCATGTCTCGGCCGCCGGCTACGACATTGAGCTCATCGACAGTGACGGCCTGAGGCGGGCTATGTCACAGGTTAAGTGGCCCACCCCCAACCCCTCGGGTTCAACCGTCGTCGATCTCATCTATGGCCTCGCCGCTGATCTCCTCTGGCTCGTTGTCAACAATTTTCCATCCTACATCTCCATCGAACCCCTTTTGTCATTTCTAAAGGACACGTTCTGCGACGCTGGCTTGGGATCCATAGCTACCAAGTCAGACCTCATCGATGGCGACCACGAGGAGGGCACCCTCTCTCGCTCGTCCAAGTAGAAATAGCCCATTTGCTCTTCCAAGGGGAAAGTGTCCATCTGTGACATCACGGAGGGCACCCTACAGTTGTGCTCTTCCAAGGGGAAGGAGCCCATCTGCAACAACATGGAGCGCATCCAGGGTTCGTGATCTTCCCATGGGAACGAGCCCATCTTTGACAAGTGAGGAAACCCATGATTTGTTTTGCCATGCCTCTTCACAGGGGGAAACCCATGATTTGTTTTGTCGAGTCCCTTTTGTAGTGTAGTGAGAATATGTCCAGTTTTAATTGCTATATCTGGTTGTTTGCAGTATGCCTTGTTTATTTCAGTTGTTCACAATGTGATGCTCTATATGTGCAATTATTTACCATGCAGTACATTTCATCAATCCATTTTTAAACATACCAATAGGAATGCATATATTTGCTTGTTGTTAAGCCTGTTATAGCTAGCATATTACTCTTTTAAAGTTTTTTAATTGTTTAGTTGTTTGTAGTTAGCATATGTCCAGTTTCAAATGTTACCTTTGGTTGTTCATAGTATGCCTTATTTATATATTCTAGTTATTCACTACGTGATGTTCTATATGTGCAAGTATGAACTATGCAGTTCAATTTCATCAGTACCAGTTTCAACAATACAACTATGAATGACTACATTTGGTTGCTGCATCTTGTAGTTAACACGCCTTTAAATTTTTATTTAACAATAACCAGTGTACTTAGACCGGCACAATACCAGTTTGAATGACTATGTTTGCTTGTTGCTAAATGTTAGGCCTATTGCAGTTAACACACCTTTCCACTTGTTTTGCTTTGCTAGCCTGCTTAAACCTGCACACTGAAGCTATCTTTTGGAGATTATTTTGTCTGCCATGGATAATTTTGGTTGATGTTTAGCTTGTTGTGCTTAACATGCTTCTCGATGTACCTACACGGGACAATTTTGGGAACGACTGATGTTTTCCATTGAGGTAGTTTCATCCCATGGCTTATATCTGCTCACTGTTCAGGATATCGGTAGCTGGTACCATATAGGCTGGGGGCTGATAAGGGACTAATCGGTGAATCGGACTTTTAACTGAATATATCTGCAACCCATTTATCGTTAAATTAACTAGGGCCATATGTAATATATCTGAGGCTACATGGCAACATGCACTGTACTTAATGTCTAAATACGCAATCCTAGGCCACATAGCAACAAGGAAGAGTGTTACCTTAATGTTCTAATGATGTCAAGATATGCGTATAGAGCAGCATCAACAACAACAACAACACATCCCTGTTTGGATACACAACTTGGCTAGAGGTTAGAGTTAGTTTCTAGCTCATGACTAATCCTGAACTAACTCCATCCAAAGAGTTGTTTGGATGGCAGGGTTAGATTGACAATACATGCACTAGGAGAACAAGCTCCAATTATCACCTCTTGGGTTGGATAGTTTTTTTGGGTGGGTTATAGATGCAACTAGCTCAAACTAGCCCTCATGTTTAGATATACTTTAGGGCTATTTGAGTCCGAACTAGCTCAAACTAACTGTAACCCATGGATACAACAGCAGTTAATCAACCGATAATTTGTAAGAATGCACTAAACTCCTCCTGGCCCATAATATAAGATGTTAATTCATCTAATATGTGAGTAGATTGGATGTTATAAGATACTCCCTCTGTTCCTAAATATTTGTGTTTTTAGAGATTTCAAATGGACTACCAGATACGGATTTATATAGAGATATTTTAGAGTGTAGGTTCACTCATTTATTTTAGAGTGTAGGTTCACTCATTTTGCTCCGTATGTAGTCACTTGTTGAAATCGCTACAAAGAAAAATATTTAGGAATGGAGGGAGTATTATAAAAGAGTGTTGTACTACATCATTGTGCAATTGTTGTTTAGCTTCTGATATTAAATTGGTGCTTTTAGGTACATATGGCATTGGTAAAGATTCACGCTTTGACCCTTTCTGCGTATGGGGCAATGAGATATCGATGAACCAGCATCAAGTGAGGAAGCTGATAAAGATTGTTTAGAAAATGGATCCAAAGATGGCAATTAAAGTATTTGTTTACACTTTATACAACACAACAGCGAACTACAGGAAGGTAAGTAAGAACTTTGCAGCCTTCTTTTACTGCCCATAATGAGTTGTGTTAGATGACAATGTCTGAATCCTTTTCCTTTGCAGTGGTTGCCAAAGCAGTTTACTCAAGATTACCTCTCAACTACATGATTGGTGGACATGCAAAGGTTAAAGTATTTCTACCACAACACGATGATTATCTAGATGTTTTAATGAAGGCCGTGAAGGATGAGCGATCGGCCATCACAAGGGGTTGGACTAGAGTAGTGTGTGCCTTCTGCATGCAGGAGGGCACAATATGGGCATTCCGCTTCACCTTGTTCAGCAACCAGAATGTATTTCGCCTCTTTCTTTACCGTCTTTAATAGTAGAAGTATACAACTGTGGTTCATCATTCTTTATTTGGTTCTTATGTAATTCTTTAGCATATGTACCTATGAATTGAATAATGCATTGGTTGTTTGAACCTGATGGATATGAATAAAGCTGTAGCAAACACTCAAATTCAAATTGAAATCCGGTACAATTTGAAATAGCAGAAATTAAATTACGATGAAATTACGCTCTCCTGGTTGTTACGGCACACACGGTTGGTAAAATAAAACACAAACGTTTGCGATATACACCATAATCCGAGACGGTTCACAGAGAGGAAACGTGTGCAAGCAAGCACACAGTTGCCGTTTGCGAAGCGTGTGCGGTGTCACACAATATCACAAACGGTGCGGGAAAGCTAAACGTTTGTGTTAGTTGCCTTATCGTACACGATTCGCAACCATGAATTGTTTCTGATGAAGTATGCGTCATAAACATTGCACCACAGAATAGCGTGTGCGGTAGTTGTCGTGTACGATGATGTTACGGCGGTCTGACGTTTCATAATCCTATCCGACACTCGTACGACCATTAGCTAATCTTCTTAATAGTGAACCGTTTGTGATGGGCCGCACATCATACACGTTCTATAATAGTGAACCGTTTGTGATGGGCCTCCCATCGTAAACAGAGCACCACTGAATACCGACTGCGATGGTAATGCGAGCAGAAACGAGTAGGAGTACTGTAGGGTCCCTATCCCCAACGGTGATGGGTCGTGTGGGAAGGACCCCCCTATCGCCGTCACTCACTAGGCGACGGTTCCAAATGCTGTCGCGGAAAGGGGTTAAAAACCGTTTGTATAGCACCGACGCGTACTATAGTGATTCCACATCAAAAAAATTATTTTTATCACTTACCTACTCGAGGACGAGTAGGAGTTAAGCTTGGGGATGCTGATACATATCCAAGGTATCTATAATTTTTTATTGTTCCATGCTATTATATTATCATTCTTGGATGTTTTACAATCATTTTATAGTAATTTTATATCATTTTTTGGTACTAACCTATTGACATAGTGCCAAGTGCCAGTTGTTGTTTTCTGCATGTTTTTTACATTGCAGGAAATCAATATCAAACGGAGCCCAAACACCGCGAAATTTTTTGGAGAACTTTTATGGGCTAGAAGACACTTGATGGGCCAAGGCAGCACCTGGGGCGTACCCCGAGGGGGGCACAAACCCCCAGGGCGCGCCCCGGTGGGTTGTGCTCACCTCGGTGGCCTCCCGCACCGCCTCTTTGCTCTATAAATACACCAATATTCCAGAAACCCTAGGGGAGTCGACAAAATATTCATCCAGCTGCCGGAGAGTCCAGAACCACCAGATCCAATCTAGACACCATCTCAGATGGGGTTCACCACCTCCATTGGTGCCTCTCTGATGATGCGTGAGTAGTTCCTTGTAGACCTACGGTTCCATAGTTAGTAGCTAGATGGCTTCATCTCTCTCTTTTGATTCTCAACACAATGGTCTCTTGGAGATTGATACATCTCCAACGTATCTATAATTTTTGATTGTTCCATGCTATTATATATTCTGTTTTGGATGTTTAATGGGCTTTATTATACACCTTTATTTTATTTTTGGGACTAACCTAATAACCCAAGGCCGAGTGCAGACTGTTGTTTGTTTGCCTATTTCAGGGTTTCGCAGAAAAGGAATATCAACGGAGTCCAAACGGAATGAAACCTTCGGGAGAGTTATTTTTGGAACCGTATCTACGCAGAAGACTTGGAGTACACGCGAGGGAATGAAGGAGGTGGCCACAAGGGTCCAGGGCGCGCCCCCTCCCCCTGGGCGCGGCCCCCACCCTCGTGGGCCCCCTCTGGCTCCTCCGATGCCCTCCTTCCTCCTATATATATCCATGTACCCTGAAAACATCGAGGCAACAGAGAAAACCCTAATTCCACCACCGCAACCTTCTATTCCCGTGAGATCCCATCTTGGGGCCTGTTCCGGAGCTCCGCCGAAGGGGGGATCTACCACAGAGTGCTTTTACATCAACACCATAGCCTCACCCATGAGTTGTGAGTAGTTTACCACAGACCTTCGGGTCCATAGTTATTAGCTAGATGGCTTCTTCTCTCTTTTTGGATCTCAATACAAAGTTCTCCTCGATTTTCGAGGAGATCTATTCGATGTAATCCTTTTTGCGGTGTGGTTGTCGAGATCCGATGAATTGTGGGTTTATGATCAAGATTATCTATCTGAAATATTTGATTCTTTTCTGAAATCTTTTATGTACGATTATAATATCCTTGCAAGTCTCTTCGAATTATTGGTTAGGTTTGGCCTACTAGATCTATAGTTCTTGCAATGGGAGAAGTGCTTGGCTTTGGGTTCAATCTTGCGATGTCATTTCCCAGTGAAAGCATGGGCATCAAGGCACGTATTGTATTGTTGCCATCGAGGATAAAAATATGGGGTTTATATCATATTGCTTGAGTTTATTCCTCTACATCATGTCGTCTTTCTTAAAGCATTACTATGTTCTTATGAACTTAATACTCTAGCTGCATGATGGATAGCGGTCGATGTGTGTAGTAATAGTAGTAGATCCAGAATCGTTTCGGTCTACTTGTCACGGACGTGATGCCTATATATAACGATCATGCCTAGATATTCTCATAACTATGCGCTTTTCTATCAATTGCTGACAGTAATTTGTTCACACACCGTAGAATTCTGCTATCATGAGAGAAGCCACTAGTGAAACCTATGGCCCCCGGGTCTATTCTCAACATATTAATCTTTCATGTACTTTACTTTGCTTTATTTACTTTTTGTTCTTATATCCAAAAATACCAAAAAATATTATACCATCCTATCTATCAGATCTCACTTTCGTAAGTGACAGTAAAGGGATTGACAACCCCTTATTGCGTTGGCTGCGAAGTTATTATTTGTTTGTGCAGGTGCGAGGGATTCGAGTGTGGTCTCCTACTAGATTGATACATTGGTTCTCAAAAACTTAGGAAAATACTTACGCTACTGTGCTGCATCACCCTTTCCTCTTCGAGGGAATGCAACGCAAGCTCGAGAAGTAGCAAGAAGAATTTCTAGCGCCGTTGCCGGGGAGGCTTACGCAAAAGTCATATACCAAGTACCTGTCACAAACCCTTATACTTCGCATTACATTTATTTGCCTCTCGTTTTCCTCTCCCCCACTTCACCCTTGCCGTTTTATTTGCCCTTCTTCTTCCGTGTGTTTACCGTTCGCTTGCTTCTTGTTTGCTTGTGTGTTGGATTGCTTGCTTGTCTCTATGGCTCAGAACAATACCAAATTATGTGACTTTTCCAATACCAACAAGAATGATTTTATTAGCACGCCTATTGCTCCTATTACCGATGCTGAATCTTGTGAGATCAATGCTGCTCTGTTGAATCTTGTCATGAAAGATCAATTTTCCGGCCTTCCTAGTGAAGATGCTGCTACCCATCTAAACAACTTTGTTGATTTGTGTGATATGCAAAAGAAGAGGGATACGGATAATGATATTGTTAACTTGAAGCTATTTCCGTTTTCACTTAGAGATCGTGCTAAAACTTGGTTTTCCTCTCTGACTAGAAATAGTATTGATTCATGGAATAAGTACAAAGATGCCTTTATCTCTAAGTATTTTCCTCCTGCTAAGATTATCTCTCTTAGGAACGATATTATGAAATTAAGCAACTAGATCATGAGCATGTTGCACAAGCTTGAGAGAGAATGAAATTAATGATACGTAATTGTCCTACACATGGTTTGAACTTATGGATGATTATACAAAACTTTTATGCTGGCTTGAATTTTGCTTCTAGAAATCTTTTAGATTCGGCCGCAGGAGGCACTTTCATGGAAACTACCTTAGGAGAAGCTACCAAACTCCTAGATAATATTATGGTTAACTACTCTCAATGGCACACCGAAAGATCTACTAGTAAAAAAGTGCATGCTATTGAAGAGATTAGTGTTTTGAGTGGAAAGATGGATGAACTTATGAAATTATTTGCTACTAAGAGTGCTTCCTCTGATCCTAATGATATGCCTTTATCTGCGTTGATTGAAAATAATAATGAATCTTTGGATGTGAATTTTGTTGGTAGGAATAATTTTGGTAACAATGCTTATAGAGGAAGCTTTAATCCTAGGACTTTTCCTAGTAATTCCTCTAATAATTATGGTAATTCCTACAATAACTCTTATGGAAATTTTGGTAAGGTGCCCTCTGAATTTGAAACTAGTGTGAAGGAGTTTATGATTTCGCAAAAGAATTTCAATGCTTTGCTTGAAGAAAAATTGCTCAACATTGATGAGTTGGCTAGGAACGTGGATAGAATTACTCTTGATGTTGACTCTTCGAAACTCAGATCTATTCCACCTAAGCATGATATCACTGAGTCTATTAAAGCCATGAGAATTTCCATTGATGAACGCAAAGAAAGAACCGCTAGGATGCGTGCTAAAAAAGAGTGCTTTATGAAAGCGTGTTCTTCTAGTTATCATGAAAATAAAGATAAAGATCTAAAAGTTATTGATGTGTCTCCTATTAGATCCTTGTTTTCTAGTATGAATCTTGATAAAGATGGGACTGGAGATGAGTCTACTTGAGTTAAAAGGCGTCCCAATGATTCGGAGTTTTTAGATCTTGATGCTAAAATTGTTAAAAGTGGGATTGAAGAGATTAAAACTTTGCATAGTGATGAACCCACTATTTTGGATTTCAAGGGATTCAATTATGATGATTACTCTTTGATAGATTGTATTTCCTTGTTGCAATCCGTACTAAATTCTCCGCATGCTTATAGTCAAAATAAGGCTTTTACCAAACACATAGTTGATGCTTTGATGCAATCTTATGAAGAAAAACTTGAATTAGAAGTTTCTATCCATAGAAAGCTTTATGATGAGTGGGAACCTACTATTAAAATTAAAATCAAAGATCATGAGTGCTTTGCTTTGTGTGATTTGGGTGCAAGTGTTTCTACTATCCCAAAAACTTTGTGTGATTTGTTAGGTTTCCATGAGCTTGATGATTGTTCTTTGAATTTGCATCTTGCGGATTCTACCATTAAGAAAACTATGGGAAGGATTAATGATGTTCTTATTGTTGCCAATAGCAATTATGTGCCCGTAGATTTCATCGTTCTTGATATAGATTGCAATCCTTCATGTCCTATTATTCTTGGTAGACCTTTCCTTAGAATGATTGGTGTAATTATTGATATGAAGGAAGGAAATATTAGATTCCAATTTCCGTTAAGGAAAGGGATGGAACACTTTCCTAGAAATAAAATCAAATTACCTTATGAGTCTATTATGAGAGCCACTTATGGATTGCCTACCAAAGATGGCAATACCTAGATCTATTCTTGTATCATGCCTAGCTAGGGGCGTTAAACGATAGCGCTTGTTGGGAGGCAACCCAATTTTATTTTATTTGTTTTTGCTTTTGTTTAGGAATAAATTTTGCATCTAGCTTCTGCTTAGATGTGGTTTTTTGTTTTAATAAGTGTTTGTGCCAAGTAGAACCTTTGGGAAGACTTGTGTGAAGTTTATATGATCATGCTGCGAAAAACAGAAACTTTAGCTCTCACGAGATTAGCCACCAGATTTTACTGGATAGTGCTATTTAGTTGATTCTTTTTTCAGATGATTGATAGACAAATTTCTCACGTTTACCAATTTATTTAAACTTTTTTGGAGTTACATAAGTATTCAAAAGTTACAGATTACTACAGACTGTTCTATTTTTGACAGATTCTGTTTTTCGTGCGTTGTTTGCTTATTTTGATGCATCTATGAGTAGTGTTGGGGAATATGAATCATAGAGAAGTTGCAATACAGTAGGTTTAACACCAATATAAACAAATAATTAGTTCATTAAGGTACCTTTGAGTGGTGGTTTGTTTTCTTATACTAACGGAGCTCACGAGATTTTTGGCTAAATTTTGTGTTGTGAAGTTTTCAAGTTTTGAGTATGGCTTTGATGGAATATGGAACCAAGAGTGGCAAGAGCCTAAGCTTGGGGATGCCCAAGGCACCCCAAGGTAAAATTCAAGGACAACCAAAAGCCTAAGCTTGGGGATGCCCCGCGAAGGCATCCCCTCTTTCGTCTTCATCTATCGGTAACTATACTCGGGACTATATTTTTATTCACCACATGATATGTGTTTTGCTTGGAGCGTCATGTATGATTTGAGTGTTTGCTTTTTAGTTTGCCACAATTATCCTTGCTGGACACACCTTTTGAGAGAGATAAATATGGTTTAGAATTTATTGGAATACTCTATGTGCTTCACTTATATCTTTTGAGCTAGATAGTTTCGCTCTAGTGCTTCACTTATGTCTTTTAGAGCACGGTGGTGGTTTTATTTTGTAGAAATTGTTGATCTCTCATGCTTCACTTAAATCTATTTGAGAGTCTTTCATAACAGCATGGTAATGTGCTTTGGTTATAAAACTAGTCGTAATATGATAGGCATCCATTATGAGTATAGTAAAAACTTTCACATAAAGTGCATTGAATACTATGAGAAGTTTGATACTTGATGATTGTTTTGAGATATGAGGATGGTGATATTAGAGTGATGCTAGTAGAGTAGTTGTGAATTTGAGAAATACTTGTGTTGAGGTTTGCAAGTCCCGTAGCATGCACGTATGGTAACCATTGTGTGACAAATTTGAAGCATGAGGTATTTCATTGTGTCATCCTTTGTGTGGAGGTCGGAGGCGCGCGATGGTTAACTCCTACCAACCTTCCCCATAGGAGCATGCGTGTAGTACTTTGTTTTGATGACTTGTAGATTTTTGCAATAAGTATGTGAGTTCTTTATGACTAATGTCAAGTCCATCGATTATACGCACTCTCACCCTTCCACCATTCTTAACCTCTCTCGTACCGCGCAACTTTTGCCGGTACCATACACCCACCATATACCTTCCTCAAAACAGCCACCATACCTACCTATCATGGCACTTCCATTGCCATTCCGAGATATATTGACATGCAACTTTCCACCGTTCCGTTTGTTATGACACACTTCATCATTGTCATATCGCCATGCATGATCATGTAGTTGACATCGTATTTGTGGCTAGGCCACCATGCGTAATTTTTCATACATGTCACTCTTGATTCATGGCACATCCCGGTACACCGCCGAAGGCATTCATATAGAGTCGTACTTTTTTCTAGTATCGAGTTGTAAATCAATATAAGTGTGATGATCACCATTATTAGAGCATTGTCCCAAAGAAAAAAAAGAAAAAAAAGGAAAGGCCAAAGAAAAAAAGAAAGGCCCAAAAAAAAGAAAAAAAGAAAAAAAAGGGACAATGCTACTATCTTTTTCCACACTTGTGCTTCAAAGTAGCACAATGATCTTCATGATAGAGAGTCTCATGTTTAGTCACTTTCATATACTAGTGGGAATTTTCATTATAGAACTTGGCTTGTATAATCCAACGGTGGGCTTCCTCAAATGCCCTAGGTCTTTGTGAGCAAGCAAGTTGGATGCACACCCACTTAGTTTCTTTTGTTGAGCTTTCATACATTCATAGCTCTAGTGCATCCGTTGCATGGAAATCCCTACTCACTCACATTGATATCTATTGATGGGCATCTCCATATCCCATTGATACGCCTAGTTGATGTGAGACCATCTTCCTTTTTTTGCCTTCTCCACAACCACCACTCTATTCTACATAGTGCTATGTCCATGGCTCACGCTCATATATTGTGTGAAATTTGAAAGAGTTTGAAAAAAAATAAAGTATGAAACAAGTGCTTGGTTGAAACCGGGGTTGTGCATGATTGGAGTATTTTGTGTGACGAAGATGGAGCATAGCCTAACTATATGATTTTGTAGGGATGAACTTTCTTTGGCCATGTTATTTTGAGAAGACATGATTGCTTTGTTAGTATGCTTGAAGTATTATTATTCTTATGTCACTATGAACTTTTATATTGAATCTTTCAGATCTGAACATTCATGCCACAATAAAGATATTACATTGAGAATTATGTTAGTTAGCATTCCACATCAAAAATTCTATGTTTATCATTTACCTACTCGAGGACGAGCAGGAATTAAGCTTGGGGATGCTTGATATGTCTCCAACGTATCTATAATTTTTGATTGTTCCATGCTATTATATATTCTGTTTTGGATGTTTAATGGGCTTTATTATACACTTTATATTATTTTTGGGACTAACCTACTAACCCAAGACCCAGTGCAGATTGTTGGTTTTTTTTGCTTATTTCAGGGTTTCGCAGAAAAGGAATATCTAACGGAGTCCAAATGGGATGAAACCTTCGAGAGAGTTATTTTTGGAACCGTATCTACACAGAACACTTGGAGTACACGCGAGGGAACGAAGGAGGTGGCCACGAGGGTCCGGGGCGCGCCCCCCACCTTCGTGGGGCCCCTCTGGCTCCCCCGATGCCCTCCTTCCTCCTATATATATCCACGTACCCTGAAAACATCGAGGCAACAGAGAAAACCCTAATTCCACCGCCGCAACCTTCTGTTTTCGTGAAATCCCATCTTGGGGCCTATTCCGGAGCTCCGCCAGAGGGGGGATCTACCATGGAGTGCTTCTACATCAACACCATATCCTCACCCATGAGTTGTGAGTAGTTTACCACAGACCTTCGGGTCCATAGTTATTAGCTAGATGGCTTCTTCTCTCTTTTTGGATCTCAATACAAAGTTCTCCTCGATCTTCGAGGAGATCTATTCGATGTAATCCTTTTTGGCGTGTGTTTGTCAAGATCCGATGAATTGTGGGCTCATGATCAAGATTATCTATGATAAATATTTGATTCTTTTCTGAAATATTTTCTGTATGATTATAATATCCTTGCAAGTCTCTTCGATTTATTGGTTTGGTTTGGCCTACTAGATCTATAGTTCTTGCAATGGGAGAAGTGCTTGGCTTTGGGTTCAATCTTGAGGTGTCCTTTCCCAGTGACAGCAGGGGCAGCAAGGCACATATTGTATTGTTTCCATCGAGGCTAAAAAGATGGGGTTTATATCATATTGCTTGAGTTTATCCCTCTACATCATGTCATCTTGCTTAAAGCATTACTCTGTTCTTATGAGCTTAATACTCTAGATGCATGCTGGATAGCGGTCGATGTGTGGAGTAATAGTAGTAGATGCAGAATTGTTTCGGTCTAGTTGTCACGGACGTGATGCATATATATAATGATCATGCCTAGATATTCTCATAAATATGCGCTTTTCTATCAATTGCTCGACAGTAATTTTTTCACCCACCGTAGAATTCTGCTATCATGAGAGAAGCCACTAGTGAAACCTATTGCCCCGGGGTCTATTCTCAACATATTAATTTTTCATCTACTTTACTTTGCTTTATTTACTTTCTGTTCTTATATCCAAAAATACCAAAAATATTATACTATCATATCTATCAGATCTCACTTTCGTAAGTGACCGTAAAGGGATTGACAACCCCTTATCATGTTGGCTGCGATGTTCTTATTTGTTTGTGCAGGTGCAAGGGACTCACGCGTGTCTCCTACTGGATTGATACCTTGGTTCTCAAAAACTAAGGTAAATACTTATGCTATTGTGCTGCATCACCCTTTCCTCTTCGAGGGAATACAACGCAAGCTCGAGAAGTAGCAGAGATCCATATGATGTAACTCTTTTTGCGGTGTGTTTGTTGGGATCCGATGAACTTTGAGTTTATGATTAGATATATCTTTTTATATCCATGAAAGTTATTTGAGTTTCTTTGATCTCTTATAGCCTCGTATTTATTCTCCGATATTTGGGTTTTGTTTGGCCAACTTGATCTATTTATCTTGCAATGGCAAGAGGTGCCCGGTAGTGGGTTCGATCTTACGGTGCTCGATCCCAGTGATAGAAAGGGAACCGACACGTATGTATCGTTGCTACTAAGGATAAACCGACGAGATCCATATCTAATGCCATATATAAATGGATCTTGTCTTCATCATGTCATCATTCTTAATGCATCACTCTGTTTTTCCATGAACTTAATACACTAGATGCATGCTGGATAGCGGTCCATGTGTGGAGTAATAGTAGTAGATGCAGGCAGGAGTCGGTCTACTAATCTTGGACGTCATGCCTATGTAATGATCATTGCCTGTATATCGTCATAATTATTTGAGGTTTTATCAATTGCCAAACAGTAATTTGTTTACCCACTGTTTGCTATTTTTTTCTCGAGAGAAGCCACTAGTGAAACCTACGGCCCCCGGGTCTTCTTTCTCATATATTTGCATTTGCGATCTACATTTTCATTGCATTTATTTTCAGATCTACTAAACCAAATATACAAAAAATACCTTGCTGCAATTTATTATTATTTATTTTATTTGGCGTTCAATCTATCAATCTACTACAAATTTCTCACGTCTGTTTTGTCTATCTTGAGGCCCCGTACCCCAAAAGGGATTGACAACCCCTTTAACACGTCGGGTTGCGAGAAGTTGTTATTTGTGTGCGGGTACTGTTTATGTTGTGTTGCTTGGTTCTCCTACTGGTTCGATAACCTTAGTTTCACATCTGAGGGAAATACCTACCGCCGCTGTGCTGCATCATCCCTTCCTCTTTGGGGAAATACCGACATAGCTTTAAGCGACGTCAAACCTCCGCTTCTTCTAGCCATGCCGGTTCTACTACTAGCCATACCGGTGCTACTACTAGCCACGCCAGTGGTGGCGGCGACTCCGGTGAATCTGAGGAGGAAGAGGTGGACTTGCAGGACGAGGAAGGCCTGGAGGAGACGAATATGTCACAAATGATGGATGCACCACCGGTTTCCCAAGCAAAAAGGGTTGGACACCCTCATGTGGATCCATTCATCCCGGATCCCAAGCAAAAATATCGTGAATGAGGGGTGCTCTAAGAGAGGAAGAAAGGGATGTTCAACTGGTGTTTGGTCTTGTTGAACTAGTGTTTCATCATGTTGAACTAGTGTTTGATGTTTCTGTTGGGGATCATTGCAGAAATTAAAATTATATTCTACGCATCACCAAGATCAATCTATGGAGTGACTAGCAATAAGAGAGGGGAGTGCATCTTCATACCTTTGAAGATCGTGATGCGGAAGCATTGCAAGAACACGGTTGGTGGAGTCGTACACGAAGCGATTCAGATCACGGCCGAATCCAATCTAAGCGCCGAACAACGGCGCCTCTGCGTTCAACACATGTACAGCCCGGTGACGTCCCCCACGCCTTGATCCAGCAAGGAGAGAGGGAGAGGTTGGGGAAGACTCCGTCCAACAGCAGCACGATGGTGTGGTTGTGGTGGAGGAGCGTGATTCTCCCACAGGGCTTCATCAAGCGCTACGAGATACGAGTAGGAGGAGAAGCAGGGTTGCGCCAAGAGGGAGAAAGAGCCATGTGTTGCGCAGCCCCAAGACCCCCACAATTTATAGGGGAAGGGGAGAGGGGGCCGGCTCCCTCTAGATGGGATCTAGAGGGGGGCGGCGGCCAGGGGGGCTTGCCCACCAAGCCAAGGGGGCGCCCCTTAGGGTTTCCCCCCAAACCCTAGGCGCATGGGCGCTAGGGTGGGAGGCGCCCAGCCCACTTAGGGGCTGGTCCCTCTCCATATATAGCCCATAGGGCCCTCCGGGGCAGGTGGACCCCCGGAACCCCTTCGGTGGTCCCGGTACAATACAGGCACCCCCTCGAACCTTTCCGATGACCGTATAATGACTTCACATATATACATCTTCACCTCCGGACCATTCCGTAACTCCTTGTGACGTCTGGGATCTCATACGGGACTCCGAACAACATTCGGTAACCACGTACATACATTTCCTATAACCCTAGCGTCATCGAACCTTAAGTGTGTAGACCCTACGGGTTCGGGAACATTGCACACATGACTGAGACATCTCTCCAGCCAATAACCAACAGCGGGATCTGGATACCCATGTTGGCTCCCACATATTCCACGATGATCTTATCGGATGAACCACGATGTCAAGGATTCAATCAATCCCGTATACAATTCCCTTTGTCTACCGATATAGTACTTGCCCGAGATTCGATCGTCGGTATCCCTATACCTTGTTCAATCTCGTTACTGGCAAGTCTCTTTATTCGTTCCGTAACACATCATCCCGTGACCAACTCCTTAGTCACATTGAGCTCATTATGATGATGTCTTACCGAGTGGGACCAGAGATACCTCTTCGTCACACAGAGTGACAAATCCCAATCTCGATACGTACCAACCCAACAGATACCTTCAGGGATACCCGTAGTGCACCTTTATAGCCACCCAGTTACGTTGTGACGTTTGACACACCCAAAGCATTCCTACGGTATCCGGGAGTGGCACAATCTCATGGTCTAAGGAAATGATACTTGACATTGGCAAAGCTTTAGCGGACGAACTACACGATCTTGTGCTATGCTTAGTATTGGGTATTGTCCATCACATCATTCTCCTAATGATGTGTTCCCGTTATCAACGACATCCAATGTCCATGGTCATGAAACTGTGACCATCTATTGATCAACGAGCTATCCAACTAGAGGCTCACTAGGGACATATTATGGTCTATGTATTCACACATGTATTACGGTTTCCGGTTAACACAATTATAGCATGAACAATACACGATTATCATGAACAAGGAAATATAATAATAACCATTTTATTATTACCTCTCGGGCATATTTCCAACAGTCTCCCACTTGCACTAGAGTCAATAATCTAGTAACATTGTGATGAATCGAACACCCATAGAGTTCTGGTGTTGATCATGTTTTGCTCGTGGAAGAGGTTTAGTCAACGAATCTGCGACATTCAGATCCGTATGCACTTTACAAATATCTATGTCTCCATCTTGAATATAACCAGGAATGGAGTAGAAATGGCGCTTGATGTGCTTGGT
>LR738713.1:577214652-577262676 GCA_902687465.1 Secale cereale | reverse complement strand
CATATCCTTAGTCCTTTTCAGGTACTTCAGGATGTTCTTGACCGCTGTCCAGTGTTCCATTCCTGGATCACTTTGGTACCTCCCCACCAAACTTATGGCAAGGTTCACATCAGGTCTGGTACACAACATGGCATACATAATAGAACCTATGGCTGAGGCATAGGGGATGACACTCATCTTTTCTCTATCTTCTGTCGAGGTCGGGCATTGAGTCGTGCTCAATCTCACACCTTGCAATACAGGCAAGAACCCTTTCTTGGACTGATCCATATTGAACTTCTTCAATATCTTGTAAAGGTATGTGCTTTGTGAAAGACCAATGAGGCATCTCGATCTATCTCTATAGATCTTGATGCCTAATATGTAAGCAGCTTCTCCAAGGTCCTTCATTGAAAAACACTTATTCAAGTAGGCCTTTATGCTTTCCAAAAGTTCTATATCATTTCCCATCAATAATATTTCATCCACATATAATATGAGAAATGCTACAGAGCTCCCACTCACTTTCTTGTAAATACATGCTTCTCCATAAGTCTGTATGAACCCCAAACACTTTGATCGCTTCATCAAAATGAATGTTCCAACTCTGAGATGCTTGCACCAGCCCATAGATGGAGCGCTGGAGCTTGCATACCTTGGTAGCATTCTTAGGATCGACAAAACCTTCCGGCTGTATCATATACAATTCTTCCTTAAGGAAACCGTTAAGGAATGACGTTTTGACGTCCATTTGCCATATCTCATAATCATAGAATGCGGCAATTGCTAACATGATTCGGACGGACTGCAGCATTGCTACGGGAGAGAAAGTCTCATCGTAGTCAATTCCTTGAACTTGTCGATAACCCTTAGCTTCAAGCCGAGCCTTATAAATGCTCACATTTCCATCCGCGTTAGTCTTCTTCTTAAAGATCCATTTATTTTCTATGGCTTGCCGATCATCGGGCAAGTCAACCAAAGTCCATACTTTGTTATCATACATGGATCCTGCTATTTCTCGAGCTTGCGTTGTATTCCGTCGAAGAGGAAAGGGTGATGCATGATACGTCTCCGTCGTATCTATAATTTTTTATTGTTCCATGCCAATATTATACAACTTTCATATACTTTTGGCAACTTTTTATACTATTTTTGGGACTAACATATTGATCCAGTGCCCAGTGCCAGTTCCTGTTTGTTGCATGTTTTTTGTTCCGCGGAATATCCATATGAAACGGAGTCCAAACAGGATAAAAACGGACGGAGATTTTTTTTGGAATATATATGAATTTTGGGAAGTGGAATCAACATGAGACGATGCCCGAGTGGCCCACGAGGGCGAGGGCGCGCCCTGGGCCCTCGTGGCCACTCCATATGGCGGTTGGTGCCCTTCTTTCACCGCAAGAAAGCTAATATCCGGATAACAATCATGTCAAAAATTCAGCCCAATCGGAGTTACAGATCTCCGGGAATATAAGAAACGGTGAAAGACCATAATCTGGGAACGCAGAAACAGAGAGAGATAGAGAAAGAGATCCAATCTCGGAGGAGCTCTCGCCCTTCTGCCGCCATGGACCATAGAGGGAACCCTTCTCCCATCTAGGGAGAAGGTCAAGGAAGAAGAATAAGGAGGGCGGCTCTCTCCCCCTCGCTTACGGTGGCGCCGGAACGCCGCCGGGGCCATCATCGTGTGACGGCGATCTACACCAACACCTCCGTCATCTTCACCAACATCTTCATCACCTCCCCCATCTATCTACAACGTTCCACTCTCCCGCGACCCGCTGCACCCTCTACTTGAACATGGTGCTTTATGCTTCATATTATTATCCAATGACGTGTTGCCATCCTATGATGTTTGAGTAGATTTTCGTTGTCCTATCGGTAATTGGTGAATTGCTATGATTGGTTTAATTTGCTTGTGGTTATGTTGCTGTCCTTTGGTGCCCATCATATGAGCGCGCACGTGGATCACACCATAGGGTTAGTTGCATGTTGATAGGACTACGTATTGGAGGGCAAGAGTGACAAAAGCTTCAACCTAGGATAGAAATTGATGCATACGGGATTGAAGGGGGGCCAATATATCTTAATGCTATGGTTGGGTTTTACCTTAATGAACGTTAGTAGTTGCGGATGCTTGCTAATAGTTCCAATCATAAGTGCATAGAATTCCAAGTCAGGGATGACATGCTAGCAGTGGCCTCTCCCACATAAAACTTGCTATCGGTCTATTAACGTAGTCAATTGCCTAGGGACAATTTCACAACTCCTACCACCACTTTTCCACACTCGCTATACTATATTTATTGCTTCTTTACCTAAACAGCCCCTAGTTTATATTTACATGGTCTTTATTATCTTGCAAATCTATCATGTTACACCGACAAAGTACTTCTAGTTTTATACTTGTTCTAGGTAAAGCGAACGTCAAGCATGCGTAGAGTTGTATCGGTGGTCGATAAAACTTGAGGGAATATTTGTTCTACCTTTAGCTCCTCGTTGGGTTCGACACTCTTACTTATCAAAAGATGCTACAACTGACCCCCTACACTTGTGGGTTATCAAGACCTTTTTTTGGCGCCGTTGCCGGGGAGCAATAGCGTGGGGTGAATATTCTCGTGTGTGCTTGTTTGCTTTATCACTAAGTAGATTTTATTTGTTGTTCTAAGTTGTTCTCTATCTTTAGTTATGGATATGGAACACGAAATACCAAAAAAATTAGGTGTACATGCTACTCATGGATATGGGGAACCTCCTAAAACCCTTGATGCTCATTATGTGAAAGATATTATGTACTACTTTGATAATCCTGAGAAAACCACATTCAACTATATAATGGGAGTAACGTTGGATCAACGTGAATACATTAGAGATTATCGCTTGACACAAAAAGGGAAACTATTATGGGATCAAATTTACTGTTGCATTGGTATGCTCGGCAACTATGCTTGAGATATGATTATACTTGTTTCTCTAGGATGAAGGCTCCACACCTTCCCTTTTCATGCAAATTTGATGATAATGAAACCTTAGCTTCTTATGCTAATGGTATATATGATTATTATGATGTGGAACAAATAGAAGAATTTATTGCTTTTAAGGGTGCGTATGAAATTGAATCTCTGTTTAAAAAGTAGGATGCTTTTGATGATGATGTTTATAGGTTTGAAAATCTTGCTATATTGAAATATTTCTATTTGAATTATGAATACAATGCCAATATTGATGTGTTTATTGACAAGGTCTCCGCTGTCCAAGAAGACACTAATATTTTGCAGGAGTCTATGGAAGAAGAAATTAATGAAATTGTGAGATCATTGGATGAAAAAGATGAGGAGGAGAGCGAAGAACAAAAGGAGGAAGAGCGGATTGATCACCCGTGCCCACCTTCTAATGAGAGTAACTCTTTATCCCATACATTGTTTAATTTTCCTTCGTGCTTACCGAAGGATGAATGCTATGATGATTGTTTTGATCCCGTTGATTCTTTTGAAATATCCCTTTTTGATGATGCTTGTTATGCTTGTGGCCAAGATGCCAATATGAATTATGCTTATGGAGATGAACTTGCTATAGTTCCTTATGTTAAACATGAGATAGTTGCTATTGCACCCACACATGATAGTCCTATTATCTTTTTGAATTGTCCAAACTACCCTATATTGGAGAAGTTTGCACTTATTAAGGATTATATTGATGGGTTGCCTTTTTCCATTACACATGATGATTTTGATGAGTATAATATGCATGTGCTTGCTGCTCCTACTTGCAATTATTATGAGAGAGGAACTATATATCCGCCTCTCTACGTTTCCAACACGATAGAATTGCAAGAAACTGTTTATACTATGCATTGGCCTTTACTTGATGTGCATGAATTGTTCTTGTATGACATGCCTATGCATAGGAAGAGAGTTAGACTTCTTTTTTGCATGACACATATCACTTTGTGCTCACTACTAAATGCCAAATCATTGCTAATTAAAATTGGCTTTGATATACCTTGGGATCCGGGTGGATCAATTACTTGAGCACTATATGCCTAGCTTAATGGCTTTAAAGAAAGCGCTGCCAGGGAGACAACCCGGAAGTTTTAGAGAGTCATTTATTTATGTTGTGTGCTTTTATAAAATTTAAAAACAAAAATATATATTGAGGGGAACCTAAAACTTTTCAAAAAGAAAAGTGAAAGTAAGAAGGACGAGCACCATTGAAATGGGGGAGCTCCTTGAACTTTGTTCATGCCCATGGAAACTTTGCAAATCTTAATTACAGAAACTTTTCAACAAAAATAATTATCCCCTTGTACAATTCCATTGTATTATAAAAATAATGTGCCAAGATTTTCCTTTAGGATGATTAAACTTCTTGTTGGTTTGTGCGGTGCAAAAACAGAAACTTTGGGTGTAGTCACTCTGTGCGTTCGGTTTATTCGGTTTACATGGTTCGGTTTATACGGTTTTTCGGTTTGTACGATATTAATACTTCGGTAAATACGGTATGAAATGAAAATACGGTTCGGTTTCGGTATATAACAAATTATTTCGGTATGGTTTCGGTATATACCATAAAAACCAAAGTTGACGCGGATTTGAAAATGACGTAATAATAATTTACCAATTTATGACTCAAAACCAATCAAAACATATACTATTTTACATAAATAGTATATAACTATATATATAAGTGTATATGCATGCATATATTCATCCCTTAATGATTATGGACGCGCTTAGCATCTTTTAAAGAGAAAAATAACTCTGTTACAAGAAAAATGTACATGCTTAGTAGTGAATTTGACTCATGTACAAGAAAAATGACAACTTGTATGGTTGTTTGTCTCAAGAAATATAAATTTATTTATTACTTCGGTTTATTCGGTTAACCGTTTGGTTTTTCGGTATATACCATAAAAACCAAAGTTCAAATCGGTATGAAAATTCCATACCATACCAAAACCATAAACCATAAAAACCATAAAATTGGTTCGGTTCGGTTTATTTTCGGTATGGTTTTTCGGTTCGGTTTCAAAATGCACAGCCCTAGGCTGTAGTGTGCGATTTTACAGTTTTTACTAGAATGTCGAAAGGATGTGAATTTTTTTGAAAAGTCTTGCTATATAAATTTTTGATTTTTCCTAATTTTGACAGAATTGTTAGAGTTACAAAAGTATGGTTAATGTTCAGATTACTACAGACTGTCATGTTTTCACAGATTACTGTTATAGCTTCATTATTTGCATATGTTTGAATTCTTGTTGAAGCCTCCTTGACTTGCGGCCATAGAATTGTGATAGAATACAGTAGGTAATGTTTATTTATAATTATACAATAATGTTAGACCAGTACATGATGGGATTTCATTGATCATATGCACTAACCCCGCCACTAAAAGTTCGGTTAAGTTTTGTGTGGATGAAGTGTTCGAAGATCGAGGAGGTCTCGATGTAAGAAGGAGGAGGAGAGGCAAGAGCTCAAGCTTGGGGATGCCCAAGGCACCCCAAGTAAATATTCAAGTAGACTCAAGCGTCTAAGCTTGGGGATGCCCCGGAAGGCATCCCATCTTTCTTCAACAAGTATCGGTATGTTTTCGGATTCGTTTCATTCACATGATATGCGTAAACTCTTGGAGCGTCGTGCGCTTTTTATTTTTATTTTAATAAATGTACCATGCTGGTATGAGATAGTCCTTGGTTGATTTATAGAATGCTCTTTGCACTTCACTTATATCTTTTGAGTATGGCTTTATAGAATGCTTCATGTGCTTCACTTATATCATTTGAAGTTTCGATTGACTGTTTCTCTTCACATAGAAAACCGACATTTGTAGAATGCTCTTTTGTTTCACTTATATTTGTTAGAGCGAGGGAATATCTTTTGTAGAAAGAATTAAAACTATCTTGCTTCACTTATATATATTTAGAGAGTTGACAGGAATTGGTCATTCACATGGTTAGTCATAAAATCCTACATAAACTTGTAGATCGCTGAATATGATATGTTTGATTCCTTGCAATAGTTTTGTGATATAGAGATGCTAATATGTGGGAGGACTAGTGAATGATTATGGTTTAGTAGAAATATTGGTGTTAAGGTTTGTGATTCCTGAAGCATGCACGTATGATCTCCTAACTATGTAACCAAATTGGCGCGCATTGTATTTTGATTGTTCATCTTTGCGTGAAGGTCGGGGGCGCGCGATGGTTAGCTCCTACCAACCTCCCCCCTAGGAGCATGCATCGTAGTATTTTGCTCCGAGGGCTAATAGATTTTTCTCAATAAGTATGTGAGTTCTTTATGACTAATGTTGAGTCCATGGATTATACGCACTCTCACCCTTCCACCTTGCTAGCCACTCTAGTACCGCGCAACTTTCGCCAGTGCATCAAACCATCTTATATCCTTCCTCAAAACAGCCACCATACCTACCTATTATGGCATTTCTATAGCCATTCCAATATATATTTCCAAGTAACTCCACCGTTCTGTTTATTATGACATGCACCATCATTGTCATATTGCCTTGCATGATCGTAAGATAGCTAGCATGACGTTTCCATGGCTTGTCCATTTTTTTATGTCATTGCTACGCTAGATCATTGCACATCCCGGTACACCGCCGAATGCATTCATATAGTCATACTTTGTTCTAGCATGGAGTTGTAAGTAAATAAAAGTGTGATGATCATCATTATTAGAGCATTGTCCCAGAAAAAAAGAGAGAAGAAAGGCCAAATAAAAAAAGAAAGATCAAATAAAAAAAGGAAGGCCCAAAATAAGAATAAAAAGAAAAGAAAGAAAAGAAAAAAGGGACAATGCTACTATCATTTTTTCCACACTTGTGCTTCAAAGTAGCACCATGATCTTCATGATAGAGAGTCTCCTATGTTGTCACTTCCATATACTAGTGGGAATTTTCATTACAGAACTTGGCTTGTATATTCCAACGATGGGCTTCCTCAAATGCCCTAGGTCTTCATGAGCAAGCAAGTTGATGCACACCCACTAGTTTTCTTTTGAGCTTTCATACACTTATAGCTCTAGTGCATCCGCTACATGGCAATCCCTACTCACTCACATTGATACGCCTAGTCGATGTGAGACTTTCTCCCTACTTTTGTCTACTACCACCTTCTATTCCACCCATAGTTCTATGTCCATGGCTCACTGTGACGCCCGAGACCGACGTCCCAGAAGATTCCAGAAGCTTCCCGAAGATTCCAGATGTTCCGGGTTGCCCGTGTGTTCTTTTGAGCTTGTGTTATTTAATTTTTGCATTGCATCATGTCATCATGCCATCATGTCATTTTAATTTTGCATCTCAACCTAAATAATTCGTGTGGGCCTTCGGTCCATTTAAATCGAGGGAAGGTGACTTCTCTTTATAACATATAAAAGTCTCTCAGTATTTAGGGAGCTATATAATAAATATTCCATTGTTTGGAATTACCCGCAACACACTTGCATTTTCCCCATGTCTTTCTCACTTCAAGTTTCACCTTCAAATCTTGCCAATAATTCTTTTCCGTTGTTTCGAGGTTCCTCCAAAAATTTGAACATTTTTGGACACTTCTATATTCAAGTTTTAGTTCAAAACTATTTGAATTAAATTCAAATAAGTTTGAATATTTTTTCCGATCTGGCTTTTGTATTTTTCTCCGGTCGTGCTCATTTTTACGAGCCCGAGAAAAATTATCATCTTGTGCTTTTGCCCTAACCCCCTCCGCTTTCTTTCTTCTCTTTTATTTTCTGCTAAAGAAAATAAACAGAGGGCAGCCTCCTGGGCCATGAGGTCCTTCTGGCCATTTTCCCTCCTCCAGCCTCCTTCTCTCCTTCCTCCCTCCTTAGGCCCATCGGCCCAACTCCCTCAGGCCCACTCCAGCCCAGCCGGCCCTTCTGGTCCGACCGAACCCTAGCTGCCCGCTCATCCCGACCGCTCCCTCGTTTTTCCTCTCGTCCGCCGCCAGGAGCGAAGACCCATCGCTCGACCCCTCTCCCTCGCCCCCAGTCTCGATCCCCTTCTCCCTCGACCCTCTCCCCTTCGAGCAGCGCCGACCGAGGCCCGATTTTTCCCTCGTACCTCTCCATCTCTCCCTCGCGACGCTCCAGCGCCGGGCGTCGAGCGCCCCGGCCTCCCGTCGGCCCGAGCGCCCTTCCTCTCCCGAGCGCCTTCCCTTCCCGTCGGCCAGGGCCTCGCCCAGGGCCCCGACGAGCTGCCCCGCGCGCGGGCTCCCTCCTCCTTCATCCGTCCTCGCCCGACGACTCCTCCGAGCTCCCGCGGCCAGGAGCCCAGGCACCAGCGCCTTCCTCGACCAGGCCGGATCCCTGCGCCAGGAGCGCCGCCCCGAGCGCCATGGCCGTCCAGGCCTCTTCCACGTCCCGAGCAGCGCCGCCCCAGGCTGCGGCCTCACCTCCCGCGCCGCGCTGCGCCCCGAGCCGCGCCCGTCATCCTCCGGTCCTTCCGTTCCTGCGCTCGCCGCTGCATCCCGTTCCGCGAGCCTCCCCGAGCGCCTGCGGCCTCCCTTCTCCAGCATCACCAGGAGCCCGGCCTCCCCGTTCTGTTGCAGCACCACGAGGCCTTGGTTTCTTTTTGTTGTTGTTTGTCGCTGTTTTCGCCAAGTGCACCGCAGCCGGCTTGGTGTTGTTATTTTTGGTCCAGCAGGTTTTGGCAAGTTCGACGCAAGTACCCCTACCGTCGCCCGTGAACCTCTACGGAATGTGTACGACTTCGAGACGAGAACGACTACACGTGACGGCGACCCGACCAAGTACCTCTTCGATAAGTTCCTCTACGTCGACGACGACCGCGACAAGTACCCCTACCGACGCCCGGAAACACCAAGTACCTCTCCGATGAACGTGAACCACTACATGACCCGACAAGTATCACTACATGTACAAGTACCTCGACGCCCGGAGCACTCGTGAACGACAAGTACCCCGACAACATGTGTACCACTACCGTCGCCCCGTGAACGACTACCGAGGCGCCAAGTACCTCTACGGAACGACTCCTTCCACTTCGGAAACGTGAACGCCTACTTCGCTCTACGGCCATGAACGACTTCTTCCACTACGTCCCTCGACGACTCGATTCCGCCCCGAAACGAGAGTTTCGAAGGTATAACCCCGTGGATGACCCGTGAGTTGCATGCTTGCTTGTGTTGTATGAAATGTTTCCCGTGTGTGCACCGTGTCCGTTTCGTTCCTTTTGTCATGTTCCTCGGTTGCCTCGTCACCGACTCGTGGGAACCCGGCAACGGGATCGCCCACCTTTCATCTCGTTTGACTCGCTCACGCCGTCTATCTTTTGCATCGGACTCTCAATGAGTTACCGGAACCGAGTTGTTGCCTTTGCATCATTTCGGATCGTTGCCGTGGCACCTTTCCATTCCACCACGGTGACAAATGCTTCATATCTCTTTTAAGTCAACCTTTTAAAAACTTGCATAAACTTGAGCATCTCATCCGCATCATTTAACAACATTATAAATGTTAATTGTTGTTTGCTTATAATTATTAAACATGCTCATGGGGATTTTCCGGATATGTTGTTGTTATTCTCCGGCCCCATTTAAATTGTCTTATTAGTGTAGTTTCTTTATGTTTCACCTCTTGCCATGCTAAAAACATTTAAGCTTGTCTTGTAAATAATAAGAGTCAACTAAATAATCAAATGTGGTGTTTCGTCAATATGCAACTCGTTGCATATTGATCTCCACTTAACTTGTAGTATTTGTTTGTGCACTTTGCCATGCCATGCATAATTAAACCGGACATGCATCATACTTGTTTGCGCATCGTATGCCATGTTGATATGTGTGTTTACCGTGTTGTTTCTTCTTTCCGGTTGCTTCTCTTGTTAGCTTCGGTTCCGTTCCGGAGTTGTGAGGATCCGCTCGTCTGTTGCTCCGTCTTCTTCTTGGATCCGTTCTTCTCCCTTGTGGAATTCCAGGCAAGATGACCGAACCCGGATACCATTACTATTTTTGCCTCTTGCTAGAGTATCGCTCTGTAGTATTTGCCTCGATGCCCATGTCTTTCCTGTCAGCCTCCTACTTGTAACCAATTGCCATGTTTAACCACCCTACCTATGCAAACCGTTGCTTGGCTATACGTAGGCTTTGCTCAGCCCCTCTTATAGCATTGCTAGTTGCAGGTGAAGATTGAAGATGCTTGCTTCATGTTGAAGTTTTGGTTGGGTTATATCACACTATAAATGCTTAAATGAAATCATCTATATATTGGCAAGGGTGGAAGGCTAAGCCTTTTGCTTGGTGTTTTGTTCCACTCATGCCGTTAGGAACCGTATAAGCCGGTATTATGTTCCTTGATTATGCGTTCCTAACACGGTTGGGGTGTATGGGACCCCCTTGATAAACCGCTAAGTGCTAAGTCTTTTCCAGCAAGTCCCAACCTTTGGTACTATTTGCCTAATAACAACCTAATAAAAAACTTGCATGTGGACTAGCTATCCCTTTTATTTTAATTCAACAACCCCGGGCCAGTGCTCCACATGAGTGTTGGTCCGAAACGGGGAGCCTGCGGGGCCACCACGAGGCAACTCGAGGTTTGGTAAAAACCCGTAGCTTCGCCCATCCGGTCGTGTCCTGAGACTAGATACGCGCGGCTACCTATCAGGGTGTCGACACGCCGGGAGGATTTGCTGGATTAGCCTTACCTTAGTTCGGTTTAACTTGAGCACGGGATTCCGAGAATACTCGGGTCTTCCCAACTATGGAGTTGCGACTCCGCGGATCGTGGGCTTGTAATGGGTCAAGTTGGAACACCCCTGCAGGGTTTGAACTTTCGAAAGCCGTGCCCGCGGTTATGTGGCAGATGGGAGCTTGTTAATTCCGGTTGTAGATAACTTGACACAATGTTTCAATACACTACCAGCGTGTGTACCGTGACTGTCAATTTCCGAATAGGGATTCGGGAGTTGAACACGGTGGGGTTATGTTTGACCGGCTTTAGTTAGGATCACTTCGTGATCATCTTTCGACCGATGCTCTTCTCTTCTCGCTCTCTTTTACGTAAGTTAGTGCTAGTTGCTGCTGCAGACTCTTGTTTGTTCCTTCACCTCTCGTTCTTTCTTCAGCCTTGTCCTCACCCAAGGTTTAAATAGTCGTGTTACCCGGGAACGGGATTGGTGAGTCCTCTGTGGCTCACAGTTACTCCACCACACCAGTTGCAGGTTCAGCCGAGTTTGATGCAGGAGTTGGACCAGTTCTTCACCAGGAGTTCGTTGAAGTTTGTGGCCGTTTTCTTATGACGTTTCGATGTTCAGTAGTGGTTTCTACTAGGATTCGATCCTGACCTGTGGCTTTATGTTGTTTGGTATCTTTCTTTTGGATCTTACCCTTAGATGGGCTGTGATGTTTTGTATGATGATTGCTTATGTAATGTATTGTGTGAAGTGGCGAGTGTAAGCCAACTATCTCCTTTTGCAATTTAATCCCTCTTTTACATGAGTTGTGCAAAGATACCAAACTTGAGATCATTCTAGGATGGGCTTATACCTTTAAGTCGTGCCTCGACACGTAGGAGGTATAGTCCCATCCTGGGCATTACAAGTTGGTATTCAGAGCCTTCTCCGACCTAGAAGCCCCCACTGATTGATCGAATCGTTGACGGTTGAGTCTAGGCACACACTGAAAATTTTTGAGTCCTATATTATATCGGAGAGTAGGATTTCTTTTGCTTCTCATCCCCTTTCTCTCTGGTGAGGACTCCTGACGATTACTCTTGCCTCTTCTACTTTTCAAAAATTGCACCAAATTTTTTTTAGGATCCCGCGAGTATTCTGGGATTGTTTCGATGTTCTTCTGACAAGGATATTGTTCTCGATGCCTCCTGTTACCGAGGAGTTGAGCTTCGGGGTATCATTGACACAAGCATATCGCGGCAGTACTAAATACTTAAGACGGCCGACATCGAAAATCTCTCCTATACGGCCAGTGGCAAGATAACCCCGACATCACCCAGTACTGGGGAGGTAGTTCGAGAGTATTGCCATAGCTTGTTATAGTGGATGCTTTTCGAAGGTCCGAGGTAAACAGTTTCCGAGAAAGACTGGTTATGTGTTGAAGGATGGATACACCTGGATGTAGGTTTAGAGTTGATTGCGCGGTGCTTCCCGTGTATCCCCAACACCTGATTGCATAACTGGAATCTTTCGGAAATCTATAGGTGGGTTCATCTAGTAGTTCTAGGCATTCTTCCAACGGATGCATGATATGAAGTTTGGGGTTTTACATTGAGTGAAGTGGTTTTATGGACTTGTTCTGATCGGGAGTTGCATCTTAAAGGGTCCTTGGCTATGCTGATCCGGGGATTGCAAAACCCTTTTGTAACATGTTCCATGAGCTTTCAGCACGAAGATGTCGAACGAAACTTCTATCTTGTATTTGTTCTATCTGATCCTTGTTCCTTTTTATTTATTTTGTTCTCCAAGTGGCTTCTTGTCAAGTTGATGTACCTGCAGAATTCATTCGTTCAATTCTCCGTTCGAATGATATTGTGAAGATTAGGCTGTTACATATCTATCCTTTGTTTTTGTTTTGATTCTGGTATTCGAGTTGCTTCAATGTCGAAATGTTGATTCCATACCTTTACTAATTGGTATTCTCATATTTCTATGGGAATGCAGGTCCTTCTTGATCATCAAGATGGTCATATTAAATTCTTTTTCAACCGGTGTTCATTTTGTTCGTCTCAAATTGTCTTTGTTTTCCCACCCTCCCACCCTTCTTCTTCTTGGACCAGAAATTCTCAAATGAAGTATCCATTTTGTTCATGTGATATTTCTTCATTCTTTTCCTTCAATGTTCTTATCCGGTGATTCTCAGGAAGATGCTCAAGAGCCTCAAGTTCATCATTCTTTTGTTCTCTAATTCTTCCGGTGGATGTAATTCAATATTTCGGTGTTGATCTTATCCTTTTCCTCTTTTCACAATGCTTTCTTTTTCCGGTGCACCAATTAATCATTCTCCTCTTGCTATTCATATCCGGAGTGCTGATGATATCTTAGAAGATTCATATTCCATTCTTAATCCGTTCAAGCTATTTTTGAGGATTGTTATCTTGTTCAAGTCATTTAATTCAACCGGTGCATTATCTCTTAAGCAATCTTTTTTCAACGGTGATTTCTTTGAGTGGGCCCTAACCCACAGGTCTTTTCTCAGGATCTTACCTGACTCTTCTTTTCCGGAGTATTCTGAAATTCTTTTTCAAGTGTGACGTAAGAATGATCCCCATCAGTCACATGCCTTCTCCAAGTTTACTTTCAATTTCTTTCCATCGTTGTTTCAACCTTTTAATTCTTCATTCTGGAGTGCTCAATAATTCTTATGGCATTTCTCGTCTTCATTCTCAACATTTGAAGATCGAAGAAGTGTTTCTCTTAAACCTTGGCCGTTCTCTCAAGATTCGTGGTTCTAGCTTCATGCCGTCCGAAGCATTTCATGAATTCTTTTCTTTGTGATCCTCCGAAGGCCATCATTTCAGAAGATTCTTCGTTCTCAGTTTTCAACTTCGCCCTCCAAATATTCTTCATTGATGTCTCTTCGTTCGTCTCCCTATTCTTACGGTGGTTCTTTCAAGTTTCCCCTTCCGTTGTTATCGTTTTAATTCACTCGTTCTTTTCATAATCCTACCGGGGGTTCGTTGAATAATTACCCAAGCTTGTGCTAGATCTCTCTTTAATTCTTTGCAACGAGAATAAGTAGTATGCCAAATCCTTTGGTTGTCATCAATTTAAATTGATGAAGGAGATGCATGACATAATTCTTATTCTTATTCCTTCAAGGTGATTAATTCTTTTGTTTGGAGCTTGTTCATCATATCATATTCTCGGTTTCAAGTTGTTCATCTTGTTTTTTCCGGAGCTTCAAGTTATTTCTATTATATCATTCCAAAGCTCAATCTATTCATCGCAGGCCTTGAATCTTATTCTTTTCATCTTTCACTTCTCATGTTTCATTACCGGAGTTCTCATGGTGGTTCATCACCATATTTTAAATTCATCCTCGAAGTCTTCATCAAGATTCTTGTTGTAGCTCAAGCATTCTTCATCATGCTCTCCATTTACAATTCTTTATCTTTTCAGATGGTGTTATGTCATTCTTGATAATTTTCCTCCATGTTTCATGATTCACGAGTTTTCAAGAATGAGATATTTAAAACCATCATTTTCTTTGTTCAGGAGATCTTTCCAACCATTTCAATTTAATTGTGGAGTTATCTTGGGTTGTATTTCACCTAAAAGCTTTCCTTAAGGATTGTTGTTATTATGGTGCTTATAAATGACCCAAGTTCTTCATTTATCATTCCGGTGAAATAAGTTTTTCGTCTCCTTGTTGATCTCAATCAAATCAATTGTTTAAGTTAGTGGCTGGTTGTCACCTCTTAATTTTGAGATGTTTTCCATAAGCCCACATGAAGCTTATTCCTTTTCGTTGTTGATTTTCCTTCAACTCTGTTCAACCCTTCTTCGTAAGGATGCCCTTTCAAATTTCATTTTGGGAGAAGTTGTCATTTTCTTCTCCATTCATTTCTTTCATTGATCTATATCCTATTCTTTCATTCCGGAGGCTTTGTGATGTTGCTCTCTTCAAACCTTCATCTTGTCTTCTTTTCAAGATCATGTTCTTTCCTTGCTTATCTTTAACCGGAGTGTTGTATTCTTCATTCTAGTTCCGTCTTTTATCTAGTTTTGCCTCTCTTCTTAACCGGAGTGCTGTCTGAGTCTTTCTTACCCCTTGTGCCATTCTTTTAATTGTTTCGGAGGCAATGTGTTGTTGTTTCATCAAGTATCATTCCATCTTCTCTAGTTCTTGTTCTATTTCTTCCATTTTCAGACGGAGTGCTGTCGAAATTCTGTCATTCTTATTCCTTGGCCATACCTTTGCAGTTCCATATTCTTTTGGTCCGTGAGCTCTTGTTTCATGTCTTTCAACCTACAAGGTTCCCGTATGTTCCTTGTTCCTCTTTTCTAACGGAGTGTTTCATCTTCGTTCATCTCCGTTGTATTCCTTCTTTCATTTTGTTTAACCTCTAAAGATTCTTTGGTTTCACTCGTCTGTCAAAGAAGCAACTTTGTTTTACCTCTTCCTTTTCGTTTTTACCCGGTGATATCTCTAGGATCTCCGGTCGAGATCCTCTGTTAGTGTGGGAGAGTTGTGACGCCCGAGACCGACGTCCCAGAAGATTCCAGAAGCTTCCCGAAGATTCCAGATGTTCCGGGTTGCCCGTGTGTTCTTTTGAGCTTGTGTTATTTAATTTTTGCATTGCATCATGTCATCATGCCATCATGTCATTTTAATTTTGCATCTCAACCTAAATAATTCGTGTGGGCCTTCGGTCCATTTAAATCGAGGGAAGGTGACTTCTCTTTATAACATATAAAAGTCTCTCAGTATTTAGGGAGCTATATAATAAATATTCCATTGTTTGGAATTACCCGCAACACACTTGCATTTTCCCCATGTCTTTCTCACTTCAAGTTTCACCTTCAAATCTTGCCAATAATTCTTTTCCGTTGTTTCGAGGTTCCTCCAAAAATTTGAACATTTTTGGACACTTCTATATTCAAGTTTTAGTTCAAAACTATTTGAATTAAATTCAAATAAGTTTGAATATTTTTTCCGATCTGGCTTTTGTATTTTTCTCCGGTCGTGCTCATTTTTACGAGCCCGAGAAAAATTATCATCTTGTGCTTTTGCCCTAACCCCCTCCGCTTTCTTTCTTCTCTTTTATTTTCTGCTAAAGAAAATAAACAGAGGGCAGCCTCCTGGGCCATGAGGTCCTTCTGGCCATTTTCCCTCCTCCAGCCTCCTTCTCTCCTTCCTCCCTCCTTAGGCCCATCGGCCCAACTCCCTCAGGCCCACTCCAGCCCAGCCGGCCCTTCTGGTCCGACCGAACCCTAGCTGCCCGCTCATCCCGACCGCTCCCTCGTTTTTCCTCTCGTCCGCCGCCAGGAGCGAAGACCCATCGCTCGACCCCTCTCCCTCGCCCCCAGTCTCGATCCCCTTCTCCCTCGACCCTCTCCCCTTCGAGCAGCGCCGACCGAGGCCCGATTTTTCCCTCGTACCTCTCCATCTCTCCCTCGCGACGCTCCAGCGCCGGGCGTCGAGCGCCCCGGCCTCCCGTCGGCCCGAGCGCCCTTCCTCTCCCGAGCGCCTTCCCTTCCCGTCGGCCAGGGCCTCGCCCAGGGCCCCGACGAGCTGCCCCGCGCGCGGGCTCCCTCCTCCTTCATCCGTCCTCGCCCGACGACTCCTCCGAGCTCCCACGGCCAGGAGCCCAGGCACCGGCGCCTTCCTCGACCAGGCCGGATCCCTGCGCCAGGAGCGCCGCCCCGAGCGCCATGGCCGTCCAGGCCTCTTCCACGTCCCGAGCAGCGCCGCCCCAGGCTGCGGCCTCACCTCCCGCGCCGCGCTGCGCCCCGAGCCGCGCCCGTCATCCTCCGGTCCTTCCGTTCCTGCGCTCGCCGCTGCATCCCGTTCCGCGAGCCTCCCCGAGCGCCTGCGGCCTCCCTTCTCCAGCATCACCAGGAGCCCGGCCTCCCCGTTCTGTT
This sequence comes from Secale cereale, assembly GCA_902687465.1. NCBI lineage: Eukaryota > Viridiplantae > Streptophyta > Magnoliopsida > Poales > Poaceae > Secale > Secale cereale. The sequence continues at coordinate 577,246,119 of LR738713.1, read as the reverse complement.
GCAGCACCACGAGGCCTTGGTTTCTTTTTGTTGTTGTTTGTCGCTGTTTTCGCCAAGTGCACCGCAGCCGGCTTGGTGTTGTTATTTTTGGTCCAGCAGGTTTTGGCAAGTTCGACGCAAGTACCCCTACCGTCGCCCGTGAACCTCTACGGAATGTGTACGACTTCGAGACGAGAACGACTACACGTGACGGCGACCCGACCAAGTACCTCTTCGATAAGTTCCTCTACGTCGACGACGACCGCGACAAGTACCCCTACCGACGCCCGGAAACACCAAGTACCTCTCCGATGAACGTGAACCACTACATGACCCGACAAGTATCACTACATGTACAAGTACCTCGACGCCCGGAGCACTCGTGAACGACAAGTACCCCGACAACATGTGTACCACTACCGTCGCCCCGTGAACGACTACCGAGGCGCCAAGTACCTCTACGGAACGACTCCTTCCACTTCGGAAACGTGAACGCCTACTTCGCTCTACGGCCGTGAACGACTTCTTCCACTACGTCCCTCGACGACTCGATTCCGCCCCGAAACGAGAGTTTCGAAGGTATAACCCCGTGGATGACCCGTGAGTTGCATGCTTGCTTGTGTTGTATGAAATGTTTCCCGTGTGTGCACCGTGTCCGTTTTGTTCCTTTTGTCATGTTCCTCGGTTGCCTCGTCACCGACTCGTGGGAACCCGGCAACGGGATCGCCCACCTTTCATCTCGTTTGACTCGCTCACGCCGTCTATCTTTTGCATCGGACTCTCAATGAGTTACCGGAACCGAGTTGTTGCCTTTGCATCATTTCGGATCGTTGCCGTGGCACCTTTCCATTCCACCACGGTGACAAATGCTTCATATCTCTTTTAAGTCAACCTTTTAAAAACTTGCATAAACTTGAGCATCTCATCCGCATCATTTAACAACATTATAAATGTTAATTGTTGTTTGCTTATAATTATTAAACATGCTCATGGGGATTTTCCGGATATGTTGTTGTTATTCTCCGGCCCCATTTAAATTGTCTTATTAGTGTAGTTTCTTTATGTTTCACCTCTTGCCATGCTAAAAACATTTAAGCTTGTCTTGTAAATAATAAGAGTCAACTAAATAATCAAATGTGGTGTTTCGTCAATATGCAACTCGTTGCATATTGATCTCCACTTAACTTGTAGTATTTGTTTGTGCACTTTGCCATGCCATGCATAATTAAACCGGACATGCATCATACTTGTTTGCGCATCGTATGCCATGTTGATATGTGTGTTTACCGTGTTGTTTCTTCTTTCCGGTTGCTTCTCTTGTTAGCTTCGGTTCCGTTCCGGAGTTGTGAGGATCCGCTCGTCTGTTGCTCCGTCTTCTTCTTGGATCCGTTCTTCTCCCTTGTGGAATTCCAGGCAAGATGACCGAACCCGGATACCATTACTATTTTTGCCTCTTGCTAGAGTATCGCTCTGTAGTATTTGCCTCGATGCCCATGTCTTTCCTGTCAGCCTCCTACTTGTAACCAATTGCCATGTTTAACCACCCTACCTATGCAAACCGTTGCTTGGCTATACGTAGGCTTTGCTCAGCCCCTCTTATAGCATTGCTAGTTGCAGGTGAAGATTGAAGATGCTTGCTTCATGTTGAAGTTTTGGTTGGGTTATATCACACTATAAATGCTTAAATGAAATCATCTATATATTGGCAAGGGTGGAAGGCTAAGCCTTTTGCTTGGTGTTTTGTTCCACTCATGCCGTTAGGAACCGTATAAGCCGGTATTATGTTCCTTGATTATGCGTTCCTAACACGGTTGGGGTGTATGGGACCCCCTTGATAAACCGCTAAGTGCTAAGTCTTTTCCAGCAAGTCCCAACCTTTGGTACTATTTGCCTAATAACAACCTAATAAAAAACTTGCATGTGGACTAGCTATCCCTTTTATTTTAATTCAACAACCCCGGGCCAGTGCTCCACATGAGTGTTGGTCCGAAACGGGGAGCCTGCGGGGCCACCACGAGGCAACTCGAGGTTTGGTAAAAACCCGTAGCTTCGCCCATCCGGTCGTGTCCTGAGACTAGATACGCGCGGCTACCTATCAGGGTGTCGACACGCCGGGAGGATTTGCTGGATTAGCCTTACCTTAGTTCGGTTTAACTTGAGCACGGGATTCCGAGAATACTCGGGTCTTCCCAACTATGGAGTTGCGACTCCGCGGATCGTGGGCTTGTAATGGGTCAAGTTGGAACACCCCTGCAGGGTTTGAACTTTCGAAAGCCGTGCCCGCGGTTATGTGGCAGATGGGAGCTTGTTAATTCCGGTTGTAGATAACTTGACACAATGTTTCAATACACTACCAGCGTGTGTACCGTGACTGTCAATTTCCGAATAGGGATTCGGGAGTTGAACACGGTGGGGTTATGTTTGACCGGCTTTAGTTAGGATCACTTCGTGATCATCTTTCGACCGATGCTCTTCTCTTCTCGCTCTCTTTTACGTAAGTTAGTGCTAGTTGCTGCTGCAGACTCTTGTTTGTTCCTTCACCTCTCGTTCTTTCTTCAGCCTTGTCCTCACCCAAGGTTTAAATAGTCGTGTTACCCGGGAACGGGATTGGTGAGTCCTCTGTGGCTCACAGTTACTCCACCACACCAGTTGCAGGTTCAGCCGAGTTTGATGCAGGAGTTGGACCAGTTCTTCACCAGGAGTTCGTTGAAGTTTGTGGCCGTTTTCTTATGACGTTTCGATGTTCAGTAGTGGTTTCTACTAGGATTCGATCCTGACCTGTGGCTTTATGTTGTTTGGTATCTTTCTTTTGGATCTTACCCTTAGATGGGCTGTGATGTTTTGTATGATGATTGCTTATGTAATGTATTGTGTGAAGTGGCGAGTGTAAGCCAACTATCTCCTTTTGCAATTTAATCCCTCTTTTACATGAGTTGTGCAAAGATACCAAACTTGAGATCATTCTAGGATGGGCTTATACCTTTAAGTCGTGCCTCGACACGTAGGAGGTATAGTCCCATCCTGGGCATTACACTCACGCTCATGTATTGCGTGAAGAGTTGAAAAAGTTCGAAAAAGTAAAGTATGAAAACAATTGCTTGGCTGACACCGGGATGGGCATGAGTGGTACCTTGTGTTAAGAAAAGGGAGCATAAAAGACTATATGATTGTGTAGGGACAACGTTCTTTAGCATTGATATTTTGAAAGACTTGACTGTTTGTTGGGATGCCCGAGTATTAAATTCTTTTATGTCAAATGATAGACTATTGCTTTGAATCACTCGTGTCTTAATATTCATGCAATGATTAGATTACATGATCAAGATTATGCTAGGTAGCATTCCACCTCAAAATTTGTCTTTTTTTTTATCATTTACCTACTCGAGGACAAGCAGGAATTAAGCTTGGGGATCCTAATACGTCTCTGTCGTATCTATAATTTTTTATTGTTCCATGCCAATATTATACAACTTTCATATACTTTTGGCAAGTTTTTATACTATTTTTGGGACTAACATATTGATCCAGTGCCCAGTGTAAGTTCTTGTTTGTTGTATGTTTTTTGTTCCGCGGAATATCCATATCAAACGGAGTCCAAACGGGATAAAAACGGACGGAGATTTATTTGAGAATATATGTGAATTTTGGGAAGTGGAATCAACTTGAGACGATGCCCGAGTGGCCCACGAGGGTGAGGGGCGCGCCCCAGGGGGCCAGGCGTGCAATGGGCCCTCATGGCCACTCCGTAAGGCGGTTGGTGCCCTTCTTTCACCGCAACAAAGCTAATTTCCGGATAAATATCGTGTCAAAAATTCAGCCCAATCGGTGCTACGGATCTCCGGGAATATAAGAAACAGTGGAAGGCCAAAATTTGGGAACGCAGAAACAGAGAGAGACAGAGAGACAGATCCAATCTCAGAGGGGCTCTCGCCCTTCCGTCGCCATGGAGGCCATGGACCTGAGGGGAAACCCTTCTCCCATCTAGGGAGAAGGTCAAGGAAGAAGAAGAAGGAGGGGAGCTCGCTCCCCTCGCTTCCGGTTGCGTCGGAACACCGTCGGGGCCATCATAGTGTGATGGCGATCTACAGCAACACCTCCGTCATCTTCACCAACATCTTCATCACCTTCCCCCATCTATCTATAATGGTCCACTCTCCCACAACCCGCTGTACCCTCTACTTGAACATGGTGCTTTATGCGTCATATTATTATCCAATGATGTGTTGCCATCCTATGATGTCGGAGTAGATTTTCGTTGTCCTATCGGTAATTGGTGAATTGCTATGATTGGTTTAATTTGCTTGTGGTTATGTTGATGTCTGTCAGGGATATTAGTACTAGGTATAAACCGGCCAGGAGGGTCCGGTTCATGTTATCAATATTATATTATCAGAGGCCCAGCGGGAGTATGGAGTAGAAGACTATAGCCCAAGAGGCTTAGAGCCCATGTATTAGGGCCCATGATTTGTAAATCGTCATACTATGTAACTTGGGATGTAAGATAGAAAGAGCAAAGACCGAGGTGGACACGTTTATGAGCCGGCCTCGGGACTCTGTAAACCGGACCGGGCGTCACCTCTTATATAAAGGGACGACCCGGCGACGGTTCAGGACAAGAAACAACAGCTCGAGACACAGGCAAAGCGGATTTGCTCCCTGGTCATCGAAGCCCAAGCAATACCACACCAAACTAGACGTAGGCTTTTACCTTCATCGAAGGGGCCGAACTAGTATAAAATCCCTGTGTCCTTCGTCCGCTTTAACCCCTTTAAGTTAACCGGTAGCGATGGCCTCACGACTAAGTCCTTTTGCTAGGACATCTGGCGTGCTAAATCCATGACAGTTGGCGCCCACCGTGGGGCTATCGCACGATGGTTTCGAGTTCATGAAGGGCATCTTTCAAGGACTCAAGGGCTACGCAGTGGGCCGGATGACGAAGAGTCGCCGCGGCCGGATCTACATCGACGATGCAGGCTGGGGCCCCGAGGCCGATTCAATCGAATACAGGTATCGGGTCCCCTTCGGCGGCATCTACGTCTTCATCGGCAAGATCGGGGAACCGGGCCCTGAGCCGGACACCTTCCTCAACATCGTCGAGTCGGCTCAGCGTGCGAGACCTGCCCAGATTCAGCTCGCCGTGAAGCATGTCTTCGTTGGAGCAGTGCATGGAGTACAAGCCGAGGACGGATCGGACTCAGGCGGCGAGACTGTTGTGTATTCCGGGGATGAATCTTCTTCCGGAGAGACCGAATCTTTGTATCTGTTGCAGGATGGCCGGTCTGGGGGCTGTTCCAATGGTGACAGTATTCTGGACCCCCCCCCCCTGATCCGCCAAACAGAGTTGCTATCTTCATGGCCGGATCACAACCCGCACAGCAGAACTCAACAGGGGCGTTGATATGAGAAGCAATGGGAGCTAGGGCTGGAGATCTTCCCCTGTCGCCATCTGATACTTTATCTACCTTGGTCGATACTTTGACAGCACTAGTAACAGCAGAGGTGGAACAGGCCAACAAGGAGCAGCACGACGCGGAGATCACTCGGGTAAAGATCCGGATTGAACAAGCCAAGTTGGACCTGGCAGCTGAGAAAGCTAGGATGGCTACAAAGCAGGCGGAGCTGGAGGCTCAGGCCTATCGGCTTATGTTAGATCAGACCGCTTCACAAGGGGTAATGATGAGAAGGCAACGATCTCGCCTGCTGCCGGTTTATGAGGCAAGGAATCTCTTCAGCACACCAGGCGTAGGAACCAGTAACCAGCCGGAGGTAAACCGGGGAGATGCATCGGTTTAGCCACCGGCCGTAGAGCCAAATCGCCAAGTTGTGCCAACCCAACATGTGCCCACCCCTCCTGGTCATTATTCTAATCCATTGGATAACATAGTTGCTGCCGCTTCAGGATTGGCCGCCCTTCCTATTGAAGGAACGTCCCCCATAGCAGTGGAGGCACGACGGGCTAAGGAGTTGTTGGACACGGCGCTAACTCAACAGCAAGCTTATTCCTATAGCCGGGAGAGGATTCATTCAACCCCCCGCCCGAGCCGGAGTTATACGAGGCGTCTGGATGAACCGGCCGTATCAAGCAGCGCAAGGAGGCGTCATCAGTAGAGGCGGGATAATCCGGTAGGAGAAGAGGCACACGCTTAGGAGGTGGTGGATCAGGCCAGACAGCGCCGGGAGGCCGAGGTAACAGCACAATACAAAGCCCGTCAGGCGACGCCGGTTCGTCCCACCACCACAATTGAACCGAGAGTCATGTACAGTTCCCTCGGCGTACCGTGTCTCATCCCCGCTTTACGGAACGTGAAACTACCCAAGGATTTCAAAGGTCCTCGCAAGGTGCCCAACTACACGGCTGATCTTGCTCCAGAGGCATGGGTTGAGAGTTATGAGATGGCAATGGAGATGCTCGATGTGGATGAGGCGGCATGTGCTAAGTATTTCACAATGATGCTCGAGGGCACGGCCCGAACATGGATAAAGGGTTTACCACCTAACTCCATTGGATCATGGGCTGAGCTGCGGAGCCAGTTTATCAAAACTTTTAAAGACACGTGCAAACAGCCAATGTCTATTGTTGACTTAGCTGCATGCGTTCAAGGAGAGCAGGAGTCTACAAGCAGTTGGGTGTGTCGGGTATCTGAAATCTTGCACTCCTCCAATAGCATCAACCCAAGCACAGCAGTGGTAACCTTGGAAAATAATTGCCGGTTTGAGCCGTTGAGGCAGAAGCTGGGACGGCTTAAACGTGATTGCAATGACATGGGAACACTCATGGGCGCTTTAGTAAAGTATGGAGATTTTGAGAACACCAAGCATCCAGACGCAGATGGAGACAAGTCAGGGAAGGAGAGCAAGAACGGTAAACCGCCACAAGCTAATCCGGCGAACCAAGGATACAATGGTAAGCGTAAAATAGATGGCAGCTCAGATTTTGTGGCTAACACCAATGCTCAGGAGGACTGGCAACACCGCAAGGGTAGACCGCCCCCACGTAATGGGAGGCCGCCTATTAATCTGGAGCGCCAGTTGAACGTACCTTTCCCAAAGCACGGTACGCCGGAAAAATCGGCTACACACCTCTAGAAAGATTGTTTCATCATGCAGGAGTTCATGAACTGGAATAGGTATGATCACGGGCCCCCCGGCGGATTAGGCCCTGGCTTCCAAGGTCCGGGTTATCAAGGTGGTGGGTCCGGTTCAGGAGACCAGGGCAATAACAGTAACCACAATGGGCACAATCAGCATAACCAGCAGCATGGTCAGGGTGGATATAACAACCAAGGGAATCAGCAGCGTCAACAGCAGCAGCAATCCGGATATCAGAATAAATCGAAGGAGCTGAGTAGTGGGCAGTATCACGTCTTCACCACGAGTTTGTGCAAACGGGATCAGAAGGTTCTAAAGAGGAGAGTGCATTCTGTTGAACCGGCGGTACCACATTTTTTGCGTTGGTCTGAGCAACCCATTGTGTGGAGCAGAGAGGATCATCCACCCCGGGTTGATAATCCGGGTCAGTTGGCTCTGGTGGTGGCACCATAGGTAGGTGGTTATAAGTTCACCAAAGTGCTCATGGATGGAGGCAGCAGCATCAACATCCTGTATTATGAAACTTTTCGGCATATGGGGTTGACAGATAAGAAGCTTCGACAGTCCAACACGGTGTTCCATGGGGTAGTGCCCGGCAAATCGGCCTATCCAGTTGGCAAGATTGATTTGGAGGTCACCTTTGGAGACGAGCACGACTCTAGGTCAGAGACTGTGACCTTTGAGGTGGTAAAGATCAAAAGCCCGTACCACGCCTTGTTTGGGCGACCGGTTTATGCCAAGTTCATGGCTAGGCCATGATATGTTTATCTACAGCTCAAGATGCCAGGCCACAAGGGAACTATTACGGTTCATGGGATCCGCAAAATTGCATTGGAGTGCGAGGAAGGTGATGCAGCTTATGCTGAGGCGGTTTGTGCCACTGAGGAGCTGAAGTTCTATAAGGACAATGTTGATCCGGCGGATATGTCCTTGCTGAAGAAGCCAACCACAGAGCATGATCCGGCGTTGAAATTCAAATCGGCTGAGGAGACTAAGCAGGTGGATTTTGTTCCGGGCGATTCATCGAAGCAGTTCACTATCAGCGCTAACCTAGATCCGAAATAGGAAAGCGCGCTCATCGAGTTCATCCGTGAGAACCGGGATATCTTTGCATGGAAGCCTTCTGACATGCCAGGTATACCGAGGGAACTCGCTGACCACAATCTTAATATCAATCCTAAGTTTAAACCGGTCAAGCAGTATCTGCGCCACTTCAATGAGGAGAGGCGCAAGGCCATTGGAGAAGAAGTGGCTAGGCTCTTGGCTGCAGGCTTTATAGTTGAGGTGTTTCATCCAGAATGGTTGGCTAATCCGGTGCTGGTACTTAAGAAAAATGGAACTTGGAGAATGTGTGTTGATTACATAGATCTGAACAAAGCTTGCCCAACTGATCCTTTTTCTCTCCCCCGTATTGATCAAATTATTGATGCTACGGTAGGATGTGAGCGGCTAAGTTTTTTGGATGCATACTTAGGTTATCATCAGATCAAGATGGCAGTTAAGGACCAGGAGAAGACAGCCTTTATAACTCCCTTTGGAGCCTTCTGCTATGTATTTATGCCATTTGGGCTCAAGAGTGCCCAAGCGACCTACCAGCATTGTGTGCAGAACTGCTTACAAGGGCAGATTGGGCGGAATGTTCATGCATATGTCGATGACATTGTGGTAAAATTCAGGAAAGAGGAGACACTAATAGAGGATATGAAGGACACTTTTGATAATCTCCGTGTATATAAAATGATGCTTAATCCGGAGAAGTGCGTTTTTGGTGTTTCGGCAGGCAAGCTCCTAGGGTTCTTGGTGTCAAACAGAGGAATTGAAACCAATCCAGAGAAGATCAAGCCGATAACATCCTTGGCTAAATCAGCGTGCATCAACGATGTCCAACGCGTGGCGGGCCGTATCGCAGCACTCAGCCGGTTTATCAGCCATTTGGGGGAGAAGGCAATCCCGCTTTATCAGATGATGAAAAAGACAGACCGTTTCGTCTAGAGTGATGCTGCTAATGCTGCGTTTGAGGATCTAAAGAGGCAATTGGCAGAGCCGCCGGTCCTTGCTGCCCCAGTTGACAATGAGCCGCTACTGTTGTACGTGGCTGCCAATACCCGTGCGGTAAGCGTTGCCGTTTTGGTAGAGCGCAAGGAGGCAGGCAAGGAATATCCGGTTCAGAGGCCGGTTTACTACATCAGTAAGGTGCTCATTGAGTCAAAACAGAGATATCCACATTGGCAGAAACTGGTGTATGGAGTCTTCATGGCAAACCGGAAGCTGAAGCACTATTTTTAGGGCCACCCAATCACCGTTGTCAGTTCAGCTCTGCTAGGGGATATAATCTAGAACAGAGAAGCTACTGGTCAAGTTGCGAAGTGGGCCATTGAGCTTAGCCCACACGGATTAAAGTATGTGCCCCGTACTGCGATAAAGTCTCAAGCTCTAGTGGATTTTATCAACGATTGGACAGAGTTGCAAGCACCTGGGGAGAAGCCGGATCATACATACTAGACTATTCACTTTGACAGTTCAAGGCAATTGGAGGGCTCGGGGGCTGGAGTCGTGTTAACTTTTCCACGAGGTGATAAGTTCTGCTATGTCCTCCGTTTAATGTTCCCTTGTACTAATAATGCTGCTGAGTATGAAGCTCTCCTCCATGGTTTGCGGATGGCCAAGGAGATGAACTTGAGCCGGGTCAAGTGTTTTGGCGATTTAGATCTGGTGGCACAGCAAGTATCTGGCAAGTGGGACTCCAAGGATCCGCTCATGGCAGCATATCGACGAGAGGTAGACGCCATCGCTGGATACTTCAAAGGATATCAGGTGGATCATATAGACCGGCAAAAAAATGAAGCAGCTGATGCGTTAAGCCGGCTGGGTTCCCAACGTAAACCGGTTCCACCTAATACCTTCTTGGATGAGTTGCATAATCCGTCGGTGCAGATACCTTCAGAGGAGGACTTGGTTGTTCCTGATTCGGAAGCACAATTGGTCGCAGCACTTCATGTCATTCCGGATTGGACGCTCCCTTACCTGGCATATATGAACCGAGGTGAGTTACCAGAGGACGAAGTCGAGGCCCGGCTGAAAGATCATGGATGTCGCCTAGAGGGGGGTGAATAGGCGCTTTAAAATAATTACGGTTTCGGCTTGAACAAATGCGGAATAAACCTAACGGTTAATTTGTCAAGCACAAAACCTACAACAACTAGGCTCACCTATGTGCACCAACAACTTATGCTAAGCAAGATAAACAACTAGGTGATAGCAAGATATATGACAAGAAACAATATGGCTATCACAAAGTATAGTGCATAAGTAAAGGGCTCGGGTAAGAGATAACCGAGGAACACGAAGACGACGATGTATCCCGAAGTTCACACCCTTGCGGATGCTAATCTCCGTTTGGAGCGGTGTGGAGGAACAATGCTCCCCAAGAAGCCACTAGGGCCACCGTAATCTCCTCACGCCCTCGCACAATGCAAGATGTCGTGATTCCACTAAGGGACCCTTGAGGGCGGTCACCGAACCCGTACAAATGGCAACCCTTGGGGGCGGTCACCGAGCCCTTACACTTTGGCAACCCTTGGGGGCGGTCACCGGAACCCGTCAAATTGCTCGGGGCGATCTCCACAACCTAATTGGAGACCCCGACGCTTGCCCGGAGCTTTACACCACAATGATTGAGCTCCGAACACCACAAGGTTGGGGCTATCTCCCCAACGACACCACTAAGCTTCACCACGATGGAATATGGCTTCGAGGTGACCAAAACCGTCTAGGGCACCCAAGCACCCAAGAGGAACAAGCTCAAGGGTACCAAACACCCAAGAGTAATAAGCTTCTCAACTTGTAACTTCCACGTATCACCGTGGAGAACTCAAACCGATGCACCAAATGCAATGGCAAGGACACACGGAGTGCCCAAGTCCTTCTCTCCCAAATCCCACCGAAGCAACTAATGCTAGGGAGGGAAATGAGAGGAAGAACAAGAAGGAGAACACCAAGAACTCCAAGATCAAGATCCAAGGGGTTCCCCTCACCTAGAGGAGAAAGTGATTGGTGGAAACGTGGATCTAGATCTCCTCTCTCTTTTCCCCCAAAAACTAGCAAGAATCCATGGAGGGATTGAGAGATAGCAAGCTCTAAGAAGGTCAACATTGGGGGAAGAACACGAGCTCAAAGGATTAGGTTCATTGGGGAAGAAGACCCCCTTTTATAGGCGGGGGGGAAATCCAACCGTTATTCTCACAGCCCGCACAGAGCGGTACTACCGCTAGGGCAGTAGAACCCCTTTGAAAAACAATAGCGAGGAGGCAAAAAGGTCAGAAGAACAGTCGGAGCGGTAGTACCGCTTGACCTCACGGTACTACCGCTATGGGTAGCGGTACTACTGCTAAGGGTAGCGGTACTACTGCTTGCGAGCGGTACTAAAAAATTACATCTGTGCCTACCACCGCTGGACTTGTGACGAGTTTTTGGTCCCGAGCGGAAGTAGCCACGGAAGTAGCAGCGGTAGTACTGCTCCAAGCGGTAGTACCGCTCCCGAAAGCGGTAGTAAAAAAATACTTCCGCTCCAACTCGCGGTAGTACCGCTGCAACCTTTTCAGTACACCAAAACGACAATAACTTTTGCATACGGACTCCGAATTCGATGAAACCAAGTTTGTTGGAAAGCTAGCGACAAGGGCTAACACAATCTTGATAGAAATATCAATAAGAAGAAAATTAGAAAAGTCCCAAAAGAAAATGGTGAGAACCCTTCCTCGGATAAGACCGGTAAAACATCCAACACCGAAAACATCATAGAAGACGCATGTGAACTCCGTTTTCGATGAACTCAAGCTTGTCATCAACATGACCATAAGCTCTAAGACTCGCAAAGAGAACCAAACAAGAACCAAGAAACATGATGCAAGGATGCAATGGTTTGAGCTCTCTACTAACGATACGATCAAGCTACCAACTTGAGAGCCCCCCTTGATAGTACGGCAAACGATCCTATAACCCGGTCTCCCAACTACCACCACGAGACCGGTAAAATAGAAAACCTATCAAGGGCAAACCTTTGCTTTTCACAAAGTCCACTTGAGCTAGATGTAGATGATCTTGACTTCCTCAAGTTGGACCACCTTTCTTGATTGCATTGTCTCGGTGAAGACTAGTAGATTGCTCCCCCATACTCCACTATGGGTGAGCCACTCTTCGGCATATCTTCACAAGTCCATTGTCACCACCATGGACGGCAAGCTTCAAGCACTTGATCTCTTCATGATGCTCCGCTTGAACTTGCACACCACACCCTAACCCCACAAAGAACTCTCACGAAGACCATGGGTTAGTACACAAAGCGTGATTGAAATGCTTACCATACCATGGGATTGCTTGATCCCTCTCGGTACATCTTCTACGCTTTGTGTGTGGATCAACTTGATTCACTCCTTCACTTATTCTTGATCAACCTTGAATCTTTCCAACTCTCTTCATTTGGATGATGTCTTGAAGGTAAACATGAATGATAACACACTCTTCTTCTTCAAGACATGCTTGCAATAAGCTCAACACTCACAAGACCAATCTTTGGATAATTCCTTAATAGCACCTTGGTCATCACAAACTCTCCTTGAAACCAACAAATGAACTCCAAGAAAAGCCTATGGACAAACCCTTCAAATATAACTCAAGGAAACCATTAGTCCATAGAGATTGTCATCAATTACCAAAACCAAACATGGGGGCACCGCATGTTCTTTCAATCTCCCCCATTTTGGTAATTGATGACAATCACTTTCAAGAGAGTTTATATAAGGAATTATGCATCACCATACCATGCAACAATAATGTATGCGCATGAGATGCAAAAGCTTAGGAACAAAACCAAAGCAAGAAGAGCGAAGAGACAGCTCTCTAAACTTCCTCACAAAACTAAACTCTCTGAAACTTCTCCCCCATTGGCATCGATTGCCAAAATGGGCGAAAAACTTAGAAGGTCAATATAAATTGTGTTCCTCCATAAATTATGTATTCCTCAAAATAGAGAGTGGAATGCAATACATATATCCAACTGTAAATACTTGGAGGAAGACAAACTATATTGAGGCCCAAAGATTGCAAAAGAATGATATGCCACAAAGGCATAACAAAGGGAGAAAAACACGCAATCAAGCAATCAAATGAAACCAATTGAATTAAGCTATCAAAAGATACCAATTGACCCAACTAGACCAATGATCCTACAAGCCAAATGAATAAAAGATATTATGATAAGAGCAAAGGAGTGTTCTAGAGAAACTAGAGAAGCTCCCCATGATTTGTGCACAGTTTAGTTTTGTATCTGGATACAACGAGCACAAAATAGGATCGTCGCTCCCCCAAGATCAATAGAACTCACGACATAGCAACCGATTTTTCTAAAGACACTGGTGAAGCTCCCCATAATTTGTGCACTCCTTAGAATATTTTCATTAGGATACCAAGTGCACAAAATAGGATCATCACTCCCCCAAGATCAATAGACACTCACACCAAGTGCAAGTGAGCATGAAGGAAATAAAGCCTAGCACTTGCAACAAACAACTGGTTGAGCAATATATAAAAGAGTCAACTTAAGAGTAGGCTCAACCAAAATGATGTGTGTGAGTCATGGCAAAGCACTTGAGAGGATTAATGTATGGATGAACATTAAGCATCAGTATACTCTTGAATGAATGAGATACACAGTGCAAGGCCTATCATTCCCACACAAAACAGCAAAAGGGTTCACAAGCTCACTAATAATCATATAAATAACCTATGCTTGTGGCAACCTGTGGTGAAGATATAAAAGGATAGCTTTGTCATGAGGAGGGATACTAATAGAAATGGCAAAGCCTCATCAAGACAAGCAAGAGAGAATGATCTTCACCACAAAAGAGTGCATCAAGATGAAACGATATAAGATCCGCACTCGAGACACACACCTTCACGGAGCCACCAAAGAAATAAAACAGGAACAAAAAGGTGGACGTGAAGGAAGGGGATATCAAATAGATATGCAACTTCTCTCAAGGGTATAAAATTCTAGCTAGATGAAGATCATGATGATATCAATCCACAAAGAAGGATGTACACACAAAATTGTTACAAAAAGGAATGAATAAGATATCCCCAAGGAAGTCATAAATATACCAATAAGATATTTGCTTGAAAACAGAGCACATGGCTAGATATGTTCTTATTGTATATAAATGAGTTCCAACCACACGAGCATCAAAGACATCACAACTAGCAACAAGAGATCATTGTTGGGATGCTTTGAGAAAGGAAACAAGTATCATTAGAAGGAATGACTAACATGCCATGATACAACCTACACAAGGTTGGTGCAAGAAATGTGTGCATGAAGTAGATGGTGATACTTGTTACCGAGATACCATTGGAAGGATGTAGTAGATACCAATTGAAGGTAGATAGTAGTTCATTGATCATCCTAGCTTGACTCCAATAAGCACATGGTGACACCACCTTCCTTTTGAATGAGCAGAGCATCCAATGCATCTCCAATTGTTCCTAGAACAACAACGCAAACAAAATGGTACCCAAACTCGTTGGGACCAAAGAGTTAGAAACACCAATACATAGGACAAACTCCACAAACACATGTGCATTTATATATGAAAATGAATTCCATGCACATCTCATCCAAATTGAGACTAGGTGGAGTTTCCCCTATATATTGGGTTAAAGAAAGAAAGCATGCCAAAGAAAATACATGAAGTAAATATATATGCTCAAGACTTTCAAGAAACGAAACAAAATGAAAAAGTAATACCAAGTGAAAATAGGATACCAAATGAACAAATCATCACTTGGAAGATATCTATTAGAAGATACTTCAAGGAATGAGATATCCATTGATACACGCAAAAGGAAAGATATCGGACTCCCAAAAGAGAGGATGGTTCCAAACAAACCAACCCATCTATAAAGTTTCATGATGGCACAAGTACCAAAAAGAAACGGCTTGCCTTCCATCAACACACACTTGAAATGGATCACAAGATGAGTGTTCTATCAAAAAAAGGATAGCTCCCCCAAGAATTGTGCATTATAGAGAATTTGCATTTGAATACGAAATGCACACGATGGGATCACCACTTTTGCTATATCTATAAAACACTAGACAAGATCAAGAAAACAACAAGATCCACAAGTGGCACGGAAGGCAATGGGAGTTGATGCAATCTTGGAAAGAAATAGGTCGAACAAAAGCAAAAGCCAATGTAAAGATGATCAACAATTTCTACCACATAAATGATTACCAATTGTCAAGAGACAAGAAGTATTTGGGAATAATTCCCGGTGATAGATTGCAATGATATCCAACATCATCTTCACACCAAACACAAGCATATTGGAACTTATAGAGCTAACATGTCACCTAGGAACAAGATAATTTACAGTATCAACTCTAGGTGACAATATCTCAAATGTACACATTTTCTAGGCTAGTAATATGCACATAGCACATTACTCCCCCATAATGTGATACCAAAGAAAACTTAAACAAGAGGCAATAAGAGGAACCAACAAGAGATAATTAATGGACACTTTAGAATTTGGATTTCTCATGAGAAGATATACCACATAGTGACTAGATAATCTTGTAACATCAAAACTAGATGGTATTCCTCATGTACACACATTTTTAGGATTGTGAGGTGCACAAAGCACATCACTCCCCCAAAATGGGATGTTCCATTAATCTCTCACAAGAGCCAACTAAGATATAAACAAGATGCAAAAAGGCTCAACACACGACACACGCGTACATGATGTACAAACCAACATACACATACTTGATTTCTCAAGATAAGCAAATTGGAAGCACAACATATACAAGCACATGCAAGGTACAAAACCACAACATGCTAAGGAGCAAGTAACTTTCAATGTAAACAATTTAAGCACGAGTTACCGCAAGGAGGAACATTGGATATACCATAGAAAGATAATCCGAATGACTTGGCTTGAGAGAATATGAATGATGAAGACCCCTCAAATCTTCATAATGTAGCCAAGTCTCCAATGCCCTCCAACATCACCTATTGATCAAGTTTGAGCTAGTTGGTCCCCAACCAAGTTGGGTCCTAAGAGGTTAGTCACAATAGGCTTGGCTACCCAAATGGTTCTTTTCTTGACACCACTTTGAGTCCCAAGAAACTTGGCAAACACATTGCCAACCTTATCCTTCCAAAGAGAATAGAAATAATCAATAATAATTGGGTTGGATAAGTTACCACTAGTGCATGAAGAAGCAAGGTGACCCTTCTCACGGCATAGGTAGCAACATCTAATCTTCACTTTCTTCTCATTTGATTTCTCAAAATGAGAAGCATTACCATGAGTCTTCTTGGGAAGCGGCCTTTCTCCAACTTGCGGTTGAGCACGAGAATGAACTTGTGGCCTCTTCCCTTGTTGCTTGTCACTAATGGCCTTCTTCTTCAATGGGAAAGATCTCACATGATGCCCTTCAATTTTGCACTTGAAGCAAATAATCTTGGCCGAATTCTTGAGTTGTTCTTGGCCCTTATTCTTCTTAATGATCTTGGACCTTTTCTTCTTGTTGGAGTTGAATCCAAGTCCACCTTTGTCATTGGGGGATTTTTGCACACTCAAGATATTGTTGAGTGTGGACTTCCCTTCATGACACTTTTCCAAGTCTTTCTTCAAGGAAGAGACTTGGGCCTTGAGCTCTTTGATTTCCTCTACATGGTTAGTATCAACACAAGTACTAGAGGAAGTATAGGCTTCATTGTTAGAGCAACAAGGCAAGGAAAGAAATTCATCACAAGATGTACCAATGTTATGCATAGATGAATGACGAGGACTAGCACATGGCAATATAGCATTTTGACTAGAAGTAGTGCTAGCGACCACATGAGACTCACTAGATGTTACCTTGATAATCATAGCCTCATGAGCTATCTTTTGCACATTGTGGGATACTAGAAGATCATCATGAGAGCTTGTGAGCTTTACATGACTTTCTTCCAATTTCCCATAATTGCTAGATAACAACTCAAGTTGAGCCCTTAGATCAATATTCTCCTTCAAAATGGATGCTTCACTAGAAATAGAGTTAGTAGCACAAGCATCATCAATAATAGCAAGAGGAGAAGGCAACTTCGCAAGCTCTTTAGAATATGAAGCTTTAAGTTGAGCATGAGACTCGGTGAGTTTGATGAGCTCACTCTTAATGACCCTTGAGCCATTTTCGAGGTGCTCAAAATCCTCAAGGAGTTTAGCATGTGCAACTTCAAGCTTCTCATTTTTAGTTTCAAAATCATTAGCCACCTTGAGAGCTCTATCACGAGATTCCTTTATTCTAGATAGTTCTAGAGCAAAAGTCTCCTCAAGAGATTCCTTGGTGGTTTGTTCAAGTTCAAGAGCTTGCGAAAGGTCGGCGATCTCATTAGCGTAATCACGCTCATGACCTTCCATTTTATCAATGGTGACCTTATGCTCCTCTAGATGAGATTCCAACTCATCAATATATTTATTGCCCTCAATGGCAATAGACATGATTTCCATAAAGTTGGAACGAGCTAATTTATTCTTAAGAAGAGCTTTAAAAATCATTTCCCCCTTAGTTTTAAGGAGGCAACATTATCATTCTTTTCATCATTTTCTACATCATCATCATTGTCATCATCACTATCATCACAAGATATATTGGGGTTCAAAGTGGGAGATACCTTCGAAGCCTTAGCCATAAGGCAAAACGCAATAGATGATGATGTAGGATCCCTTGAAGCACCATTCAAGACTACATCTTGTTCCATGGGGTGTTGGGTTTCCTCTACATTGTTAGCACAATAATTCGAGGAAATAGATGCATTTTTATCATGGCAACAAGACATAGCAAGCATATCATCATGAGTTTTAGTCAAGCAATTTCTACATGATATGCAAGGACTATCAACACAAGCATGTGAAACATGTAGGGTGCTCGAAGTGTTAAAGTCCAAAGAAGATGCATTGCAATAAGATAGTGATGAAGGATCATCCACAATAACCATACTATCATCATTGCAATGACCAACACTACTCACCATATCATTAGCTTGTGGCAAACCACATGTAGGTCAAGTAGAGGAAGTTGAGAAGACAACACGGCCGGAGGTGGATGGAGAACAATCATTCCCACAATTCTTGGACACACCATATTTATCTTGAAGCTTTGTCCACAACTCATGAGCATCCCGGAATGGCATGAAATGAAATATAACTACATTGCTCAAAGCATCGAAAAGCACATTAGAAGCTTGAGCATTGAGATAAGAGTTTTTCTCATCCTCTAAAGATAATCTTTGGGGGTCCTTTGGAGGAGAAAACCCCATATCTACAATTCGCTCTAAATTTGGGTCCATGACCCTAAAGAGATTAAGCATGCGAATTACCCAAACATCAAAATTTGTGCCATTGAAACTAAGAGTGTCAGAGAATCCTAAACCCCTAGTCGACATCCTTACTCTCTAGGCGGTTAAGCCCTATGAAGAGAGACGAGGCTCTGATACCAATTGAAAGATCGTGGATGTCGCCTAGAGGGGGGTGAATAGGCGCTTTAAAATAATTACGGTTTCGGCTTGAACAAATGCGGAATAAACCTAGCGGTTAATTTGTCAAGCACAAAACCTACAACAACTAGGCTCACCTATGTGCACCAACAACTTATGCTAAGCAAGATAAACAACTAGGTGATAGCAAGATATATGACAAGAAACAATATGGCTATCACAAAGTATAATGCATAAGTAAAGGGCTCGGGTAAGAGATAACCGAGGAACACGAAGACGACGATGTATCCCGAAGTTCACACCCTTGCGGATGCTAATCTCCGTTTGGAGCGGTGTGGAGGCACAATGCTCCCCAAGAAGCCACTAGGGCCATCGTAATCTCCTCATGCCCTCGCACAATGCAAGATGCCGTGATTCCACTAAGGGACCCTTGAGGGCGGTCACCGAACCCGTACAAATGGCAACCCTTGGGGGCGGTCACCGAGCCCTTACACTTTGGCAACCCTTGGGGGCGGTCACCGGAACCCGTCAAATTGCTCGGGGCGATCTCCACAACCTAATTGGAGACCCCGACGCTTGCCCGGAGCTTTACACCACAATGATTGAGCTCCGAACACCACAAGGTTGGGGCTATCTCCCCAACGACACCACGAAGCTTCACCACAATGGAATATGTCTTCGAGGTGACCAAAACCGTCTAGGGCACCCAAGCACCCAAGAGGAACAAGCTCAAGGGTACCAAGCACCCAAGAGTAATAAGCTTCTCAACTTGTAACTTCCACGTATCACCGTGGAGAACTCAAACCGATGCACCAAATGCAATGGCAAGGACACACGGAGTGCCCAAGTCCTTCTCTCCCAAATCCCACCGAAGCAACTAATGCTAGGGAGGGAAATGAGAGGAAGAACAAGAAGGAGAACACCAAGAACTCCAAGATCAAGATCCAAGGGGTTCCCCTCACCTAGAGGAGAAAGTGATTGGTGGAAACGTGGATCTAGATCTCCTCTCTCTTTTCCCCCAAAAACTAGCAAGAATCCATGGAGGGACTGAGAGATAGCAAGCTCTAAGAAGGTCAACAATGGGGGAAGAACACGAGCTCAAAGGATTAGGTTCATTGGGGAAGAAGACCCCCTTTTATAGGCGGGGGGAAAATCCAACCGTTATGCTCACAGCCCGCACAGAGCGGTACTACCGCTCCAGGAGCGGTACTACCGCTAGGGCAGTAGAACCCCTTTGAAAAACAATAGCGAGGAGGCAAAAAGGTCAGAAGAACCGTCGGAGCGGTAGTACCGCTTGACCTCACGGTACTACCGCTACGGGTAGCGGTACTACTGCTAAGGGTAGCGGTACTACTGCTTGCGAGCGGTACTAAAAAATTACATCCGTGCCTACCACCGCTGGACTTGTGACGAGTTTTTGGTCCCGAGCGGAAGCAGCCACGGAAGTAGCCGCGGTAGTACTGCTCCAAGCGGTAGTACCACTCCCGAAAGCGGTAGTACCGCTCCCGAAAGCGGTAGTACAAAATTACTTCCGCTCCAACCCGCGGTAGTACCGCTGTAGCCTTTTCAGTACACCAAAACGACAATAACTTTTGCATACGGACTCCGAATTCGATGAAACCAAGTTTGTTGGAAAGCTAGCGACAAGGGCTAACACAATCTTGATAGAAATATCAATAAGAAGCAAATTAGAAAAGTCCCAAAAGAAAATGGTGAGAACCCTTCCTCGGATAAGACCAGTAAAACATCCAACACCGAAAACATCATAGAAGATGCATGTGAACTCTGTTTTCGATGAACTCAAGCTTATCATCAACATGACCATAAGCTCTAAGACTCGCAAAGAGAACCAAACAAGAACCAAGAAACATGATACAAGGATGCAATGGTTTGAGCTCTCTACTAACGATACGATCAAGCTACCAACTTGAGAGCCCCCCTTGATAGTACGGCAAACGATCCTATAACCCGGTCTCCCAACTACCACCACGAGACCGGTAAAATAGAAAACCTATCAAGGGCAAACCTTTGCTTTGCACAAAGTCCACTTGAGCTAGATGTAGATGATCTTGACTTCATCAAGTTGGACCACCTTTCTTGATTGCATTGTCTCGGTGAAGACTAGTAGATTGCTCCCCCATACTCCACTATGGGTGAGCCACTCTTCGGCATATCTTCACAAGTCCATTGTCACCACCATGGACGGCAAACTTCAAGCACTTGATCTCTTCATGATGCTCCGCTTGAACTTGCACACCACACCCTAACCCCACAAAGAACTCTCACGAAGACCATGGGTTAGTACACAAAGCGTGATTGAAATGCTTACCATACCAAGGGATTGCTTGATCCCTCTCGGTACATCTTCTACGCTTTGTGTGTTGATCAACTTGATTCACTCCTTCACTTAGTCTTGATCAACCTTGAATCTTTCCAACTCTCTTCATTTGGATGATGTCTTGAAGGTAAACATGAATGATAACACACTCTTCTTCTTCAAGACATGCTTGCAATAATCTCAACACTCACAAGACCAATCTTTGGATAATTCCTTAATAGCACCTTGGTCATCACAAACTCTCCTTGAAACCAACAAATGAACTCCAAGAAAAGCCTATGGACAAACCCTTCAAATATAACTCAAGGAAACCATTAGTCCATAGAGATTGTCATCAATTACCAAAACCAAACATGGGGGCACCGCATGTTCTTTCACCGGCAGATAATCCGGCGATCTAAATCTATGACTATTGTCAACGGAGAACTTCATCATCGCAGCATTTCTGGAGCTTTTCAGCGGTGTGTATCATCAAAAGAAGGTTGTGAGATTCTTAGGGAGATTCATGAAGGGGATTGTGGTCATCACGCCGGTTCAAAATCTTTGGTGGCTAAAGCTTTTCGTCATGGGTTCTACTGGTTGACGGCTCACGCCGACGTAGAGGACTTGGTCAGAAAATGTGATGCTTGCCAGAACTTCTCACGGGGTGTTCATATACCGGCGCAGGAGCTGAGGATGATCCCAATTACTTGGCCATTTGCGACTTGGAGGCTTGATATGGTTGGACCCTTCAAAAGATCCCAAGATAAGAAAACCCACCTATTGGTGGTTGTGGACAAGTTTACGAAATGGGTTGAAGCAGAGCCTGTCAGTAAGTGTGATGCAGCAACAGCGGTTCAGTTCATCAAAAAGGTGATTTTCCGGTTTGGCTTTCCACACAGCATTATAACTGATAATGGCACCAATCTATCCAAGGGGGCTATGGAGGAGTTCTGTCAACGAGAGCATATTCGCCTTGATGTATCATCAGTAGCTCATCCTCAGTCTAACGGCCAAGCTGAAAGAGCCAATCAAGAAATCTTGAGAGGCATCAAACCCGGCTTATGGTTCCTTTGCAGAGAACACCGGGTTGTTGGGTGGAGGAGTTGCCTTCGGTGCTATGGAGCATCAACACTACACCTAACAGATCTACAGGGTACACGCCTTTCTTCATGGTATATGGAGCTGAAGCGGTCCTCTCTAGTGATATCCGTCACGACTCGCCACGGGAGGCAGCTTATGTTGAAGCGGATAATGAACAAGCAAGACAAGACGCCTTGGACCGGCTGGACGAGGAACGGGGCACGGCAGCAGCTCGATCGGCAATTTACCAACAAGACCTGCGCCGGTACCACAGTCGCCGGGTTAAGACAAGGACGTTTCAAGAAGGGGATCTGGTACTTTGGCTCATCCAAGATCAGACAGACATGCACAAGCTATCCCCACCTTGGGAAGGACCCTTTGTGGTCAGCAAGAACCTACACAACGGCTCATACTACCTCATCGACGTTCGAGAACATAAGGACTCACGCACGGCGGAGGAGGAGACCAAGCGGCCGTGGAACATCGCCCTTCTTCGACCTTACTATACTTGAGCCATAGGCTCCGCTTTATGTACAATGTATATATTATGATTAATATAATAAACCGGCGCCCCTGGTAAACCGGGGTATCAGCCATCTTTTTTCATAAGAGTATCACATGGGGGCTTCTGCGGGCAAGGGAGTTTTCTATGGCCTCTTAAACCGGCGCCCTTGATAAATCAAGGTATCAGCCGTCTTTTCTGTACAAAAGAGAATCACATGGGGGCTTCCGCGGGCAAGGAAGTTTCCTATGGCCTCTTAAACCGGCGGCTGCATCAAGACCATCATAAGAGCACAGCTCTGGTTGCTTCTGCAATTTCCACATGATGATGAGGTGCAAAAGAGAGTTTTGGATGCCTAGCACAACTCAAACATAGGCCCCGACGAGCAATGCTCAAACGCTACCTAGGGGCTCCTGATGCAAGTTCATCAGCGAGTTGAAGACTCTTGTAGTGAACACGGCTTGGAAGCTTGGTGTATACACCTAAAACCCCGGATTAACATGCCTTCATCAAGTAAATCGCGCCGTCCAGGTAAACCTGGTATGAACCGTCGAACGTAACACAAGTCAATCCTTCGGGACCCTGAACTTGTAACGTTAAATTGACGATCATCAAGTGATTACACAAGTCAAATCTTTTAAATATTTTGAACATTGGTAGCATTTGACATTGATGATTTGGTTAAAGATTGTGGATCATCTTAATAGGCTTTGCTAAAATGGTTAATGACAGTAGCCTGGCAGCTCATAAAAAGCCTCGAATTTGGAGCCTGACAGCTCGTAAAAAGCCTCGACTACATGGTCTTATTTGCCCAAAAAAATTATTTTTTATTTTTTATGTTTTCTCAAATCTTTATCGACAAGGTCATTGGCTTTTCAACCAAGTCCATTGATTCAAGACTGGATAACTACAAAGTTGTCATTACATCTGTATTCACAGAGTTATAGTCTGGGTTATAAACACCAGTGCTAGTTTACAGCTAAACCAGCGTTCATCGTAACCCGGATCGGTCTTCATGATAGGACGACAAAAGAGCCAAGTAAGCCATCAATACTTATACCTTGGATTGTTCCTGCCGGATTAAGGTTTATGGACACACTTAATCACATGTATGATACATGTTTATATTTCATACACAGTTCAAGTTATTAACTTAGATCATGTGTTTGGCCAGTATAACCCGTCCGGCGATAAACCGCCAGGACACTTTGAGCATTGTATATGCAGACACAGGTAATATAAAAGATCAAAGCATTGCAAGCAGTAGATAATTTAGAAGTGGCCAAACAAAATAATGCCACGCAAGATAGTGTGGGACAAAGACAATATCTCAACTAATATATTACAAGGCACTGGCAGGCCCAAAAGAATATCAGTTTTTTCACCAAGTGTTCAGCATATAAAGGCTAAACCGGGACCGGTTTATGATTCTGCTTCGGCTCGCTATGAAGACTGAGGGTCAGCTTGTTCCGGGTCTTCGACGACTTCTGGCAGCTGCTGGAAATCAGGGGTGCTCCAGTCAATCTTGGCAAGGGCGCGGAAATACACTTCATCGTTTATAAGTTCTGATGGTTCAATATCAGGAGCGAAGGTATGCTTACGAACGGGTGGAATCAGATTTTCGATATCATAAGATGGCTGCTCCACCCGCACATTCTCCAGATCGTAACCCGGATGATACCTTGACAAGTCTGCTTCGTCAGCAAGCTTACTAGCAAGAGGCCGCATGTCTTTGGTTAAGGCGCGAAGATCTTCAGCGGAGAAAGTTGATCCATCCTCTTTCATACTCGGATAAACATTCATGGCCTCTGCCGGATCAAAGTCGGGAACCCATGCCTTGGCCCGGGTTAACGCCATGAGGGAACCATCTCTTGCGGAGGATTTCTTCACCTCGACAATACGGGCACGCAGGATGGATAGTTTTTCAAGAGTGCCTTGGATGGTGGTTGGAGCCGGTTTACTATGCGAAATAGCACTGATGGCCCTCTGAGCGCCGGCATAGAGTTGTTCCACCAAGGTGTAAGCAGCCTTCAGCCTCTTCCGCACATCATCCCCAAGATGAGTAACGCGCCTCCCTGTGTACAAGTGATGAGTTAAACCGGAGCAACGCAAGATAACAACATTAAAGCGTATGACAATAAGTACTTACCAAAGATAGCAGATGTCATATCCTCTATATGCTACCTTAACCCGCATAACTCCTCCGTCACCGGGTTAAGAGTTGCCTCAGCATCATTGGCTTTTTTCTCCAAAGCAGCCTTTTCTGCCTCCCAAGTGGACCGCTCTGCTTCAAAATCTTTCTTGAGCTTCTCCATACTAGCTAAAGCAAGGGTAAGTTCCTCCTTGACTTTAGTCGAAGCAGTTTCTTGGAAGGCCGGGCTATTCCGGAGCTCAGTTATCTTAGAAGCCCTCCGGTTCAAGTCAGTCTGCAGAGGATAAAGAATATCATATATTTATGAAGACAGTTCAATCAAAAGTCTCAAGCACATAACAAGTTATGCACTCGACACTTGGGGGCTAATGTATAATTGAAGTGAAAGAAAGCAACTTTTTCAGACAAGTCTCAAGCACATACCAAGTTATGTCCTTGACACTTGGGGGCTAATGTAATGTCATTCTCAAACATAGGAGAAGTCCCGATTCACCCGCAATGGAGTAAACCGGCCTTTGGGGGCTACACGGGCAAATAAAACTATTTCAGTTGATCTATCAAAGTCCCGGTTCACCCTAAAGGCTAAACCGGCACTTGGGGGCTACAGTGGACTAAAGGTACAGCTACAAGGCACAAGCAGAAATGAAAGGAAAAAGGAAAGAAGTTACCTCATATTTTTCTTTCATTAAGTTTACTAAGCCGGCCTCGTGGTCACGGCTAGTAAAGAGCCGGTTTAGGTACCCAGAATGAAGCTCCTGAGCACTAAGCGGGGCGTAGCTAGACAGGTCAGTGCTCCACTTTCCTTTGTCCTTCTGAAGAACTTCTTCCTTGGCAGTGTGTCTGGCCAAGATGACTGTCTCTGCGGGAGTGGTGAAGCCTATCCCAGTAATCTCAACATCATCCGTCGAGGCAGTAGTTGGCCTAGGGGGATCAGCAGCACCAGCAGGATGGGTGTGTACCGGGCTGGCAGGGGTCGGATTAACCCGAGCAGGGCTCATCCGAACAGGGCTGGCTGGTTCATCAGGATTTTCCATGGGGTCATCCCACGAAGCAGCAAAATCTTCTCGGTCCATAGGAGCAGAATCGTTGTGTGGAACTTCAATGTTTTCTTCCAACGGATTGGCGGCTTCAGGATCTTCTGCCGGTTCAGAAGTATTTTCGACCGCCGGTTTATTCAACTTTGCCTTCTTGCTGCGCTTGGGCATACTGAAAAGATTAAAGGAATAGTGAAAATCACAAGTCAAAAAGGAAAGATAAACCGGACATACTGAAAGACGGCTTACCCATGAACAGTCTTGAGCACCGGGACTTGGGTAGCAGTCGACTCGCCAGAGGATGATAGAGGAGTTTCCTGATAGTTTGGATCAGATGGCTTAAGAGGTTTGCGAATAAGACCCGCTTTTGGATGATGAATGGTTGGAGTAAGCAAAACCTCTGAGCGGCGTCTTCAAGCCGGAGTATGGGTTAATCCGGTCGGCTCGACCACGTGACCACTCTGGCGTGTGGTCCGGCGAGCCTCATGTTGCTGCTTCTTCAAAAGAAAATGGGGATCCAGTTGAGCATAAGGATGAGAAAACGGATATTTCCGGGCTACCCGACGAACTTTGGGTCATAATGGTTCAGAATCAGAGGAAAGAGAGATTACCTCAATTTCGTCCGCTTTACTCCCTTCCGCCGGATCCTGGGAAAAGTCATTGTTAATATGAATACAGACAAGGGAAAGTTAAAAGGCATAAGAACCAAGCAGTACCTCAGAGGTCGGATCATCTTCTTCAGTGTTTGAACCAGAAGTAGCGGCAGGTTTTTTCTTGTGTTTCTTTACAGCCAGGCTCTTCTTGCGAGTTGGTTTCACTGGTTTATCCTGGGCTTTCCGTTTCCAGAAGGGATCATTGGCCTGTGTAAAGGAGTAAAAGTATGTTGAAGACAAGCAATATGGGAGGATTAAAACAAAGAGAAAGGAACAGAAGAATCTTACCGATGGCGGTTTGCTGTTTACACAGAAAGGTGCTAAACCGGTCCGACTGCATTCCTCCAGAGGTATATTCAGCATTTTCTTAGCAGATTCGGTAACTTCATTGTCTGAAAGCACCATATATGTGTGACACTGAGGGTCCTTGGGATTGCCAGTATACTCGCACATTAACCCGGAACGCCGGCTTAATGGAAGAATGCTCCACGAGAGCCAGCAACGGACAAAGTCGACTCCGGTTAAACCGTTGGCCACAAAAGCCCTAAGCTTTCAAAGTTGAGGGGCATACCGAGCTCGGTCTTGGGCGCTCAAACGTTGAGGTAAAGGATGGTCCACAGTCAGACGATGAGAACGGTAACCCGGCATTGGATTCTCCCCCTCTGGTGAAATATCAACGCAATAGAACCAAGTTTGGTTCCAATCCTTGGGATGGCTATGAAGGGTAGCATGAGGAAAGCTGACATCCTTCCTCTTCTGGATACTCATTCCACCCAGTTCAGTGTTTGGCCCGTCATGAAATTCTGTCCGGCGGTTCAGATGGAAGAAGTCCTGGAATAACTCTACAGACGGCTCTTCTTGCAGATAGGCTTCAGAAAAGACTTGGAAATTGCTGATGTTTGATACGGAGTTGGGGCCTATGTCTTGGGGATGGAGCTGAAACTCTGCCAATACGTCGCGGAAAAACTTTGACCCTGGAGGGTTAAAGCCCCGGGCCAGGTGATCAAAAAAGACAACAATCTCTCCCTCTTTAGGCTGGGGAGGACACTCTTTCCTGGGATCCCTCCAGTGCAGAACCTCCTTGGGACCTAAAGCGCCAATTGAGGCCGCCTTTTCTATATCATCCTCGGTAATCCGGGATGGGACCCAGTTGCAAGTGACAAACTGTTTGGCCACAGAAGTCATCTTTTTCAAAGGGGGGCGCTAAAAAATACTCCCTCCGTCTCAAAATAAGTGACTCAAGTTTGTACTAACTTTATACTAAAGCTAGTACAAATTTGAGTCACTTATTTTGGGACGGAGGGAATAGAAAACAAGGCCATGTTTATGATCCACGCAGATATAAACCAGCATGTTCTATGAAGGCATTAACCTAATTGGCGGTTTAAGCAGGGGACTAATGGTATCTACTGGTCCGGAATAACTATGAATGTAACAGCTACCGGATTATGAAGTTTGAAAGGAACAAGTTAAACCGCCAAACACAAGCAGGTGAGGTGCAGATCTAAAGCTAAACCGTCGACACAGGCATAGGAGGCGCAGGTTTAAAGCTGAACCGTCGACATAGGCAGATGAGTTGCAGATCTAAAGTGTGAGAAACAACTTTCACATGAGTAGTGGTGAAATATGGATCTACAGTGTATGGAAAATCAAGATAAGTCAAGTCATATTCGTTGAAGGCAGCGAAAGTTTTTACAGATCCAATCTAACTAGCAATATTGGGAGAACTAAGATTATAAAGACGGGGCGGAGTCATGCGTACGAGAGATGGCCTAACAAGTTTAAAACATCTACGGCTGGGAACTACCTATGGTGATGAACTGTGAAGAACGGAGGTTCATCTGCGAGCTTCCGTGAAACCCTAGAACTAAGATCTACGGGGAAGAATGAGTAATGCACCTGAGGAAACGGAAGCGGAAGGACGGCGGCGAATCTATGGACATGCTCAGGTTGATGCAGCGGCCGGGTTTGGTGAAGACGACGAGCTCCAAGAACGGCGGCGGAGCTTGAGCGCTGGAGGACAGAGGAAGAAGAAGCAGGGGAGAGAAAGAGATGCCCTTTGGGCCCTATTTATAGGCCGAGGGGATAAAACGGCAAGCGCGGGAATCGAGGAGACCAAAAATCGGATATGGATGGTGTTGTCGCCTCGATCTTCGGAGCTTTAATAAGTAAAGGTAAAAAACAGGTGCAGGTATTGAATGCGCAGATGGCGTCACGACGGTTTAAAACGACTCGAGGGGATGACGTCATGCTGGTTTACCAAGCATACTGAAGCTGCAGAAAGAAAAAGCTGGACAAGACTTTGGAAGATTGACATGAACAGGTTCAAATCAATCTGGGGCCTAATGTCAGGGATATTACTACTAGGTATAAACCGTCCAGGAGGGTCCGGTTCCTGTTATCAAGATTATATTATCAGAGGCCCAGCAGGAGTATGGAGTAGAAGATTATAGCCCAAGAGGCTTAGAGCCCATGTATTAGGGCCCATGATTTGTAAACCGTCATACTATGTAACTTGGGATGTAAGATAGAAAGAGCAGAGACCGAGGCGGACACGTTTATGAGCCGGCCTCGGGACTCTGTAAACCGGACCAGGAGTCACCTCTTATATAAAGGGACGACCCGACGACGGTTCAAGACAAGAAACAACAGCTCGAGACACAGGCAAAGCGGATTTGCTCCCTGTTCATCGAAGCCCAAGCAATACCACACCAAACTAGACGTAGGCTTTTACCTTCATCAAAGTGGCCGAACTAGTATAAAATCCATGTGTCCTTCGGCCGCTTTAACCCCTTTAAGCTAACCGTAGTGATGGCCTCACGACAAAGTCCTTTTGCTAGGACATCTACCGTGCTAAATCCACGACACTGTCCTTTGGTGCCCATCATATGAGCGTGCACGTGGATCACACCATAGGGTTAGTTGTATGTTGATATGACTACATATTGGAGGGCAAGAGTGACAGAAGCTTCGACCTAGCGTAGAAATTGATGCATATGGGATTGAAGGGGGACCAATATATCTTAATGATTTGGTTGGGTTTTACATAGAATTCCAAGTCAGGGATGACATGCTAGCAGTGGCCTCTCCCACATAAAACTTGTTATCGGTCTAGTAACGTAGTCAATTGCCTAGGGACAATTTTGCAACTCCTACCACCACTTTTTGACACTCGCTATACTATATTTATTGCTTCTTTACCTAAAAAGCCCCTAGTTCATATTTACGTGCTCTTTATTATCTAGCAAATCTACCCTGTTACACCTACAAAGTACTTCTAGTTTTATACTTATTCTAAGTAAAGCGAACGTCAAGCGTGGTAGAGTTGTATCGGTGGTCGATTGAACTTGAGGGAATATTTGTTCTACCTTTAGCTCCTCGTTGGGTTCGACACTCTTACTTATCGAAAGAGGCTACAACTGATTCCCTACACTTGTGGGTTATCAATGCAGCACAGTAGCGTAAGTATTTCCCTCGGTTTTTGAGAACCAAGGTATCAATCCAGTAGGAGACCACGCGCGAGTCCCTCAGACCTACACAAACAAATAAGAACCTTGCAGCCAACACGATTAAAGGGCTTGTCAATCCCTTCTCGATCACTTACAAACGTGAGATCCGATAGATATGATAAGATAGTATTTTTGGTATAGAGAAAAAGTAAATAATGCAAAGTAAAGCAACGGCGAAAGAAATTGGCAAGTTGACGGGAAACTAATATGATAAAGATAGACCCGGGGCCATAGGTTTCACTAGTGGCTTCCCTCATGATAGCAGATTTCTACGGTGGGTGAACAAATTACTGTTGAGCAATTCATAGAAAAGCGCATAGTTATGAGAATATCTAGGCATGATCATTGTATATAGGCATCACGTCCGTGACAAGTAGACTGAAACGATTTTGCATCTACTACTATAACTCCACACATTGACCGCTATCTAGCATGCATCTAGAGTATTAAGTTCATAAGAACAGAGTAACGCCTAAGGCAAGATGACATGATGTAGAGGGATAAACTCAAGCAATATGATAAAAACCCCATCTTTTTATCCTAGATGGCAACAATACAATACATGCCTGATACGTCTCAAACGTATCTACTTTTCCAAACACTTTTGATATTGTTTTGACCTCATTCTTGCATGATTTGGACTAAACTAACCCGGACTGACGCTGTTTTCAGCAGAGCTGCCTGTATGGTTTATTTGTGTGCAGGAAAACGGATTTTTAAGTATCTCAGAAAAATCCACGAAAAATCAGAGAAAATCCACGCACCCGAAGGAACCAAGTACCATAAGTGGGGCCAGAGGGGGCCAGGGGGTGCCCAGGCGCCCTGTGGGCGTCCCCCCCCCTGGGCCGCGCCGGGGGGCGCTTGGGTGGGGCCCACACCCCCTGGTGCCCTACTTTAGCCTGTATTTTTCCTCCCGACGCAAAAACCCCAGATCGGAAGTTCTTTCGCAGTTTTTCGTCGCGGAGCCGCCGCCACCCTTTGTTCTTCCTCGGGAGGGCTAATCTGGAGGCTGATTTGGCCTCCGGAGAGGGGAGATCGTCGCCGTCGTCATCATCATCACTACTCCATCATCCCTCCATGACTTCCCCCTTCATGTGTGAGTAATTCCCCTGCTGTAGGCGAAGGGGATGGTAGGGATTGGATGAGTTAGATCATGTAATAGTTCGTCAGATTGTTGGGGGCATGTTGCCTATCATCTACTATGGTGTTTATCATCTTTGCTACAACTTGTTATTCTTAATGCTTGACACTTAGGGCCCGAGTGCCATGATTTCAGATCTGAACCATATGTGTTTGCATGAATATATTTGTGTTCTTGATCCTATCTATAAGTTGTATACACCTGTTACGGTTCGGAACCGGCGATCCCAAAAGTGACAGCTTGGGACACCAAAGGGGATGGTCCGTAGTTTGAGGATTACATGTATCCATTGAGTTCATTGCTTTGTTCCGGTGCTCTTTGACAGGAGCACCTTAATATCCATTAGTTCCTTTTGTCCCCGTTCGTAGCGGGATGGTAGGACAAAAGATGTTGTGCAAGTTCTTATTGCAAGCACGTACAACTACCTACGGGATACATGCCTAATGTTTGATATTTGCC
>LR738713.1:577192925-577214642 GCA_902687465.1 Secale cereale | reverse complement strand
CCCGGACTGACGCTGTTTTCAGCAGAGCTGCCTGTATGGTTTATTTGTGTGCAGGAAAACGGATTTTTAAGTATCTCAGAAAAATCCACGAAAAATCAGAGAAAATCCACGCACCCGAAGGAACCAAGTACCATAAGTGGGGCCAGAGGGGGCCAGGGGGTGCCCAGGCGCCCTGTGGGCGTCCCCCCCCCCCCCTGGGCCGCGCCGGGGGGCGCTTGGGTGGGGCCCACACCCCCTGGTGCCCTACTTTAGCCTGTATTTTTCCTCCCGACGCAAAAACCCCAGATCGGAAGTTCTTTCGCAGTTTTTCGTCGCGGAGCCGCCGCCACCCTTTGTTCTTCCTCGGGAGGGCTAATCTGGAGGCTGATTTGGCCTCCGGAGAGGGGAGATCGTCGCCGTCGTCATCATCATCACTACTCCATCATCCCCCTTCATGTGTGAGTAATTCCCCTGCTGTAGGCGAAGGGGATGGTAGTGATTGGATGAGTTAGATCATGTAATAGTTCGTCAGATTGTTGGGGGCATGTTGCCTATCATCTACTATGGTGTTTATCATCTTTGCTACAACTTGTTATTCTTAATGCTTGACACTTAGGGCCCGAGTGCCATGATTTCAGATCTGAACCATATGTGTTTGCATGAATATATTTGTGTTCTTGATCCTATCTATAAGTTGTATACACCTGTTACGGTTCGGAACCGGCGATCCCAAAAGTGACAGCTTGGGACACCAAAGGGGATGGTCCGTAGTTTGAGGATTACATGTATCCATTGAGTTCATTGCTTTGTTCCGGTGCTCTTTGACAGGAGCACCTTAATATCCATTAGTTCCTTTTGTCCCCGTTCGTAGCGGGATGGTAGGACAAAAGATGTTGTGCAAGTTCTTATTGCAAGCACGTACAACTACCTACGGGATACATGCCTAATGTTTGATATTTGCCAAATGATCATAACTTTTCTGTGTGCCGTGCCCCAAGTTAGAATCTATCTCATCCATGCAGCGCCCAACCATCCATCTCCCTAGCCTACAGTATTTTAAATCCTGCGTGTCACTAGTTGCTACTTTTGCCATTTACTACTGCTATTTACTTCCGCTGTTTACTTTTACTATTACTATCGTCATTATCATATCACTGTTACCACTTATCTTTTGTTGCAAGTAAGTATATTTCAGGTGCGGTTGAATTGACAACTCAACTGTTAAAGCTTATAAATACTCTTTGGCTCCATGTGTGTCGAATCAATAAATTGGGTTATTCTTACCCGCGAAGACTATCTCGATCCCTTACGGTTGAGGGTTATCAAGTACCGTTTTCTGGCGCCGTTGCCGGGGAGCATAGCAATATTTACAAGTCTACTTGAGGTATCCTACCTGCTGCACTCTATTCACTATGGGTAAGAAAGGAGACCCCAAGGTTCCGATCTTACTATCTACTATGAGAAGAGGTACTGCTCTGAGCACTAGTGCTACGCTTGATTCACCTTCTGTTATGAGTAAGTTTGCCTCACCACCACCACATGATGCTACTACTAAATCTGTTACTTTGTCTGATACTCTTGATTATGCTTCTACTACTTTTGATGATGATATTAGTTCGCTTGGTTATGCTCTTGAGAAACAAATTGCTGCTGCTGCTGAAAAATATGGAATTGAACTTCCTGTTTCTCGCTACCCTATTGGTGAAACTTATGATTATCCTGATTTGAGTAAACTCCAAGAGAGGCTCCTTGATGATGATTACTATATACTTGATGAAGATCTATGCAGGGAACTGACAGAGTTTGCTGGCTCTGACCCTGAAGTTATTAAGAAAATATTTGAAAAACACTCTTTGAAAAACAAAACCGTTCCTAATCCTGAGTTAGCTACATCTCCTATATGCATTGATGATCCTGATTTTGATTTGTCTGTTGATCTCTCACTTATACCTATGGTTGAAGCTGACCCCTTTTATGGTAGAGAAAATGATGATGCTATTGCACACCTGACTAAATTCGGTGAGTTAGGTAGCCTGTTTACCACAGATGAGAATATATGATACTTTTATGTGACCAAGCTTCTTCCTTTCTCGTTGAAGGAAGGTGCTAAAGCATGGTATGATTCACTTCCATGTGGTTCCATTAAGAGTCCTCAGGACTTAGCTCACTCTTTTGTTGATAAGTACTTTACTGCTCACATGCAACATGCTGCTTTACAAAGAATTTATAACTTTAAACAGTTGCAGGATGAGTCCCTCCCTAAAGCTTGGGGGAGGTACTGCGGTTTGATTCGGGCTAGACCAAGACATGAAATTCCTAAGAATGAATTAATCGATATATTCTATGCTGGTCTAACTGATGAATCCAGGACCTATTTGGACAGTTGTGCTGGTTGTGTTTTCAGGAAAAGAACACCGGACGATGCGGAAGATCTAATGGGCAGGATTGCCAAAAACCATGAAGATTGGTCCGTCCCTGAACCACCTCCACCAACAAAGAAGAGGGGCATGTTTGTTCTAAGCCCCGAGGATATGCGAGAAGCAAAGAAGTCTATTAAAGAGAAAGGTATTAAAGCTGAAGACGTGAAGAATCTACCCCCTATTGAGAAGCTGTGTGAGCCTACCACTCACCCTCCTATGGTAGAGGTACACTCTCTTTTAGATTTCAACGCAAGTGACATCCCTCATGGTAAACCTCCTGATCAATGTTTAGATGAGTTTGATAATTTTATTATGAAACAGAATCATTTTAATGAGAGGATAGAAAGTCAGTTGCATGATAATTCCCTTGCTATCAAAAAGTTGCTTGGTGTTTTAGATAGAACAGTTAATGATGTTCAATGTCTTGTGAAGCATTTTCATATGGTTCAAACTCAGCTTGATCAAATTTCTAATGTGCAAAGATATTTGCTTGCTAACAATGCCAAACAAGATAAATTGCAGGCCTTTGGGATTAAGACCCGAGGAGGAACTAGTACTCAAGATCCTCTTTATCCAGAGGGACATCCGAAGAGAATCGAGCAAGATTCTCAAATGCAGGAAGAAGAAATTGTTGTCTCTCCAAATAAGAAGAAGAAACACAGGGAGACTGACAATTCTAATGACCCTATTGGAGATGAAGAGCCAGTTATTGATCCCAACAGTGTATCTATTTCCGATGCTGAGACTGAAGACGGTGCTGCACCTGAAGGTAATGATAATGAGAAGAATGATCCGCCTGAAGTTCGAGAAGAAGAAGCACCTGACAAACGTAAGAGGTACACTAAAGAAGACTTCATCGCAAGAAAACATGGGAAGGAGAGAGAACCATGGGTACAGAAACCCATGCCCTTTCCAGGTAAGTCCATCAAATCTAAAGAAGAAGAGCATTATAATAAGTTTTGTGAATGGATTAAACCTCTTTTTCTTCAAATCCCTTTTACTGATGCTATTAAGTTACTTCCTTATTCAAAATATATGAAAGATATTGTCACTAACAAAAGAAAAGTTCCTAATGATGCAATATCTACTATGCTTGCTAACTATTCTTTCAATGGAAAGATTCCTGAGAAGCTCGGTGACCCAGGTATACCCACCATTCCTTGCTCCATAAAGAATAATTATGTCAAAACTGCTCTATGTGATCTTGGAGCAGGAGTGAGTGTTATGCCTCTCTCTCTTTACGAGAGGCTTTGTTTAGAGAAACTAATTCCTACAGATATCTCCCTTCAGATGGCTGACAAGTCAACCGCTGTTCCGATAGGTATTTGTGAGGATGTTCCAGTAGAAGTTGCTACTTGTTTAATTCTTACTGATTTTGTTGTGCTTGACATGCCCGAGGATGGGAGCATGTCCATTATCCTTGGTAGACCTTTTCTTAACACTGCAGGTGCTATTATTGATTGCAACAAAGGGAAAGTTACCTTCCACGTGAATGATAAAGAACACACGGTATATTTTCCAAAGAAGACCGACAGGAGGCATGCCCTCAACTCTATAGAGAATATCGAGACCGTGAAAATTGGAGAATGGGACTGTCCACTACATGTGCCTCACAAATACAAAACTATCATGGTAGGGACAATGTCCATCAAGGTAAAAGTTCAGTGATTACTTCGTAGGAGGTGAGACTTTTGCTCTATATATCGCTTGTTTGTTGGTAAGACTTGATCAACCTTACTAGTGAACGTGTTTTATATGGATAAAGAGTTGAGCCTGCTATGTTTTCATTTGTTTTTAGTTTTGTCCTACTTGTTGTACCAACTATCTATGTTTTTGAAGCTTCACAATACTACTAACTGCTCCAAGTTTTCAGAGAGTTTCGCAGCTTTTTGAACTTCGAAAAAATTTCAACAGTGAAGTTTTCAGAAAAATTCCAGAAAAATTATATTAAAAACTTCCACAACGGGAGAGACCCGGAAAGTCCTGGGGCCAGCCAGGGGGGCCACCAGTGGCCCAGGCGGCCAGCTGGCGCGGCCCAGCCCCTGGCCGTGCCCACAGGGCGCCTGGGGCCCACGGGACCCCCCTCCAGGTACTTCTTCTTCCCTCCTCTCTCTCTTTTTCCAGAAACCCGAGTTCTGGTCTTGTTCTTGCTATTCTTGCTGTTCTTGGAGGCGATTCTTCGATCTCTCTCTACAGCCCATCATTTGAGCTGAAATTTTGAGCAACTACTCCCTGGTATGTGACTCCTCCACCCCTCCAATTAGATTTTTGATTGGTGGCCTCATTTGTGAGTATTTAGTAGTTCTTGGTGCTGTAGAGATGAGCTTGCGTGCATGTGTAGAAAGTTATTTTCCAAGTTTTGATGCAAGTTTATGCCTTGGGCAAGTGAGTTGAGTAGTTTGCCTTAGCTCACTTTATTTTAATCCTCGTTTTTGTAAATTGTAAAAAAAATCAGAAATGAGTTTGTTAGGAAGGGCAAAAGGATGGCTTGAGAAGAGGAGGCCCGCACACTCCGATCGAGTCACTAGAGCCATAGCTTCACCATCGACTGCTAGGGTGTGCCGAACGTTGGGAGGACGGCAAGGATGGCCACTCAGCCCTCCGAGCTGAAAACCGTCATCAACTCTCTCTGCAGCATGGGTACGAGGGATATTCATCTGTCGAAGATCTCCAGCATCTTGTTTCCTCACCTCGGGTATTTTGCATATTATATTGCTAGAGGGGTGTTAGCTCGTGACAACACGAGCAGCATTTCTGCTCCGGATATTGCTATCCTGGCAGCAGCCCTCTCAGGGAGGTCTGATTATAATCTTGGTACCTTAATTGCTCGACGCCTTGCTATGAACGGTAACAAGGGGGACTTATATGGTGGCATTTATGCCACACTTATCTTAGAGCATCTTGGAGGCACCCCACACCCTGATGATACGCCTTTTACTTATTTAAGCTTTGATCTTGCTGCTATGAAAAGGCATAAGTTTGTTACCATGGGTTCTGAGCTTGATAACCTTGTTTATAACTTGCGTTTCGGAACTACCGCGGAACGCGAGATCCGTCTACCTGCACCTCTTTTGTTTGATTTTTCTCGCAGGAACGGATGGTCCTTTGATGTTGTCCAGTTCGATGAGTTCATGGTCCAGCATCAGTTCCATAACCCCATGGAGGGGGTTGTGCCCGACGAGGAGAGGCACGGTGAGATACCACATTTTCAGGAAGAGACCGCCACCGAGTTTGGTGAAGGGTCTTCCTCTGTTTGGCGCTCGGAACCTTCCTCGTGGGAGACTCCGAGGAGTTCGGTGTACGCGTCATCATCCTTCTACGACCCTTGGTCTCACCACCATACCCCTGGAGCAGGAGGCTCCTGGGGGCAGTAGCTGCTACCAACTTAGGCCAAAAGCCTAAGCTTGGGGGAGTACGTGCCCTTCTCACTTTTTCATTGTATTATCCGTTTTGTTCGCTTTGATCTTTTCGAAGCTTTTGACCGTTCTTCTTTATTTCTCTTTTTTGCAAAAACAACAAAAAGATTTTCTCTTTCTTTTGCTTTTATTCAACCTTTGAAAAAACCAAAAAGATTTCCTTTTTCTCTTTAGTTGC
This sequence comes from Secale cereale, assembly GCA_902687465.1. Classification (NCBI taxonomy): domain Eukaryota; kingdom Viridiplantae; phylum Streptophyta; class Magnoliopsida; order Poales; family Poaceae; genus Secale; species Secale cereale. Next base: position 577,208,649 of record LR738713.1, on the reverse strand, counting down.
TTTGTTTTCAGAGATCAGCTCGAGTCCGTGATGGCATTTGATTATATTTCCTACGTTCGATCGTGCAAGTGACAAGCAGTAATGACGAAGATCGACTGAAAGGAAGCAACAAGGAAGACCGGTATGAACTCTTATTGTTTCTACTTTTGTACATATGCCTGTACTTATGATCTAGAGACCAGCTTGTAACGACATAGTGCTATGTTTACAATGCTCTTCCAGTGGTTCATGCTTTCCTTGTGGCTAGTCTCGAATAACTAGAGTATATAATGTGTTATTGAAATGATCTACATGCATTGCACTGTTCATAGTCTGGTATACTAAGGTGGTATTTCCCTTTAGAGAATTTTTGGATTGACTTGGCACATGCTTACACATGTTTAAGACTAAAAGTCTACTTTGCCTTGATGATCTTTGAGGTTTAGAATAGTTATATCACTTTCATGCCCGATTCAATGTTACTTTGTCGCTCTGCATGATTATGACCGTTATTGCTCTCTAGTTGGTCGCTTCCCGGTCTTTTGCTAAACCTCCACCCGTACTAAGCGGAATGACTGCTTGTGCATCCAAAACCTTTAAACCTGTTATGCCATATGAGTCCACCATACCTCCCTATACATGGTATTTACCTGCCATTCCTAACGAAGACTTTCATGTACCATCTCGAAATTATTCAAAAGCATTTCCCTTTTTGTGCCTATGTTTTAGCTCATGAGGAAGTAGTAGTTAATTCATGATCTCTTTAAAGTTGGACAAGTTTCACCCCTGGATTGCATGTATAATGTGCAAACCCCTAATATGAAAAGGAACTGGCATTGAGTGCGCCCGGCTCGAAAAGATAATATAACAAACAAACCCTCCTTCACGCTTTGTTCATGAGAAATCAGAAAACTTTGGCAGTGATAAACAAAGGAGATTAAGAGGATGTGATCGTCCTCATGCGGGAGCCGTTCCTTGAGACTTGTCTAGCTTAAAAAGTGATTGAGTTATCTGCTAGCATTCGTTGACGAAATATGCACCTCTCAAAACATATTTACTTCTGTTTTTAAAACGAAGAGCTCTGGTACATGTTTAGTTTTTGTTTCCGATCACGGGTTTTCAACTTTGCCAATAAAAGCCACGGTTCGAGAGTCTCACCTTCTTTCTTCAAAGCACTTACTAGGAGAGCATAATTGTCATTCTGAGTGTAATGTGCATTGTCCCAAAGTATTACATTGTCTTTTGCATACTTGTGATATGATTTATTCTGAAATTCTTAGTTCTAGTCTCCTTTAAAACTTTGGAGGAGTCTCTGCATTTATGTTTTGCTTCACTCATGGAGGCTAGCGAGATACCACCTTAATATGCTCAAGCTATGTGCAATGTGATCTTGTCTTGATTTTCTGTAATATATTATTTACTCTTAATTATTTGTGACTGGTCACTTGAAAGAAGGATTGCTCCTAGCATTGTTCTCATAAGTACTGTTTTAATACTTGCTGAACTCTTTTCGTAGTACATGCTTATATACATCTAATGAAGCAAAAGAGTTTGTCAAAGTTTTCTTTGTCGCGTCCAGTTCGTTGAACTGAATTGCTTGAGGACAAGCAATAAGCTAAGCTTGGGGGAGTTGATACATCTCAAACGTATCTACTTTTCCAAACACTTTTGATATTGTTTTGACCTCATTCTTGCATGATTTGGACTAAACTAACCCGGACTGACGCTGTTTTCAGCAGAGCTGCCTGTATGGTTTATTTGTGTGCGGGAAAACGGATTTTTAAGTAACTCAGAAAAATCCGCGAAAAATCAGAGAAAATCCACGCACCCGAAGGAACCAAGTACCATAAGTGGGGCCAGAGGGGGGCCAGGGGGTGCCCAGGCGCCCTGTGGGCGCCCCCCCCCCCCTGGGCTGCGCCGGGGGGGCGCCTGGGTGGGGCCCACACCCCCTGGTGCCCTACTTTAGCCCGTATTTTTCCTCCCGACGCAAAAACCCCAGATCGGAAGTTCTTTCGCAGTTTTTCGTCGCGGAGCCGCCGCCACCCTCTGTTCTTCCTCGGGAGGGCTAATCTGGAGGCTGATTTGGCCTCCGGAGAGGGGAGATCGTCGCCATCGTCATCATCATCACCACTCCATCATCCCTCCATGACTTCCCCCTTCATGTGTGAGTAATTCCCCTGCTGTAGGCGAAGGGGATGGTAGGGATTGGATCAGTTAGATCATGTAATAGTTCGTCAGATTGTTGGGGGCATGTTGCCTATCATCTACTATGGCGTTTATCATCTTTGCTACAACTTGTTATTCTTAATGCTTGACACTTAGAGCCCGAGTGCCATGATTTCAGATCTGAACCATATGTGTTTGCATGAATATATTTGTGTTCTTGATCCTATCTATAAGTTGTATGCACCTGTTACGGTTCGGAACCGGCGATCCCAAAAGTGACAGCTTGGGACACCAAAGGGGATGGTCCGTAGTTTGAGGATTACATGTATCCATTGAGTTCATTGCTTTGTTCCGGTGCTCTTTGACAGGAGCACCTTAATATCCATTAGTTCCTTTTGGCCCCGTTCGTAGCGGGATGGTAGGACAAAAGATGGTGTGCAAGTTCTTATTGCAAGCACGTACAACTACCTACGGGATACATGCCTAATGTTTGATATTTGCCTAGATGATCATTACTTTTCTGTGTGCCGTGCCCCAAGTTAGAATCTATCTCATCCATGCAGCGCCCAACCATCCATCTCCCTAGCCTACAGTATTTTAAATCCTGCTTGTCACTAGTTGCTACTTTTGCCATTTACTACTGCTATTTACTTCCGCTGTTTACTTTTACTATTACTATCATCACTATCATATCACTGTTACCACTTATCTTTTGTTGCAAGTAAGTATATTTCAGGTGCGGTTGAATTGACAACTCAACTGTTAAAGCTTATAAATACTCTTTGGCTCCCCGTGTGTCGAATCAATAAATTGGGTTATTCTTACCCGCGAAGACTATCTCGATCCCTTACGGTTGAGGGTTATCAATGCCTTGCTGCCCCTACTGTCACTGGGAAAGGACACCGCAAGATTGAACCCAAAGCCAAGCACTTCTCCTATTGCAAGAACTATAGATCTAGTAGGCCAAACCAAACCGATAATGCGACGAGACTTGCAAGGATATTTAAATCATGCATAGAAGATTTCAGAAAAGAATCCAATATTGTTCATATATAATCTTGATCATAAACCCACAATTCATCGAATCTCGAGAAACACACCGCAAAAAGAATTACATCGAATAGATCTCCTCGAAGATCGAGGAGAACTTTGTATTGAGATCCAAAGAGAGAGAACAAGCCATCTAGCTAATAACTATGGACCCGAAGGCCTGTGGTAAACTACTCCCAACTCATCGGAGAGGCTATGGTGTTGATGTAGAAGCCCTCCATGATCGATGCCCCCTCCGATGGAGCTCCGGAACAGGCCCCAAGATGGGATCTCACGGGTACAGCAGGCTGCGGCGGTGGAATTAGGATTTTGTGGTGCTCATCGATAGTTTCAAGGTACGTAGGTATATATAGGCTGAAGAGGGACGTCGGGGGAGCAACAGGGGGCCCACAAGGATGGGGGCGCGCCTACCCCCCAGGGCGCGCCCCCTGCCCTCGTGGCCGCCTCTCTCGCTTCCTCGCGTGTACTCCGAGTCCTCTTTGATTATATTGTTCCAAAAATAACTCTCACGAAGGTTTCATTCTGTTTGGACTCCGTTTGATATTCCTTTTTGGCGAAACACTAAAATAGGGAAAAAAACAGCAATAATCTGCACTGGGCCTTGGGTTAGTAGGTTAGTCCAAAAAATAATATAAAAGTGTATAATAAGGCCCATTAAACATCCAAAATAGAATATATAATAGCAGGGAATAATAAAAATTTATAGATATGTTGGAGATGTATCAAGCATCCCCAAGCTTAATTCCTGCTCGTCCTCGAGTAGGTAAATGATAAAAACAGAATTTTGGATGTGGAAAGCTAACCAACATAATTACCAATGTAATTTTCTTATTTTTGGCATGAATGTTCAGATCTGAAATATTCAAGACAAAAGTCTATATTGACATAAGAATAATAATACTTCAAGCATACTAACAAAGCAATCATGTTTTCTCAAAATATCATGGCCAAAGAAAGTTCATCCCTACAAAATCATATAGTTTGGCTATGCTCCATCTTCGTCACACAAAATACTCAAATCATGCACAACCCTAGTTTTAGCCAAGCAATTGTTTCATACTTAATTTTTTTTTGATCTTTTTCAACTTTCACGCAATACATGAGCGTGAGCCATGGATATATCACTATAGGTGAAATAGAATGGTGGTTGTGCAGAAGACAAAAGAGGAAGATGGTCTCACATCAACTAGGCGTATCAATGGGCTATGGAGATGCCCATCAATAGATATCGATGTGAGTGAGTAGGGATTGCCATGCAACGAATGCACTAGAGCTAGAAATGTATGAAAGCTCAACAAAAGAAACTAAGTGGGTGTGCATCCAACTTGTTTGCTCACGAAGACCTAGGGCATTTGAGGAAGCCCATCGTTGGAATATGCAAGCCAAGTTTTATAATGAAAATTCCCACTAGTATATGAAAGTGACAAAACAAGAGACTCTCTATCATGAAGATCATGGTGCTACTTTGAAGCACAAGTGTGGAAAAAGATAGTAACATTGTCCCTTTTTTTATTTTTCCCCTTTTTTGGGGGCCTTTTTTTATTTCCCTTCTTTTTTTTCTTTTTTTTTCTTTTGGGACAATGCTCTAATAATGATGATCATCACACTTATATTGATTTACAACTCATTGATTACAACTCGATACTAGAACAAAGTATGACTCTATATGAATGCATCCGGCGGTGTAGAGTGACATGTATGAAAAATTATGCATGGTGGCCTAGCCACAAATACGATGTCAACTACATGATCATGCATGGAAATATGACAATGATGAAGCATGTCATAGTAAACGGAACGATGGAAAGTTGCATGGCAATATATCTCGGAATGGCTATGGAAATGCCATGATAGGTAGATATGGTGGCTGTTTTGAGGAAGGTATATGGTGGGTGTATGGTACCCGCGAAAGTTGCGCGGTACAAGAGAGGATAGCAATGATGGAAGGGTGAGAGTGCGTATAATCCATGGACTCAACATTAGTCATAAAGGACTCACATACTTATTGCAAAAATCTACAAGTCATCAAAACAAAGTACTACACGCATTCTCCTAGGGGAAGGGTTGGCAGGAGTTAACCATCGCGTGATCCTGACCTCCACACAAAGGATGCCACTCAATGAAATACCTCATGCTTCAAATTTGTCACACAACGGTTACCATACGTGCATGCTACGGGACTTGCAAACCTCAACAAAAGTATTTCTCCAATTCAAACCTACTCTACTAGCATGACTCTGATATCACCATCCTCATATCTCAAAACAATCATCAAGTATCAAACTTCTCATACTATTCAATGCACTTTATATGAAAGTTTTTACTATACCCATCTTGGATGCCTATCATATATGGACTAAATTTACAACCAAAGCACATTACAATGCTGTTCTAAAAGACTCTCAAAATAATGTAAGTGAATCATGAGAGATCAACAATTTCTATAAAATAAAACCACCACCGTGCTCTAAAATATATAAGTGAAGCACTAGAGCAAAACTATCTAGCTCAAAAGATATAAGTGAAGCACATAGAGTATTCTAATAAATTCCGATTCATGTGTATATCTCTCAAAAGGTGTGTCCAGCAAGGATGATTGTGGTAAACTAAAAAGCAAAGACTCAAATTATACATGACGCTCCAAGAAAAACACATATCATGTGGTGAATAAATATATAGTCTCAAGTAAAGTTACTGATAGACGAAGACGAAAGAGGGGATGCCCTCCCGGGGCATCCCCAAGCTTAGGCTTTTGGTTGTCCTTAAATTTTACCTTGGGGTGCCTTGGGCATCCCCAAGCTTAGGCTCTTACCACTCTTTGTTCCATAGTCCATCGAATCCTTACCCAAAAACTTGAAAACTTCACAACACAAAACTTAGCCAAAAATCTCGTGAGTTACGTTAGTATAAGAAAAAAAAACACCACGCAAAGGTACTGTAATGAACTCATTCTTTGTTTATATTGGTGTTAAACCTACTGTATTACAACTTCTCTATGATTCATACCCCCCTGTACTACTCATAGATTCATCAAAATAAGCAAACAACACACGAAAAACAGAATCTGTCAAAAACAGAACAGTCTGTAGAAATCTGTAACTTTCGAATACTTCTGTAACTCTAAAAAATTGAAATAAATTCGTGGACGTGGGGAATTTGTCTATTAATCATCTGCAAAAAGTATCAACTAAAAATAATTCTCAAGTAAAAAATGGTAGCTAATCTCGTGAGCGCTAAAGTTTCTGTTTTCTACAGCATGATCGCATAAACTTCACCCAAGTCCTCCCAAAGGTTCTACATGGCACAAACACTAATTAAAACACAAAACCACATCTAAGCAGAAGCTAGATGCAATATTTATTACTAAACAAAAGCTAGATGCAATATTTACCTCGGTGAGATATAATGTCAAAGTCAATGGAGCCCTCTCGGATTCATTCGCACCGTCATGTGGTCTACGGCAGGGAGACCCTCTCTCACCCTTTTTGTTCCTTTTTGTCGCTGATGTCCTGCATGTGATTTTAAAATAGGAGATTGCAGCAAATCATATTTCTCCAGTACGGGTGTGCACCCAGGCTCCAGGGATCTCGCATCTCCTATTCGCGGATGATACACTACTGTTTTTTCGCGCTAATGGAGGAGAAGCTGCTCATGTTAAGGAAGCATTGCGTAAATATGCTAGAGCTACCGGTCAGCTCATAAATCCTGCTAAATGCTCTATCATGTTTGGACCCCAAGTGTTCGGAGGCCAACAAACAGGAGGTTATGCGTATCTTGGATATTGCAAATGCGAGCTTTGAGGAAAAATACCTTGGGTTTCCAACACCAAGTGGACGTTTCTCAAGAGCAAAATTGCAAAATCTTCAGCAACAGATGACCAAGAGAATTATCTAGTGGGGTGAGCTGATGTCCCAGGCCGGGCGGGAGGTTCTTATCAAGGGTGTAGCACAGGCCCTTCCCACTTTCCTAATGAGCATATTTAAGTTTCCAAGAAGTACATGTGATGACCTTGCGCGGATGATTCGTAGCTACTGGTGGGGAGCGTACAGAGGCAAGAGAAAAACACACTATAAAGGCATGGGACTCCTTGTTAAGACCCAAGTCGTGTGGTGGCATGGGCTTCAAGGACTTCAGATTATTTAACCAGGCAATGTTGGCTCGGCAAGCTTGGCGTATATTGGTTAATCCCGAGAGCCTATGTGCACGTGTTCTGAAAGCACGGTACTTCCCCAATGGACGGTTAGAGGACACCGTTTTCACAAGCAATGCGTCTCAAACTTGGCAATCTATTGTTCATGGTTTGGAGCTACTAAAGGAAGGTCTAGTATGGCGTATCGGCAACGGACAGTCTGTCAGAATCTGGAGAGACTCTTGGATACCCCGCCCTGTTGGCCGCCCACCAATCTCACAGCAAGGGAGGTGCCGTCTTCGTAGAGTGAGTGAGCTTTTGGATGAGCATGGTGCATAGCGAGGAGCCCTTCTACGCCAATACTTTATGCCCATCGATGTACAGGAGATTCTGAAGATAAAAGCTTCCCCTCGCTTGGGGTGCAGAGCGTACTGGTATCTTCACCATACGTAGTGCGTACCGACTGGCGCTCGAGGACAAGCTTCGTCCCTCTTCAGTCGCGGCGAGTAGGGCACCGGACGGGCGACGTGCCATCTGGGAATTATTATAGAGGTGCCCTGCTCCTCCCAAGGTGCGTGTGTTTGCGTGGAGATTGGCTACTAATTCCCTCGCTACATGGTCTAATAAATTCTCCCGTCACATGGAGATAACTGATGTGTTCCCATTATGTGGTCTCGAGCAGGAGGACACATTTCATGCTTTTTGTAGGTGCCCGAGGGCAGTGGACCTGTGGCGGTCAATGGCGCAAGTGTGGCGAATCCCTAACCTGGAAGCGATTCGTAACACGGGTCCTGAATGGGTTCTTCATCTCATTGCAAGCTGTAATGAGGGAGACAGGCTGCGGCTGCTCATGTTGTTATGGCGCTACTGGTTCGTGAGAAATGAAATAACACATGACAAACCGGCACCACCAATTGATGTCTCACGGAAGTTCCTACAAAGCTATGTAACTTCCATCTTGGGCATCCAGCAGTACCCAGCAGGGGATTGGGACAAGGGAAAGATGGTGATTCAGCAGGAGGGTGCTGAACAGCCCACATCACATGTGCTGAACAAACTGAAGCCGGCCTGTAAGTGGAGTCCCCCGTCGGGGAGCTGGGCGAAGTTGAATGTGGATGGTTCTTTCAATCCGGACAATGGGACAGCAGGTTCGGGAATGGTGATGCGGGACCACAATGGCAACATCATTTTTTCGGCTTGCAGATCCTTGTGGTCGTGCCCGGATGCCCTTCATGCAGAGCTTGCAGGGTACATGGAAGGGCTGGCTCTAGCGCACCAATGGACGGAACTTCCAGTAATCGTGGAATGTGATAGTCTCCATGCGGTCCAGTTGATCAATGCTGGGAGCAAGGATCGATCACAATATGCCATGGTCACCTCGGAGGTGAAGAGATTGATGGGTGAGCGGGAGAGTAGGGTTACTCACATTTCTAGAGAGCAAAATAATATTAGTCATGTTCTAGCTAACTTTGGGCGATCGGAGGACCGAACTGTGGTATGGCTCCGATCGGGCCCGCTTAACATCCCTAGTCTGTGTAGGGATGAAGTTTCAGGCTCTTGAGTAATACACTCCTTTTTACCCCCGCAAAAAAAAACAAAAGCAAAAATAAAGAAAATAAAATTGGGTTGCCTCCCAACAAGCGCTATCGTTTAACGCCCCTAGCTAGGCATGATACAAGAATAGATCTACGTATTGCCATCTTTGGTAGGCAATCCATAAGTGGCTCTCATAATAGATTCATAAGGTAATTTGATTTTCTTTCTAGGAAAGTGTTCCATGCCTTTCCTTAACGGAAATTGGAATCTAATATTTCCTTCCTTCATATCAATAATTGCACCAATCGTTCTAAGGAATGGTCTACCAAGAATAATAGGACATGTAGGATTGCAATCTATATCAAGAACGTTCTAATCTATGGGCACATAATTCCTATTTGCAACAATAAGAATATCATTAATGCTTCCCATAGGTTTCTTAACGGTAGAATCTGCAAGATGCAAATTTAAAGAAAAATCATCAAGTTCATGGAAACCTAACACATCACACAAAGCTTTTGGAATTGTGGAAACACTTGCACCCAAATCACACAAAGCCAAGCATTCATGATCTTTAATCTTAATTTTAATAGTAGCTTCCCAGTCATCATAAAGATTTCTAGGGATAGAAACTTCTAATTCAAGTTTTTCTTCATAAGATTGCGTTAAAGCATCAACTATGTGTTTAGTAAAAGCTTTATTTTGACTATAAGCATGAGGAGAATTTAGCACGGATTGCAACAAGGAAATACAATCTATTAAAGAGAAATTATCATAATTAAATCCCTTGAAATCCAAAATAGTGGGTTCATTGCTATGTAAAGTTTTGACCTCTTCAATGCCTCTCTTAACAATTTTAGTATCAAGATCTACAAACTCCGAATCATTGGGACGCCTTTTAGCTAAAGTAGACTCATCTCCAGTCCCATCTTTATCAAGATTCATACTAGAAAACAAGGATTTAATAGGAGACACATCAATCACTTTCAGATCTTCATCTTTATTATCGTGCAAACTAGAAGAACACGCTTTCACAAAGCAATCTCTTTTAGCACGCATCCTAGCGGTTCTTTCTTTGCACTCATCAATGGAAATTCTCATGGATTTGAGAGACTCATTGATATCATGCTTTGGTGAAATAGATCTAAGTTTCGAAGAATCAACATCAATAGAAATTATATCCACGTTCCTAGCCAACTCATCAATCTTATGCATTTTTTCTTCAAGCAAAGCATTGAAATTATTTTGCGAATTCATATATTCTTTAACACTAGTCTCAAAATCAGAGGGCATTTTATTCAAATTTCCATTAGAGTTGTTGTAGGAACTACCATAATTATTAGAGGAATTACTAGGAAAAGGCCTAGAATTAAAGTTTCCTCTATAAGCATTGTTACCAAAATTATTCCTACCAACAAAATTCACATCCGAAGATTCATTATTATTCTCAATCAACGTGGACAAAGGCATATCATTAGGATCATAAGAAGCACTCTTAGTAGCAAATAATTTCATAAGTTCATCCATCTTTCCACTCAAAACACTAATCTCTTCAATAGCATGTACTTTTTTACTAGTAGATCTTTCGGTGTGCCATTGAGAGTAGTTAACCATAATATTATCTAGGAGTTTGGTAGCTTCTCCTACGGTGATTTCCATGAAAGTGCCCCCGCGGCCGAATCTAAAAGATTTCTAGAAGCAAAATTAAAGCCAGCATAAAAGTTTTGTATAATCATCCATAAGTTCAAACCATGTGTAGGGCAATTACGTATCATTAATTTCATTCTCTCCCAAGCTTGCGCAACATGCTCATGATCTAGTTGCTTAAAATTCATGATATTGTTTCTAAGAGAGATAATCTTAGCGGGAGGAAAACACTTAGAGATAAAGGCATCTTTGCACTTATTCCATGAATCAATACTATTTCTAGGCACAGAAGAGAACCAAGTTTTAGCACGATCTTTAAGAGAAAACAGAAATAGCTTTAATTTGACAATATCATTATCTGTATTTCTCTCCTTTTGCATATCACACAAATCAACAAAGTTATTTAAATGGGTAGCAGCATCTTCACTAGGAAGGCCAGAAAATTGATCTTTCATGACAAGATTCAATAGAGCAGCATTGATTTCACAGGATTCAGCATTGGTAATAGGAGCAATCGGAGTGCTAATAAAATCATTATTATTGGTATTAGAGAAGTCACACAATTTGGTATTGTCTTGAGCCATAGTGACAAGCAAGCAATCCAACACACAAGAAAACAAGAGGCAAGCGAAAAAGTGGCGAACGGGAAAAGAAGGGCAAATAAAACGGCAAAGGTGAAGTGGGGGAGAGGAAAACGAAAGGCAAATAATGTAATGCGAGGGATAAGGGTTTGTGATAGGTACTTGGTATATGACTTTTGCATAGATCTCCCCGGCAACAGCGCCAAAAATTCTTCTTGCTACTTCTCGAGCTTGCGTTGTATTCCCTCGAAGAGGAAAGGGTGATGCAGCACAGTAGCATAAGTATTTCCCTCAGTGTTTGAGAACCAAGGTATCAATCCAGTATGAGACCACGTGCGAGTCCCTCGTACCTGCACAAACAAATAAGAACCTTGCAGCCGACGCGATAAAAGGGGTTGTCAATCCCTTCTCGGTCACTTACAAAAGTGAGATCTGATAGATATGATAAGATAGTATTTTCGGTATTTTTGGTATAGAGAAAAAGTAAATAATGCAAAGTAAAGCAACAGCGAAAGAATTGGCAAGTTGACGGGAAACTAATATGATAAAGATAGACCCAGGGGCCATAGGTTTCACTAGTGGATTCTCTCATGATAGAAAATTTCTACGGTGGGTGAACAAATTACTGTTGAGCAATTGATAGAAAAGTGCATAATTATGAGAATATATAGGCATGATCATTGTATATAGGCATCACGTCCGTGACAAGTAGACTGAAACGATTCTGCATCTACTACTATTACTCCACACATCAACCGCTATCCAGCATGTATCTAGAGTATTAAGTTCATAAGAAAAGAGTAACGCATAAGGCAAGATGACATAATGTAGAGGGATAAACTCAAGCAATATGATATAAACCCTATCTTTTTATCCTCGATGGCAACAATACAATACGTGTCTTGCTGCCCCTACTGTCACTAGGAAAGGACACTACAAGATTGAACCCAAAGCCAAGCACTTCTCCTATTGCAAGAACTATAGATCTAGTAGGCCAAACCAAACCGATAATTTGAAGAGACTTGCAAGGATATTTAAATCATGCATAAAATATTTCAGAAAAGAATCCAATATTGTTCATAGATAATCTTGATCATAAACCCACAATTCATCGGATCCCAACAAACACACCGCAAAAAGAATTATATCGAATAGATCTCCTCGAAGATCAAGGAGAACTTTGTATTGAGATCCAAAGAGAGAGAAGAAGCCATCTACCTAATAACTATGGACTCGAAGGTCTGTCGTAAACTACTCACAACTCATCAGAGAGGCTATGATGTTGATGTAGAAGCCCTCCGTGATCGATGCCCCTCCGGCGGAGCTTCGGAACAGGCCCCAAGATGGGATCTCACGGGTACAGAAGGTTGCGCCGGTGGAATTAGGGTTTCGTGGTGCTCCTCGATAGTTTCAGGGTACGTAGGTATATATAGGCTGAAGAGGGACGTCGGGGGAGCAACAAGGGGCCCACGAGGGTGGGGGCACACCCACTGCCCTCGTGGCCGCCTCTCTCGCTTTCTGGCGTGTACTCCAAGTCTTCTGTGTTGATATTGTTCCAAAAATAACTCTCCCGAAGGTTTCATTCCGTTTGATATTCCTTTTCTGTGAAACACTGAAATAGGCAAAAAAAACAGCAATTTGCACTGGGCCTTGGGTTAGTAGGTTAGTCCCAAAAATAATATAAAAGTGTATATTAAGGCCCGTTAAACATCCAAAACAGAATATATAATAACATGGAACAATCAAAAATTATAGCTACATTGGAGACGTATCAGATCCTATTTCGGATTTCATGGCTTCAAGCTATTTGTTGGAATCCGGGCTCGCCATCTCTTCTTCATAGTTCGAAGGTTCACCATTATCTAACAACATGATTTCCAGGACAGGGTTGCCGAACCACTCTTGTGCAGAACGTGTCCTCGTGGACCAACAAAGTTCAGTAGTAACTTGATCCGAAGTTTCATGATCATTATCATTAACTTCCTCTCTAGTCGTTGCAAGCACTACAGAAACATTTTCCTATGATATGCTACTTTCCGGTTCAAGAGGGGTTACAACCACCTCATCAAGTTCTAATTTCCTCCCACTTACTTCTTTTGAGATAAACTCTTTCTCCAGAAAGGATCCATTCTTGGCAACAAAGACCTTGCCTTCGGATCTGAGGTAGAAGGTATATCCAATAGTTTCCTTAGGGTATCCTATGAAGACGCATTTTTCCGATTTGGGTTCGAGCTTTTCTGGTTAAAGTTTCTTGACGTAAGCATCGCATCCCCAAACTTCTAGAAATGACAACTTAGGTTTCTTCCCAAACCATAATTCATACGGTGTCGTCTCAACGGATTTAGACGGTGCACTATTTAAAGTGAATGTGGCAGTCTCTAAAGCATAACACCAAAATGATAGCGGTAAATCAGTAGGAGACATCATAGATCGCACCATGTCCAACAGAGTATGATTACGATGTTCGGACACACCTTTACGCTGAGGTGTTCCAGGCGGCGTCAGTTGTGAAACAATTCCACATTTCCTTAGGTGCGTGCCAAATTCGTGACTTAAATATTCTCCTCCATGATCTGATCGTAAGAACTTTATTTTTCTGTCACGTTGATTCTCAACCTCATTCTAAAATTCCTTGAACTTTTCAAAGGTCTCAGACTTGTGTTTCATCAAGTAGACATGCTCATATCTACTTAAGTCATCAGTGAGTGTGAGAACATAACGATAACCACCTTGAGCCTCAACGCTCATCGGACCGCACACATCAGTATGTACGATTTCCAACAAGTTGGTTGCTCGCTATATTGTTCCGGAGAACGGAGTCTTGGTCATCTTTCCCAAGAGGCATGGTTCGCACGTGTCAAATGATTCATAATCAAGAGACTCCAAAATTCCATCTGCATGGAGTTTCTTCATGCGTTTGACACCAATATGACCAAGGCGGCAGTGCCACAAGTATGTGGGACCATCATTATCAACCTTACATCTTTTGGCATTCACACTATGAATATGTGTAACACACGCTCGAGATTTAATAAAATAAACCATTGACCAGCGGGGCATGACCATAAAACATTTCTCTCATATAAATAGAACAACCATTATTCTCAGATTTAAATGAGTAGCCATCTCACATTAAACAAGATCCAGATACAATGTTCATGCTCAAAGTTCGTACTAAATTACAATTATTGAGGTTTAAAACTAATCACGAAGGTAGATGTAGAGGTAGCATGCCGACGGCGATCACATCGACCTTGGAACCATTCCTAACGCGCATCGTCACCTCATCCTTCGCTAGTCTCCGCTTATTCCGCAGCTCCTGCTTTGAGTTACAAATGTGAGCAACTGCACCAGTATTAAATACCCAGGAGCTACTTGTCGTGGGAACGATTCTGACAATAATAAGTGATAGGGTAAAGGAGCATGATCTATCGAGATGCATATGGGTGACACGGTGGTTTTAACGAGTTCGGGCCTCTCGCGGTGAAGATAACAGCCCTACGTCTCGTGCTCCGGAGAGGCTTTGTTTATCTGAGTAAGTATCCGGAGATTACATTGTGTGAGAGAGGGGGGAACGGATCCTCATGCCTGAGCTAAGTCCTGAGACTAATGGCGAGAGAGGTAGCAGAAAAGAGCATGTCTAGTCTAGTGGTGGGGGTGGCTTATATAGAGTGCGCCACCCCCTCACCTCCTATGTTACAAAGTGGGGCATTGAAGCCATAATGTCAGATGATGCTTCGACTGCCTTGTCGACTGTTGGTCTTTGCATATCCGAGTGAGTCAGTCGACCGAGTGCTCGACTGTCATCCGAGTGGGCGGTATATTGCTTGTCCGACTGGATAGTACGTTGCTTGTCCGAGTGGATAGTATGTCTGTATGAAACTTATCTGGACCCACATGCTGTGTGGACCCCATGCTTTATGATATTTCGACCCTTTGTGGGCCTACCTGTTATGTGTATCCCCAACATTAGCCCCCGAATCGATTGCGATTTTGTAGAACGAGTTTGTGAAAGACACAACTTGGCCCGAGTGATTACGGAAATACTCGGTACCTGTCGTCGTGCTTACAGACGACCAAGGTTTGAACAAAATCTCAATGGATTCCGACACTGCGCTTCCCGACTGATCTGGGGTAAGTGCTCGTAAGGACTAACTTGGTGACACTCGATCATCTCTCGGAAGAGGTTAACTCGTGATCAGAGTATGGATGTGTCATTAAATCTGGGTAACAAGATTGACGCATGGACTGCTCTCTCGGAGAGATGCCATTCTTATCCCGGAGGAACGTCAATATAAGTAGACCCAAACTCGTGAGTTTCGCGCTTTGAGTCCTAGAAGAAAACTCAAAACAGGTCCACGGAGGAGCGTTAAACTCACCTTATAGGAATTTTTCTGTAGTCGACCGGAGCCTTAGAAATTTTTTGTTTGTTGTTCGTCACTCGAAATGGTCAGGCCGTACCGAGTGGAAATTACTCCAGTGGGGGCACGCTGAGTGCACCCACTGGGTGTAGTCCCTGAGACCGTCGTCGACTGCGGACAGTCGGCGGGGGTCTGACAGAACTAAAAATCTTCTTAGTTGGTACTGATCGAACTTGTTCCTCTCCGACTCATAAGTCGAGTAGTACTTGAGGATC